>JAWMRA010000078.1:120397893-120425332 GCA_035584735.1 Pseudotriccus pelzelni
TAATCACAGTGGGGTTGGATCAAGGGTTGGACTTGATGATCTCAGAGGTCTCTTCCAACCCAGTTAATTCTATGATTTTATGATAATCATCTATAAAAGATCTAACCTTTTATTCCCTGAAAAAAAGACACAAATAATTAGGGAAGGTGGGAAAAGGTAAATCAGTATGAAATAGTCCCAACAAATGATGCCATTACAGTGGAGCACTGAGGAATATTGAATGCCATAAAGAATCTTCCTTGGCTACTTCACCTCTGTCTTTGTGTGGCAGTTTATTTGTTTATTTTCCCTCTTCCTTGTCCAATAAAGTTTCAAGTGTGCTCCTCATCACTTTGTTGCCAGTTGCCTAGACCAAAACCATCACAAACATACACTGTCTTCTCACCTGAGATGATGTTTGCGACCCCTATGAACCTCCAGAACCATGTGAACTTTTCAGAGCCACTAACTTCAGAGTTCAGCTTTTTTAGTGACAGAAGATAAGCCCCTGCACTCTGATGCTCCTTCTCACCTCTGTAAATGTAAATGAAGGTCCTGGCCATCTGCAGGATGTGCTCCTGTAGACCTTTTACCTTCTTGTCTGCAATGCAAAGGACAGGCTGGGAGATTATCTGTTCTGTTGGTAGCAACCTGGCTCTATGGCTTGGCTGACTGACAATAAAAGCATCTATCGATGGAAGAGAAAATATCTTGTACCTGATACTCCACAACTGTCTAGCAGGGTTGTGACACTCTAGGCTATGTCACAGCTGGATGTTTTCCTTGCAACTCTTTTCAGTATTAAGATAGGATCATTCTTTTCTCTAGGGTCCTTAGGAAGAAATAACCCTTATATATTTATTGTTAAATTATTCCTCACTAATACTGCTGTGTAGGCAAAATTCTTATCCATCCTGTAACCTGAAAGATATGAAAAGGAACAATTATTTTATGAACATTTTTTATTGTGCTTATGTTCATTAAGTTCCACCAAGCTCCAGGGAGACTATCAAATACCAACACATTTGTAAACAATAATTGAAATATTCTGTTAAAAATACTCTATTTTTCCCATCTTTCCTGCATTACTTTTAATGCATAGCTATATTATATCATCCTCTGAACAGAAAGCAAAACTCGTGTAGTTAAAACTTATTAATTCAAATAGTCTCATGCTTTTTTCCCACTTGTTGTGCCACAAATTTGTTGTTATTACAACCATCCAATATGCTTCACACTGATGAGCTATGAAGCAGTGGGTAGTACTATGTTAATTTTTTACTTAAGTAACAGCATAGTTCCCACCTAGCTTAGAGGCACAAGATCTGGGTTTCTGCCTTATACACATTTGTGTTCAAATATCACCCACTGTTCAGTGAGCCAAAGCTCAGGGGTAAAGACTATGGACAACTGACCTTTGTGAAGTGGCTGGTTCTCATTTTCGGAGCTATTCCCTGCTAAAACATGTTTCATTTAGTATTTCCTCACTTTTGCTCACTTTTTTTTTCTTTTAATTCTGAAATTATATGTTTTGGCTTGAGGACCTTTTTCTGCTTTGTATTTAAACTCCTTTGACTGGTTTTGGAGGCATCTTTTAGTTGTGGTGGTTTTTCAAATGTTTATACCTGAATATACCCAGATATACCTATACATGAGGTACTCCCTTTGTTTTTTACAAAGGCAATTCTTTCACCTTCTAGCTCCAGTTCCCTCCCATATGAGTCTAGTGCCATCATCATTCATCATGTTCACATAATGGGTTGGAAGAAGAGGTGTACTTGCTCTCCTTAAATGAACTGCTACTGTTATTACAGAGGTGTGATTGCTGCTGCTATAATGTATTGTAACCATCCAATGTGAAATGCATTTTGTGATGGCTAATAAGTACATTAACAGCCTTTATGTTTGCATTATTAGGATTTAGTTAGAAACCTACTACTTTCGAAAGAGACAGTCACCTAAGCCAACTCATTTCCAGTCTGACCCTTATGTGCAAGGGCATCAGTATAACTCATCCTAGTTTTTCTCTATCAAGATCATAAATGGTCATGCTTTAGCTGTCATTAACATAGTCTGAACTGGCTACAGAACGTGGCCGGTATGGGCAGCAGTTGTCGCACTGCAGCTTTATGTTTTTTTCTAGGTTTTTGAATTCTTGTTGCTGTTCATCTGAGCCACCACTGCATCCATGAAGACCACTGTAGTCTGCATCCCTTTCCAGTTCACTTCTTTTTTGATTTTGTTGGAGATTCAAACAACTGAAAAAAAAATAAATCTCTGCAACTTTTTCATGGATATTTGGAATTTTTCTCCTTCATTCTTACTCCTTTGTTTATGGTTTGTTTCAGCCACTTTGGAAAATTTCAGTGAATGCATTGAATCCTCACAGACATCTGGGTGTTTCATTTGTCTGGCTTATCAGAAGAGGCATTCTTTAGGAATTTCAGGCTCTTTATAATGCCTTAAGAAGAAGCTATCATGTAAAGATTTGGAAATCTTATTCCTTATTCAGTATTAAATTTTAGGAAAAGTATATTACGGTTTAAATTTTTTTAAAACAATAATTTTATTTTGTTTTTTCAAAGAAAAAACAGTAGTTCTTTACTTATTAGTGGTGAACATTATCTATGGTCCCTGTGTTACTGAGACTTCTAATCTATCCAGAGGAAACAAATTAATAGGAAAACTGAAAAACAGTAGAGGTCAAATTCTTATACAGACAATATATTTATTTTTCACTTTTTAATGCATTGTTATGCCGCATTTGGTCCCACCTGAAAGGAGAATAGAAGGCTGAGTGATCTAGTACAGTCATGAAATCTTAAAGTAGAAAATACTGCATGTGATTGTTCATTGGTCCAGATGTCCCAGCAAAGACCTGTAATGGGTCTTGCATTGCATTGGCCAGTGTTACATGTCATGTACAGAGATAAATCTTGAAGTCTAAGGGCAAGAGACTAAGCAGAGAGAATAAGAGAATAAGCATAGTGGTTTTCTGACACTATGCTTTGAGGAGTCCCTTCCTCAAAATAAAAAATATGTGAAAGCACTTTGGATCTCAAATTTAGTTATATGTTTACTTTGATGAAATATATCTCAAGTAGAGCTAATGATGAGATTTGGTCAACCTCACAGCTACACTGAATTGCAAGTGCTGAATAAAGTTAACAAGTCTGGCAGGCATGACTGCATTAAATCGTTCACATTTTGCTCTCCAAACAATAGAAAAGAAGATTGGACAAATTATGGGAATGTGTTGATCCAACTTCAGACAGACAAACCTTTGGCATATGTTATGAAATTGTGTTGATCTTGGGGTTTGCTTTTGAAACTGACAAAATCTGTGGTTACTCTCTCCCTCTGATTGGATGGAACTTTTGAATGTCTTCTTTATTCCTAAAGTTCAGTATCAGGAACTTTGTTGTAAAAGTAATGTAAAAAATACAGGCCAAGGGGGATTGCTTAACATACAACAACCTCAAAAATCTTGTGTCGTGCAGTTTCCACTCTGCTTCTCTCACGGCAGGAGTGGGTTTTTTGTATTTATTGTTGTTTCTTTTTTAATTCTGGGAGCATATTACTTAATATTTTTTCTGTTAAATTCACTGTGTATTCCCTTTGAAATTTTAATACTGCCAGTTCAGTTTTGCTGAGTTTGGGGAAAGAGAAGAAGCTTTTAATTAGTAGCTTAAGTTTCACTAAAGCTGAAGAAAGACATTCTGTTAGCATAAATTAAACTTCATGAAAAAAAATTAAGAAGGTTATTCATTAGACATTTTGGAATGATTCTAGATGTTCAGGGGGGAAAGACTTTCATAGCTTTTCTGTTTTTTTCCCCACCTCTCTTTTCAGATTTTAGTTACAGTGCTTTCCCTGACCTAAACTGCATTAAGTAAACGAAAACAATTTGGTGAGCTATTCTCAAGTGCTGGGACCTAACTAAAGTCAATGAGGCCCTGCTGTTTCCCTCAGATCAGAAGAGAAAGATATGTTGTCATCTTTCCATCGTAACTGAGGTAAAGAGAGGTAGAAACTGTATTTATGTCATAGTCAGGGTTATTTCACTTATTATTGTTAGTAATATTTTTTACATGAAAGAGCTTCCCATTGTCATAAGAACTACTGACTTACTGGTGGAGATTTTATTTTTGTTTTATACTTTTTATTTTTAAAACTTTCTTAAATAAAGAATATAGACACAGGAAACTTCTGCAAGCTCAGAGTCCAAACAGTAAAAGTCCCACTACTTCTCATTACATTTAAATGGAAAAATGGCTCAAATCCAGCTGTTTCACCACTGGATTGCTGAAGGTTTCTGTAGTTCATACAGTTGATTGTTGTATTTGGCCCCTCTGCAAATACACTGAGTTTCATAAGTGGCTAAAACTGGCTCTACTCCCTTATGTAGCACACACAGTAGCTGGAGGGATAGTTCTCGGAAAATTGTGAGTGTTGGCTCTAACCCCTTTTTAAAAATATGTGGAACAGAAGGATTTACACCTCTTAATTAGAACTTTTCTCCCTTTAAGCTAAAAAATCTACATTCCTTCTGGGTGTGCTGGGGTTTAAAATGGGATAACCGGGAACCACATGAAAATCGACATACAGCAGAAGAGGAGATGATGAATACAAGTTGAGATAAATACAAGACTTTATGCTGTAACTAGAGGTACTTCTTTAAAACTACGTTTCAGATGAAAACGTTGAGAGCTGGCAGGTACGGTATAGCGGAAAGCTGTATTTATTCATTTACTAGACCTACAGCATAGAGTATTAGTCTGAGGTGACCACTTATTCTGGAAACTTAAGAGTCAGATCTGAATTAACAATGTAGCTACAGCTCATAAAACTAAGCAAATATTTCCTCAAACAGAAACATTTCCAGCTCACGTGTGGAATGGATGCTTCCATTGTCCATCCTGTGTATAGGGAAAAAAAATGTTTAGGTTGCTTCCACTTGTATATAATACTCCCTAAAACACTCTTGTGGCACAATATTCGTGAATAATTTCAGGAAAATCTCAGCAGAAAAAGAATTTATTTTGCGAATAAATTTTTAGAAAAGCAGCCATCTTCACCAATATATAGATTTCCTTCCTTTTTTTTTTTTTTCCTGCCGCCAGTATCATGGTATTGCAAATTCCATATTTATCCTGTCTCCTAACAGCCAAATTGCTCAGGAGAGTGTCTCTGAAGTGCATACTCTGTAGGAATGTATCCATATTTTTTTCCTGTGGTTAGAGACTTCCTTCATCATAACATGATGTTTAAATAACTTTACTTATGCATTACTTCAAGTATGGAGTTTAAATCAGTGTCTGTTGTATTAAACAGTGGACTTGCACACAGTCACGTAAACCTCTATCCACAAAAATGGAAGAGCACAGAAAGATAGGAAATCTCAAATCTCTTCTACTATTTGTGCAACTAAAATAACACAATTTTTCTGGAACTTGGTTGGAATTTTCTATTAAATGTCTCAGTGAATAGCAAAGCATATGAAGGAGTCCACTTTCCATGACATGTGAGTAAGAAATGTGGAACAGGACCTTCACTGACAGCTCAGTCCATCATGCAGTCTTTCCTGTCCTCCCTTGGCAAACAAGAGAAAAGACATGAGAAAGACCATCCTGGTTAGAGTATGGAGATTTGACCTACGTTGTTTCAGCTCTGCACAGATCTGGCTTAAAGGAAAGATGTTGGTGTGGTATCATCTCCAACTAAGAATGGAAAATACAATTAAGGAATAAACTTTGTCTATGACTAGGTTATTCTCTTATAATGAGATCTCCAGAAGGATCAGGTTTTGATTTGAGGAAGTTGAAAGAGTAATTAGTATATAACCCATTGTAGTACATTACTGTTAATATGTTAAAGTTCTGTGTGGAGATGAAAACACTGGAAGAAAGCCTCATTACAAGACATGCATCTCAAAACAAAGAACTCTGCTGCCAAAACCTTCCTGCAAGAAGAAAGAGGATCTGGAAGCCTTGAGGACAGGTTGATTAAATTTTATAGGAGGGTTGAAAGTGGCATAGAAAAGGCAAAGAATTTAAGAGTAAAGAGTCAGTTTAAAAGATGCAGTGAATCTATTATTTGTGTTTCTCAGGGGCTTGATTTTAGTAAATATTTTGATTTATGTCAGCAAAAAACTGTGCTGAGGAAATTTGTGGGTTGTTGAATGTTGACTGGCCATGCCAATGGAAAGGCACAGCATGTCATGGAGACTTGCATGATATTAGCACTGCAAGTCGTAGAAGTAGGATAAAATTTATTAAGTAACAAGTAAAGAATTACACACATAAGGATGAAAGCAAAATAATAAACCAAATTGTGAAGAAATGAGAATTTCAGACAGAGAAACTGGCTATGGATGTTGAACACCAGATGGTAGAAACCTTCAGAATTTTGAAAAAGGCACATAAAATGACTCAGGTGCTGCATTTATAGTAAAGAAAAACTAATTTTTCCAAAATAATAAAAAGAAGGAAGAAATGTGTCTTTAGTAAGGGAATAGTCTTCAGAGAAATCAACATATACACGTATTCTGCTGTCATGGTGGCCTAAAGCTTTACTGTGTTCTGAATGGCATATTTGTGTTAAGCAACAGAGAGAGGGCTTAGAGTGTGCTATGAAACCTCCTCCACCAATTCACTGATGTCAGTATCACTTCTGGGTTTATTAATTATGTTTGCATGTTAGTTTGATTTACTGACTTTCATGGAAGCCTACAGGACTGCATCACAGAGCATAATTTGGCCCAGAATGTATATAATTGCAAATTTAACTATTTAAACAGATAAGCAAATTTTTTTGGTTTAATATTCAGAGATTTTTTCTATTGTATTTGCTGACAATATGTGAGATTTGCTATTTAGGGATTCTATCCCCTTTGATCAGCAGTTATTCATGATTAAATGTCTAATCTCTTTGTTCTAAGAAAGTCTCTTTCTCCTCTTCCATTTCCATTCTCTATTCGTCTGTAGTAGCAATAATTTTTATATCCTTTCTCAGAAGATAATGCTTACAGAAAAAGAAAGTCAGAATTAATAAAATTAAAATTATATTTACCAAAAATGACATAAAAAGAGAAGAGAGAGTTTGTATGGCATGACATGTACTATGGGGATAACTTGTGTGTCTGTAGAAATTTACAGTATGGGTTAGATTTTCTTTCTGAAATGTGGGCATGGAGTAATCTGAACATTACTCTTGGGAGGAAGAAATCAGGAAGAGAAAGCTAATTCCTAAGAAGAGAAGAAACATCAAATATATGTAACATGAATCCCTCTAGGAGAAATGGAAATGGAAAATTTACTTTATTCATTTACTTTTTGTAATTTTAATTTTATTTGCTTGCTTAGTATAGATTGAGGGCAGCTAGGAAGACCAAAGGCTGTATAAGCAAAGAGAATGTCATTCTTCAAGCTCTAGGAGTGAGAATTACAAATTTTGTTGGAAAAGATTGTGATTTTCTTTGGCAAGAACAGTTTGCATAATATACTTGGTACTCTTTGACCATACAGGGATACTATTTTTCTTGCTTATCTATTTCTTGCTGTATCTATTGATTGAATATTGAAAGCCTTTAAGCATTTTAATCTTTTATAAAGGAAGAGTAGAGGTGTTTGATTTTCCCACAGTGAACTGATGAAGACAAACTTGAAAGACAATTTTACAGTTCACAGCTCAGTCTGGATCCCTTTTAGCTAGATAATTGCCTGTGGGTATGTATGTAAATAGCCGCTGGTTAAAATGTCCACAGGTGTGGCTAAAGAATATATAATATAGTTCCTTCCTATTTAGGGTACTGGTACATAGCACAGGTGGATTTCTTGGCAGTGCATAACAGTAAAGGTCCATCAAAACCAAATTGTGAGCTGAAAAGCAATAAAAATGAAAGCTGAAAATCAAAAGAAAGGAATAGTAGTCTTATAAATAAGCTTAGCTCTGCCATGAAGTGAAACTTTATGATAAAACTCTTCACTGCTTCTGTTTAACAGCTTTAAACTGTACCATACAAGCAGAAAAACACTGAAGTGTCTTGAGAAGTGAGGTTCAACCACTCTTCTAGGTTGGAGTCAGTTAAGTCTCCTTGTAAAATGTAATACACTGAACATCTCAGCACTTGATGAAGACAAGTCCTCAAACTTGTAATTAACTATATGGTAACAGACTGCTACAACTTGCTGATTAACAGGAAAAAAGGGTATTCTTCTTCGAACATTTTTTGAAATTTTTTCCCATCTCCAGACACAGAATTTTAATTACGATAACCTGAACATTTTATATAAGAGTAATATTATTCTTGCTTCTGATACAAAGTCAGAAGAACTGGATCTTCAGTAACATGAATTAAGTTTTGTCATAAACAAAAACTTGAAACCCCTACAAGTGTTGGGCTGAGTCCCATCATCTGAAGAGGGAGTAAGGACTGTTCCTTGAATAGCAAATGAGTACTTTAGCCTGTACAGTAGAATGCTGGGAGTATTGATAGCATGTGATGGGAATATGATAGCATAGGTATAGCTTTGCTGATAATGACTGTAACATAGAGAATGATTTATAGATTAAGGGTTATGTTGAAAATAGCACAGCACCACGCTTAATGAAAGAGCCTTCATTGTGACCTCCTGCTTTCAAGCATTGTCACAACTACTAAATAGTGACCAGAATATGACAAAGTAAAAATAGTAGAAGGAAAGAGATGTCCACATACCCAGTGGATATTTGTATTATCGAACCAGAACACTAAGGTATGTGACTAATATTGAAAATACAAACAATGGGTGCATTTTATTAAGCTTGTATATATATTTTGTATTATTTTAGCTATGCTTTTGCATCATAGAATCTTAGAATGGTTTGGGTTGGAAGGGACCTTGAAGATCACCTAGTTACAACCTCCCCTTGCCATGGGTAGGGAGCCCTCCTTTACACTGGGCTTCTCAGGTCTCCATCAAACCTGGCCTTGAACACTGTGGGATGTGGCATCTTCAGCTTCTCTAGGCAACTTCTTCCAGTGCCTCACCACCCTCTGACTAAAGCATTTCTTCTTAATATCTAATTTAAACTTACCCTCATTCAGTTTAAATCCATTTCTCCTTGTTCTACACCGACACACCCTTGTAAAACTGTACTTTATGCCAGGATTGTCCACAGGACACTGCTGGGCCTGCTTTGATCTGAGGATTCTTTATGCTTGGTCCCCAGTTTGCTCTCCAACAACTTTTAACTTAATGGTCATTTTGCTATCCAGCTACTGGGTATAATGTGGAATAATTTGCCTGCTTCACAGGAAGTTGGATATTTTTGCTTTGTGCATAACTTCAGTTTTTACATGATGAAAAAAAATTTACTTCCAAAGATCACTAGGAAAGTTTTGTGGTTTTTACCCATGTTTGGACATGAGGATTTGAAGCCAGACTTCTTTGGTTCCTGGAGGAACTGATAGACATTTCAGCTTAGTCCCTGCTGTTGCCAACAGCCTCTGACAGCTGTATTACACTCTCTAAAACTCAATTAATAAACCTCAGGTTTGTTCATATGGAAAGACATAAATTAAATACACCATTCCAGAAAAAAAGTGTTCAAATTGAGAAACCTGTATTTTGATGAAAGGGAAATAAGCCTTATCTTCACAAATAAAATATTCTTGTGTTGAAAATTTCTGAAAGAAAATTCAGAAAAACAATGGTCCATAATGGCACAGCTGCTTTAGTGAGAATGATCAAAGCTACAAAAATTTTTAAATTTCATCTCACTCTGTTTAACAAAAGCAGTTTAACTAAAGCAGTCACTAAAAAAGTAACTTTTTTTGAAAAAAGTTCGGTTTTAACTTGCTTGTGTCATTGTGTTGAAAAAAGATTTTCCAGCAGTCTCCTCTGATTTAAATGTGTATGTGTGCGCATATATGTGGTGCCATGTGTGATGCTGAGGATTAATGACTGGATGCAGGAGATTTAGACTCAAGTTTCCACATAGAAAACCACTGGTTACTGTACACTGTGCGGGCCTTTTAAGTATTATGTTCTTCATTAGCCTGAAAACCCCTACCAAGGATTTTTGCACTGGTTTTCCAGTAGCTGTACTGGATCTGGAGAACCCTCTCAGCGTTTGAGCATTGCAGTCTATCTCTTCTCAACAAGAGTTTGTGATCTAAGGTACTATTCTGAATATTACTTTGAAAATATCTTTGCAAAACATTATTGATCATGATCTGTATTTGGCACAACATTGTTGATCATGGTCTCTTTGGCATTTTAAAAAACATTAAAAACTGGTGTTTAAACTCTTAATCTGGGAAAATACATCTGTGCAACTTTTGTCAGGTAATTCGCTATATATTATGCTTAATAAAATCCCTTCTTCAGCTTCAGCTAAACTGATCCAAATTAGGAGGGCCTGTGGGCTTCATCAAAAATATTAAGCCTTATGTACATGAAGGATTCTGTATTGCAGTTAGGATATGACAAAGGCAGCGTGGACATGTGAGAGGAAATGATTTCTGTATGGCTCTTTATTCATGTCTGAAAAGTTAAGACAATAAAACTGAAGAAGATAATCTTCCTGAATGAAAAATGGTGTTTGTGTTATATATGTAGAAAAGCAGAGGATTTTAAAGCCATTTGCAGATCTAGGAAAACTTCTGATTACACTTGAGTCTAATTTATTGTAAATTTGATTAAGCAGTATACCTTTAAAACTACACAAATGTTGTATACATATGTAACGCTTTTAGTGTTAGCAAAACCTGTCCAATATCATACACTGCTTACTTAGTTTTATTTCTTTCAGGTCGTATTGTGTATATTCCTGTATCAAAGAATAAGTTCTTATCTTTTTAACTGAAAGATTTATGCCTATATAGTGATATTTGCTTGCTAGGTCCATGATCAATTTTGTATTTACATTTAAACTTATAACAGCCTCTAGACTATTTTCAGTATGACCTGTGTATTCAGTTAACTTCAAAAGGCTACCATAAAAGAAATAACTGAAGAAGTGTTGTTTAAATATATATGGTGTGTTTTTCTGCTACAGAAAGTAGAACAGCTTCCCAAGAAGTTTCTGAGATTTCATTTAAAGTTTTAAGTTTTTCAAGCATAGAAAAGAGATTTTTGAGAGTTCATGTTAGCAGTGATGGTGGAAGGGCTCCACTTATTAAATTGATGGAACCAGAATCATTAGCATGACATGAGCATGTGCTCTCTGTCTAGCTTTTGGAATCACTGGTGTCACACACTATGAATTTGTAGAAAACTATTTGTCCTGGCTGCTGTCTGTAGAGGAAAAATACAGCCAAGAATAAAACTTGGTATGGTTTCAGACACAGAAATATTTGAGGCAGTCTACCTTTTCATGGGCCAACTTCTAAGATATTATTGTTTGTCCTACATTTAACCTTCTTTGACAAAACACAACTTAAGTCTCACAAAAAAAATCATATTGTTGAGGTCAAAGTTACTTGCCTTGTATGAAAAGTACACTTCTTCTTAAATGTATTGTATCTATTTGCAAGCTCATGGGAAAGAAAAGTTCTACCCATTTACAGGTTTTTTTTATATTCTCCTGTGATTATGTAGCTGTTTTATTTCCATAATCTCTTTCTCCTTTTGTGATAATTTTTACAGTGACTTTAAGTATGTACAGCTATTAAGGATTAACAGTTAAATAGTTAACAACTGTAATGTCTTAAATTTTTATTTTTCTCTTTAGCTGTGTTGGTGTTATTTTCCATGGTACTTTCCATGCAAACTAGATGCATGTAGTATTTTATTGTCAAAATAATGTTTCAAGTAGTAAAGTGGCAAGGGAATACTGACTGAGCTATTAATAAAACACACCAGCTTTTAGCTGGCAAAGCAGCCTTCTTTCCATCAAATATGTCTCAGCCTTTAATAAAGAAACTCAAGTGGTGTAGGTGAAAAATTACTTTTCTCACCCGGTCATCTGTCTGTCATGTATTATTCAGGTCACCAATGTTTGTCCTGAACTGTATCATTCTGTAGTTGTGTCAGGTATGAAATATGTTCAGTGTAATTCCATCAGACTTCACGAAGTTGATTAGAACAGATCACCTTTCGGCATGGGCACAAGTTATCTCAGCAGATTGAGTGAAAAAGACTTATTTATCTTTGCCTGATAATAAAGAAAGAGATGAGCAAATTTATCCATTAACTTAAAAAGGGTCTCATATTTTGTGTGAAAACAAACTGAAGGCAGTAATTCTATTGAAAATACTTTAATACGTGAATGTTTCTTTGAAAATATATTTCAGTTTGAAACTAGAAAATATAAACCTTGATCCACATGCATTATATAAAAAATTTTTAAATTATTCTTTTTTCCCTATGAGCACAATCCTCAGAAACAAAGAAATTGGTGTTATTTTTGATAATTTGTTAAGGTTGTAATGACAGTTATTTTCTTTAAACTTAAATGTTGGTGAAGGTCTAAATATGACGATGTGTGATACGTGTTTTGTTTGAATTAATAAGGATAAAAAAAGATATAAAATACTTGTCAGAAATATCTGTTAAAGTAGATGACTTTTTTTCTCAAGAATAATGGCTGAACCTCTGCAATAATTTGGTGAAGCAATTTATTTAATTATTTTTTAATGTTGTGTATTTCCTTTTATGGAGAATAACTCTGTGTGGCTATTGAGAGGGCATGAATGATCTAAGCAACCTTTTCAAAATCTACGATAATTCAACACAACTAACCTTTCTAATGAAAAATATTCATGCCTAGTGTACAGCTCCTGTAGATGTTCTGTGCTATTGTTGTGTCCTAAAACACTGCATCTCAGCAAAAGAAAATTCAGGATAGATTGTCATACAGACCGGGACTAGCCTGTTTTCCTGTGAACTTTTATACTGCTTGAAATGTAGATCTTCACCTGTGGAATATGCAATTTCACGGTATTTATTTAATTCTTCATTAATGGAAATGTAGTATAAAAGAGATAGAAAAACAAGCTGGCTGGGATTTAAAACCCAGCAACTCCCATAGGGTCACTGAGTCTCCACTGCAGGCTCACCTTTTTCCTGGCAGGGAGTGGTCATGATCCTCACTGCTGAGTTGCTTATCCTGCCTGAGCACTCTCCTAGTGCAGCAGTGGGCACTGAAGCAGAGCTCAGCCTCAGTGCTTTCTGTTCCATCTCCCTTTGGTGAGAAAATGTAGCCTTAGGTGCCTGCCTCTGGAAAAGTGTGGGGGACACTGAACCCTGAGAGAGCAGATCTTAAGACATAAACCCAAACTCTCTGACTCTGATAGGGTCCCGAGTTTGCTGGGTTTCGTGCTTTCCCTTTTTGATATTCAGTGGCATGAGCAGGGTCTAGTGTTTTAGGTCAGGACTCTGAAGTAATTCACTGTGTCATAATATGAATACACAAGTTAATTTATTGGCCCAAGCTTTCCTGGTTTAAGGCCTTGACCCAGGAAGGGGTGAGAAGGAAGTTTTTGAAGTATTTTACCACAAATGCCTGTTTCTCCCCAGGTGACCCAGGAAGGATCAAACCATCTAACTTCAGTCCTCAAAAGTGCACATCTGAGGTTTAAACAGTTTATCTGAATGTCCTTCTTGAACACCTTCAGCATTTTCAGACTGGGTTCATGACTGTAACCCGTTCTCTAGATTTTACAGTGCTAAGTGTTTCAGAAGAATAAAGTATATAAAACATGCTGTTACTCTCTTAATGTTTTATGAGGGCAGTTTCCTTGCAAGAAACTGCTCTAAACTGTCTTATATTGGACTGAATATAACTCAAACTCACTTTTGTGAGAAACCTGGATCTATTAAGCTACCTATTTTTTGTCAAAACCTCGTGTTAAAGTTTAAGATATTTTTATTTTATATGAAACAATTAAACTCATATTTGAAATTTAATTTTGAATCCTTACGAGGTTTAATAACTTGAAGTTTAAATTTAATGAAGTTTAAATTTTACTTCAAATGAATAGAACCAAATCTATCAAGACTGTATGATCCATCTCAACTAGATGATCTTTAAAGTCCAACCCAAGCCGTTGTAAGATAAAATCTTATATATTTTTTTTAAAAATAAAGAATCCCTAACCTCATTGAAATTTTCCCTCTGAGTTAAAATAAAAGAAAGGTAATTTTAATAATATCATAATAGTAATAAAATAAAACCATTATTTTTGTATTTCAAAGTGTTGGCAATGAGAAGTACTTTAATAACCTTTTAAATATTTGAGAATTTTTCTGCATTTTTTTCAAGCTGTTGTTGTGTTCAGCCTCTCAGCTCCTCACAAACCTTTAAGAACCCTGTTTTTTTCACTCTTCCATTCTCTGTCCATTAATCTGTGTCATTCCTCCCCCTGTTGATAAAATGCTGTACAGACTCAGGCCAGTTAATGGATGCAGTGGGTCACATTCTGCTCTCAGATACAAATCTGAGATCAGCTCCCACTGAATCTACTAAGACTACAACCAATGAAAGTTTTGGCTGTGTATTTGAAGGTGCAATTTGGCCTAGCTCGTTTAAGGAGGTCATGTAATTCATTAATGGCTGCACAGGTTGTGCTATGGAAAAGAACACTAAAACTGCGTATAAATACTCAGGACAATGTGCTTGCCACTGTGAAGGTGCAGGCAGAATATACAGCATGCTGACAATTGGTTTAAAGACCAAGGTTGCAACTTCTATGGAAAAAAGAATAACTTAAATTGCAATGTTACTTGACAGATAATAGTCTCTGCAGACATAAGTAACCATAAAACCCGAGGGCACCAATCACGTGCTTCAGATCCCATGAAGATGTGATCTCCGAGCTGCACCAATACCAGGGAGGAATATAACTTCTCAAGGGTGTCAGTGAGCACTGTGACATTTTGTAGTTTGTTAAAGTCAGATGCTGCAGTAAAGAGGTCAGATGAATAATTTTCCTGGTTTTTTGTTTGGTTTTTTTTAGGGGGAAAAGAAGAAAAAGCTGCTTCAATGTTTATTGAGAAAATATGTTTTACATATAAACATTCAACAATACAAAGATTCAATCAAGACACAACATGAAGGATCCTGTTATTTGTATTTAAACTTTGAATAAATTTTCTCATGTTTTTTTGGAGTCATTATGCTTAGGGATAGCCATACTGATATAAAAAAGTGAAAGGCTTTATTGGGCAGGTGACTCAAAGACATGCAATTGAAAAGTTCCTAGGGACTTCATTGTGTGTTAGTGTGATTAAAGTTTCTCTGCTTCCCAAACAGTATTTCACATGGATTTGGGAACAAGTTATATGATATTATGTGGCAATAGGGTATGGTAGCAATTTCTGCCTCATAGCTTTCATGCCAGACAAATATCAACTAAATATAAACTGTGTCTCATAATAAAAACCCATTTAATGAAATACAGAGACTATACTGTTTTGGGGCTCTATACCCAGATTGGTTCCCTGTGTACTTTGCTAGATTTTCCTGCAATTTTTTATAGCTGTAGTGGAATTCAAGCACAGATTGCAACATGTAAATTCAAGTGTTTTAGTGTGAAATATTCTTCAAGAAGGATGAAAAAGGAGATTTGAGGAACCACAGGCTAGTCACCCTCTCCTCAGTCCCTAGGAACATGATAGAGTAAGTAATCCTTGAAATCATCTCCAAACACACAAAGGACATGAAGATAAATTGGTCATAGTCAGTACGGATTTACAAAGAGGAAACCCTGTTTAACCAAAATTTTACAATGAAGTGATTAACTTGGCGGACTGCAGGAGAGGAGTAGGTATTCTTTATACTGATTTTGGTAAAGTCTTTGAACCTGTCTCCAATAAGATCTTTACAGACAAGATGACAAACCACAGGTTAGACAGGTGAGCAGTGCATAGATTGAAAACTGGCTTAACAGCAGAGTCAAGAAGGTTATGATAAGTGGCATGAAGTCCAGTTAAAGGCAAGTAACTTGTAGTGTACTCCAGGGATTGGTACGGGGGCCAGTACTGTTTGACATACATTAATGACCTGGACAGTGGGACAGAATGAACTCCAAGCAAGTTCACAGATGATAAACAACTCTGAGAAGTGGCTGATACAGCAACTCTAGTTGGTCCTGCGACCACTTTGAGGGATCTTGACAGGATAAAGAATTGACCTGATGGGAATCTCAGGAGGGTCAAAGAGTGGAAATGCAAAGTCCTGCACCTGGAATATAAATAATCCCAGGCACCCATAGAAGACCAGATGCAAAGTAGCTTTTCAGAGAAAAACTTGAAGTCCTAGTTAACAGCAAGCTGACCAAAAGACAGCAGTGTACCCCTGCAGCACAGAAGGCTAATGGTGTACTAGGCTGCATTTTGAAGAATGTTGCCCACAGGTCAAGGAAGAGGAATCTTCTCCTCTACTCAGCAGTGATGAGCTACATCTTGAGTGCTGTGTTCAGTTCTGGGCTCTTCAGTACAAGAGGTATTAAGGGACTGAAGCTTATTTCACATGAGAAGAAGCTGAGAGAACTGGGATTATTCAGCCTAGGAATGAGATATCTGAGGAGGATCTTATTGATACATACAGATATCTGATAGGAGAGAATTAAGAAAAGACAGCCAGATCCTTCTTAGTAGACAGGACAAGAGGCAATGGCCACAGCTGAGAATACAGAAAATTTCACTTCAGTGTCATAAAAAGCTTTCTACTCTGTGGGTGGTCAAACACTAGAGCATAGGTTGTGAAATTTACATTTGTGGGGATATTCAAAACCAATCTGGATATGATTCTGGGCAACCTGAATCTAGATCACCCTGCTTGACCAGAAGGGTTGAACTAACTGATCTCACAAGGCACCTTCTAACCTCGACAATTTTGTAATTCTGTGATATTTATTTTTTGAGCTATTTAGGCCACAGTAAAGCAGACACTGACATCTGAGAAGCTGAACTGCTATTTGAACTCAATAGAAGTTGATTAGGTTTCCCACATGGTTCTAATTTACATATATGACAGTGTTTCTGATAGACAGGGCTGACAAATATGGCAAAGGATATATGCAAATCTTACACTATTAGGAAGCTCTATCTGGAGTCGTCTTCAATAACTTTAGGGCACATTTGGTAACCAAATTAACCACTGCAACTAAGTATTGACTAGATCTCTGTTGACCATAACATAAGCTTGAATACCTCATTCGATGCAGACTTCTAAACTTAGGTGTCTCAGATTGTGATGGCTCAGAGAATCCCTGTTTTGAAAGCAAGAGCAGAATTTATTTTCATTTGATATATATTTAGTATATTTAAACATTGTAACTCTCTACACTGAGATTTTCAAGAGATTACTTCCCATTCAGCTGTAGGTCTTCCAGTTGAAAAATTAACTGTGTATAAAAATGTATCTTTCTTCCTCAGCAGGAAGTGCATTAGGTAGTCCCTTCTTCAGCTGAACTAAACCAAAATTATATGAATAAACTGGAACACATTTTTTGATGACAAACTGGGAATTAACTAGTATTGATAACTGATGTTGTTGAATTTCCATTTCTATCCTTCCAAAGATACTTAATACAGTAAATAAGCTAAGGAGGATTTGATCATGATCTTTGTGTGTTGTGGGCCTAGAAACAATGTTACTAGAGATGTCTTTGATCAAGATTTCTGAACATATGTCTCTCTTACAATGGTGCAACCTTCTGTGTCTTGAGCAAGTTAGATTCTTGTTTTCAAAATAAAACTCAGAGACTATATTTCAAAATCGTGTTATGATTGGTAGTCTATCATATTAGGATGGGTTTTTTTACGTAAAGACAAGCCAAAATGTTTGTTGTACAAGAGAAATTGTAGAAATATTTGTCACAATTTTTAAAAAATGTTTGTTCTAGTGTAGCTCAAAGTAATTTGTCGCCAGTGCTTTAGGCATAAGTGTGTTAAAATCATTATTGAGAAAATATCAATTTCTGTGTTAGCTGTTTTCACAATGGAATGAACAGCTCAAAAAAAAAATCTAACTCTTTTAATTCTAATGAGCTAAGATGATGATTAAAAATAATTGGTTAAATAAAATTGATCACACTGTGAGGAAAACCTTAAGCTGACAATGTTGCTAAATTCAGACCTTATGAGCACAAGTGAGTCAAGTGGTTAGTTTACTCTTGTTAAATTTCCACTTCTTTGATGAGAACATATTTATATTAAGTGCAGACAGCATCTTACTAGTGATCTTGTAAACATTTAAAAGCACTGATCTTTCCATTTAAACATGCCTGCTCAATGAGAATTCCATCTGCATTCATGTGACTCTGCCAGATATGTCAGTAGGCTGTTCAAGGGTAGAGATCTTTAAAAAGAGTCAGCTTTGAAAAAAACATGAATCAACATTTAGCTTCAAACAGAATTAGAGTGGAGTTAAACTGATATCAAAGAAGTTAGGAAGTTTGCCTTGTCATGATGTGAAAGGTAGTCATACAGTTTGTTTCAGCAAGCAAGTTTGGAGGTAGCATTTTAAAAATCAGTGCACTTCTTAAATTGTGTGTGGATTTTTTTGGTGTTTACATAACAATAATTATATATATGTTTATATAATTATACATTATGTATATATACAATTAAATGTTTTATGTATACATAATAATATTTCACATAAATGTATTTAAAATATAACTTTTACCTTGATGTGTTTCAGTGCCTTATGTTTATAGTGTTGTATACTTCACCTTTCATAAACACTATTTTCATTCTTAAGAGACAAAGCTTGGCTGGCATTCTCTCTTTCTACCTGTTTCCTCATTCATAAATGTACCACTGGATACAAATTAAATTTGATATGAACAGATTTTTTTTTTAGCTAAGAAATAATTATTATTTATGGTATTGGGAAACAATTTGCTATAGATAGGATGTTGTACTGAGTATAAATGATTACTTTGGACAAAAATACAAGCCTTATGTCCAGTTCCCATTCTTTGCATCTGTGAGCATTGATTTGTAGAATTAAGGTGATCTAGACAGAATTCAAGTTAATATGGTACAACTTGGCAAAATAAGTCTCAATCAAATGTCAGATATTGTTAGGCTGCTTTGAAGTTCTACCAAGTCCAAAAACTATACAAGATTTCTTATCACAGAAACTCTGAAAGTCACACAGAGATACTAAATCAGGAAAGTATTTGCCCTCAGTTAGTTTTAGTCACGTTTTAAGAGTTTGCTCTAATAATAAGTATCTGGTTTTGTAGGGGGGAAAAAAAAAAAGCAGCCTTGAGAATTTCTCAACAAAACAGTTGTTGACACACATTTTGAAAGTTTGAAGAAGAGGACATGGACTGGTTCAGTGAGAATGTGCAGCTCATAATTTTACAGAAATAACACTGCACAAATCATTACGCTGTGACGTTTAATACATGAGAAACACCATGCGGAGAATACACTTTGTTACTTTATAATGGAATACTTCTATCTGTGAGAGTTCATATTTGTGTATTTGCTAATGGTCAGAACATAACATATTGTCTGGAACATTCTTCATTAGAGGTCTTATCCACCAAGAATTTGCAGCCCCCACTAAGATCAAAGAATTCCAAATTTGCTTAATTCCTTTCAAGCTGTTCCGTTGAGTTCAACACATTAAGCTGACCTTTAGTATACTAAAGGATGACTTCCTTGTTTGTTTGGGTTTTTTAAGGAAGTTGTTTCTTCAAGCTTTTCCTGAACAAGCCTGTGGGGACCCAGTTTAATTTTCTTTAAGGAATGTCAGTGACTAGTTTTTTATATTTATTTGATATTACTAAAACATATTGTGGTAAAATGCATAATACAAAATGAATTTCAAGGATGTAAAACCTAATGCCATCTGGGTTTTTGTAGCACCCCATGGAACTTACAAAATAATTATTTTGTCCCATGTGGCTACAATATTTTAAGTAGTAATGTTGCATATGAGTTTTTTTCTAAGCATATTTAGAAGCAGGATTTTTCTTTTAGGAATTTAATCCTCTCATCTTTTTATTAGATAAAATTCTGTCTTTTGAATTACATTAATAAAAGAAACTTCAGAACAGTATGAGGAGAAAACAGATTTCTCCTTTTAATTTGAAAGACGCAACATTTCATCAGGAAACAGGTCAAATCTAGAAGTCACTGGGTCTATAACACAATTTTTAAATCTCTTTTATGAGACTTTTCTGAGTAGCGGAGCTGCTTTATATAATTTCATACTCCTTATAAATGAACAAATAAGCAATACTCTTTCCATATTACTTCATTTTGTGCAATTTTCCGTCTTCATTGGGTTTTAGTTTAACTATTCTTCTGTCATTTTACATGTATAACTGTATTGTGTAATAATATTGATGAAGTGTTAGGTACTAAGACTGTGGTGTTTACTTACTGAAAAAAACAATGTCTCTAACACCACCCACTGTATCAAATTTACTTTGAAGAAGTATTTTCAAGGTGATTTTCACAAACTTTTATTTCTATCTTGGACACTGCGTACTGTGATGCAGTGTCTGTATATTTTCAGAACTGATACTGGTTAATTGTAGTTACAGTAATGTTAAACTGAAATAAGATATGCACGTAGTATAGTTATGAAAATACCTGTCCAGTAAATAGTGCACTTATTGAGTCCCTAAATGTGTGTGTATGGTTTTCAGTGTTATGGTTGTATAAGATAGCTTGAGCGTGTCCCATTTTCACCCCATAAATTAAAGCTGGCCAGGGTCAACTGTAAGTTATGTTTATTTTTTTCTCATTGAAAGTATTTGCTTTTCACATTTCTTTAACCTCTTTTTTTTTTTTTTTTGTTTTTCCTTTGGAACTGTCTCTCCTTTATGTATTTCTCCCTTTCTTTGAAAGATGCACACCCTCTGTCACGTAACTGGAAACATTCCTGCAATGCAGGCAATTTCATATGCGTGTGTTACCACAGTCCACATTCTTTTAAAATAACCACGTCTCAAATTAAGCAAACTTTTGATATCTCAGGCAGCGCTGGAGTGTATGTATGTCACCGCAGATATGTGTGCCACCACAAGCCAGGAATGAGTTATTAATCAGTAGGCAGAAAAGAAGGAGAGAGGACATGTCCCAGGCTGGCAAAATTTTCTGGGACTGGCACTGCACAAAAAGATCTGCCTCTTAACTTTACAGAAAAAAATGTAATTGTGTGCTATTTAGCTTGATATCTGTTTTCTCTTAGCTTATAAGCAAATAGAAACTGAAATGCAGCTTAAAAAAACCAAACCGAAACAAAGCAAAACAGAATTGATTTCTGAAAAAAAAAATAGTGTATATCTATTTTATTTCTTCCTCTAATGGTATTGAAATGCGTCACCTGTGCCTTGCTTCTGGGGATTTTTTAGTATCATTTATAATAGAAAAGTATCTTTTTACTTGTTTAAGGGTCTGAACTCTGTTAGAAATTAAATCCAACCATGAAAAAACTAGGCATAATGAATTTTCATTATATTTATTTGAAGTCTGCTAAAATTCAATGTTGAGATAAAAGTAAGGCACATAACTTTGCCATATTTGTTTTTTAAATATTTTGCCCTGAAGAGACTTTTCCAAAACTTGCGTTTTTAGCACGTGCATGCTTCCTTTGCAAAGCAGCTGTTGGAAGCACTGACAGAATTTTCTTTTAACAATTAATCTGAGAAAAAGATGCTATAGCTTCACCCCATTTCTCATCCTATGTAATGAAGACTCTGAAATACCACTAACCTCTCTACAACCAGTATTACTGTAACATTTCCCTATTCAGTTATTATCATCATGCAGAGTCAAAAAATATGTTGTGCCTTCCACACAACAGTAACCTTAATGGAAATAGAGATTTTAGATCATGGGTTGTGGAACTGCTACACTGCCTATGATCTTTATCTTATATTCACAATACAGACCACAAGAAAAATTTGCTTTTGTTAGGACTGAATCCAAAATTCATAGTAGTGAGAGATAGTATTGAGAATTGAAATGGATGTGTTTCAGTGGTACTGCAAAATACTGCAGATTACCACTTGCATCACTTTTAAATATATTTCAGTGTATACTCAAGATTATTTGCTACCAAATCTGCATGTGTCACAGGACAGTATCTGAAAACTGGGGGTGCTCAGGTGAGGGGGAAAAAAGAAGAAAAAAAAGGAATGACTATGAATTTTCTATGAAATTCCATACTCTTGCTAATTTTTGCCCCAGCAAATCAGTGTGCCAATTATTGATCTCACAGAATTCTGTTTTAGTGAATTTTCATGGGGTAGAAAAAAAAAAGATGCAATGCAGATGGAAATGAAAGCATCTACAAAAGCAGCTGATATTCATAAATAAATTAAGCAATTTGGCATACAATGACTGTACTCAGGAAGAATACATATTAGCAATTCTGTATCGTATTGATCCTTTAAACTAAGTCATGTGTGCCACAGTTAAACACTTTTGTGTATTTTAAAGCTGTCATTTGTAGGTTTGAGCAAAGTAGAATAGTCCTTAAGGCAAGCTGCCTAACAGGCAAACTTGCAGTCAGAGTTCAGTGTATTTTCTTCATCTTTAATTCAGTAGGAAGCCTTTCTAGGTAGGAAATTAGGGTCCTATTCGTACTTGCCACTGGAGAGCTGCAGTTTATAGAGTGGGCTTTGTTGTCTAGACCAGTCGTGTACAGCAGGTGTGTTTCTATGAAGCCCTTTTTCTTGAGTGTTGGCTGAATCACTGTCAGATGAGAGAAGTCCAAGTTGATGTAGGACCTTGACAATCTGATTTTGCCTATTGTGATCTATTAAACTTTATTGCACAGCATCTGGCCCATAAAATATTTCCTGTCCTTGTTATTCTTATCTCAGATTGTTCAGAAAGGACAATTTTGTTTCATGCTTACTTTCTGTGTGAAAGACACATGAGAGAATGTACATGTCTGCATGGATTCAAGATTTATTGGTTTCTTGACTACTTTGAAGGAGTCTTTACTAAAAACAACTGACTACAATTACACTATCGAGGATGTTAACAAGAAAAAAAGGTGTGTATAAATAAATAATAATAATTTAAGAGAATGCGGAAAAATCGTGGCTCTCATAAGATGATTCTGTTGTTTTTTGGTGCAGTATCGAAAAGAAAACTCTGAAGAAAACACTGTAAAAAATATACCATATAAAGTCATGTGAGATTTAATGGAAGCTCATAGACTCATAGAAAGATTTTGGTTGTAAGGGACTTTTCAAGATCATCTAGCTCCCACCCCACCCTGGCCCCTGACATGGGCAGGGACATCTTTTGCTAGATCAGGTGTCTTAAAGCCTTGTCTCGCCTGACCTTTACCACCTCCAAGTAAGGGGCATCCACAGACTCTCTGGGAAACATATTCTGATGCCTCACCACCCTCAATGTGTAAAATTTCTTCCTTATATATAATCTAAATTGACTCTTGGTTTAAAAAATATCTACCAATATCCCAAATTCCTTCTCTGTAAGATTCCTTTCAATCCATTTGTTACCAAGTATATACATTAGCTTGCCTTTACCCACGTGCAGACCTTGCACTTGGCCTTGCTGAACTTCTTAAGCTTCACACAGGCCAAGTCCTCAAGCCTGTCAAGGTGCCTTGGGATGACATCCCTTGCCTCAATCGCATCAACTTACCACTCAGCTTGGTGTCACCTAGACGCTTGCTGTGGTTGCTTAATCCTAGTCTTTGCCATTAATAGAGAAATTGAACACTAACAGGCCAAATATGGATGGACCCCTGTGGAACACCATTTGTTTCTGATCTACATTTGAAGATTAAGCCACTGACTGAAATTTTTTGGATGCATCCATCCAGCCAATTCCTTATCTGTTGAATAGGCCATCCATCATCAATTTAGCTATATTGCGTAGGACTGTGTCAAAGCCCTTACAGAAGAAAAGACAAGGCATCTAGTTGCTCTTCTCTTACCCACCAAAATGGTCACTCCAATGTAGAAGGCCACCAGATTATTCAGGCATAATTTTCACTTCATGAAGCCACATTGGTGTCTCTTCACTTCCTTGTCATTCACATGTCTTGACGCAGCTTCCAGGAGGATTTGTTCCATGATCTCACTGGGCACAGAGGCTGACTAGTCAGTAGATCCCAGAGTCCCTTTTAAAAAATGGATGTGATGTTTCCCTTTTAGCAGTCACTGGGACTTCACCTGACCAATTCTTAGGTTCCTCAGAATCTTAAGGGGACACAGTATCATGTATAAGTCAGAAACTGAACAGAACAAAACGATTATTTTTATATGTAGTGGTTAAATTAAAATAAAGCATGGGGGGAAATTCAGACAAAATACATTGAGATTCACTACAAATATCTCACTCTAATTGGTGGAATACACTATCAGGTTTGGTATGTGATAATGATGTTACTTTGGAAAATGTAGTTATATATTAGTATTTGAGAGAAAAAATATGTCTTGCAGAACACAATTTGAGAGGAGTAAAAAAATTGTATGTATCATAACAGGTAATTACCTTGCTGCTGCTTTGCTCTCTAAAGCTAAAGGAAAATAGTTGCTGATTAAACAACTTGTTTATCCATAGACTTGATTGCATGGTATTTCTGTATAAAATTTTGCTTATATGCAACTGCAGAGCACTACTGTAGACGGAATGGTTATATCATTTGAAAAGTATTTTACATAGCTTTTTCATTATTTCGGAAATCTTTTTAGCATTTTTTTGGATTTTTTTTATGCTGCAGTGTGTCTGCATGTGCCTTGTGATGAGCTTTACAGTAGGTTTCTTTACATTTCTGTGTTATAATATGCAGGTTATTATCACAATTTAGCAGACTAATTTTTAATTGGCATCCCAACTGGTAACTGAAATTTGCTAGCTCTATGGAGGCCTTGATTATTATATACATATAGGAATAGAAAAATGTCATCATTTTACTTCAAAAATAAAAATAAAAAATCCCCCGTGGTAGATGTCATTAAAACTTCTATTTAAATAAAACTGTATCATAGTTCTGCTTTAACGCTGGTAGGCAGCTGGTAGGAGCAAAAGTTTCACACACAAGCAAAACAAAATAAAGAATTAATTAACTACTTCCCAGATGTTTGGCATTTCAAGGAAAGCAGGACTTTCCATCATGTGCAATGCTTCCTTTGAAAGAAAAATCGTCTTTTCCAGATGGCTCTCCCTTCTTGCTTCTTTCCCTGGCTTTTACTGCTGAGCACAATGTCACATGGTGTGGAATATCCCTTTGGTCAGCTGAGGTCAGCTTTTTCTGGCTATGTCCACTCCCAAGTTGTTGTGCACTCCCAGCCTACTTGCTGGTGGGGTGGAATGAGCTGCAAGAAAGGCCTTGATGCTGTGCAAGCTTGGTGATAACTAAAACATCTCTGTGTTATTGGGCTGGTTTTGGCTGGGGTAGAGTAAATTTTGCGCACAGTAGCTAGTACGGGGTTCTGTTTTAAATTTGTGCTGGAAACAGTGTTGATAATTAAGGGATGCTTTCATTTTGTTTTTGACTCTAACTGACCAAAGCCCTGCTTTCCTGGAGGTGGCTGAACAACTGCCTGCTCATGGGAAGCGGTGAATGAATTCCTTGTTCTGCTTTGCTTGCGTGCGTGGCTTTTACTTTCCCCATTCAACCTTTTTATCTCAACCCTTGAATTTTCTCAGTTTTGCTCTTTCAATCCTTTCCCCTGCCCCACTGGGGCGGCAGTGAGTGAGTGACTGTGTGGTACTTAGTTGCCAGCTTGAATTAAACCATGACAATTATCAACGCTGTTTTGGTCACGAATCCTAAACCTAATACCCTACAAGGTGGTGTGAAGAAAATTAATTCTATTCCAGACAAAACTGATACAATTATGATGATAGTTTATGCAGAAGATAAAATAGAATGGAAGCACCATTAAGGAACTACCTGAACACAAAACACAGGTATACTGCTAGGGATTGTAATCCAGCAGACAGCCTGAGCACAACTAACTTCATGGCAACTAGGCACACCTTTAAAATCAAAAAAGCAGAAATTCAGGGTAGAGACAGTCTGACTGCCATCAACAAAAAGGCTTCCAAGGCAACTCACCCTACTGCTCCTCATGGGTTACTTCAGACAGGCAAAATAATAAACTACAAGCAGGAACTCTAGATGTGAAATCCAATTTGGGAATCAGAGTACTACAGAAGATATTTGGGAAAAGCTGAAGACTTCTCAAATTAGAATTTGTAGCTAGCTATTGGCAGTTACCAGTTCCTTTTCTGGTAAGCTCTCTAACACCTGCCATGATAGAATATTAGGACCTCCATACATGATTATTTTTGCCTTCGTGCTCTTGTAATGAATGCAATGGAAAGGACTCCCAAACAATAATAAGATAGAATGTTTAGGTTGTAATTTTTACCTCTACTACATTTAAAAACCTTTTTTTTTTTCCCCCCAGTTTTTCTTTATTTATATAAGAATGTTAAGGTCTTTTCGTTTTTTGGTTTCTGATTTTCTGTCTCCAGGAAGGGAAGCAATACCAAAGTATTTCTACTGTTTCAGTGTGTTTGGTTTTTTATTATGCCTCCAGGCAGAATTTTCCTAAGATTGTAAGTCCAGGCTATTCAAGTGGCTGATTGACTGCAATGCATAGAGGTGGAGGAATTTCTGTCAGCAAGTCAACTTGCAGCAATAAAAGCTTTTTTTTGATCAAGACCATTAGTTCCCATTACATGGACACTACAAAGCCCCAAAAGATAAAATCAGCTAAAAAAAGTATTCACGCTTTTCACTTGTTCTGGAAGTCAATTTTGTAAACAATTTTTTCCAGCTGCTTTTTCAGAAATAATGCTGAATCTAGAACTAGAACATTATCCTGGACTTCCTTCTCCTCAAGTTTCAATCCCCATAGAGCTCATTCATACAGAGATTGCTCAAAGCAAATCATGAGCAATAAAGAAGGTAAGTTAAATTGCAGCAAGAAGATATTGCGGTAGAGAATATCCCTTGCAAAGGAAGTGTTAAAATCTTACCTCCAAATAGATTTGTATGATGTTGTTTTCTGCTTTCCAAACTTGAAAAATATTTGCATTTAAAGGTAAAAAGGAGGGTAAAAACTCATTAGTTTTTGACATACCTGTCGTGGGTTTGCCCTGGGCCAATTTCTTTCACTCACCCCCCACACAACTGCTATAAGTTGAGAGAAGGTTTATGCAGACAAAAGAGATCTGATTGGGGAGAATAATATTGGGATTTATTACTAGCAAAATAAAAACTAAAGAGCTATATCTACAACAATTCTAATTAAGCAAAAGTACTAAAAGTACTCCTCCCCCATTTGTATCAGTCCGGGAGGAGAAGCAGTCTCTTTTCCACTTTCAGAGCTCCAGGTCTTCCAAGCAATTCTGCAGCATTTCAAAGTTCCTCTCTGTTATCTCTGGGACGACAACTCCGACTCGTTGCAGCTGGAACTGTTTCTCTCTGTCTCTTTCTCTTCTGTGTGTCAACCTCAGGGCTGGGCCTACCTCCCTCCTGGGATAAGGCTGGGGTTACC
>JAWMRA010000078.1:120425432-120438687 GCA_035584735.1 Pseudotriccus pelzelni
GGGCTGGGCCTACCTCCCTCCTGGGATAAGGCTGGGGTTACCCAGGTCCTGTAAGGTCTTCCATGGACTGCAAGGGGGCACTTGTTTTACCATGGATCTGCACCACAGGGTCACAAGGGATAATGACTTTTGAGTCCACCCCTGTTTCCTGTGGGGTCCCTTCCCATGGGAACAGTCCTTGATAGACCTCTCCAACATGGGTCTGTCCCTCTTCCATTCTCTGCTGTCCCTTAGGGTCACAAACTCAGCTGCACCAGCATGGATCTTTCACTGAGATCCCAAGATCTTACCCGGGCCGTCTCACTCCAGCCTAAGGCCTCTCTCTCCCCATGGGCCACAGTCCAGCAAGGCTCTGTTTCATCTGAGGCCTCCTGCGGAGTCACATCTACTTCATGTATTGCTCTGCTTTGGCTTGGGCTCTTTCGTGAGCTGCAGAGGGTTGTCTCTGCTCCCCAGTAATCTTCCGCAGATGGCAGGGATTTTTAGTCTTCAGTCTTTTCCCTGCTGAAGGGAGAGAGAGAGAGAGGGAGGGCGAGAAGGAGCCCCCCCCTTCGGCCTTCTCTCTCCTCTGGCTGCCATCTTTGACCTTGGAGGCTTGTAGTTATCTCTCTGGCTGGAATTCTTTCTGCCGCATGTCCTGTCCAAGTTCTTCTTTAAAGTGTTTTTTTCTTCACTCTGTTACATGTCTGGTCAGGGGGGCTTCAGTGCTACCAGCGCCCCTGGCCCAGGGCTGGGGGAAGAGGGAGACCTGGCCCCCTTTGGGCCTGATACCACTCCCTTTACGTGACTTCCAATTTCTTCTGTGCCACAACCCTTCTCTTCCGTTTTCTTAAATATGTAATTGACAAAGGCATTACCAAAACTTCTGATTGGCTTTGCTCTGGAAATTCACCTGGAAAAAACTATTTCCAGCCTCAGAGGAGGGGGGGCCTTTGCAAACCCATGACAATACCCCACTGTCTTCAGAAATCATGACTGCCTTTGTCAGTGAAAATAAACAAATACACTTTTATAAATGAGCACTTTCAAAACACATATGGGATCTAGGAAGGCCTAGTCAGACTATTGGCAATAATATTAGCTTTTAAAAAGTAAACAAGACAATTTCTAAGTCAAAGTTTCTTCAAAGACTTTTTTGTGGAGTTGATTTCAACCACTGAGTATTATTATTAATTATGAGTTTGTGCTATCACATATTAGATATACTGCATATACATATATATTCCATTTACACTATGATTTTTGAGGCAAGCAAAATATTACTAATGTAACATTCTTGGCATGCATGGTATTTTGCATTTGTTAATTTTATAGTAAATAAAGTGTCAGTATTGGAAATGCTTTCTGTCACAGCAAGCCTTAAACCATCTCTTGCTACTCTTAGAAGGTAAGAACTGTCATTCTGGTCCAAGGAAAGGTATCATGGATATTGGTCTGTAGGACATGCTCACAGGAAAAACAAGATGAGTACAGAATTATGTTTTTCCTGGTAGAACCTCCTCACTTCCATAGACCATGCATTTGGTGGTGGAATTTTCAGAGCTGTAGATTTAACTACATTATTTCATTTACTCTTCATCTATGTACCCATCTCCAGGACTTTGTAAAAGATGTGACTGTATCTAATTATAGATTTCCTCAAGTTTCAGTGATAAGGCTTTCCACTACTTATTTATGGACAATGTGAAAATGTATTAATTTTGGCTGATTTTAGGCCCATGACCTAATTCTAACTGTATTTTCTCTATATGATGTTTGATAATAGTACATTTCAGTCAGAAGTTATGAAACACAAAAGAAAAAGTGTTTTCTCTGCTTTTGCACTTGTCAGTCAGGTATAAAATGAGAGACAGTAAGTAGTCTCTTTGGGAGATACAATCAAACAACTGAAGCTGGTAGTTAATCCGCAAATGATATTATTTGGAATTTGTGAAAGGAAAACCAGTGGACAGGAGGGGGAAGATGATATCTTTTCCTTAAATTTCAGTTAGTTTACGCACACAGATTTGGAAACAAAAGGTAACTTCCCAATGTGGTTCACCATTTCCTAAATTTAAAAAGAGATTGAAGAGTACTGAGATATGTTTTTGTTTATAGGCAGATTTAGGGTACGTTATGCATGAGTGAAAGGGTCTCTTTGGGACAACCAGAATCTCCCGCATCTCAGTTACATCAATATTTAGAGTACTTCATTGGTTATCAATAGGTATCAGAATAGAGGAAAGAAAAGATGACAAAAAGCCACTGCTGTCTTATTAAGTTGCTGAAAGAGCAGAACATTTCATACAGAAATATTGAAATTTGCTATTTCATCCCCTTTTCCTGCGAAACAGATAATATCACTTTTTATTTAGGATATATTTTGCAGGAAAGGATCACAGATTTTAACTTTCTATAAATTGATCCATGTCAATATGAAATGCTCTGATACAAAGATGTTAAATTTAAACATTTTTAAGGAGAAGGTGTAAGTTTTTATCCTATATCCTCTATGATATCAGCTGTCCAAACAAACTGTTATTCTGTCAGGTGCCAAAATATCAGGCACTGAAAAAACCTGAAAATAAAATTAAAGTTTAAAGATAAAATATGGTGCATCAAATTTTTTTAATTTCTTAATTTGCAAAGATTAAAATCTATATGATTAAAAACATAAAAAACTTTTTTTTTTACAGAAATGTAAATAATACTACTATGCAATTTTGAGGGACAGAAAGCATCACAAAATATTGGTACATCTGGGAAACTAAGTTTCAACTTGGTGAGATTCATTAGATTCATTAGAAACATTTGGACAGGGCTCTCAGGCACACAGTGTGATTTTGGGTGTTTGGTGCAGACCCAGGTTTTGGATTTGATGGTTCTTGTGGATCCCTTTCAACTCAGGATATTCTATGATTCTATGATAGCAGTATGTGCCAAGCTTTTGGCTCAAAGGCCACAGAAATTATATAAGTGACAGAATGCCTTCAAAGACCCTTCAGTACCACTACATAAAAATTCTTATTCCATTTCTTATCTTTCCACGTTTTTATTTTTATTTATTTTTAACATACATAAATTTGAAATGAAATCTTGAGTGTGATAGCCTGCAGCGCATGTCCCGGTATTTGACTCTGCTGAATGGAAGTTTAATCATGAAATCAAAAGAGTGGCTTTAGTACATTAATAATTTCAGATTCTACTCTATTTCTTGAGAGATTCTGAAAAAAAGAAGAAAAAAGAAGTAATTTTTAGTCAGAGGTGCTATTTGTAGTCCTCTCTGTGGAGCCTAAAATAATTAAAAAGATGCTTATTATGAAAATATATATCCTTGGTCTTTGGAACAAATGCATTCAATAAATTACTGGACATGTGGATTATCCAGAGAGATCAGTTTGAAGTATAATCACAGCAACTTAGTTAATGCAAGTTAAGATTTAAAGATTTAATGAAGGCTTAGAAATCCCATAATTGGGGATTATATTCCTTTTCTGTCAGTGCATTTATCCTGTCCATTGATTATTTTCCTATTTCTGTTGTGCTTATGGAAGTTTGTCAAAATGAGTATTTACTAGCATAGTAGTTTTTCAATGTATTTTATTTTCAGATTTAAGTTTTTTTATTGTAAGAATTGAACACAATGTGCGCTAAGTCAAGCTCTGTCATTATCAACTTATTTAAATAAATTCTGGAATATTAAATTACACCATACAAAATGGCATATGATCTTAAGTTGCTGTATTCTCTCACACATTTATCAGCTGTGTTATGCAGTCATTAGTCTTCTGCAACACTCCCATTACTTTCCATGGGACTACTCAAATAAGCAAGGATTATTCATATCATAGAGTTAATGGGATTTTTCAAACTGTTGCAAAACCTTTCAGGCATTTTGAAGTTTCTAAGAAGTGTTTTGACTGCTGTTTGTATATTTTAATATATATAAAGCCACCCATGTCCAGGCTGTTGTACTGCAAAATCTGACTAACTGTAATTCTGCAAAGTATAATTTAAAATATTTCAGCTTTTAGACATGCCTGAATGTAAACAAGATCAGAATCTGGCACTTCTTTTTTTTTTTTTTCTGTATAACCAGTGTCTGGTGCTTTTAGGCAGTGGTTGATGTGTTTTCGAAGAGAATAGGAGCAATTTAATCTGTAGTTTATGTTGTAGAAAGTTCTCAGACTCCCAAGAATGCTGTCACACATCCACATACCTGCAGCTGGGCTGTCTGAATAGTTTTACTGCCTCATCAGCTATGCCAGCTGAAATGTTTTACTACTTCTTCCTAATCCATTTTGCACCAAATTTGATGGGCAAGCGCAGAATCACTATTTAAACTCTCAGAATTAAACCACAATATTTTAATTGAAAGGGTTCAGGAAGAAATCACGTGCACAGCTCAGCTAGCAGACATCAGACTGTGGTAATCTCCAGAGGGAGGATATGGTACCAAAGTGTCAAGAGAAGACTAAGGTATCAGGAACCTTATCGTCTGACATAGTTTTTATCAGAAGAGGACACATCTACATATCATGTGTTTTTAGAATTACTATAATAACAAAGAATAAGAAACCATAATTAATTTAGATTGTTGTATAAATCACAGTTAACTCAAAATTAGAGTGTTTCCTAAGAATATTTATCTTTAAAGGATGTAATTAGCAGGAAGACAGTATGTTCAAATAACATGGCATAGCCACAGAATGATCAGACAAGATGAGTCAATGGGTATAAAAACCACTAAAGTAACCAATAGTACCTTTCTGCCCCTGTTTCAAGAAAACAGTTGTGTTAAAGAACAAACATACTCTACTGATGAAGGTAGGCAAAAATAAAGAATTTTGGGAGGATTTTATCTTTAATGTGGGATGAGAACTTTAGATAAGGCAGTAGCTTTTTGTTATTTAGTACTGATGAGTATCAAGTAGGTGTGGTAGATGAGTCACATTTAAAATAACCCTTTCTAGGTCATATAAAAATTAAAAGTGAGGTTGGCCAGTGGAGTCAAAGAACTGGTTTTGCCTCCACCTGCCTCCATAAAGTTCATGAATCTATAAAGACCTCAAGTTTACACTAATACTGGCATCTCGTATCTCTTAGTTGTTAAAAGGTGTTTGATTGGGTTGAATATCCCTGCACAACAATTTCAAATGTTTTTTCAAAGAAACTGATCAATTAGGAAACTTAACACACAACAAAAACTATAAGTGTCAGATACTATCTTTAATTCATATTTAGAACTATGAACAAAATTGTTGATTGTTGAGAGTTTTGAATTGGGTGGCCTTGGGGTGTTTGGGATGGGAGTCCATAAACCAAAACCAGAGGGAATAAGAATGTTTTCCAGGTGATATTTATCAGCTTGGTTAAAAAAATTTTAAGTACTTTTCATTTCAGTTTTGTGGGTTTTTTTCTGTTCACACAGTAGCACTTTTCCAGATGATGCTGGTTAGGGAGATGACTTTTGTTTACAGTATAACATAAACATGTATAAATGCGACTCAAGCACAGAGCTAGCCTTGAAACTGTATTTGTATTTTTTCTATTTTGTCTCAGACATTGTAATATAACAGCTGATGCATTCTGTCGTAATATTAAACTCTATGTCTTGAGAAATAATATCTAGTAATATAGGCTATAAGGTCTCATCAACTATTTTTGGCAAAGACTGGCAGCAAATACGACAGCCACAGCAAAAGAAACTTTTTCTTTCTTATTTTTTTCTATATATTTTTAATTAGTTGTAGTTGTTGAAATTTGATTTGTATCCTATAGTGTTTAGAATCCTATAACATTTATTCAGTGCAAATTAAATCTCCTGGCCTTATAAAGTACCTGAAGGCTGGAAGATAATGATCAATCATAGAATTTTGGTTTGTTCTAATTCTGACTATTCTAATCTAGGCCAGTAATTTGAGCTCTCCTTTCATGTCATACTTCTGTTTAATAGATATGTACAGATATGTTTACAAATTGTTAAACTAAGAAAATAATTTCCTTCTAAAATTAAGTCAACTAGTTTTGTAAAATATAAAAATTTCTGTTCACTATTTGATTTTGATTTGGGGGATAGTTTTTGTTGTTTTGTTTCCTGTTTAACTTGCTGTTAGAGAGGAAACCTGAATAGATATTTATGTGGATGTGCTGTAAATATTGTTGATTGTTGTGAAAATTGACCCTTAGAAAAAGAAATTTATAATATGCATGAGCATTTCAGAAAATAACAGTGGATGTCCACAGCCCAGGGACCTGGTGACAGCCCAAACGATAGATTGAGCTTTACCCAAGGTGTGACATTGAAGTGCTGTCATTGTGGACTATAAAGTTACTATACAGAAGTTCTTATTAAACATTTCTTAATGTTTTCAAATTGTAGTATTTTTTGATGGATCCTGTCTCTAAAAAGTTATAGTGGTTTTATTTAATTTGGTAAGGATGAAGGTCTGAGTTCTTGGCTTCTCCATCACATCTGTTTAGACACACAGGCTTTTAACTAAGTAAAAGATTTTAGCTACTGATTTCCTTGGGACATTTGGTGCAGATAAGTGGTTTGTTGATCAGTGGCACTCAACATTTTTACTAGAGATGCACAACACACTGCAGAGGAAGAGAAAAATGGTTGCATCATTCCACCCCCTCCCAGATTCTCCCTCTCACCCACAACAGGAAGCAGCCAATTAATGCATTTTTAAATGCCTGCAAGTAAGTGCAGTGCTTGTCGGATTTTGAACTGTTGCTGTTGCCAACTTAAGTAGCAGCTGATTTATATTTATGAACTGTACTTCGAAGAAACACTGACTAAGGGCAGTGGTAAGGTTGCTTCTGAGCCCCTGGCCTAGAAATGTTCCAAAGGTTCTGAAAAAGCGGTGATCTTCAGCCAGCTGCTCAATGCCCCATGAACTATTCTTGGCAGTATTCCTGCTGGCTCATAAGTCTATAATACTTGCCTTCACAGCTTATTTCACCGTTATTGGATCATGGATAACAAAGCTGTTCTCATTCTTGATCTTTTATTTTGAACCTTCATCTATTATACTACTCTATTGGGGCATGGATGTCACAGTATTAGGAATTACTTTTTCCTCTATTGATGTCTCAGATACACTTTTAAATTCACAATTACAATAAAGTTGTGAGTGATATTAAAAGTGCTTTTCAACTTCTATGTTTATAAATTGTGTTTACTGTTAGAAAAAATGCTCAGACTTAGAGGTAGAAAATGTGAAGTATTCGATAGAATCAAACTGAATTAGGAAATATAAATAACGTTTAAAAGCAATTATGAACACAACCCTCAGAAAGTTGTTTTTCAATTATGTCAGGTAGCATAGTTTACACAACTAATGAGTGTAGAGCAAAAAATAAAAGAGATATTAAAAAAATATAAATTCTTCTCTGAGGGTTATAATTTCCCTAATCAAAGTATTGTCTTACTACAGAGACATTGCTTAAATATTTATGTGGAAGTGTTTAAACTATTCATTTTACACTTTTTTCTTGCATCTTTACTGCCTTTTATTTCACTTCAAAGTCCCCATTGTACTAGACCCATTAAATGAAATTAGAAAGCAGATAGTCTTTATTCTAGAAGTTTAATATATTCTACAGAAAAAGTACATGAGGACAGTGATAGAGTTACAGTGGAGATTCAGACTAAAATCCTTGGGTTCTTTTTCTGAGGTTACTTTTTTTATTTATTTGTTTTGACAAATCTTACATTTTTTTCAAGTAAGTTTTATCATATAATGTAAAGCCCCAGCTATATTTACAGAGCCTACTGTGGCACCTTAGCTGTACTGTGGAATCAACATTGCATTGGGAATCTTTACAAAACTTGATCTAATTGCTGTGCTGCATAACCAATTGATTATGCATTTTCCTACTGATTCCAAACTCAACTAGCACCAGAAAAATATGCACTGGAATGCAAGTTCCTTAAAGAACAGCATAGATTCCTTTCTAAGAAATATGGACATGAGAAAATTGCCCCTTCTTAAACATAAAAGGAGTTTTACATAGGTCTTATGAGGGATTTGTGCAGTTTCCTTATGTTCAAACAGATAATGTGGTCACATTTCTCAAGTCAAAATCTAATTTAATTCAGAAAGAAACTGAAAGGAGAAGATCTTTCATAGCTTGACATCTGGACCCTGTGATTACCTTCCAAAGACGAGGAGAAGAGGAATGAAGTCATGTGTAAATTGAACTCTGCTTCAAAAAAAAGTATAAGCCATATTTTGTCAAATAGAAATAAAACATTCTTAAAAGGAATTTTTGGGCCTGTCTTGGTGTTTTGTGAGTCCCTTTTCATGGCAACAGTCTCAAAAAAAACCCTAAAAAAAGCAAAGTTATTTTTATTATATGTTTGACCAAGCAGAAAGTAATGGAATATGAAATGTGGAATATAACTATTTTGTATGCTTACCTTTATAATGACTTGCAGTGATGACTTGTACTGTTCAGCACATACTCCTTTGTTATGTCAGGTTGAATTTTAGAAGATTCATAAATTTGGGTTTAATAATCAGAACTGGAGAATAATGATATTCAAATTCAATTGTTTGACTAGTTCTAACTCAGAAGGAAGCAGGAGGTAGGAACTGTGGAAAACTGTTTTGGAAAGGATTGTTCAGATTTACTGGGGCATGACCATATAGCTTTTTGATTATATGTACTTACACATGTACACGTGAGGAATCCAGACAGCACAACAAAATTGCACGCATTATTTGTGTTATCTGTTATTGGGTGCATATGTATCCTATTAGTACCTGCACATTTATCCTATTGATCTAAAGTACAGTAAGTCCAATGAGTTACCATTCATTGTCGGTTTTGTCCACAGAAGCAGTTACTTCCTTTTTTCTGAAATTGCTGTCCTTGTTCCTTTTTTTTGCTCTCTGTTGCCTAATGCTAAAAAATAAATGTTCAGATCAAACTAATCTGATGTGATTGCTGATTTTTTAAGTCAGATTTCCAAGGTTCAAAATTCTTCCGGAAACTTCTCTTTTTTTTTTTTTATTATTATTTAATTATGTCCTATGTACAATTCAACATCTATTTGCAAAATAAACTCACTGCTCAAAAAAATAAAATTTTATTTGTAATGGCAAATTTTTCCGAAGGTGTCCCATCTGGTTCAGAACTGATCTAGACGAGGAAGGTTCCTACCTCTGTAAATAAACATCAAGTTTACAAAAGATGTCATTCCAGGTTCTCAAAGCTTGAAAAATACACATTTATCATTTAATCCTCACATGTCTGAGTTGAAGGGAACAGGTAAGTAATGTCCTTTTGCAGAATAGTCTAACTTTTAACTAACTTTTCATGTGTCCTACTTCACTGAGGCATTCTTTGAAAAGATGAGTAAACGGAGTATGAATGCTCCTTCATGTTTCATAATGGAGCTATAAATATTCTATTTTATATTCTTATACTCCAAATGCAACTAGATTTAGCATGTAAAGTCACATTTAAAAAATATTCTTTTCAGAACAGTGTCTATTGTGATTAAAGTTGTTAGTGGTTATACTTCCATTTCAAGTGTATCTTCTAGACTGAAGAACAAATGGTTGTTTGCAGATGATCTTAGTGCATGGCTGACTGAAAAATGAACAGCCTCTTCACATTCCTTCTCTGATGCATCCAATTTACAGATGCTAAAGAAAAGCTCCTAAAATAAGGTTTACAAATTTTAGCTTGAAAAATTTGAAACTTAAGTGATTAACTAGCAACTCATATTTTAACCGATAAATTCTTCCTTTTTCTTCTTAATTTTTTTAAATCATCTGTCATTTTCTTTCATATATTCCCTTGAATTATTATCTGACCAAGCCACAGAAAGGCATAAAGGATGATAATGTAAAGAAACTTTTGTCATTCTGTCTTTCCTTAGCTTGTCTTCATTTGGTATATTTCTTTGATAAGAAATAAAGTCCTTTGCTCTGCTTCCTTCATCCCAACGTGCAAAGTATCTAGAGGTGGCTAACAGCTCTTTGTTTTGTAAGGGAGATAGATAGGAGGAAAGACCAGGAGAGGAATTTTTCTCAAAAGAATGTTTCATCCCAAAGGTGTGGAAAATGGCAGTTTGTATTTCTGTGCACCTGCCAGAGTAGGAGATTCGTAATGCGATTCTCAGCTATAAGTTGCATAACCCTTTTGGCACCAGTAGAAAGATATCTGTTTGTCTGTTGTTCTGTTGACTCACTTGTGCAGGACAGAGGTTTTCCAGAAAATCATCTGCACACTAATCTTGAAACAGGAGATGAGGCTTCACTTGACCAATCAGTTAGCATATACTTGAGTACACTTGAGTATCATTTTGATTCTCTAAATGTACACAATGAGTTGGTGTGCTGTATACAGCAGCACTTGGTATTTATATAAAAAGTAGTTTTGGTAAGATCATTGTTGTACATCCGTGTATGGTGGAGTGACTGAACTTGAACGCAACAGTGAATGCTGCTATCTGTAACCCCAACAGTGAGTTGCAGCTCACTTTTTAGGTAAGTACTCCTGGAAAACTAGAATATTCTTTAAAATCATGAATGTGATCACATCAGAGCACATTCATTATAAATTTAATGAAAATCTAGTGATTATTTATGACAATAAAGTCACAAGTTCAAATGGTTTTCCAATATCTTGTGTGAAGATGATTCATAATATTCTCTGGAATCCCTGTGGAATGCCAGTGTAGCTATTCTTTTCTGTTACACAATGATGTCTTTGAATTAGGTGTCCAATACTGGTATTCACAGTAAGGAGTGTTATCCCATATATCTGCATGCTTCCCTTGGTAGTAGATTTTTGTAATGTTCATCATTATGTACCAATTTTATATGTTGCTTTAATGGTCAAGGCTGCTCAAACTTGGATGCTCTCTTTTTTTTTGCCACCGCCTGGGAAAATGAGGACTGATTCTTTGCTGTGTGCTCCAGAGTTGAAACCCTCCTTGGGTTAACAGGGTTACTGGTCCCAACCCAACTGTCAATCTCAGTCCTTTGGAACATCAGGTTTCACAGGTCAACCCATAGCTTGTTAAGCCATTTCAACCATTCTGAAGTAGTAGATATTTAGTTAAAATCTTTAAAATCCTTATGCTGTGCAACTTTCATTTCATTTTCTCTGTTTCCATACATTCCTTCTTAATATCACTGCCCTCTAACAGAATACATTGCTCTAAGAATGATTAGAAATACCCTTTACTCTCCCCACTGCAACCAATTGACCTCCAAACAGCAACAAGAGAGATCTGGAAAATAACCTCTCTCAAATTTAAACTCATATTGTAAGTCTGAGTTCTTCCTGGAGCTAGGAGTCACAGTAAAAGGTCAGTGCATTGATACAGGGTATATTAGTGAACTGTACCTCACGTTAGCCCAAACCTGCAGTGCTTGAGGTAAAAGGAGTGATAAAACAGCTATGAAAACTTTCCTATCAGTATACTCGTTATGTGGGAAGGATGCTTTTGTGATGATACAGGGAATCAAAGTCCTTATTCACAGATTCATTTTTAGTCTAACAATCAATTAATGACCCCAGGTCACAGAACTCTATTTTTTAATACCTCCTTATCTCTAAGCAGCTTAGGATAGTGATGGCCTCTTGCTCTTTTTTCTACCTTCTTTTTTTTTTTTTTAAGCTGTCAAGTGTCAAGAAAATTTATATTTGGGATTTGAAAAAGCTCTGAATTTTCTACAAGAAGAGAAATACTCTGATTAATTTTTATATGTTTTCATTGACAACAGTTTAAAATTTTTTTTTATAATAACACGTCTAAAATTCTTTCAGCAGCCTGGTAATTGGGCAAGTAACTTACCACACAGGTATTGCTTAGAGGTGAAGTCCTGCAGACAGAGGTGTCAGCAGAAAAACGCTTTGGGTTAAGTCAGATGTGAATTTTGGTTTTGGTTTGGCACTGGACATTTATGCACTTGCAAAATGCTATCAACAATATCTGCTGATATTTTCATCCTGTGACACTTACGTTTGTTGAATTCTGAAGGTATACAGGTGATTAATAATAATAACATATAAATGAAAGGTTTGGTTTGGCTAACAAGAAATCAAACACGACCCCAAATCCAAACTCACTCTGCCTGATTGTCCAGAATGAGTAAAATCCATTAAATGAATGAGCAAACATCTTTAATAAGTCAATTTCACTTTCTGATTTCCTTTGGTCTTGATAACATGCTTGCAAAATCTTATCCATAGATTCCCAGTGTGCTGTTTACTATCTAAATTTACAGTTATGCATCCATTTGCAATTTTAAGGGTTAGTTTTGATGTTTGGGGGGGGGGTTGGGTCGGATTTCCTTGTGGGTTTTTTGTGTCTATGCAATTTTTTCCCTAAGGTGAGGATGAGATGTCATCCTCTAGATGCCTTGTAAGGGACAGTCACGTAAAGATTTCTCCTTCCCTATAGGCTTTCCTTTCGAGATCATTGTGGAAATATTTCTCTTTCTCTGAATGGATAAAATTCATTACTTCCAAATGCATTAATTGAGAAACTTCCTCTTAACATAAATGTCATGTTCATGTTCATAAAGTTGCAAACAATACCCCTAAATACTTATACTGTAATTCAAATTAATTCTCGAAAGAAGGTACAATCTCCAGTTTTAGTATAAATTGTTTGTATGCTTTATGGAATTATTTGTATTGGCTTTGCTCCTAGCACTACCAATTGATATATTAAAGTTCAAATCAGAACACAGACCAAACAAGAATTTTTACTGGATTTTGCAGTTGTTGCTCTTCCAGACTTACAGTTAACACAACACTAGGTAGCCTTATTTGAATATGACCTATAATGTATCAATTGTAGTGGCTGAATCAGATCTTAATTTTACTTTATCTGACAGAATCAGCTGATTATCTGTGTAGTGTCATTTTCTGATAAGAGCTTTGTTGACTAGAATTTTAAAAGCTTTATCTTAAGAAGTGAAAAACAGCTGGAGAAAATCACTGTTTTGAATGATAATATAAAACCTCTCAACTGCAATTTTATGTTCCTCTTTTCTAACTTTGTATGTTGCCATCTCACAAGGATCCAGACTACTTTATTCTTCGTTGTCGGACTTCTACTGGGTTAAAATACTTCTGCTACACTGACTAAAGTTCATTTACAAGGTGGTATCCAGGATAGGTCATGGCTAGGCTTCGCGAACGAAGATTTGGGAAGGGCACTACCCACGCTTGCTACAAGTGCGCTGATGGCTAAAAAGGCCAATGCGGGACAGACAAGTCCGGTCGCAAAAGGCAC
>JAWMRA010000078.1:120438787-120465314 GCA_035584735.1 Pseudotriccus pelzelni
GCGTGTTCTCAAAAGAAGCAGCGGCGTCATAGATCTTGTGTCTCCAGGCCTCCCGATTGGAGGCCAGAGTAGACCAGATAGGTAAAAAGTCATTAAATATTTCTAGTATATCATTCACAGTTCCCTTTCAAAAGTAGAAAGCATGAATTTGTACCAACTTTCATTTGAACTTAGACCTTCGAAAAAAACACCATTGGCATTTCCAGACACTGCATGCCAGCTCTGCCTGAAGCAACGACTGGTCAGAAGAATGGCCAGAACTGGTGCTTGCTGCATTTAAATAATTATGCAGCTGCTTCTATCTCAAAAAAATGTCTATATTCCCATTCTTCTACAACTTAAAGCAATATTCTCAAGGATTATACAAAATGTTATTATATCTACTACTTTAGATTTGCCATATCTACTGAGTATCATTTCTCCAGGAATTCTTTCAGCTTCAATTCTTTTCCTTTCAAAATATTACTTATTTACATTCCTGACTATGAGTAGCTGTAGTCTCTGGCTCAATGATTCTTGTTGCTGACACATTTTAATTTGGTGAATAAAACTTGTGAGTTGTGATATGGCTGGAGTGCTGCAAGAAGTACTCAAGATAGATAGGACAAAGACCTTTGAAAATGAGAATCAGACTATGAACTGAGGCTGATATTTCACGGGCCACTTGTACACTAAGTAAAGGACAGATGTCTCATATCCTGCCTTGTTTAGCTTTGAAGATACACAGCCAGCCAAATGATTTTACAGTCAATTAACACTGCCTCTTAATTGACTGCATACTTGTTGTAGGATAGCTAGCTGTATACATTTGATCTGATGTGCCACAGTTGTTTCAGTGGCATTGAGGATCAACTTGCACAATGACAATTGCTGATAGGTGATACAACCCTTTCAATATAAAGCTAAGTTTGACTATAATTCTAAATTTAAAGCAATAGGATTTACATTTATAAAGTGAGACAAACTGCACATTGATAATAATTTTTTTTATTAACTTCTTAGTGATCATTCTTTTTTTCTCTGTTCCCTTGAGTAATGCCTGCTCAATCCTACATCTATTGAGGCTCTTCACCCTGCAGGCAACTGTCACAGAGAAGACAGACACATAACAGTTACATGCGAAATGACTGGATATATCCTTTTCAGGATAAAAAAAAAATCTTCCAATGGAAAGTGTCTTGTGGATAATAAGATGAAATGCTTTTCTCTTTCCTCATGATTTTTTGAATTCAGGGAAAAGTTTTTAGAAGGACTTTGTCTTTTAATGTGAAAATTCTTTTATATAATGAATGACTAAATAAAAATTTCATCTTTATGTGCATATTGCATCTTCTGCAGATAGGCTGGTTATTTAGAGCCCCAAACAACATTTCATTATTAAAAAAGACACCAAATGTACAATTGCTATAAAAATACCAAAATACTCACAGGAAATGTATTATAAAAAGACAGGACTATCTAAAAATCTATTCAAAGTACTAAAAAGTATTCATCAGTAAAATATGTTAAAAGTTCAGATTTAGTGATAGGGTCCATCTAAATTCCTCACTTCATTGCCTAATAAAGTGCAGGATGTCAGCTATCTAGTATATCTGACATGTGACTGATGATGTATAGAATATATTTCTTGGAACATCATTATAACAAAGCTTTCAGATGCTTTGCTAATTTCAAAATAAGATGTATTCATAATATATATATATATACACATATCTATACATATATTTATTTTTTAAAATTCTGAAAACTTCTCCAGCTGCTTACAAGCTCTAAATGTCAAGTACTGAAATTACAACTTAATTTGAATCTTCACCCCATTAAAAAAAAACTAGTGGGAGATTTCAAAGAGGTAAATATTTTGATATTTTTAAAAAATATCTGGTGGTATTTCATTTTACTCTTATAGCTCACAAATCCTTGGCAAGACTAGATATGTTGGAAACAGCTCTCCTTTACTTATGTGTATGTTGCTTCAAACCATTTAGGGCCTTAATTAGAGATCAGTAGAACATAAAAATAACTGGAAAAGACTTATGGGAATTCTTAATAAAGGTTTCAATATTTTAGGACATCTGAACAACACAAACTTTACTGAGATAGAGAACAGAAAAATAGAACTGTGACAAATTATTTGCCTTTCAAAGACTGAAAATTATACCATGAATGAATTATCTTCTAGGAAGTGAATATGTATTTCAAAATACAAGTTGAGGTCCCTTTTGTCTCATCCTCATAATTTATGAACACCAAAGAAAATGTTCCATCATATTACTATGGGACAGCCTGTCTCTTTCAGTCTACTTTGAGCTTTGAGCCATATTTAAATAACAAATTTGAACTTGCTTGACATGTAATTCTACCTTAAATAGGATATAATATTTTAAACACATTTTCCAAAAGTCTTTGTTACATATCATTGCAGCTCAAATATCATGCCTGAAAAGAGTTATGGAAACTTTGACATTGTCATGTGACCAACCAAACCATGTTTGAAATTGTTATCACTACTGCATTTGTAAGTGAGCTCAAAGCTCAGTGCAGACAACCTGACAGGCAGCTTCTTGGAAGTACTGTGTCTTAGTAACCTTAAACATGGCTTTTCCTTTTGAACACTTTAATAGTTGAGATAAAGTGAAAGTGTTTTGGCAGACCTACAGCCTTTGATCCAGTCTGTGGGAAAAACAGTGCTGAAATGCCCCTAGTCCTGAATTATATAAACCATGCTAGGATGATAGTTATCTGTCCTTTCCCCGTTTCCCCCTTCCACAGTTGGTGCAAGGATTCTATATAAACTGCAAGCTTCATGAGGCAAAGAAAAACACTAATTTAGGTGTCTTTAAAAATCCGAAAGTGCTACAGGGGCTACCATAGAGATAAAAGAATAATCCATTTTGTCTTAGACTTCCTATGATTGTTATAGCCTACTCATACTCCTTTTAAAGATGCTATATTCAATTCAGAAAATTCTGTGAATTTTTCCTGAAAATACTTCAATACATTCACACTTCAGAGTCTGCATCAATATCATGAAATTCATACTAACTTTAAAATCTCTCCCTCTATCTTGGTTTTTGGAGAGTATGAAGGACTAGTGTGTTTTTACTTTATGGATATCATTTGAGTCTTATTTTGCCTATTTCTGATGTTGTCTACATGATTTCAGAGGGTCAAGGATGTTGATAGAAGAGGAAGACTTAGAATTAATGAAGTGTTACTGTAAGAAATAAATTGGAAAATTGTGAGGAAGCTACAGATTGGTGCTATGACTTCAGCTATTACAGCTTTGTTCTCAAAATACCAGGATAAAAAGATGGCAGTCATAAGAACTTGGGTCTATGGAAAGCTTAGCAGTATGAGTGGATAATGTGAAGCTGAAACCAAGTTCATGAAAGATGACAAGGATTCGAAGGATGAATGCTACTAAATTACAAGTAAACCAGCTTTTATTTCTTTAGCCTGTTATGGACTAGGATACCAGGATTAAGATGTCAGGTTCTTCTCATGGAGAAAGCAGCCTGAAAGTTAACAAGTGAAATTTGATCTCTTATTTGGAAAACAGGAGACCAGAACCTAAAGGTCTGGTGTGAGCTAGGGAAGTCTGATTTAGCATTTCGCATCTTTTACCTCAGTGGGATCACGAAAAGCAATTAAAAGAAATCTAAGATGAAAATTACTTTGTACATGTGACTTCATTAAAAGTTTTTAATGCAGTCTTGACATAGAAATTGACTGGCTTTATTGATGATGAACTCAAATTCCATGGGACAGCAAGCTGAAAGTGAGTTAGCAAAATGGTGTCTCAGCAGTGAAGACAAACCATATCCTGGGCTTCAAGGGGCATAATTATTCCACTGTACTTAGCACTTCTTAGGATCCTTATAATATTATGTCCAGTTCTGATTTGCCCATGCTTCAAAAGAAACTGATAAAATGTAAACTGTCCACTGGAGAGCCACCAAGGTGGTTATACTGTTGGACAACTTGACACATGAGGAAAGAATGAAGTATTTGGATTTTTTCAGAAGGCTCAGGGAATATCAGTCTGGCGATAGCTTAGAGTTGAAGTAGAGAGGAGAGGGGGTTCTCTTTTCAGAAGGACGCATGGGATACAAGGCAATGAACACAGATGGCATCACTCCTAATAAAATTCTAAAAATCCCAAGGGTATTCTCAACAAAATAATTAGGACTTAGGCCGATTAATCCATAAACTAGATAACCAATTACGGATAGCTGAAAGCTCATGTTTCTTGAAAAAGGACTAATCTTTTTCTGGAAATATTAATAAGATATACAGGCACATGTATCTAGGTTGATATGGAGGAACTGGCAGTATCTGTTAACGTGTGAACGTGTTAACGTGTGTTCTGATTATAGGACGTGCAATGACTGCTGACCGAGAAGGCTCTTCGCTGTGAATAGATGGTTGTCATGTGGCCATAGCCTTCTCTCCCTTAAGCCCAAGTAGAAAATATGCAAATAAAACCTCTGGCTTCAACTGAAGATAAAAGGCCAGACACTTGCTAGAAACAGAGGTGAGAAATCTAGCCAAGGAACTTTAGTCAGAGTGGAGAAAACTGACATCCAGCTGAGTGCTTTTTTCTCCCAGGCAACAGAGGGGAATCCCTTATTATTAATCCCAGACAGGCACAGTCTAAAAGGTTAGGAAAGCATTATATATTTATGCTTGTCTTTATAACATATTCTTGATTTTCAGGTTTATTGTTTTTAATTACAATGTAAATTATAACATTAAAAAATATATTAGTGTGTCTCAACAACATCCTCAAATTACATTTTATTTATTATAAGGAAAGAACTGTAATATTAAATTATTCCCACTATAGCAATCTATGGTGCAGATCTTTAAACTCTTAATTTTTCTATCCGTTGTCCCAACTACTAGCCTGAAATATCTGATTGGCACAAGCAATGGGCAACTCTCCCTTGTGTTATGTATTTGCTTCATGTTTACCATTAAAGCTATGCAAAAAAACCAAACAACCAACCAGCCAAAAAAAAAACCCCATTCAGTTATTAACATCAATATGTATTCTGATTTTGATAACAAATAGAGATGCTGAGTCTTCACCTGTAAAATCAGGGCTAAAAGAGAAGTACCACTTCAATTTATGGCTAGACTGGACTGGTACAAGATCTGAATTTTTAAGTTTTTTAGCAGTAATAGATTTCATGTATGGAGTTGATTCAATGAAAACTCTGCTATCATGAATAATGATCTTATGGAAGTCTAGTCATCCAAAAGTTCATTTAAAAACAACTTTAGAAATGTATTTGAACTAACAGTGCCTGAGATCACAGCACTAAGTTGCTTTCCAATGAATATTGTGTTAAATTCAAAGCTTCCATGCTCTGTGAGGTTGACTGAAATTTCCTGAGAGACTGCTTCTCCCTACGTGGTCATAAGCATTTGTACAGCTGCTAAAGGTTTTTGGCAGCTGCCCACAACCGTGGAACCACATCTGGGGTAGATCTAAGCGGCCATAAATTTCAATACCTCCAGAACAAAGCAGTGAAGCCTACTTCTCTCACCTACCACTACCAAAGCAAAAAAATAAGCCAATCAATTCCTGCTGTCAGGAGGGATGGAAAGAGAAAAACAGAGAACTTTTAGTTTTCTCTTTAGCAGACATGTAAGATGCTTTACTAATCTGATAAAGGGACAGAATATAAACTGAGATAGCTAAAGCCAAATCTGGGAAATATGAGCCAAAACCAAAGGAGTTAATTCCATTTCAGGCATTCAGAAAATAAAACCTTATTTGCTTTAACTCTTATGGGCAAAATTTGAAATTAGAGTCTTCTTTTTTCTTTATTCGCAATGGACAACATGCTTTCTTAAAGTAGAATACAGTCTCTCACAAAAAGTACTAGATGATCACACTTTTTTGTTCGACAAATAAATAAACTCAGTAAACAATAGTATGAAGTTTGCTGTTGAATAACTCAAAATTTGGGAGACAATTAAAATTTAAACTTCAAAGAGAATTTGAATCCTGTATCTATGAAATATATAATTGTATATATTTCATGAGCCTTTTTTTGTTAGGTTGACATTACACTATTGTTTGAAATGGGCCTCATAAGGTGAAACTGAGATATTGAGAATGAGAGGAAATGTATAATTTATAAACTCTACTTAATAAACCATATGTTAAGTACAGCTCTGTGTGGATAAGTCCTTTAAGGTTATTTATAGTTTGATTTATTATATTAGAGTTCTTCTTAATAATAGAGTTATCTTACCATTGTAATTGAGCCTATTCATCAAGATTACAGAGGACATTTTACATATCTGAAGGAAGATGGCAAGGCAGAGCTATGAATCTGCAGCAAGCAAAGTTAGGAAGGAAACCTTTCTATTGAAACAGTATTATCTTTGAAACACAATATTATCTTAACTGAAATTTTCCAAATCATTTGAGTATAGAGTTTTAAGTTTGTCTAAATCATAATTGGTAATCAGATTGCAGTGACCAGCAACCTTTGGTTGATTTCACAATCAAGCTATTGAGTCACCCAAGAGAAGATGACACAAAGAACCTACTTCTCATGGACAGCTACATATAGAGAACAGGAATATAAAGAACAATCTTTTTGCATAAATGATCTCTCTGTTATTCAGACTGAAGGACAGAATGAGGTCATATGACCTGCTGATCTGTAGAAGTGTTTTCAGCCAGGCCCTGAGATAGCCTCTCTTGGCTCCCAGCGAGGTTACTGTAGATGCCATGCTTCAGGTTCTATTTCCCTGTCAAAAGTTTGAATCCCTACACAGTAGTAGCATCTCCTCCCTATTGCAGCCTCTGCAGGAAATTGAGATGAAAAGAACTTAAAAATCAGATTTTCGAAGTATTTAGTTACTAACTCTCTTTTAATCTATAGAAATCAGACTTTAATGTCTTCATCTGTATATGTAAGTATTTCTTCAAAAATTACATTTAAAGTTTCTGGCAGGTCAAACTTCATGTTGTTATGTAAGCGTTATACTCAGTTATGGCGAAATATTTCCCCACTAGTAAAAGAAAAAAAATATTAATGTAAAAAAATTAAGGAGGGATGTAGTAGAGACAAAAGAGACAAGTAAACTTGCTATAGAAGAAATAGGTAAACAAGGCATATGTATTTCTGACTTCAGTGTCTGTTCTAAAGCGATATAATAACCTGTAAAAGTATTGGAATGAAAAGAAAGTGCGGTGATGGGATGTGAAAAGTAGCTGACGACTTTGCTTAGATTTTGGAGCGCATGCAAGAAGAATTGCAGTTTCCAGGAAATCCACTGCAAGTTTCCCTCTTCAAGTTCTTTTGCCCTGGAGTAAATATCATGTAATGTCACTTTGGGAGGTGGAGCAATGCTGTCGGAACAACAGGAAAGCTGAAGACAGAATATTCTTTTTGACTGATTCATTGATTGCATAAGAAAAAGACGGTTTGCTACTGGTTTGGGAGATTTGATTTTTTTTTTGATGTGAGGTTTTTTCCATTGTTTACTTCTGAAATTAATAATTATCCAGAAGGATATAGGGAAATATGAGTTTAGTCTTCATTGGTTTGTCAATTACAAAGAAAAATTCTATTTATATGGATTTATATTTATTAATCAGAATTATTTTTCTTCTGCATTGCTTTCAGTTAGTTAAGGTATTTAGGGCTACTCTGTATTTACAATTTTCCCAGGGGCATCAACATTACACTATCTTCATTACCCTTCTTCATATTTGTTTTATGTTTTGTTGGGGTTTTTTGTTTTTTTTTTTTCTCTTTGACTAGACCTCAGTACTGCTTCTGGAATTAAAGTCAGGAATATGTATTTATGCAGAAGGCTTCAGGATGTATAAAAGATCCTTCTGGACTAGGACTTAGCAATACAAAATTAGTTGAAGACCTATTTTTTAATAACTTGTCTATAAGAAACTTTTCTTTATGGATTCAGTACTTTTTAGCTTTTACAGCCTTGCAGTTTTTAATTCCTCTAATGTTGGGTTGTCCAGATACACCTACATTACCTTATTAATACCTTCAGTGTGGTATACATGGATACACAGATACATACATACATAAATAATCATTCCATTGTGGTCTTATCTACATCCTACCCCCACCTCACAAAAGTTAGAAATTAAGCTCCAGGCCAGCACCTATAGTTAAAGCTCTCAGACACTATTTGCAGTATTAATACTGTTAGTTGAACATTACATTCAGAAAATTTTCATTTTGTGGTACATTCAATAATCATTCTCAGTATTGCCTAATCAGTTCAACAGGTAAAAATATTCAATATGTATCAGAAATTAATTTAAAAGATCTATGGGCCATATACAGTAGATATTAGTTTCTGAAGTCACTAAAAAATCAATACATGTATTTGATGCTTTCTTTCCCAGCAATAAACTCCTCTTGCACTAGTCCCCATACTCCTAACCAACAGTATTTTCTATTCTGCAAAACTGTGTTTTGCCCACTTAACCTCTTCTTCAGTTTTAATTGAATGAAATGTCAAATTGTGTGTGAAACTTCTGTAAGCAGCTAAAACATTACTATTTTTTAACACTAGTACTGAAATAATTTCAGATAAATGCTTGCAATGATTTTTATTTAAAAACAGTTCCATGTAGAAATGTTATCTGGTGAATCAGTAGTACAAGTAATTTAAAGTTTGTGAGAAAACAAATTTGCATTATTAGTGACATTTTGCATTATATTTTTACTCCAGGTTACAGGATCACTCATTCTTTTGCTCTTACAATTTACTCATTTCTTTTAACAACACTACTACTATTTAATGCTGAATACATGATTTAAATGAACTATTTGGGAAGTGAGTTACGACTTCTCATATCTTATCTAAATCTTATTGAAATTGAAAAGCTATGGAAAAGACTTATGTGAAAAAGATTTGTGGAAGTCAATGTCAAATTTTTCATTTTTCTTCTTGAGGCTGGAACAAATTAATTTCATTAGAAAAGGTTTTTTAGATTTTCTGAAAGATGCATTCTAATCCTTTTAACATTTTTAAATTGTTGGCAGAGAGTTTAAATTGTATGTTTCTATAAATAACTGTCTAGAGAGAGAATGAAAAAAATAGCTCTTTTTACTTAATACTAAAAATGCATTGTATTTTTAATGTGTAGCTATTTAGATGAGTTTTTTGAAATAGCACACAAGGTTCATTTACTCTGCTTCATGTACACATTATGGCATCAATTTTTTATAGGTACATGTAGTTCCATTAAAATAAATGAATAGTTGATTCCTGAATGGAAATTTAGATGTGTTGGACAGATTTAGCTCTGGCAGTGAAGAGGTTAGCTGTATTTGTATTTACTGTAGGTGCAATTAAGCTTCGAAATTAACACTTTAAAATTAACACCTCATCAATATCAGTGGACAAAATTTACACCTCTCATCTCCTTTTGCACTGGTTTGGCCTGCTGATTCATTTAATGAATGATATACATTGAGGAGTTTACTTTAAAACATGAGGAACTAGAAATAGAAAATAACACCTTGAAGTCAACGAGCAAATTCTTGAGAACCATCCTTGGTCACTCTTTATCCATATTCATGGCAATGTGACTTATATTATTTACAGTAAGATGCATTTATTCAATAAATATTAAAGGTTTGGTTGTTTGTTTTGGTTTTTTGGGGGAGTTTTTGTTTTGTTTTTGTTTTCACCTGCAGTGAAGGAAGGGGAATACAATTTTAAAATGTGGTGGGGAAGGAAGAAAAGATCTTAATATGAAGACCTTTGTGACTGTAGCAAGTCTTAGATTCTAAATATCAGACTTTCCTTTGAACTTCTTTTTTAACTTATAGTGTTTGATTAGGAGTTTTTGGATAAATACGAATGATGATAATCATCTTTTTACAGAATGAATATGCTGCTTCATAAGGTTATTCGGAGACTATAACTGCTGCCTCCAAATGAAAATATATTTATCTCATGTAAGTAAAGAAGTAATTGTGTTGTCGCAGAGCTGTGGAGCGCTATAATTTTGATAGACTATTTGTTCACTTTTTCCCTAAAAATCATTTAAGAAAGGTTTCATTCCTGAGACTACAAAATGATCATGATTTTGAGATCCGGAATTACAGTCACACTGCTGCTTATAAAAGTTGTGTGCTAAAATCTTGGAATATAAGAAATCTGAAAGAAAACATGAGTTGCTAGAAATGTCATCCACCATAGTACTATGAAGTAGAACTGAAGTTAGAGCAGAAGAGTTACAAAAACCTCAAGAATTGTAACTTAATACATGATAAATTCCATTATATAATAGTTGATCAACATTTTGGCAGTATGTATTTGTAGGGTGAAAATTGAGGAACTTGGAAATACTGAAATTACAATAAACACATAAAGGAACCTCAGAAAAAGGGAGATTCCAAAAGTTTAATAACACTACTGGAAAAATGCCAGAGATGAGATTTATAAACTTTCTATCTACTGACTGGAGAAATTATTCCAAGGAGCCTTAGGTAGCAATGTATGTATTCGATCATATTTAACTATGTGATTTTCTTGTGGGCAAATGTTTTTATGAGCTCTAGTCTAATGTTTTACAAGTAAAGTAAATGTATGAGGGTAGTATAATTTATTTTTTAATGAAGGATCAAGTAGTTTATTTCTATTGTACGTGTTATTACAGTGACTGTAACATGCTGTGGGAGAGCAGAATGATGAGCAGTCACATCTTGCTAACATATCTTAGATGATAAACAGATGGAGACTGCGGAGATATTCCATGTTAGGACATGCAGGAATAAATATTTCACACACATAATTAGCATAAATTATTATTTAAAAGCTTTGGGGTTTTGTTTAGATTTGTTTGTTTTTTCCCAATAGTCTCCTCCTCTGCCCCTTAATAGCCATGACCTTGGCAGTTTGAATAAAGATCACTTAGAATTATGATGGGTGGATGAGGCTCTTAAGGTTAGAAGTTTAGTTTGGAGAAGTACCAAGAAGTTTGGATACTAATCTCGTATTTATCCAAACTAATCCTTGGAGGTCTCTCTCCTTCCTCTTCCACATCTTTCCTCCTCCTCCCCCCAAGACTGTCTATGTCTTTTTTCAGGTTTCATGCTTGCACTGACACTGTCCTTTCACACTCATCTTGGAAATTTCACATCTGGTATTGCTTTATACTTCCTGTTATTTTAAAATCACATACAGTGGGATCTCCCTGAGTCAGCGATTTCTCTAAAATAAAAAGGGTAAAAAAAAAGGGATGATGAGACTTCTAGTCTGTCCCCTATGCAAAGTAAGCCAGATTTTTAGCTCCTGATTATTGCGCTGAACCCAATAATTTGAATTTGCCTAAAGTATGTTTTCCAGCAAAGTATACTATCTTCACCTAAGTACAGGATCAGGTGAAGATACTCTCATCCTCTCTGATAACTAATCATTCTTTGTTTTTTCTAATTTGAGTTTGTCCCTCTTCAGCCTCTAAAATATTCATCCTTAGCCTTTTTTTACCAGATTACAAATCCTTTAGGAGCCTAGTCTTTTTTCCCAGGAAGGCATTTCCTTACAGTTAAAAGTCTCTTTTTTTTTTTTTTTTCCCAATATCTGAAAAGTTTCTTAAGTTTCTCATGCTTGAAATTTTTTCTCCAGACTTTGAATCATTTTTATCTGAACCCTTCCGAATTCTTCAGTAATCTTTTGAAAATGCAGACTAGAAGAAATAAAAATAAAGCTGCCTTCCTAATCCTACTCAATATTACCCTTTAAGGTACCAACAGATCAGGCTGTCTCTTTTTGCTATGGCATTTTACTGGAGGCTCATATTGAATTACTTGTCTGCAGTGCACACTTGTCAATGCTTTGTGAGGACAGTTTATGAGACTCTAGAAATGGGACTCAAACTTGCTGAAGTCTTGAGATGGAACTGTATTCATATTTCTTCTTCCCCTGATGACAGTAAAGTCAGAAACATGACTGTAAATAAAAGACAAGTATGTAAATAAAAGGGTCAGAAGCCAGTCAGTTCTTAAAAGGAAGTTGTGAGAACCAGGACAAAAGAGGGAAGCAAGAGATTTGATTCTCTTTTGCTCTCATATGGAAGTGTATATGCCCATCTTTAACAGGGCATATACTATGCACCAACACAGAAAGACCAACTTTAACTTTTCTAATGTCTCACCTAATTGTAGCTTCTCATTCTTGCAAAGTCATAGCTGTGACTTTGGCTGTATTAAAACATACATGATTTGAATTGGTTCAATCATCAAGTGATACAGATCACTTCCCACGACTGCCTGTCTTCATTATTTGCCACGGTGCCAATCTTTGTGTCATCCCATAAATTTTATCAGCTCTGATTTTATCTTTTCTTTTTAGAGAATTGATAAATATTGAAGGGTGTCAAGCCTAATATGAACCTCTACTGCAACTCTTAGAAGCAGCCTCAGTTGATAAGGATTCCTCACTGCCTGCTTCTTACTGAAATGTCAATGTATTCTAAACTTAATTTCAATTTAGCTTGGTGAAATTGTATTGTGTTAAGTTGTGCTGGAACTAAATAGTAAGAGATGTATTCAAATAATTTTTAGATACACTCAGTGTTTGGTAAAGTGAGGGGCTAATTATGTGGCTGAAAATCTGTCTTTGTCTAAGACAGCACTTATTGGCTAGTCCTGAACCAGTGTCACCTACATGTCATGGAGACACAAACATCAAATATAGGACATGCCTTCAGCCTGTATAGAGTAAAAAGAAACCACTTTTTTAGCTCCAGCAGTTGGCCTAGGATGGAACATATGTCCTGCTTTTTGGTAGTAAGGATAACCTTTTGGATAACCAAATGGTCTCACAGCATCTCATCTAAACAAATCATACCAAATACAAACTTTATTTTTTCAGCTGAATTACCTAAAACAATTACCTAATAAAAGGGAGAAATTCAAAATTCTAGGACTAATTACTTGTTTAATTATCTGCCCATGGATTCCAGGTAAAGATGATATATTGGGTAACAAATATCAGTATATTGTGTATAAGCTTATTCCAGAAAATTCCTGAGGAAAAAAAAGATCATAAAAAGAAGGACATGCCAAATAACCTTTTTCAAAACATCTGATTTTTTTAATGCTGTTGAGCGTTTATAGACTTGCTATTATCTTAAGTTTTATTTTATGGGATCACTGCATTGATCCAAAATCATATTAAATGTTCATATAAGACTTATCAAAATGATATAGCCTGTTAGGAAAAAAAAAGGTGCTCTACACAGGGAGGTTTTGAGAAAAGTGCAGAATAACTTCTCCAAATGGGGATTTGGTAGCCACAAATTGATTTGGACTTTGGCCAGAGTATTATAGCTAATAGCCCTTCTCTAGTGAAAAATGTCATGGGATTTTTAATGACGAGCCAGTCAAGGATTTTACATCTCTTCCAAAGACAGCTTTATGAAACTGGTAAAAGGTTTTATTTACTCTTACTGAAGGAATTTGTAGAAATGTGGCTCACTCGCACCTCTAAATAATATATAGTATTTTTAGAAAAATAAACAACAAATTATCTTTCCAATTTTCTCTTTTATCTGTCTTTAAATTCACAAAAATATACGTATTCAGTATGTTCATTTAAATATATATTAACAACAATCTTGTGTAATAATAGGCCTATGCACCTGTCTATGACAAAATAAACACAGAGCAAGTCACCTTCTAAAAATGGTTTTGTGATTTTTTTCTAATATGTGTAAAAATATGTTATTTGTAATGCTATTCAGATAAGTAAAATGAAAATTAAATCCATATGCTACAGCTTATGAGCTCATGGATGAACAGTTTTGGTTTGGATATGGAGTTGTTATGCAGATAACAAGCTATCCTTGTGTCTATAGCACAGCTCTTGTGGCCTGCACTAGGGAGTAAAATTATTCCTTTATCCCTGAAATACTCTAAGCAGTATCAGTTTTCTCAGTTGTTGTAAAAGGAATCCATGGCTTGTCCTTTATGTTTTATTTCCATTTCCTCATGTTTGTAGATTGTCCATAGACTTCCTTCAGGCTATGAGTATGGTAGGAAACCAAGTGTTATTCCCACTCCCCTCTTTTTAGCTTCACTGGTTTTCAGAATCCTTTGGTTTAGGGAGAAGTTTTGGTCTTATGCATGCTCTCTGTCACTTGAAGCCATTACCTTCTGTTCTTCTTTTCTGTGTAGTTTCTCTTCCTCCCTCTCCTGGTTTGTTCCACTTCCCTAGGTGAGGAGCAAAAGTGGAAAAAGCAGAGGTTTCCACTCAGTTGTAAGACAGGATGCACTCTGTGCACTAAGCAGAGAGATTTTCAACCACAGCTACACAGGGCCATCTTTAGAGCTTCAGGTGCCCCAAGCAAGACTAGGTAATCGTGCCCTGGGATGAGGTCAAAGTTGGTTTAACAGAGGGTTTCAGATCCAAAAATGAAAGCTTTTGTATCTCAGTTCAGAGGAAAGACAACCATTAGAAGTACATCTCAGTGTCACATTGTTAGGCAGAGGTGTTATTAACATCACTGATGTACATGTGTAGTAAGCCAGAGGCACAAAAATGCTTCTACGTGGTTAAAATGTACACACTTGGGCAATGCCAGTGGACATTTTACATTTAAAGGGACAGAAGTGACTTTCTGTGGTAGACAAATGAGCTCAAAGAATGCTTGCCCCTATCAGTGCCCCTTCCACTTTGGTATCCCATGTGGACACTTGTTTAGAGTTCCCCTAAGGCTGACCCTGCAGCTAGAGTGTGTACAGAACAAGATTGCCTACTGTATGAGAAGGAGGAGCAGAGGGTTCAGGCCCCTAATCAGCAATGACATTTCTGTTTCCTGACACTGCAGAACGAGGAACAAGGGGTCATTCCACGTAGGAAACTCAAATGCAAACCTGCCAATTAAGGGAAACTTATAGTTAGAAGGAATGTCACAAGCAAAGAGACAGAAACATGCAGGAAGAACAAAGGCATTTTTAAAGATAAATAGGAAATAATCAAGAACCAATGCTCTAGGGAATTAAACAAGAAAACCACCAAAACATAGAAAAAAAAGCAAACTACCGCCAAATCCAAAGCATTTCTGCATACCCTGACAAAATAATTTTAAACTACATCAAATACCCTAAAAGAAAGTAAGAAAATTGTGCTGCTGGGTGTTAGGCTGAACATACCACAGATCAGAGGTTATGTATGGTATGATATGATATGTAAAATTCTGTTCTAGACGGTAGAGACTAAAGGACATAAAGTTTGCTGAGAATTCACTTTCCACTGTTAACCTTGTAAGACTATAGAAAGCATATGAAGTCTTTACCCTAATCCCTTAAAATTTCTGAAATTTTTATAAACATATTCAGATGCACACCTGCAGAATTTAAAAAGTGGGAAGGGCAATTTTTTTTTTTTTTTTTTTTAATCTGATAATCTCCTGAATGTCTCCTTCTCCTTCTCCCTTCCTGGACTATTTCACTATAGTGGTACAAGTTGTTTCCTTATATGAATATAATCAAAATTGGAAGAAACACTTGGTCAATTCATTTATCCAAAATATTCTTAAAATTTGATAATAGAACAAAGATTATGTAAGACATAACTTGAAGTAGGTGGTAGTAGAAACTCACCAGCTGTGGAAATAATTGCAAAATAGATTTTGTGCCTCTATACTCCCAACTGTAATTATACTTAAATTTTAATAATGTAATTTTCAAATAAAAATAGTCTCTTCTTCTTTAAAGACCTTTTTACTTGTTTCCCTTAAAAAATTCTGAAAAGCATACTTAAAAATTGAAAATCATTAGATTTACAGCAGTTTAATTCTAAAAAAGCACCTATCATATATGAAATATACACTTGAAGAACTCAGGGGAATTGATTGAAAATAGGAAATGTGGTTTTATAAGAATTTAAAACATAAGTTTAATAGGTTTCAGTGTTTTAGTCTGCAGTCCTATTCTGTGTCTTGCATCAGAGGTGTCCTAAAGCCGTCTTGGTTTTAAAGTCATACACTGACGTCCCACAAAAACAGCAGTAATGTGTTACTGGAGTTTTCTCCTTCCAAGTGGGAAGCCTCCATGAATAAGGCTTGATACCACTAGATTGGGGATCTATGTCTATATTATAATACCATTTTCAAAGACTAAACTGAAGAAAAATAGAGTCTTTAATTAAGAATAGGCAGTTGTTGTTATCAATTGCTCCCGTTATTTCTTGCAGCTGTATGTATGTAAAGCCAGTGGCCTCGTGGGGAATTTTCTGGGTTGTAAGAAGAGATACTGAAGGAATGAAAACTGGTACAGCTAAGTTACTGATTCCCTTTCCTTTCTAGGAGACCCAGTTATGTGAAGACAGCAGAAATGACTCCACATATATTGACAAGACATGATCAGCTTTTTAAAGCTATACTGAGTGTGTAAGTTTTGGGCTCCTTGCCTGAGCTCAGTCAAGTGTATTATTCAAGGATTTTACTTAGTAACAACTACCTATATTTCTAGACAGTAATGTAATTTTCCTACTATCAGACATGGCTGGTACTGATTTTTGTTGTTAGAAAAGGTGAAGATGTCTCACCTAAGCTGACCCCTACAATAAAATATCAAGATATTTCTCCTATCATTCACATCCCTTCCAAGATGTTGCAATGCTACGTTTACTCTTCTATAAGGCAAAAACATTCAGACAGATCAGCTGGAAGAAATCCTAGCTATTGTCCTCCCGACAACAGACTTTCTGAGAAATTGTTGCCCCTTCTACTTAAAGTGCGTATGCATAATGGCATTAAAATAGCTAAAGATTTAATTCAACTACATTTTCTTAAAATTTCTATGTGTTACTATGGAGATAATGAAGCTATTCCTATTTGTATTGAACTGATTTTATGTTCCCCAGCTTTTTGTGTAAACTTTTTTTCTGATTAATGACTGAGTATATATAACATTTCATTCTCGACAACAGTTACAGAAAATCCTTCATTTTACTTTTAAAGTGAATGAATTCGTAAAATACTAAAACATATTGTGTCTCCTATTACAGAATCAAAAATGGTATATACATCAGTATTAAAGAAATGAGCTAGATTTTTTTTTTAAAAAAAGATAAATGAAATAGTGTTTTCAACATGGAAATAATTGAAACACCTCTGTATTCCTGAAGGAATATTAATAACTCTAGATCAGTGAAAAAAATACTTGTAATTTAAGTTGAAGTTACACATTTAGACTGGTATTAATTTCTTATAGAGGTTTAAGAGCAAAATACTAACGAGAGGTGAAATAATAACGTTTAAAGACAAGAAAACTTAAAATGTTCTGTTTCTTTGGTTTTTCATTAACAGAAATAACTTGCACCTCTAGGGCCCTTTTCATGTAAATGCATGTCTCAAAGAGCCAAGTCTTTAATTACACACTGGCACTGGGGAGAACTTACTGAAAAAGAATGTGGTAGGCCTTGTAAACCAACAGCCTTGTCTCAGGCAAAACATTTGTGAGTCAGAGAATTGTGTGTAATCTATTGCCAATAAAAGCAAACTTTTGACTAACTTGGGTATTGGGGAAAACAATAATACAAACAATGAGTCATTCTCCCCCTCTCTAGAGTTAATTGCCCTTGTATCCTCCAAGGGTTACAACTGATGAAAACTCCTCTGGTGAGGAGGAGAAGCAACTAGAAGAGGTTGAAGCAAGAGCACTCCCTTGGGGTATCCCTGCTCCAGTGTGTGGCCTGCAGATGCATCCCTCAGGAATGTGTATGCATGTACTCCTCGTCCCCACCCCTAGATTCCTCTGCTGGGGGGCCTCCTGCAGCCATCCAAAGTTCTGGCAAACACCAGGCTGCTTATGCCTGTGCCAGAGCCGCTGCGAATCATCAGCAGCCCATGGACTGCTCCTACACCCGTCACACCCACAGCCCCCGGCTGCCCAGACCTTGTGACTCAGCAGCCACGGCAAAGGAGCCCACCATAAAAGGTGTCAGCACTCGTTCTTCAGTATGGCAGTAAGATACCACTGCTCCCAGTAATGCTCTCTTACAAATTTTTGACAATACATTAAACAGAACCAGTCTAAACTTCATGTTTTAGCAAGAACATTCCAAACATAAATCCTGATTATTTTTACGGAGGGTATTAAACAAAATATGTAATTACTCCTTCTCCCTCCACTCTCATGAGAAACTCAGTTGACATCTACAGTGCCATGTTAGGATTGTATAATATTTGGTAATGAAACTGGAGAGTATTTTTTCTTACCTCTGAAACCTTCTTCGGCTTAGATAAGTTTATATTTACAAGCAACCAAAAAGAAAAAAAAAGCTAAGTGTTATTTGTATTAGGCAGTTTTATTTACACATACATTTATTGATACATATATTTACAGAACAGAGAGTAGACTAGGAGGCATATAATAAGTTTTCAAAATAAGAACATATAGAGTATTTGTGTAAAAGTTTATATTTAGTGTTAAAAATCTATTGCACATCTTGAATTTTAATCCACTCATACATATATGAAATGCTTTTCTCATGTTTCCGTTAAATATACATTGAATCATACTTTCATCTAGAAGCCAGTTATGTTTTTTGTATTTAGTATGTTAATTTTGTCATTCAGTACCAGGATCTATACATGAATGATATGGTATTTAGTTATTCTCATAATTTTAAGTCTCTGATGAAAAAAGTGCAGAAAAATAAAACAAAAATTAGCATCTAAACTAAAACTCATTGAAACCAGAGAAACTACTCTAAAAGAAGATTTTCCCTTTTTTTTTCTCGTATAAACAATTTTAAATTAATTCAAGTTCCCTACTTAAACTGTAATAAATAAACTAAATTAGTCCTCTGCATCACATCACTTACAGAAAAAAATTTTCTATGGATAGCTTCATAAAAGTAGCTATCCATAGAAAGGAGCTATCCATTGAAGGATAAACTCCATAAAAGGAGTTCCATAAAAGTGAAGACATGTTTTTAAAGTCAGTAAATGAAAAGTTGTATAATATGTCAACATTTTTTAAGAGTTTTCACAGCTACTGTTTTAATTCAATACCTCAGTAATAAAAAGTTCTTGGACTCCCTCTCTTGCTTACAGAATGGCCTAGAGGTATTCCATTCCTTTTCCCTTCTAGTCTGTTTTCTTGCAGCTACTTTATTTTTATTTATCTGCTCTGATATAACTGCTCCTGGAAATTATCCAGTCTGTTCAGATTATATCACTTGTATCTTATGGACGCAAAGAGATTGATCTACTTTGTCTTAGAAGGACATCTAACCTATTTTTTCCTTTTATCTCCAGTATGTAAGTACATATGGATTCACAGCGGCAGTACTTTTGGTTACTTCTTGAAAAACTCTTCTTTTTTCAATCATCCATGAAGTGTGGTGACTACCTTGAATGACAAGTTTGCTTTCATAAACTTTGTCCAAGTTATGTTTAGTGAATTAATGAAAACTAACCAAAAGATACTTCAAACATTTTTTTTTATGTATGACAGAACTAGAAACAAACAAACCAAAACCTCCCAACTTGAACTGAACATAAAGCCAAAGAAAAAATCCCTGCCTGATATTCACTGAACTTTTTGCGTAGAATCTTCCATTTCTTCTCCCATAAGCAACACTTATGGTTTCTTTTTTGGAGATTTTAGTTTTAGTATTTTTAAGAAATGTGAGACAGGTTTACAGCTAACTCTTTTTTTATTTAAACTCTTATTTTTCATATCCCATTACACTTAATGAGATTGGAAACCTGCATTTGAGTCTAGGAGCTATGAAACTGGCTCAGCATATTGCATGCAACTCTAATAACTGGAAATCAAGTGGTGAGAGCAGGAGACACATTAATTATTCATAGAACTAAATGTATTGAAGAGCCCACATTACAGCTCACAAAGGAGTATCTCTCAGTCCAGTGAGGGGAGGAGTAACTGCCTTCAAATCCAGTTAAAGTGCACCTGACACACAAGAGAATGGTTCTCAAAGTGACCGTGAGAATTTTCAGTAAAAGCTAGAGTTTTTAAAGAAGTTTCTGGTTCCCAAATCCCAGTGAAAGTCAGTGAGATATGGGAATTTAATTCCCTTCTTCAAATCATAGCTCAAACAACTGGAAAGATCTGACCTACATTATATTTTGAATTTCTGCCTATCTACCCTTGTTAACAATTTTATAACACTTACCATTGTATCTACATGTGTTCTGACTGACATCTTGTCAAACTATAGGGAAATCCAAGTCTTTAGGAGAAAGTATATTTACTGTGAATGGATACAACAAATGCAACATTAACCCTTTTTATCATTTTATCAGTGAAACCCGCTATAAGCTTATGTCTGTGGGTGGCAATTTTAATTTGATTTCTCCTTCTGAGTCTTGTAAACATTAATGTATAGTTCTCTTTTTTTTTTTTCCACAGTTTTCACTTCATTAAAAGATTCCAAATTGGTGAAAAGTAGATTACAGACTGTTGTCATGAGGTCTTCAGTAATGCTTAGAAGTAAGAAATCTGTGGATTACATGTTTCTCTAAATACAAGAAAATAGGAAAAGGTTTCATTGCAACAGTATCACATAAATAATCACCACTAATATTTAAGTGTTTGTTGCTTGGAGTCTTCTAGATGGGGGTTATTTAATAACTTCTGCATATTTTACTATTGTTTTGTTACAGAAAATAGTACTGGTTTGTCTAAAAGTTCTACTTTTCTGAAAGTGTCTAAAAATGAATAGTGTATTCTTAGCATCAGTCTATGCCCCAAGGTGCATTATTAGCTATTGCTTGTAGGGATGTTGTTGCTGCTTGGATAAGCAAAGCCTTTTCAGTATGCATTAATACAAATATATAACAGAATTGCAAAGTTAGTTGATACTTCGTATGGATTCACTGAACATTGCCAACCTTATAGAGATTATAAATATTCAGTATTATCATATTTTGTGTGCCTTCTTTTTCTGAGTTAGCCTGAACATCTCATAATTTTCTATCAAGGAAAATTAATATGAAAAATTGCGATCTTTTCTTGTTTCCTTTTCTCATTTTTTTCACTCTCTTTTTGGCACAGAAGTGTTTAATAGTCTAGAAAATGCAAAAAACCTGCAATGTGATTCATTTATTTATTCTTTTTTAAGATGAAAATGAAGACTTGCTACTGCAGGGAAAACTGTATAGTTTAAACCAAATCAGAATTAAACTGCTTTATTAATTTATTAACAACATATAATTAAGTAGACAGCAGTGAACTATGTATTTAGAGTCAATACTGGTACAATAATGAATAAATCATGTCACTAGATACCTAGAAAAAGGTAATAAATACCTGGAACTTTTGGAACACCCTTCTATAACTAATGCCTAATTAGAACTTCTGATTTTGCATGAACACATGCACACAAGCACACACAAACAAAAATGTGCACCCCTCACCTTAGGTTTTGGAGGGTCAAGACCCCTCTCATCTGAACATGAGGGACTCCTGCCTTCAAAAACCTGCTGGGCAAGAGCCCTGTCCTGTGTCCAAGCCTTGTGCTGTCCCTCATTACCTCAGAGGTGACAGCACACAGGGAGAGACCCCCCTTTCCCTCAGGGCATGGATCCCGGGAGTGCACCTGTGGTAGCTGTGGGTGAGCTGCACGTGGCTGCTGGCAGCACCCATGGCAGGGGGCACAGGACCACGTCTGGCAGGCTTTTGTCTGCTACTCTCACCTCCACTACCCCTCTCCACTCTCACAAATTTACATGCTTATTTTATACTTCCTTTCAAGTTGAGCCTTTTGCTTCCAACATCATTCAGTGCTGCAGAAAGGGACTTGGGCGTCCTGGTCAACTGCAAGTTGAATATGAGTCAGCAGTGCCCTGGCAGCCAGGGGGGCCAACCCTGTCCTGGGGGGCATCAGGCAAAGCATCGCCAGCCAGTCGAGGGAGGGGATTGTCCCTCTCTAGTCCATAGGACAAGAGAGCACAGGCTTAAGCTCTGCCAGGGGAGGTTTAGGCTGGAAGCTTTTTACAGAGAGAGTGATCAGGCATTGGAATGGCCTGCCCAGAGAGGTGGTGGATTCACCGTCCCTGGAGGTGTTTAAGATGAGGCTGGATGTGGCGCTGAGTGCCATGATCTAGTAATCACAGTGAGGTTGGATCAAGGGTTGGACTTGATGATCTCGGAGGTCTCTTCCAACCCAGTTAATTTTATGCTTCTATGATTCTACGATTCTATGATTCTATAATTCTATGATTCTATGATTCTATGATTCTATGATTCTATGTTGATGAGACTTCATCTTGAGTACTGTGTGTAGTTTTAGACACCACAATATAAAAAAGACATAAAGCTATAGGAGGGCATCCAAAGAGCCAGCGAAGATTGTGAAAGGTCTTGAGGAGCAACTGAAATCATTATACTTGTTCAGCCTGCAGAAGAGAGGACTGAAGGGAAGATTCATAGATCCTCCAGCTTTGTCATGAGGGGAAGAGGAGGGGCAGATAGTGATCTCTTCTCTGTGGTGACCAGTGAGAGGAGCTGAGGGAATGTCCTGAAGCTGTGTCAAGGGGAGGTTCACGTTCAATGTTAGGAAAGGTTTTTTACCCAGAGGGTGGTTGGGCACCGGAACAGGCTCCCCAGGGAAGTGACCACAGCACCAAGACCGACAGAGTTCAAGTGTAAGACACACATGTCTTGAGCTATGAGCACACCATAACGGTTTTACTTTAGAACTATACAAGGCTCAAACAATATGCCCTCTGAATACATTAGGAGAGCCTTTCTATCTCAAGAGATACGTATATACTCCCTACTTTATTTATGCCAAATATTGCTTGCCTTTGCAATTTGTCTATCATTAGTTATGTGTCAAGTTTTTGAAAAAAGCTTGTTATTGTCAGCTCTCCATTACTGAGACCACATGTACTTTACTTCCTTTTTGTTAATATTGTTAGTTTCGCTTTTTCCTCAGTTTTTCTCCTTTTTTTATTTTTCCTTTTCTTTTTTTCCCCCCCAAAAGAGTACATGGGGTATTATATCTATTGCTATATTAATAATCTATTAAGAGTTTTCATTTGAATTACACATAAGAAAATGTTTCATAAGATTTTTTCTTCTTGCTTTGAAAAAAATCTTGAAAACAAAAGCAGGCTCAAAATGCGTGCCAGTTTAATATGTCTAATCCAGAATGGTAACAGAGTTAAAAGTTACATTAGTTTGGTAAAATTTTCATTTTTTAAACCAGGGAAAAGGAGATTAAAAACCAAAGAAGAGAAAACTTTTCTGACCTAATGTCAATGAGCATACATACTGTGGTACTGGTGGAAAAGAACTTACAATCCTGTCCTGTCTAACATTGTCCTTATGAGGAAAAGGTCATGCAAATTCTGGTGCTGGAAAAATGAAGGAGATAAATTCTAAAATAAGGAAATGATGATAAATATATTCTTTTGCATTTGCATTAAACATTCCAGTTGATTGGTACTAGCATTAGGTTAAAATATTTATGACGCTTGTTCTGGATAAATCACATCAATATAATTTATAATTTAAGAAGAAGTGAGAATAATCTGATTCAGTGAAGATAATATTGTTATTCATGCTGTCCTGATGAATACCAGCTTTAAACAAGTGGAAAAATGTTAAGTCTTTGTATACTCTTGATTTAGAAAACTGTAACAATATTATGATTTTTAATACCTTTTAGTTTAGAGGAGGACAATCAAAAAAGAGAAAGATTAAAATGTGTAAAAAGAGAGGAGATGAATATGCCCTAAAGATATCACCAGAGTCACTGGCTGTCACTGATCTACCCATGTATTGGCACTGGGTCAATCAGCTTAGCCCTCAGTGGATTTTATGGTCCCTATTTTTTTTTTTATAATAACACGGAATCTTCCAGGCAAATACATTTTAAAAACACAATATTAATGATGATAGACCACTTGTTTTTACCACTGTGTAATATAGATGCTATTCTATTAGTAGAATGCAAATACTACTGTGATAACTCAAATAAAGGAAAAACCTCCCAAGGATTTAGGGACAGAAATTGACTAAAATAAAGAAAAACAAGATTTTTTAATTGAAAATTTTATATTTTTGATATTGGAAACATTTTTTTAATGATATTGCAGTTGTTATTTTTTTATCATCCATATGTACAAATATAGAAATAGGATGCAAAGCCTAGCTTACAAACTGAAGTTTACACAAATGAAGGTAGCATATTTCAGACATATAACACTGTCTACTGCCAAGCAAATTTTCACATTTCCTTTTGAATATTACTTTACCCTTGGGTAATTATCAAAGAAACTCTTTATGAAAAAAATTTGCTCTAAAACCTGGTCTGAATACACAGGAGGCGTGAATGCTGTTTGTAACATGCAGACAGTAAAAAGAGAGATGAAAGAATTAATCAGACTTAATAAAGCCATTTGAGATAAATTTGTGTGCTACAAAATAGTACAGGAAACATTGGAACTTGAAAATTTGAAATAGATGATAGAAAATCAGAGAGTTATTCAGGAGATGACTATGGAACAGGTAACACTTTTTTTTTGTCGTAGAGACAGAAAAGAAAACTGTCAAGACTGTAAAAAGTGACAAAACTTGGCATCAGTAGACAGTTCAGTGAAGAGCAGGTGTCAAACCTTGTGTGAGAGGAGCATTTCGCAGTTGCTGGTTTTAATGTCATAAGGAAAGGGATCAAAAAGCTTTGGGAAAAAAAAATAAGAAAAGAATAGGCTGAGATTTCAGTAACAGCAAATGAGAATTTTTTTTTTTTTTGTATTTTAGCAGCTGAACAGGGACAAACTCACTAGGAGCTATGTAAAACAAACACTAGAGAAAAGTTAAGAATAGCCAAAATATCTGAGAATCATGGACACAGAATCCAGACAAGAATAGTTCAGTGATGACACTAGAGAGCAAAAAGAGCACAGTGCAAAGAGATACAATGGAACTGCCCAAACTGAAAATAAACTACTCTTTTATTGGTGAGATGGTAAGAACTTAGCACAAACATGAAATTTTAGAGAACAGATGAAATAAAAGAATGGTGCAGAAACAACATTGTCCAGAACAATAGATTTTTTAAAACTTTGGCTTCAAAAAATGTACACAACATGGAGAGAGAAAATCAATAGACAAGAAATCAAATACAGAGAAATAAAAACAAGAATGCATATTTAAACAATAATTAAAGGTAAATAATAAAATCAAAGAGTATCTAGTTAGAAAATGGGACCACCATAAAAAAAAAAAACCAAAGAAAACTTGTGACGGAGAAAGAGTAGAGCAATTTTTGAGAGCCTAACTTTAAGAAGTTTGGTTTAATCTTTGGTACAGAAAATGAAGAGAGTGTATTTATGAGGAAAGATGAGGAGAAAAGATGAGAAATAATTGGATAATTTTTGCTAAAAGTTGTCTTATATCCATCTTGAGGAATCTGTCAAGACTGTATTAGAACTGAATGTAGACAGAAGATCAAACAACTTCCTACAGTCTCTTGTGAAGAAACGCAAATTATTGTCTTTTTGCACGGAAGCAGAGTAAGAATGGGATTTAAAAAAGAAGCAGAAGCAAGAGCAACATCTGAGTTTGGGATTAGGGGCTGCATTAGGACTAACTCAAGGCACTGTCATTGGAATGATTGCAAGGAGACAAAACCTCTATGTAGAAGAAGGTGGCTATTAAGTAAAATAATATTTTAAAGTTACTCTAGAATTTCCTATAAATGTTTACAACTCTTTTGGTTCTATGTATTTCAAAGCCTTTTCCAACTCATAGTTTTTAAAGCTTGCTGAAGTGTTCAGTAGTTTTTGTCCACTTTGTTTTCCTATAGTCTTTATATGACAGTCTCCATACATTTCCCATTGCATGAACATTGCAATTGAGTCTATGAAGATTTGTACTGACCTCATTGTGTCATCAGCCTGACATTAAATTTCATCTACAGAGAAACATTGAAACACTTTTCATCGTGATTTGATATTGTAAATGTGGTGACCATAGATCGTAATAAAAATTCCTTGCAATTGCATTTTGAGATCATAATGTAATCTCCATAGTCTTCACTTGACATTGTGATGAGATTGTGGCAATGCTAACTTTGTATGAATGAAGCTGGGGCCATAGAATGAAAAATTTAAAACAGAGTTTTTTTGCAAGTGAGCAAATGGTTATAAATACATATAAATTTTATCACAATTAAATTTTTGATAAAAATTAGAACACACTCTCTATCCATCTGAGAAATGGAGATCTGGAACACTCCTTTAAATGAGGACATGAGAAAACTAATCACTTTTCAGATACAGCTTTTTCAACTCATACAAATATAAATATAGCAAACTTAGTGCCATAGCAGAGACTTGGAATCTGTTATTAGAAAGTTCTTTCCACTACCATTGTCTTCTGAGGCATGCACTTCTGTCTTAGTTCTTGAGTAGCATGGGACTAGAGGACAGACATGTAATGTAACCCTAATGGCCAGTCTTCGCGAACGAAGATCCGGGGAAGGTCTTTACACCTTCCAGCCTGCGCATTGGATTTTTTAGGTG
>JAWMRA010000078.1:120465414-120477741 GCA_035584735.1 Pseudotriccus pelzelni
TCACAGTGCTGTGCTTTGCCTTGGCAGCTAGAAGGGTGTTGATAACACGCCGGTGTTTTGGCTGTTGCTGAGCAGGGTAGGCACAGCATCAGCACTGCAACATTCCTTCCTCAATCGAGGGCAAGGTCCTGAGAGGGGCACAAGTAGGCCAGCTGACCCAAACTGACCAAAGGGATATTCCATACCATATGATGTCAGCTCAGATGTGTAAGTAAAGGCAGGGAGCAAGAGGGTGGGCACTCCAATGGCTGCCTGCTGAGGAACCATTACATGTGCTGAGGCCCTGCTTCTTGGGACTGGCCGACCATCACTGTCCATGGGAATTAGAGAATAAACTGTGTTATCTTTCACTTTGCTTTGCTTTTTGTGTGTGCAAGCTTTCGCCTGCCTTCTGCTTTAATAAACTGCCTTATCCGTACCCATGAGCTGTTTTCCATCTTAGTCTCTCACCTGCCCAGCTGGGAAGGGGAGTGATAGAGCAGCTGGGTGGGCATCTGGCATTCAGCCAAGGTCAACCCACCACAGTAAGTCTTTATAGATTTTGTGAAACTTCATGAACTTTGAAGCAGAAGCTACCAGCAATATCAATTTTGGATGGTCTTGAGCAGAAGTAATTAATATAAGAATATAAAAGTATAAATGTCTGTATGTGGAGAGAGAAACTCATGAGATGCAGAAGAGTGAAATCAGTCTAGTAAAGAAGTAAAATGTTTTGATTATTTAAGTAAATCAAACCAGTGGTACCCTGGGGGAAGGATATGAGAAAGATAGTAGAACACAAAGAACGTGAATATAGACTTATTGAGATATCCCAAGCAGAATACTGACTTTTGATTACGTCTAAGTATAAAACTTGGATTGGATCTTGGAACAATGGTATCGGGCTGAATACAAATGTTTACAAACAGTATATGTCAAAAGCAAAAGAAAAGGCATTTGAACTCCAGTTGAAAAAGCACTAGATATTACAGGAATGTAAAGGTATTTGGGGACAGAGGGTAGGGGATGGTTTGTTATACATGGGCACTCTTTGGAATATATTGCGAAGTATAACATTGAAAACACAAATAAGAATTATTTAAGCTGTAAATTCTTTGGGGCAAAGGTTGGTTCTTCCTATCTGTTTGTACAGTGCTTTGACTAATAGATGTTTATCTTTTATGCAAATAATAACAGAGTTTTTTACAAAGTTGCACACATATACATTTCTTAAAATATACACATATGTATGCAACTGTTAAAAACAATGACTGACCAATAAATTGGACCATTCAGACACAATTCCAAACTTTACTATCTCCTTACTCATTCACAGCTCCTGAAGGATATAAGATACTGCCTTATTCACTCCATACTTTCTGCACTATATAACAAGGCATTTGTGATAAGGTACATATCTCAAAGGTTTGGAGTTTGGGAATAGATTCAAACTATTCAGATTGTGTTGGCCTGTAAAATTGGTTAGAAATCTCATGAGAACAATGTTCTCACATGAGATTTCTGGTATTGTCTTCTGTGAATTAGATCATAAATACTGCAAGAACTCTTTTTTTCAGAAGTATTTCTGCAGTTCTTTTCCTGGATGAAAATTAGAAGTATGGAACTGCATGTACATGAATAATAATGAAAGTAAAAAGTTAGCCAAACATTTGAGAAAGTTTTTAAAAATCAGTTTTAAATTTTGGTAAGGATTCAAAGACTTTCTCTTTCTTTTCAGTGCCACTTGCTCATTGAAAGCAACGCACCCTCATTTTTATTTATACTTCATGTGTTGCAGTACATCACTAATACTCTATCTATATGTATATGCTATCAGTTTATTAAGGTTTCAATTATATAACTTTTCATGTTGGGTTTGTGATCCTCTCTTTGTGTCTTTCAGAACAGTTCTATTCAGTACCTTTTGATCTGCTGGGAGCTTAAGGACTGAGTTGCCTCTGATGCTGTTTGCCAGCAGCAGAGGGAACTTGGATATGGCATGACTTTAACTCCTGGCCATGGAGACTGATAGGCCATAAGATATTAAGCTCCCACCAATTTCTATTTTCTCTTTCAAAGATTGCTAACCTCATCTCCCCAGGGACTGCAACTGCTGCCATCCTATAAACCAGCAGGAGTAATATCTGTCTAATTCATAATTACTAGGTCTCCGTCACAATGATCATTGTTGGTGCTTGCCTTTATTTAATTAGTGAGTATGTGCATTTGTACTGGTGAGAAGTACAACTAGGTGGAAACATAACCTCATTGCTTTAAAGTTATTTTTTTATTTCTCTTTTTCATGTGTCTTTCAGTTGCTATATCCATAATATACCGCAGATCATTATCAGTAGCGTTAATAACATTCAATGCTGTGCATATTTTTCAACAAAATTGGTATTGCAAAAGAAACAAGGATAGCACCTTGTAGAATTGAAACAGACAGTCTGCCCCTGAATTCTTACCTCTTCCCTGTGCCTACTCCCTATTATTAATGTATATTATTACTTCAAGTATGTCAGAAAAAGAGACAAACAGTCAGAGGCAGAAATTTCTCCCTAATTCACTCTGCCTAGCCAGCAAAATGTAACACAAAATTATTCAGGGGAAAAATACAATTTTCTGTCATCTCTGCCATACACTGATAACAAAGCTACAGGCTAATATGTTTTGATATTTTTGTCACTCGTTTATCATGTGACCTTTCATGCTATCATTAATACAGCTGAGGGACAGAGCAGATACACTGAAATAAGGGTGTGGAGAAGTCAGATTGCTTCTCTAACAACTAATGGTCAGTCACAGCAATTTATGCTTTTCTTCAGTATAGCACTGACTGAAGAAGAGAAATTGTTATTAAAATTTGATATTACTGTCTAGGCTCTGCCATATAGAATTTGCAACTTTTAGCTATGATGGGAATACTGGGAGGGGGGAGGTTTAATAAATTTCCCTTTGAATTATGATATTAATACAATACAACATGCTTGCTCAGATATTCAAAGGATATGCATGGGGAAAAATCATATTCAGGACACTCCAACACCGCATATTAGTCACAGTCCTGAATTGTTATACTGAAGAAAAATATTTTAATAACATGGGTGTAATCACCTTGTATTGGCTCAATTAAAATTTTTGGAGATTATCATTTTAGTTTGTTTCTTTATAAAAATTCCAGCTATTGATAGTGTTGCATGCTGTTCGGTAATATTTTCAGGACATCCAAGAAAGTGCAATGTGTCTTTTTTTTTTTATGTGTGTATGCCTTTTATGATAAATGATACCTGGTTTAAATTTGCATTCAGCTTTACACCATTTCTAACAATGGTCTAGCTTTTTATGTTGCCTGTAGAGTCTGGTTTGTTAAAATTCCAATATAAAACTAATTTATATTTGACATTAATGAGTTAAGAAATGTTTTATACAGTACATCAGAGCTGTGAGAGAACTTTACAGCATTCTAGTGAAGCAAATTAGTTCTGAGTACAACCATTATGTAAAAAATGAAAAATCTTTCACTAATCCAAGCTACTTGTCCTTTCAAAATCCTATGATTTTTAATGTTTATGGTAAGAAAGGACTGAAAATTTAACAAAGACTTTTTGTTTTCTCTTTTACATTCTATTGGGGGAATTGTAATTTAACTACTTGGAAGAGATGTTTTCATTAGTGTGCATATCGGTGACAAGTCAGAGTAAGTCATTATATTCATTGATAAAACAATATTAAAACACGTTAACTACTTACAACATTAAATAATTGTTTTCCTGAGCATGACTTCTTTCAGGAATATTTTTTTAAGTGCACTAGAAAATTACCTTTGTGTGTGAAAGAAAATAAATAAGGATGAGTTTTAAATGGGAGGATTTTTAAATAAGTCCCAAAGAGAGGCTTGTAGACTTGAAATTAATCTTTTTGCATTAGATCTGGTTGCAAAGTAAAAGTTTAAATTTGTTATTTCAAATGTAAGGAACCGCTTTCTGGAAAATTTATGCAAATTCATAATTGAAATTGCCCAAATATCAGTTGACTTAAATTTGACTACTTCTGTCAGTAAATTCACACCTTTGCAGAAGTAAATTATCTAAATATATTAATAGAAACAGTGGATGATTAGCACTACCTAGAAATAAGATTTGATGACTTCATTGCTTAATATTTTGTAAACAAGCTCATAACGTGTATTTTTTAACATTTTTAGTCCATTTATAGTCAAATGGGCTGCACACTATTCATATGTAAATGTTATATATGTATGCATCTATATAAAGTGAATTACATATAAAGTAAATTCTTAGTATCTGATTCATATGTATGGATAGTAGTGTCAGATAAGAAATAAAAAGCCTATTAAAGTTATGTGAACTTTAGAACATTGTATAGAATATTTTTAGGGGAGGTAAAGAATTTTTGCCTTTTAATATTCCTGTAGTAATGTTTCTAACAATGTTCTTACTGTATTAGTATCACTTCTAACTTTTGCTAATTAATAATAGTGCTTTCTGAAGTAGTTAATGAGAAAGAATAGAAGCAGGAATAACAATGTTAATACAAAAAAATTAAAAATTAAGGAAACTCATCGAAAAATAATATTGATGTAGTGAAAAGACACCTGTAAATAATTACTCTAAAATACTTTTCTGTGCTGATGTTACCCATTAAATTAAAAGCATTCATACAGAAGAAATTAATTATTTTTTTCCAAATGATAACCTTAGAAAAAGAATACCATGAAGTGTGTTCTTTCATTAGTGTACACCTTACTATAGTCTAAGCAAGGCATTGGCTAAGTGGACTTCCCTTTTACCTCCCTATCACTAACAACAGTCCTGACCTGGAGATGCAGCCTCTTTCAGGATAAGAAGAAAATGTGTCTATGCATGCTTAGACTATGCCACCCTTGAACAGATTATATATCAAGCTGAATTGCGCTTAGTCCTTTTCCTTTTTCTTCTTGTTCTTTTTTTTTTTTTCTTTTTTTAATAGGAGAAAGTAACTGTAGTGGAGGCTTTGGGGAGGTAAGTGACTGCTATCAACAAAGGATTCAGCTGGACTGAGAATCTCCAACCTGTGTAATGTGATGCTGAAGGGAAAATTTGGAACCTTAATTATGGAATGATGCAGCCTCCACACTCAGATATTGCACACTTACATATTATATAATTTATGTTTTGTTTAGTCTACTCCTTAATGTCAAAATGACAAAGGGAAGGAAAAGGTAGAAAAAGAAGGAAATGTTATTTTATGAATAGCTTCCTATAGAAGTGCATTTTAAAAATATGATCTTTTTCCTGCAAGCCAGAAGCAATTATGAAACATCGTCTTTTGCTGTGAGCCCACCTTAATAACACAAACACAAATGGCAAAATTTTGTTGATCTTTCCAACTTTGTTCAAAGTGTATGTGTATGTGTTAAAATGGAATCACTTATTGCTTTAATATTTGTAACAAATTTACTGCAAAACTATGAAAAAGGAGTCTTTCATTCCCTGCTCTCCTACCATAATGTTCAACAAAAACATACAAATGAACAAAAAAGGATGGGGGATTTTAAGGCTGACATTCGTGTTTGCATGTAAATAAAGCACAAGCCACAAACAAAGCCAGCAATCTCACATACTTGCCTTCAGTGGTAAAGGATGGAAAGGCTGCCTGCTACCAATCAGCAAGTGGTTGCTATGGTTACAAGGTCAGGAAATATGCCTTTTCCCCAGTTGTCCAAGGCTTGCACATGTCACTTCTGAAACTATGAATTTTATATACAGGTCAGGAGATGCATACCAAAGAAATAAACAGTGAACTGGACCATAATGACAGCTAACGTTCAAACGTCCTTGAATTTTTTAAATTTCTATCCAAACACATTTTGTCATTTTGAATGGGTTGGGGTTTTTTGTATAAAATTGGAGCAATTCTTTCCTGTAGTGAAATTTTGCAAAGTAGGTACAAACTATGCCTCGTTATTATAAGCTGCATCAATAACTTGCCTCAGAAAGATACTTATGTTCTTTCCCTTTATTTTTTTAAACTCTTTAAATTACAGCTTTGGAATATTATAAGAATATAATTTGATGCAACTTAAGAACTGAGAGTAATAACTACTTTCTGAAAAACAGATTTAATAATGCTGTATTTATCTGTAGACAAGATGGTGGTTAAGCTGTTAATGAAATGCAGATGGTCCTGTTTTAAAGTACAAATGCTTCTTTACTCAATATGCTAAGCTTTAGGGGAGTTTTAATATAATCTCTAAAGGTTGAAAATGATATAGTATTTGTAAAATGAGTGAATTGTGAAAGAAACCTTGATTGTTTATGTGTCGTTGAAGAATTTACTAGGAAAATTAGTCAAAGGCCTCTCGGGGGACTTAGCATTTTGCTACAGATAAGGTAGGTCAAGTAAATTTAGTGATGGTTATTAAAGGGTCTGTATTATTTTTGCTTTGTATTCTGCAGTGGTACATAGTAATCCTTTCTGTATTTCAAACCTGTTTAAAATCCAGATTTTATTGTATTAATATTTAAGAACCATGATAATTGTTTCTGAACTTTCAACTGGAAACTGCTTAATGGATTTAACAAGAAGTGAACAACAAGTTTTAAGTGTTATTTATGCAACTGCAGTTTGAATGTTAAGTTATGTTGCTTCTCTCCAAATGTGTATTATATAAATGTTATAGCTATGTAATTACATCTTTCTTTGTATAGAGTAGTTGTTTCTTTACAAACTGGAGAATGTACAGTAAAAGTAGTGTGCAGCATTTTAATAACACAGTATGCAGCACACAGAGTTCAGAGCACTTGTAATGCCTCTTATTTTTTCTCTCTATGCTGTATGCAAAAGACATTAAAAGTTGAATTAATTGTTCTTTTTCCTGAATATTCCTTTGCACATTATTTTTCAAAAAGTTCTCATAATACAGTATGTCTGTTGTTTTTATCATGCTGCTTGCTATGGATCTCAGATTTCATTCATTGATGTGGAAAGCCTAAAAGAAACCAAAATAGACAAGCAATACAAAGAGAACATGATGTTTCCCTTTCCTTTTGTACTATACTTTTTGTTAAACTGAATATTTTTATCCTTTTAATTTTGGTTGTGGGTGGGTTGAGGATTTTATTTTATTTTTTGCTTATTAGGGATTTTTTGGTTTGTTTTTCATTAGGAAAGCTTAGTCTTTATCTTGATAGCAATCCTTCCCTTTTCATTCTTTTTTACCCTATTTTTTTCCTCTTTCTCTTTTTTTAGCAGAAAGCAGCATTCAAATGAGAAACTAAGTACATTTCTTTTCAACAGGCAATTTACCCCATGATGAGATATGCTTTCACTTATTTTTCTTTGACATTCTAGCATCTAGCAGCACAGCAGGTATCCAAAGGTTAGGTTTCAAATAAAGGATAACTACATTCTTACATTAATAGATGCCATTGTATGAATATGTCATATTATGTCAGCATTTAGTACCTTTAATTGTTTTCCTAAAATTATACATGATAACAAAGATATAGACAAAGTGAGAAAGGTTTAAAAATGTGTTTCTTTATCATTATTGTTCTATTCGTGCAGTTTGCTTTTTCTGTAGCATTACATTTTTTATACATGTGATATCATTTGAAATTAAGAAATTATTTGAGAAATTCTGCTATTTGTAGAATCTGCAAGAAGCATATTTTAATTATGTGCTTTCTACTTGAATTGAATATAATATAATCTGATGTTCTACCTGTAAGACTGAAAACTCTTCTAAGCAGTCTGTAATATAATACTGTCCCAGGGAAAATGTAAATATAGGTTTTATAGATGTGACTGAGGAATACAAATCTGTGTTACTAAGAACAGACTGTAGCTAATGCACTTTTAAAAAGTGAGATTAACAACATTTTTCCATTCTTACATAGTTTTACCATGAGACCATATTGCACTCTCTTACGCACTTTTTTCTCCTTCTGTGACCTTTTTGTATGGCCAAATGAGTCTAGGTTATGTGTCTTGTGGCCTGTGAGCAACCTTGCCCATTAGCCAGTCCCCAAACCTTTGATGTGAACCATCAGCCCTACGATTTCTGTGGTTCATTCATTTTTGTGGTTCTCTAACGATCTCTGCCCTAGCTCTGAATCCTGCCTTTATTGTAGACAGAGCTGACAACAGGCAGCCTTGTCTTTCATTTCCTTGATGTACTTTGTACTGCAGTATGGCTTTTGTTAGTATTGATGCAAACATTACCATAAACCACCACCTAGGGACTAGAAACAATTGACTAACTGTTTTCAAATCCAATACACTTAAGTTGATCAGACACAAAGTTTAAGTACAGTTAGCTATAACAGCACCAAAGCTGTGTGGTCTGAGCCTCTATAGACTGAAAAATAAAGGTCAGTGAAATGAGGATGCTTGTGTCAAGACAAACTGCAATGAAATTTATTCAGGAGGTGAATTGGACCAAGAACTCATTCTTTCACTTGCTTAACATGAAAAATATCAGTTTTGCTGTCAAAACTGTTTGAAATTATATCTTTTTTATCTCATTTAAAAGATCACTCTCAGCAAGAAAAAAAAATGGGATTATGGGGAGAGAGCAACCATTTTAGAAGCAAGTTCAGACTGTGATGAGATGTACATTTCAAATCGGCTAATGTTAAAATTTCTCAATTACATTCTAAACAGCAGGCTAACAATCACTGAACTCATTATAACTGAGTGTTTCTCCGAATATGGAAAAATTTCAAAGTTAGCAATACAGTAGATGCAAAACTGTGCCTGACCCTTTTTGTATAAGGAGCAGTGGCAGGGTCATTTGCTTTTTGAGCTTCGTTAGATCCTGAATTCAAGCCTTTGTTAAAAGGGCTATTCAGATTCAGTTTCCGTATGATTCTTCAAAGATGTCAGTTGCTCTTTGAAGTTTCTTCCTAAATTAAGCAGTTGAGAACTTAAGAAAGTGAAACAAAAAGACTGAGAAAATGAAGTGGATTCAAGGATCCATGAATATTTCAATTGTCATAAAAAGCTTCATATTGAGCATACAGTAACATGATTATTAACTTCGTGATTTTTTTAAACTATGAATACGTTAAGCTATAGTATTTAAACAGTGAATGCAAACAAGCCAAGCAGGAGCTGAAAGAATTTGGGCTTTTAGGGGAAAGAAAGAAGCAGGAAAATAAGAAAGCAAACTAAGGGTTTGATTTTTTCCAAAGTTTTGATGCAGAGATTCATTAGCAGGAACTGATTCACTAGTAGCTGTTCCAAATTAGTATACATTACCTTGAAAAAAGTTGTGTGATACATTTATGAAAATCTGACCTCAGTGTTAAAGTGATTATTCAGAGCCTCTTTAAATACTAAAATTTACATGTTCAATTTTTCTATACTTGTTATTTTATAGAAATGGAAGTAATGCTTTTTGCATTAATGTTAATCTAGAAATGAGCTGTTGGCATTGACTCAAAATTGCTGATATTTATATGCTTAGATTATGTTTTCAATTGTCTTGTTGCTTCTACTATGAGTAAGCTCTCTGAGGCAGAGACTGTTTATCTCCTCTGTTTCTATATAACCCCCAAACAACCTCTGACAACTTTATTAGCAATAATAAGACTTTTTGTTGGCTTTATTTTTTTATTTATTTTTAATATTGTTGGTAATATTAATTATATAGAATACTGAACAAGAGGATTTTTTTTTTAATCTGGACAGTATTACTGGGGGACAACTTACCTCTGAGATCTCCAAGGAGGAAGAGACCTGCTTTCTTTTCCAAGTCCTTCAAAATTTTTTTTGCTTCTCAGAACAATAAAATTTTGAGCAAGAGTAGACATTACTTTACCTCATTTTGCTTCGTATTAAATGTCAAAGAAGATTTGAATGGACTCCCTGGCTACACTTCTGTTTCCCTTTCACTATTAAAGTCTTCTTCAGTATCTCACAACGATGTTGTCACTATGGACACTCCATCTTTTTTCTCCCACTTGTGAATCTGACATATTGTCAAGTCTTGTTTTCTAGATTTGGTGGTCAAGCCAATCGAAGTAAGAGAAATAATTTTGGGGTTGGTGTATTCTGGGTTTTTTTCTCCCCTTCCCTAGAGGACATTGTATTTAAAGTAAAAAGAAATTAGATGTTTGAAAATAAGAGATATTCATTCCTGTTGTGACTTATTACCAGTGTCAAGCACTTGACTAAATCTGAAAGGGTCAGCTTTTAGAGGAAAACATGATTAATAATCTCAACATTTCCATAGTGGAACTTTTAGTCCATAAAGACAAAGAAGGACTGTAAGTCTTTTCAGACTAAGAAACATCTCATCTCTGCTTACAGAAAAAAATCCAAGATGATTCAGAGGTGGGCTGAGACCTAAAGATTATTCTGAATAGAGCCGGGTCTGATTTATTGTTTGTATCAGGTGATGCTGTTTAACCCTGTGCTAGACACAACACAGAGCTTGATATTTTGGGGTGAGCGGGAAAGGAAGATTGTACTGCCCAACCTTTCACTGTCTAATGCCTCCATGTTTAATAAAGTAACGGCTCTAAATCTATGTCTATCTGTGTTTCTTGTGCCCTGTGTTTTTTGTAAAAAAAGTCTGTTTCCTAGTTACTGTTACAGACTGTATTTAATGATGTGAAAATATGACAGCATGAACATATGCATTGACAAATTCCAGTACTTTGACTCTCAAATAAGATAATTTCTGAGGAAAGTGTTCTGAGTTTTCATCTGTGAACATTGTTTGGATATTTAATATGCTGCAACTTAATTCTGAAATGTTTAATACAACAAAACACCATTCAAACAGGTATTTACCAAGGCAAAATGATTATTGATGCCAGTAATGACATTTTGGCTCAGTTTTTCAATACCTGGAATGTGGGCTACAGTCATTTTATAGCTGAAAAAAATTATCAGTGATAATTGACTGTGAGTTCTGAACAGGCAGCTTATCCAAGTTCAGCTCAGACAACAAAGGTGCAGAAGAGCCAAAGTGATTTAAGTCCTCAGTTCAATGTGTCATACCCTCCCTGACATCACTTTATTTTTTAACCATCATCCAATGGACCGTATAAGATATATAGGGGTTGATGGCTTTGGCTGCTGAATTTATGAGTAGAATCTCTTGGTGAATTGTCCCATAATTGGGTTCTTAAAATAGATTTTCTAAGATAAGTGCAGTTGTAGTTGTGTATTGTAGCCAAGTTCAGAATTTTGTTGTAAATGTAAACCAGCCATAGAAATTTATAGGGAAAATTATAATGGTCAGTGATTAATAATGATAATATAGATTAAATGTCATAATTAGACTGGTAAGAAGACTAATAAGCCAAGAAGGAAATAGAATTTTATGAAATTTAATTAATACTGAAACTAAACTTTGCTTTCCATCATACAAGCTGTTTATATTTAGAAATGTTGCAGGATTAATTGATTTATTTCAATATTTTTGCAAAGATATTAAAGACTGCAGTTTAGTACTGCAGATTGTATTTTTAATATATGATTAATGACTAATTTTATTATTAGAATAATCCAGTTCTAATTTAAACAGGTATGTACCTAATTCATACCCACATCTTTGTAATTACCTAGCACTTCTTAATTAGAGCTTAGATTTTATTTTCCTACCTATATATTGAATGCAAAATGGGTGGGAAATTTGTTTTTAAGGAAAATAGGTATATTGCAATATTTTACTAATTTTCATTTAAGTAAAGATATTGCTGACAGCAATTCAAGTAAAAAGTAAAAATTGCATGCAAATAACAAACCCTGAAGAACTTAAATGTCGCACATTTTATCACATATATTCAAATTAAGCAGGACAAGATTACCTGCTCTGGTCATAGGAGTTACCAAAATTCTTGACATAATCTAATATACCTGAAGTCATGCTAAAGAGCATTACCAGTGTATTTGGTATCAATTAAAATTACCTAGTAATGCTAATTATTTTCAGTGGTTTTGTAACAACTCATCTTCATTCAGCGTCACTTCTGCAGGGGAGAATAGGAAAAAATACACTGAATTACAACAAGAGGAGGAGCTAGGTGAACAGAACTAGGGGGGGAAAAAAAGGCTTTCTGATTGTGAAGTGGACTTGATCTCTCTTAGGGACACTCCTCTCAACACAGTCTGTGTCAAGCAACTAGCACGGGTGAAGTTCTGAAGTTCTATAGAGAAATGCATCTCACTCACACCCACAAGCCCTATAGCGGTGTTCAGTTGGTGCTCCTGTATTTGATTTTTTCTCCTCAAAGTACCTGAAATAGACAAAGAGAACCTTCCCTTCCCTTCCCTTCCCTTCCCTTCCCTTCCCTTCCCTTCCCTTCCCTTCCCTTCCCTTCCCTTCCCTTC
>JAWMRA010000078.1:120477841-120570462 GCA_035584735.1 Pseudotriccus pelzelni
CCTTCCCGAACCTTCCCGTACCTTACCTTCCCAAACCTTCCCTAACCTTACCTACCCTAACCTTCCCAAACCTTCCCTTCCCAAACCTTCCCTTCTCTTCCCTTCCCAAACCTTCCCTTCCCTTCCCAAACCTTCCCTTCCCAAACCTTCCCGAACCTTCCCGAACCTTCCCGAATCTTCCCAAACCTCCCCTTCCCTAACCTTCCCTTCCCAAACCTTCCCAAACCTTCCCGAACCTTCCCTTCCCGAACCTTCCCTTCCCAAACCTTCTTAAACCTTCCCTTCCCAAACCCTCCCTTCCCAAACCTTCCCTTCCCAAACCTCCCCAAACCTCCCCAAACCTTCCCTTCCCAAACCTTCCCTTCCCAAACCCTCCCTGCCCAAACCTCCCCAAACCTTCCCTTCCCAAACTTTCCCTTCCCAAACCTTCCCTTCCCAAACCTTCCCTCCACTTTCCTCTTCCCCCTCCTCCATTTATCTTTTAATAAGTGTACAGAAAGGGAAGGGAGAAAGGGAGGTGACAACAGTAGAAAGGGGCTGCAGACTCCATGGGATTGGCAGCAAAGGTTCATTCATACACGTTTATTCCATACAAAAAAAAAAAAGAGAGTATTCAACCACTTTGAATACTTCATCATAACTGCTTGTCTGGTCAGCTTTCCCCTCAGAGTTTCAAGTTATAGGGGTCGATATGTAATCTAGGGGTCTTGTCTAGCTGCCTCTATTAAAAGGAGCGGCATTCAATGCCAGCTGCACTAAGCGGGGTGCCTCTATCTGTAATAGTGCCATCAACAATTCTGAAGATGTACTTTGAGTGCACACAGGATAGACAGACAATCTGTTGCAGCACTGACTTTTCCAGAGCTGGCCACAGCTGATTTTATGATAAATACAATAATCTTTTGCATCAGTTCTTTAATCAGGAAGATATTCAGTCACTGATATGCTCCTAGTTGAGGTAAATTAAGTTTGCTTTGATAGTCCCATTTTCCCCTTTCTGAAATAATTAGGAAAAAATCCAGAGTTTAACTCACACAGCAGTACCAAAGGGTATTTAGGGGTAGGGTGTGTTCTGTCATTAGTTTGTTGGGGTTTTTTTCCTTAATTGTTTCTCAGAATGACTCCACTACTTTATCTTTTACTCTGTCGGATGTGCAGAAGTGGAAAGCTGGTGTTAGAAAGCACATTCCCTGGCTTGAAAGAAGGGAATTTTCTCTCTCTTTTGAAACAGGAAGAAGCACAAGAAAGTAGGCAGAATCTGACGCCCTAGGAAGCCTAGTCTAGGTGTCTGAGGATCTGGAGGCATTCCTTTTAAAGCAATAAATGTTGCTCTTCTTTGTCAGCATAGCTTCCTAGACGCATTTGTCACTGCTGCCCCCAATGCCCTTCTCATCTACTCACCTGAATAAATCTAAAAAGAATGGAGGAAACTAATTGCTGCTTGAATCAAAAAGTCTCATGTAAATTTGGTCTTTCTGATATATACCACAGATAGAGAATATGCTGTGCCCTTCTCTTTTCACATACCTTGCATCTAGACACAATGTGCATTATTTACTTAATCATCCAGTGAAAAGCTGCCAAGGACAGATGTTAAAAAGGGAGAAAAACAATCAGTTTTTCCTTTCCAGACTCCCTTTTCTATTTTCTTTCGCTCTCTCTCTTAAGGCTTAAGACTGTAAGCATCAGACCCATGTTATAAAAGCTCTCAGGCTTGGAGGCTGAGAAGAATGTGGAAACTAATAATGACATGGCCTTCAGTGCTTTGTTTGCAGTGAACAGAAACAACAAAAGATTCCTCCAATGATCTAAGCCTGCTTGAAACACGATGCCATTTCTTCCCTTGAGATGTGCAGCAAGGAGTGTATTGAAAGTATGTTCTCCTTTTTAGACTAAGGTGTTCGAATACTAGGACAATTTTAAAACAGCATCTCATCTAGATCCACATAAATTTAGCTTTGCCCTTCATCCCCCACCCCAACACACACACCAGAGGTAAGAACTAATGTCAGTGCTATAGCTAAGAGCGGTAACCAAATACTACCTGCCTTTACCTTTTTCATGTTGATCTGCAAGACCTTGGCAAGGCCAAGGCTTTGGATTTTTTAAGGAACAATTTTGAGCTTTAAACGATCAGGAACAGGAGTCTTTAGAATATTTTCTGCAGAGGAAAGCTTTCCATCTGATTTCAAGGTGGCATATGTCGATAAAATGGCCAGCTCCACTGCTAATTCCCAGTGTGGTGGGAGGAGAGCCAAGCTTTTGAAAAAAAATTCTTGGTGCTCTGTTCTGTTTCTGCCAGGGTTCACAGGAACTAGGGAAAGAGAATATAGGTTGCAGCATTTTTGAAACTTTCTCAAGTGCTTTCTCATGCCTGTCTTCTATGTTTTTCTTTGCTTTACTCAAGTTCTCCTATCTGTTCTATGGAACTTTGTGCTTTTTGAAGGATAAAGATGAGAAAGCTTCTTGTTCTTGCCATTAAGACCTTGCATAAATATATTTCTTGCTTTCTAGACACCTTTTCTTTTTGCTGGATAGCTCTCTCACACTTTTGCTCTACTATCTTTGTCTGCTTTAATATTCTGTTTCCTTGTTTGTTTTCCCCAAACTACTTCTTTGTTTCCTTCATTTGATTTTATTATGTTTTGCTGTTTTATTAAATGGGCTCTGCCTTTATTGTTCCCCAAATTAGGGACTGAAGCAATAAACAAATGTTTGTGCAATGCTGAGTGGTCAAAAGGATAAATCTGAATATAGGACTAGACACTTCACAAGAATCCTCCTTAGGCACAAAGCTTATATGATAGGTGCAGCAAAATAAATAATGCAGAAAAAAAATAAAAAGAGCAACATTTTAAAAAGTGGTTTGCCTTTTCTATCACTTGTAAAGCTACAGGAAAATTTCCCTTTTCATGTTTTTATTTTACAGTGTCATTCATTATTTGATCTTCCTTTTTGACAGAAGGTATCACATAGTAAAAAAGATATTTTTAAAATATTACTGCTCCATCAGTTTTATCACACAAATAATATGGGAATAAATTTATTTTTTGCATCTTAACAGAGTTCTGATTAAATGTATTCTGCAGCTCCTTTCAGATCACCTCCCTGTGAGAGAGGGATCCAATAGCTGTATGGATTATTATTACCCCTCAGGTAGTAAGGGAACTTTGATGCTGTTCCAGACTTAACCATAACAATAATTTTTATTTCTTAGTTCATTCTTAAAAAAAAAAAAAAAAAAAAGTTTGTGCAATAATCATTTAACCATTTACTTTTACAGAAAGGAAAATATTTTGCCAAGAAATATCTTGTTTGAAGGTAATACTGGACTCAAGGGGACATCCCAGACCAAACCATGAATGTAAAATTTTAGTCTGATTCTGTGCCCACTCTGAAGTTGACCTCAGATTTTCCTGAGAAATCTAGCTACCACATATATCTGAGTTACAAATGAAGCAATGCCACTCTGAGTGTTATTAATAATACAAGCTTAGTAAAAACTGTGAGGATGTTTTTTCCTTCTTTCCTACAATCAGCAGGGTCATGGTAACAGTATTGTTTCTTTTTGCCTGGAGCAACTTATATAATATATTCTACTAATATTTCTTGAAAGGTGTGATAAAGCAAACTTTATCTTGTCGCAGGCAAGTATAACTTTTTTGTTAAACACAGAAATTTAAAAATCTTCATTCCTTGTGCTGCAGGTTAGGAATGTGAGGTAACCTTTATATAGTCTGGATTGAGGCATGCCCTTGAGACAAATATTTGTTTTATTTATTTATGCATTCTTCAAGATAAATCAGAGTTTCTTCACTGACCATCACTGGACGCTAAGGCCCTTTGTGCTTTCCCTTCTCTTGAGGGCTAAAATGGATTATTTTGTGTTGAAATGTCTTATTTGAGTTCCACTTACTTCCTCAGTTATCTTTGAGTTATTCCTCGAGAAATGCAGAAAGGTTGTTACAAGGCTCTATACATTTAAATGTTATTTCACACTATTGCATAGGTTTGTGTTTTTTATAGAGTTAGATCATGGATTTATCCAGAAGCCTAAGTTAATGAAAAAAGTCCTCTCATTAAACACTGTGTGTTGGTGGGAGCACATGGCTGCTATCCTTACAAGGCTACACTGCCTGCCTATTGATTTTTCTTGTCAAATTTAAGGTATGTTTTTGGCCTATAAAAAACAAAGTGGCATGAGACTTTCACAATAGCTGCAGGCATTTGAGGGACTTGGACGGATATCTTGTAAATCTGAGAAGGAAGACTGGCTGTAGAGTTTCCCTAAAGGTGCCTTCAGCTGTGAACTTATTAAAGACCTCTTTGTAGACCTTCAGGGTACTCTGTAAGGCCTTTCTATTTTCTTATGCTTTTGGAAGAGAGGGAGGAGCTTGAAATGACTGACATTATTTTGGATAGGCAGTCTTTGATAGAATATTTGTGCAATTTTGGGCAAGTTCTTTATAAATATGTATCTAAACCAAAATTAGGTGTCCTATAGAGATATCTGATTACTTAAAAACATGTTTTAGGGTAACTGTATGCTGTTTGCCTTGATAGTATGCTAGTATGGGCAGAGGGATGAGACTAGAGAGAAGGAAAATCTTCCCAATTTCTCATGACTGATAAAACTTAACTGCTCTGAGTTGTGGAAGGGTAAAGTGGGCTTGGCAGGCCATGGATTTGTTGACTTCTCTCCATCGCTGTGTACTGACCCATTTAATACCAAGTATAGGATAGTCTTTCTGAGGCTGCTACTCTATCAAAAAGAGAAGGCAAAGTGTATGTCTTGAGATTGCTACTTGTTTAAGAACTGTAAAGAGATATATTGGGGAAGAAGGAAACAGAAGAAGTAGAACAACTTCATCTGTTTTGTTTTTTTCTTTAACAGAAAGGCAAATTTCCTAGAAAGAGTATCATAAAGCCACTGCTCATTTTGCAGACAGATTGTTTAAGGCAATGGGGGGGAGGAATGTGCAAATGGTTGTGTATAGGTAGATAGATGGTACAGTGAACAAATGGGAGAAGTATAAATATCAAATAGAAAAGAGAAATAGTCAATATAACAGAAGCAAAAAAGGCAAGAAGAAGAGGAGGGAAAGGAGTAACGAATATATCAAAGGAAGATTTCTGTGGTAGGAGATATGTGCAAGAAGAATGAGAAGCTGAGAATAAAGTGAATATAAAACAGTTGTCAACTAATGAGATGAATTGTTAATTAATTTAATGTTGTTAGAGAAGTGCTGCTATTAAATATATTGCACAATAGCACAGCAGATGGTTCAAATTGTTTCTTTCTTATATTTGGTGGGTCCAGTGGCATTGGCTATTGTAGTCAGACCGGCTTTTCACAACGATTGCTATGGGTATTCCCTGGACTAGCTGGTGTCAGATAAACCAAAGCAACAACTATCATTCATTTTGCACTGGCCAAGACCTTCCTGGGGGACATGCAAATTATTAGGAATTATTTGGCCTTCTCTATTTTCACCAATAGGTGGCAAAATTAATTTTTCCATTGGCCTCAGTAATGATTTGTTATTTTAAATATTAAATCATAATCTTTGAGTTCATGATAACATTTTCTCTTGTTTGTCCTACTGCAATTGTATTAAATTATAAGAAGTGAAAATATATTCATAAATTTCCAGATTATTTAATTTTGTTTTAAAGAAGTTAAAATAAAAGGGCAAAGGACATGAGAACTGCTACTAGATCACCAGGAGCCTATCCATGATTCTTTTGTAGTCCAGCACCTTCTTTCTGATTTCCAGTCCAATTAGCATTTGCTCTTTTAATGGTAGTGTTTGCTTTAATATTGTATGGTTTTCCTTTTTCTGTTTTCCAACTAATTTTTTTTTCAGATGCTTACTTGGAAATTGAAGATTGTACCCATAACACGAAAGATCTCAATTCCTGCTTTACAGTTTCTCAATGCTGTTCTTGTTTATATGTGCTCTGTACTCATAATCATCTTATTTGTTGTTCAGTATGAATTTCTCTTAGCATGTTACCATCTTAAGGATCAGAGTTTTCCTGAGGCCATTGTCAATACTTGGTAGTGTTTTCCCTTGAGTTTTAGTCAATTGCCAACACTTGACTTTCTAGAGCAACGTTGATATGGATATAAGACATGACAGAGGTACTGTAGGTGCATTTCATTTTCAAACTGAATTTATTTTTGTCCTATGTTTTATTTCTCTCCACACCCCTTAAATTTCTTCTGCTCACTCAGAAGTTAGAAATCAGTATTTTCACATTGAAAAAGCCAACAATCTTGTCATTCTTTTTAGCCAAAACTAACACAGAATTAATTGGAAGTTTTATCTGACTAAAGACTAAAGAATTTGGCTCACAACAAAGACAGTACATGAAAATGTATTTTCTTTAAAAGAAGAGGACTGCATCTGAAACAATACAATAGCATTTTTCATTAAAATGAACTACTTGAAAGTGATGTATTGTGGTGGCTTTTGTAGCATTGTCTTATCCTTGGACTGATGTATGGTAGCAGTTAAAATGATTGTCAAAACAGGAAATGTACAGAACCAGAAAGTATCAAGACAAAATATGCACAAAGTTTTTATGATTGCTTGGCTTGGCTTTGTTTATGAGCTCTTTTTCATTAGGCAGTTTTCTTTGTGTCTCTTGAAATTCTCTCCAGTACTTCTCATGGATTTTGTAGCAGCTCACATTGAAAGTATTATGCAAACCTCAGTAATATCAGCACTTTATTCCAGCCTGAAAGTCATGCCAGCTTTATCAAATCTCAGCTCACTTGAAATCCTTGATGAATCTACTGTATATAGAGGATGAACCACAGAAAACTTAGTGGGGAAGCACTCTATTTATGCTGAAACTAGCCAAGCTCAGAGAACTCAGCCCATTAAAGGAAAAAAAAAAAACCCACACCAAAACACAAACAAACAAACAAAACAAAAACCAAAATGAACAAACAAAAACCCCCAACGAACCAACTAAACCACTCCCAAACATAAGGACTTTTACCAGCAAAAATGACAGCTTTTATAATTAGAGATGGCACACAGAGACTCAACTGCTGCTTAGTTCAAATACTTCTCTATCGTTGAGATGTTCCTGCTTCTCAGCCTAGTTGAAAGTTTGTAGTTCTTTCTCTCCTGTCCCTAAGAATCAGCCTTGAAACTCATTTTTTTCACTGCAGAATCACTTAGATATAAGCAGAGCTGATATTTGGCATTCCCAATACAGTTTCTCTGAGATTCAAGGTACTGCTGTGAGTTAGCCATGACTGAATAGTAGCTTTTTAATGGCCACTGTTGCAGCTGAATCAACAAGCAATAAGCTAGCAAAATTAAAGGTATTTAATCTTTGATCCTATGAGTAGTTTTGGTTTTGCCACCCATGATGCTAGTAAAAAAACAGACACATGAAACCCAATGTCAAAGCCTCTAGCTGTAACTGTTTAATTAGTACTTCAGTTACGGTTTAATTAGTGTTTGACCACAATGTATACAGTGTTTCTGATATTAGCTGAAGGGTTCTCACTGGTCTTTTAATTTCAATTTTTCAGCCAAAGCTTCTCTCAGAAGGCAGTGGGGTGCCTTAAATTCAAGCTTATTGTATGGTATAGCTCAGTCCAAATCAGCACTAAAGGCTTGATAGAAGGAGTGCTGTAAAGGAACTGACTTGTAGTGAAAAGGGACTGTACCTCATTTGGGGCATATTAAAGAGAAAAGTGTTCCAAATCCACCACATCTCTATGTAGTGAAGTCACAAATTAAAACAGGATCAAGAATGACCTATGAAGAACATCTTGTGAATTTCCCAAATAATTGAAATATAAAGGCATCCTGCCATCTGAAGAAATGTCTAGGCCGTTCTTCTGTCTCCAACAGAGACAGAGGTGTTTAAGAATACGAGGCACAGAGTGAAGTCAGACTTGCCTTGGAAATTCTTCCAAGTAGTGGCAGTAGTGACTAGTAGTCTAGTAGCACTACTGACTAGTAGTGCTTCCCTGACCAAAAAAAGCACCCATTAAGTGAATCAATCCCAAAAGGTCAAAATATCCACAGCTGCGTAAATGCCCTATATATAGCTGTGAAACATTGCTTGATGTTCTCAAACAGATTTTCTTTTTTTGCTGTCAACAGCTGGATGCCGAGCTTAGGATTTGATGGTCAAGAATGTACCTGTCTTTTACTTCTTAATATAAGGGCATCACTATTAACTTCCCTGAATCAGAATGTGACTTTCCTGCAATTAAGACTTTACCAAAACAGAGAGAAACTGAACTTAGGATCTTGGATTTTCCATAGTCGTGTTATGGACCTTACTTTAGGGATGATTTCTGTCTTCCTGGGACACTCAGAGGAGGGGCTGATGCACACTGACATGTCATTCCAGGTCTCCCAGTTTAAAAATTTTCTGACCATCTATGCAGATGGTCTAACTGAATCATCCCCAAAGTTATATCATCCATCTTTAAACCCTTGCCATCTTAACCAGGTTGGGAGTATTTCAGGTACTGCTCAGGACACCAGGACAGCCCCTCACCCACAAAAGTGGTGGCACGATGAAACTTCTGCTGATGCTGGAGAATCATAGAGGAAAAACGAAAGGGAAAAGGGGGCTGGCTCTGTCTGTGTTAAAAGTCCTGTCTTCAGTTCCATTAAAAGAAAATTAAATAACAGGAATAATGAAAAACTTTTAAAATAATTTCTAATACCTTAAGCTCTGTGTCAGCTACATTCCTAGACTTTTTGAAAAAAACATATGTCAGGCTTTTATGAAATCAGTGGTCTCTGAATTTGGCCGTTAGTGCTTTATACAATAAACTTTTCCTAAAAATGACGAATCGCCAGCAGATGTTTTCTATTACCATAGTGTAGCTTTGTTATAATTCATTAGAATTGGTTTGATTTTTGCCATTTTCAACAACTTTTTTAGTGTGTTTATAAAGCTAATAAAATATTTATCGGGGAGAAAATGTTACTATGCCACATCTCTACTGAAAAATTAGTCAGAAGAATAGGGTACATAGCCTTCTTTAAAAATCATGACAAATATCATTTTTATATAAATAAAGCAGTTTCAAACCCACAGCTTCTTGAAATAACAACTTCTAGCATAATTAAATGTTAAAACAGAGTGGAAATCTGGCATTGAAAGAAAGAGGGTAATGTTTCATCTGCAAAGAATGCTGCTTTGAAACTTTGTATTCAGCTGCACATTTAAGCTTGATGCAGATAAAGTTATAAAAGGTAAAATATAAGAGATTGAACGTAAGGTTAACTCCTCATCTTCACTAATTTTTAAACTTTTCAGCTTCTACACATAGAAATGGTAACACTTAGCCACCTTTTTTTTTTTTTTTCTCTTTTTGTATGTGTTTTCCTGATGGTGGACCAACTGGAAGCTGAAATGATCTGTGAAACTTAGAAAAACCTTAGCAGGAAAGATGAGAGTTAAAGTGACCCAGAGGACAAGCAATTTCCAGGTTATTGTTCCAAAGGTATTTGATGCCATTGTTAGGAAGATTTCATAATTGCCAATATACATTTTCCAGATTTTAGTAGCATCTCATAACCTATATTTAAACTACAAAATCAGTCATTATACTAATGGTGTTATACTCTTTCATTATTGGTGTTTAGTCCCCTCAAGTATTTGTAGACTGTTATTTTTCCCTTTTAGTCATCATGACAGCCGGACAAATACCTCAGAAAATTTTAGCAAATATTTGTGGATGTCTGAATTGGAGATCCATATCCTGCTTTTTTAAGTCACAGTGAACTTCTTCATTTAGGAGAAAAGAGCTGCTTTTTCAATAACACTTTCTTCCATACATGTTAAAGTTATCTGTATTTTCTGCAATCCTGTGTGTAACATTAACACCTCACTGTGCTTGCCTTTTTCCTTAGAGGCTTTTGTGAATAATATGTATTTCCTCCCTTTTCTGTTTTTTTTTTTTAACCTCAGAATTCTGAGACTCTCTCAATGTATACAAAGCCTCCTCTTCCTCCACCTCCTTGAATCAATTGGCAAGGCTGTTGACCTCCATTTGGAGACATATTTAGCCCTTGAGATAACTAGTCAGTGCATACCTAAAAGCAACATATGCAGTTGCAGCATTTCTGCTCTGAACTGTGCATTTCAGTGTGCAGGCATGATTCTTTCCTATAAAAGAAGTCATGAAGTCACAACATGAATGTTGTGAACCCAAAACCTGCTAAGCAGTTTTTATTTCTGCACCTATCAGTGAAATAATGTGATATGATGAAATTAACGGTAAAATAGCACCTGATTATGAATTTTTACAGTTTAGAGTGGGAAGCTAAACTATATAAAGAGGCTTTAGGATTTTATTTATTTATTTAATATTTGATTTGCATGCCTATGTGGGGTGAATACTAAACCCCAGGTAAGATGACTTAATGCAGTTGAAAAACTAGTGAGAAGGCTCTGTATGCCAAGAAACACTATTTTATATTAAGAAAAACAAATAAATTAACTGTGTTTGTATGTGTGTGTCTGTGAGGGTACATAAATGGGGGGTAGTATAGCAAGCCTCCAGCTCTGTAGTATTGTGTTTAGTTTATTTTCTTTGTAAAGACTCAACAACCCCATCATTTTTTGTATTTTCTTGATTCTAGAACACTACCTATTTCCACCCTAAAGCAAAATCTAGCTACAGTCCAATAGTTTCAGCTCTGAAATGTATTGTGTCATGCTCAACAGTGAGGATCACATCAAGTGCCACTCTCCACAGTGAAGAGAGCAGTAAAACATAGAACTCCCGGGGCTTATCTTTTTCTCTCCAAAAATATTGAATTTCTATCTGTGGCCCACAGCCCTTGCTTTCAAATCCTACTGATGCCTCTGGCAGGAAGATCTGGTAGCAGCAATACAGTCTAAGCAGAGGTTTAACACAAAACCTGTTCCTTTTTGGCAGGCGGCCATTTTTCTACGGGATGAGAAGATTTAATGGTTCCTAAACTGTTCTTCTTATAAATTGAAGGATTGTCTGACTCAGTCAAAATGATGCCAAAATATGGAAAAATTTTCTGTTCTACCTTTTTTTGCTTTTTTTTTTTTTTTTTTTAACCATAGGTATATCAATGTCCCGGAAAATATTTGCATTTTTTATAATCCTAGTAACACTGTATTGCCTATTAGGGTATTGTATCAGCATTGTTTTGCCACAAGTGATGGAACAACAGTAGCAAGATATAGATTTCTAGCTTTCACAACTTGGCACTTGATATTATGCTAATTGCTTTAGATGAAGTATTTATGTGTAATGTTTAGATTACACCTTTGTGGAATATTTTTGAAAGTAAAATGTGCCTGTATCTCTAACAACTTAGACACACACTCTCATTTTACTATTTAAACCCACTCTCTATTCCCTCAGGAATACTCTACAACCCAAGTAATTGATGAAATTTTTTACCCAGACACTAGTGATATGTGCAATTACTTTAAGATATTTGCCCAAGCTACCTCAGTTTCTGCTGGCAACCAGGAGCAGAAGTACACATCCCCAGGTGATTTCTAGCAGCTAGAACAGCAATTTGAACCTTCTCAGCTTTGGTCATTACTAAGAACAGCTTTATGAGAGCTCTGGACTGGACCAGACATGAAACTACTGTAAAATCATAGGATTGTTAAGGTTGGAAAAGACCTCAAGATCATTGAGTTAACTGTTAACTCAGCACCGTTGTGTTTACCACTAAACCATATCCCCAAGTTTCATATCTGCACACTTCTGCACACTTCCAGGAATGGCGATTCCACCACTTCCTTGGGTATTTTGTTCTGATGCCTGACTACCATTTCATTGAAGAAATTTTTCTAACATCTAATCTAAATCTCTGCTCACGCAACTTGAGGCTATTTTCTCACATCCTGTCCCTCATTACCTGGCAGAAGAGACCAATCTCCACATCAGTACAACAACCTTTCACTACCTCAAGAAATTTAGAAGTATGAATATACTCCTTAGTTCATTTTATTATGTTTTCATCAGGAATGCTGCTGTTAGACCAGGAAATCTGAGCGTCTTCACCTCTGCTGATAGAAAAGTCAAATTCCACTTCATTTGTATACATGTGGCATCAGTATTTTCAATTTCTTTCAAAATAGTTTGTTGGATCATATATCAGTTTTTATTAATGCAGTTATTATTCAAAATAAATAAGGAAGGGCATAATAAAATTTCTTTATTAGTAGAGGTGAACTTTCCTTTTTAGATAATTCTACTTCATGATGTTTTATTTTCAAAAGTTTTGTTTTACCTGGTGCTTCAATTTTTTTCATTTGACTTTACATTTGGTTTTTAATTTAAGTAGCTTCGTAAGACTGAGGCCATATCAAAATGCATACCTTTGTTGAAGCTCTCTGAGTGCAAAAAGAGTCTAAAGCTGATACTTTCAGGCCAAAAGTCTTCCTGATCTAGGGTCAATCCCAGTAAGTGACATCGTCAGAGCAAAGGCACACAGAACAGAAAGTTCCTTGAGAATATAATACCTACATGTCTACATCTTATGAAAAAATCTCTCTCTTTAATGTGTCACAAAACAGTGGCATGGTGGATAGTAATCAGTCTTCTGAAATTATATCTAAATATTTTTGTCAATTCTATTTTGAAAGTCTGAGTCTGTTTACATGCTCTTTCAGGCTGTCCAGTCTGGGATTAGCCCTCTACAAAGCCAAAACCCTACCACAAGTCTGCTTAGCTTTTACCTCAGTTTGCCCCTTTCAAGTGTAGGTGTGTGTGTGCAGGGGGAAGAAGCCAGCTTTCACAAATCACCAACACATGCTTAGCCCTTCAGCAGATGTGCACCAAGCTGCTGACCCTGCCAAATACTCCAGGTAAATACTGTGCCTTTAAGTGCTGGGTTAAGAGGCGAGTGCTCAAAGTGACAGCAAAAAAGCTTTTTTTGGGGGGACTGTCTGAACATTCTTTATGGTTTGAGGTTTGATTTTTATTTTTCAATTGGAGGAATATTTGGTGGGGAAAAAATTTCGATCACACAGACCATGGGAATTTGAATACTGACATCTAGAATCTGTCACCTTTTTTCATGTTAAGCAATGTCTCGCTTTGAAAATAGCCCCCCAGAAATTATTGTAGGATAAATTTCTAATCAAAGGGAGCAAGATTTCAGAAATCTAGTGGGAATGATTGAAAATGAAATAACCTGCTCAAATTTATGAGTGTATATGATAAGTCTTCATGCTCTCTCTCTGGATTTGAGATCTGATCTGAGTATCGTAGCACTGGAATTTGTTCCTGTTTTGTTTTATTTTGAACATATTTTATGCACTCTGTCTTTCATCAGTGTGAATTGAACTTTCTCTCTAGTTCTTTCAGACATATTGTATTTTTAGAGACTTTCTTTCGCTGCTCTTGGTTGTTACCATATAGATTGCTGTAATTTGGTGTTATTTTTATTTGTGTTAATGATCACATTGTTCCAGACTGTGTAGCTCTGCATTCCTAAGCTTGATGAAGAGAGAAAAAAAAAATCTGTGTAGTATTGATGCTATTTCTAGTTTTGTTTAAAAGTTAAAGGGATTTACATGGAAAAGGGAAGGAAGGGTATGTCATAACTTCTGTGTTAAGTAAAAGGTTTTGTTTGTACAAATCACATACTGCATTCATCATGCTCAAGACAAATGATAAACATTACATTTCACCATTCTCATAAAAATTAGGAATCTGCATCAATAGCATTAATTCTGCATTGGACTGGTTCCTATTCTTTCGCCTTCCTCCTTCCTTAGAACAGTTGTGTAGCAGGACTAATGGCATTATTAGTTGCCATCGATGCTTTCCCACCCTAGGATTACTGTCTAACTCGAGCGGCTTGCTCTGTTAAAAGCTTGGCCTTTCATTCCTGAGGTCCATTGCTTTTATTCCTTTTCTGCTTTTTCTGTTTTCATTTCCTGATGATGTTGTCATCATCAGTAGAGTTATGATGAAGTTTGGTACTATTTATAGGTTCTGGGCTTGTAGCCAGCTATTTTCATGCCTTCAGTGCTATTTAAATCTATTGTTCATTTTTGATTGCAGTAGAGCTTTGTCTCTTTTTCCACCTAGAGCTGTGAGGTTTTCTGAATCTAGCAACAGCAAAATGATGGGTTTATTCTCTATTTTAAAAAGCCACAAAATGGAAAGAGTGGAAGATTTACTTCCTTTGTTTTTGTTGTGGTCTACATGTTATCACTTAGTATTAGTTTTTAAGGTGGAGTTTGTGTTTCAACTAAAGATGGGATATGGCATTTTAAAAGTTCGATTCAAAGGGGGTTCATTTAGAAGATTGTTCCTCTTTTATTTGATAAACAGCTATGAACATTTGTAATAACAATATACTGTTTAAAAACTCTTGACAAATAGGGATAAATATTCAGCATTCTACACGGACAAGTGCTCCTGAGATTGTTGTATTGTTAATACAAAAAGATACCTATTTTTTTGTGCACTATACTGAAATACATCCCATTAGATTAAGAGTATGGCTCTTGCTCTTGTTCCCACAGGATCTCAGAGTTCTCCTTTTGTGTCTCCTCACTATTTATCTGATTATGGCTCTCTAAAATAGAGAAAAATAGAACGTTTCACAGTATCTTCTCCTTAAATTAAGTCCTTCAGAATACAATGAGGATATCTTGCAAGGCTACTGCTGATATAATAAAGCTGTTAAGTTACCTTGAACTGGTGCACCAACACTCTAAATCTAATAAGTCAGATACAGAAAAAAGTTTAATGTTATGTTTGTGACTTAAAATGATAATAAAAAATAGAATTGTAATTTAGAGTGATGTACTGCCCTTCAGTTAGTCTGTTGTGAAAGCATGTTATGTTCTTGGGCACAGAAGCATGAGTAGAGACAAAATCATGTTGTATTGCTGGCATGTTCCTTCCACAGCCTTTTGAAGCTTAGCCTTTGTTTATGCATGTGTGATTTGTGTTTCTGGCTTTGCAACTACATGTGAAAGACAGTCTCAAGCCTTGCATCACAAACTCCCCGATTTGCAAGTTCGCTTAGGTAGCTGCAGAGGTAAATACTGCAGTGCTTAAGACGAGCTGAAGTTTTGCCCACCCCCTGTTACACTGTTGGTTTTTTTTACCAGAACAAAGTGAAATTACCTTTTTAGAATATGACTTCGTTGTCACAAGCTTAATGCCATTCCAAAGGGCTAAGCAGAATTCCGTATTACTCTAGGAGAAGATCTTTAGTAAAAAAATTATGCAGCTTGTTGATTTTGTGAAGTGTTAACAACTTGCATAAAGTACTATACCATATGCATTTTGAATTATTTGCCTAATTTCTAAAGGAGGGGCAAAGTTATTCTGATGTTAGTAAAAAGGAATTATGTCTTTCTGCAACTGTTGTCCCTTCATTACCCCTGAACTAAAGCATAGTCTGGACTGAGAAAATCTGACCTGTTTCCTTCAAAAGTATTTGGAATGATGGCTACTCCCAGTGTAAGGTCTTTTGTAAGTTAGGAAGCAGCAGGAAAATTTTGCCTTGTCATCTCTGTGGAAGCTGATCTGGAATGGACAGTAGGCATTTGCAAATGACAAAAAAAGAAAGGAACACTATAGAAGAATAAAAGTAAGTATTCTTTTCAGAATTCTCCAAAGATTCATGTTGGTGGCCAAAGAAGGATTAAGTGCTAGATGTCCGGGATGTTGAGATTACCTTGACATGAGTTCTAGGTTTTACTCTCCTAGAAATTCACTGTCTGAAATTTTTGAGTACGGGTCTTAGGCACATAGATTAGTGTTAAAGTAAAAAATAGATATTGATACAATGAAAGCAAGGAAAAATACATGGGGTACACTCCATAAGCAAGGAAATACATCTAAATTTTATAGAAACTAGGAGGTGTAGTCTCCAGAGTCACGGTATTATTTATGTTTCTGATAAATCCGCAGTGCTCAGCCTCTTGCTGGCACTAAAGAACAGGTTGCCTCTCAGAAGGGGAATCTGATTCCCTGACTGTTGCTATCTTATTTCTCTAAAAGCCAGAAGGCAAACAAGGCACAGACAGGTGAGAAAAGTTTGACAAAACTGTCATAAACCACCTGGAAAATTGGGTTTTAGCTAATAAAATTATCCTGGACATGCAGCAGATGATTATTGCATACCTTCAGAAAACTGCAACCTTCTCAATACCTATGTCTGTTTGGAAATTACAAATTATGTGTCTGGGGAACAACATCCCTTTATGATTCTGGTTTATTAGGCAGAATTCTACATGAAACATAAGAATCACAGCTGTTGTCATTCAAAATCATTAGATGGAGTGAAAGACTGCACTTTTAAATTAAGCAATAATCAGGTTTCTTTTACAAGAAGTGGATGACATTGGTTCTAGGTCCTCTTCAGTTTGAGAAGACATAAACCATCATCTCTTATCTTCTCAAAGTGACACCATAATGACAAAATAACCTAGAATACGACTGGTTTTCTGTCGCTGATTTGAAAAGGAATCATTTGTAAATAAAAGCAGAAAATTAATGTGGGGTTCCTGGGCCCTAGAAGGGCAAGCCCCAAAGGAAGTGCTGTTGTTATGGTGGTTAACAGGACACTGTTCTTTGAGAGACTTCAAACTTCCTAGAACTGTTTATGTGTTTTCCATTAAACAGCTGTCAGAAACAATATATTGTTGCCACCTTCACATTTCCCTCCACCTGTGTTTAAGAAGAAAATAGCCAATTGTCCATTCCTGAAGGGGAAATATGAACATGAAAGGGGAAATATGGCCTTGTAGAAAGCCACTGTTGTGGGTTCATCCTGGCTGGACACCACATGCCCACCAAAGCCACTGCATCATTCCTCTTCTCAGCTGAATGGGGGAGAGAAAATATAATGAAAAGTTTGTGAATCAAGATGAGGACAGGGAGAGATCACACACTGGTTACTGCCAGGAGCAAAGCAGATAGGACTTGGGGACATCAGATTAATTTATTACCAATCAAATTAGACTAGAAAAATAAGAAATAAAACCAAGTCTTAAAAACACTTTCCCTCCATGCCTCCCTGCTTCCAGGGCTTAAATTTATCCCCAGTTCTGTATTTCTTTTCCCCAGTGACACACTCAGTTCATCACTCCTTGTCTCTGCTTCTCCTTCATCCTCAAAAGAGGACTTCTCACACTTTTGCTCTGCTCCAGCATGGGTCTCCCATGCTGCATCCTTCAGGAACAGACTGTTCCAGCATGGGTATCCCATGGCTTCACAAATTCTGCCAGCAAACCTTCCTCAGCATGGGTTCCTCTCTCCATGAGGCCACAGCATGGGCTTCCCACTGGGATAAAGTTTCCTTTAGGCATCTACCTTCTCCAGTGTTGAGTCCTCCAGGGACTGCAGGTGGGTCTCCATCCATGGATTGCACGGGGGACACATCCTGTCTCACCATATTCTTCACCGTGGCCCATAGGGATATCTCTGCACTGGCACCTGGAGCACCTCCTCCCCTCCTTCTTCACTGATCTGGGGCTCTGTAGAGCTGCTTCTCTCAGACATTTTGACTCTCCAGCTGCAGCTGCTGTTGCACAGGGTTTTTTTCTTTCCTTCTTAAATATTTTGTCCCAGAGGTGCTACCACGGTCTCTGATGGGCTCAGCCTTGGGCAGTGGTGGGTCCACCTTGAATCTGGCTGGCATTGACTCCACCGGGCACAGGGGAAACTTCTTGCAGCTGCTCACAAAAGCCACTCCTGAAGCTCCCCGTGCTACCAAAATCTTGCCATGGAAACACCATACAGGCATATTATAGCCAGAAGGGGTGAAACTATGGGTGAACTGGGGTTTCATATTCAGCTCTCCCTAATGTTTTCAATCATTTATCATGGGTTTGAATTGGTTGCTTTAAATCCCAATACTAATTCAGTGCATAGTTCTCTCTGGAGTCTATAAAGAGATTTTCAAGTGGGTGGAACTGGGGGACCAGATACCCAGATACTTCTAAAGCCAGCAGTATTTATATGAAGGATATCTTCACAAATCAGAGGATGAAACAAGTATTGTGTCTGTGAGTACACAGCTTATAGCTTAGTGTTTCATTGGGCAATATTTGATACAAAATTATTTGAGTTTCATAAAATCTACCCAAAGACAGTTCTGTATTTTAGCTGGCAATCAAATAAGGAGAAAGGCAAAAGGCAGATCTGAAGTCCGGGGCTTAACTGACAAGTCTGAACTGATAATGATGTTTACAAAGGAAAGGACTACCTTTTAATATTTAGAGTGTGGATTTGAGTAGATGAGTGGATTGTCTTTCAGACTTGACCACAAACTCACTTTGATTTTCCTCAAGTCTCTTTGAGTTTATGTTCTGTGCAAAAGAAAACCTTAAAAGAGCCCTAGCCCTAAATAAATATTATACAGAGATCCACTTTTTATCCCTTAACACTTGTGCTTTGGAGAAAAATGTCTGTAAGATTCTGGAGTACTTTTATACTATAGTTCCCACTCGTTCTAGCAGGAGTTCATCAAAACCAGTATAATTCTCAGCAAAGGGACTTTCTTTGAAATTTCCTTAAAGAGATCTAGAATTGTCTTTTTCTCTCTATATGCAAATACAAAAGTAGATATAAACTGCCTGCCTCATTAGTACAGTGCATCTTTTGAACCACAATTAATTATCTTGGAAAGGATGTTTGCAATGCTTAGATGGAAAGAGAAATGTGTTATTATTATGAATAATTAATTTTAATGGTTGTGTGGGATTTCACGCCATGAGAATCTCACCGATTTTAATGGAACTCACATGTCTAAGTCCACTCCCCGTTGTAAGTCTGCAGTGTTTGGTGATTATAAAGAGAGATCAGAGAATCTCCATGTCAGCTGTAGTAAATTACATGTCCCATTCTGTAGAAGTGGGGGCAAAAGTGAAATGTCCATTTAGAACAACTAAGTCATACTTGTCTGGCAAGATGTTGATACAATCTGTGCTACCTTAGTAAAAAGCTGGACCAATCAGAGGATTACAATAAAACTTTGATGAAAGGGGTTATTTTAATAGACATACTAACAAAATTATTTTCTGGCAACCTGTAGTAAAGAAATACTTGAAATTGGATTGGTTTGTAATGTCAATAGCACATTGAAGTCTTGGCAGGTTCTGAAGTACCATGGCCATATATTTTGTAAATGGCTCCTTATTTTAGAGAAGGCTGATAAGGGAGAGATTGCCTCTCTTTCAAGAAGGTAGTGGAAAATATGATAAACTCAGCTGTGTAGGGAGTACAGGTCAGAAGTTTTGATGCAACAAAAAGCATCGGTGGGAGATGAAGATGAAGTCCTGAGGAGCTATTAGCCAGTTGCCAAGCAAAGTTATGTTCTGAATGGGCAGAACTGGAACAGGACATAGAACACATTCCAACATGTAAAGGATGCTGGAAACAGCATTTCAGACACCCTGTGACTTTCTTTACCCATATTCCAGCCACCTATCCAGCACTTGACTCTGTTTCAGCCAGTACTATTAGTACTTTTGACTCAGGAACAGTCAGTCACCTTCTTGTAACCCTGACTGTCTTGAACAGGTGGAATAAACATTTGATATAGCCTAATACATCTGCTGGAAAAATCAGGCTTTCCTGCTGAGTGTTATAGAAACAAAGGGATTGACAAGGTGGACCAGAGAACTTCCCATATTCTTAAATATCTATATGTTTATAACATACATCTAGGCAAAATAGATGTCTAGGCAAAATATAATTCAATAGATATTTAATAGATCTAGTTCAGTGCTGAAGGAATAATGCAACAAGGATCATTGTTGACTGTACCGGTGTTTTTTTCTATTTATTTTGAAATATATATCTATGACATAATGCATTTCTTACAGTGCACCTGTTTATTAAATGATCTATAAGGGGATACTGTTTAAATACAAATTAGGACCTTTTTAACCAAAATTATTAATTATATTCTTTCCTTGTGATGGTAGTCAAATGGTTTATAGTTTACAGGTATTGGGACTATTTTATGGATTGATCTCTTTAGGAAAGTTGGCAGAAAATCCAGCTTTATTCAAATAAAGTAAAGAATAGTAATTAAATCTTTTTAAAGACAAATTTATCTTAATCTTTTTTCCTGCTTTGTGCCATGATGGTAAAATATCCTATTTTTGCCTTTTCTATAAAAAACATAAGCTATCTTTTAAATTAGCTGTACTAGTGGCTTTGATCTGAAACTTTGAAACCAAGTTCTATGTGTTCGGCAAACTTTATGTGTACTCAAATTTTCTATTTAGTTCCCTGAACTTCATGCTATGCACCTGTCCTTATTTCCTCATTCTTGCATATATTTTAGCTTCACAGAAAGTTATATATGCAAAGTTATAAGGAAAAGAAACTGTCATAATACTAAGAAGATAAGATTTTTTACCTTTTCCAGTTTTGATATTTTTGTTGATATTGACTGTCTTGAAAAAATATAACACAAATTACAATTTGAATTGAAACACCCTTTGGAGTACATAAAGCAAATAAAATGCTTGTTTCAAAAGTGTTTTGTATCATATAAATTAAAAAGTAATTCAAATACATGAACTCATAAGTCTTTGAATTTTATGACCTCTGAGTCATCCTAAATACAATTTGATTGCCTTAGGGTACATTGAGCTGTTGCAAAATACAGGTTGCTTCCACAAAAAGAAAGGAATCATAGAAAGATGTGAAAATTTAATTTTAATGTAATTTAAAATGTAGCCTTGCCAATTACAGTATATATGTTTGTCATTTCTGCTTTGGACTTATACTAAACAGCACTTTGATTATTACAGGTAAAATATTCAGTGTTATGTTATGGCTTCTGCAAGCATTGATTAAACTCCCCAGTGTTCATGAAGGCTGACAGGGATTCAAAGGAGGAAATGTAAAACTTGAAGGTACAGCAGTATAGTGACATTTCACTCTATAAAGCTGCCAATATTTTAATCCTGCACGTAAATCATTTTCATCAGTTCAATTCCATATCTTAATTTGTGTAGCAAACAAAGTATTGGATTGCATTATGTTTAATAATTAAGAATGTGATATCAATTTCCATGTATTTTAAGTTCCTGGCCAAGAAATAGAGTTAACATTTTTAGCTTCAATTTGCTTGCTTTACAAAATAGGAATGATTACGGATTAGGTCTAATTTTCATGCTATGATCAACTGAAGTTTTGTTATTTGTTTTCATAGAACCTTTAGTTTCTCTGCTTAAGTGATGTCTTCGTCAATGTTCATGTTGTATTCATTTAGAGTGATGATTGATATGGTAATAGATACAGTGTGATTGAAAGCAACCTTTGTCAATAGGAAGGCCAAATACTCAAACAGTGTATTGGTTTGAATTTGCTCATTATTGGAGACCTTTCATAGTCATATTGACTTGCTGTCCAAATGTTGTTACTTACCTGATGCTTTCATTGTTTAAATGGTATAGACATCGGTATTGAACATGACTTTTCCCAATATTTGTCCTAAAATACACACATGGCTCAATTATCCACTGAAGATTCTTGAGAACTATTTTCAAGGTATTAAAATGGTATTTGGGGAATATAAACTAAATTTTTGTGACAGAGAATAATAGGACTCTATACTGGCGATGTTAATGCAATGTGTTCTGTACTGTGACTTTGTATTTATTGATATTAGGTAATTATAGGAAGTTTGCTTTTTCTGAAATGTTTTTTGTCACAGATGCACAAGTCCAGGAAACCACACCTCTTGGGAAAAGAGCATTCCAGGGTCACAGAAAATTTCGCTGTTCCCTTATGTATAGATTTTGCCATTCAAGAGCTTTTCTATTCTTGATGAAACTCTTCTGAATTCATTCTGGCCCTAATCATGTATTAGACATGCCTACAAGTGATGTGACCATGATTTGGGTATTGAGACATTTTAAGAATGTAAGGAAAAATGAAGTCCTCTTCCTTCTTCATTGCACACTGAAACTTTCCAAGAGCTGAGGCAAACATTAACAGTTAAACACTTGTGCAATAACTTAGGGCTACGCTATAAATCAGAAGAGAAATTTTTATGCAAAGGCAGAAAGTCTACATGGGACTTTGGAGTTGGATTATGCCTTATGACTTCAGTGCAGACCAAATAGCAGCAGAGAACTAAGATCCTCCTAGGAGGACACAGAACAGAGTTGAAGCATGAGTTAGGTGCAAGATGTTTTGGCATGGATGGCTCTCTGCCCTAATAGACTGTTTAATTACTACACTGACACAATATTATTACTATATCCTTCCTTACTTGTCCATATCTTTCAAAATAAATCTTTTGTATTTTTAAAACTCAAGATTGCTTTTGCCAAATCCTTTTCATGGCTGAAAGGTGTTAATTTATTTCCTCCCAATCAATTTGCTGCCAAAAGGGGATAGTTCTATTGCAGATCTTTGTAGGTCCCTTCAAATTTGAAAATCTCAAAAATGAGATGACAACAGAAATTAAATTTTCATATATGAAATATAGGAAAATGGAGAAAGTACGGAAATATTTTTCTCTTTTATCACGTGATTATGTTTTCCCTCAATCAAGACATGATACTGGAAATTTCATTCATAAATTCAAATTTATGAACTACCATAAGAAATTTTGAGCAACACTGAATCAAACTCTGCTTACATAGTTTTCAATTAAATATGTAGAAAATATTTATTATTTTCTGACATCTCCTGTGGTAGTTCCTTCAGATAAATGTAATGAAGGCTAGTTTGCAAGATTTGCAAGTTAAATTTCGGTTAAATATTAAGAGTTAGATTTCCTTGCAAAGTCTGAGGATGTATCCATTCTAGTAATGAAAATCGTGAACATTTTTTTATGATGTGATTTGATGAGCACTGTCTTCCTTTAAAATGACCCTTTACTCAAAGTACCTCTTCCTTTTAAATGTCCTGTTACTTGAAGTACCAACAAGCTGTGGCTTTTTTGAAGTTACCAGTGTCAGCCGTCTTCCTTGCTCAATTTCTTTGCTTTTGTGTCTCTTTCTGTGCAGTTCCTGAACCATCATCATACTACAGCTACATTAGAAGACTGCAAGTAATATTCATGCAACAACCCCTTTCTGTATTAAGGTGTGGGAATGGACAGTGGAGAATATTATAGAAAAGGGTCTTTCTCTTGTCTGTGTCATAATGCTCTCCCTAGGTCCCTTGAAATACAAGCAGGTCCAGTGAATGCCTGAGGTAAAGTCTCTTTCATTCATTCATTCATTTATTCATTCATTCGTTCATTCATTCATTCATTTCTGAACTTAATAACCTCTTCAAATTAAATGTAGACTCTAGAAGAAAATATATATGTCCTTGTTAGTCTGGATATAAGGACAAATCACTCATTTCAGAGTTCAGAGATGTGTTGAGCAATGTAATTTTTTAATTATTTTTTTTATTTATAAAGGTAAATAATGTAAATGTTATGTTTACTTCTTTGGATTTTAACTTCACTTTTGGTAATGTTTCCTTAATTAAAAAGAAATGAGAAAATTCAGACCTGTGGTTATTTATTAAAAAAATCTCAGGACAGAAGCCCTCCAGCTTCTTAGAGCATTTAATTTATAGGAATGGAATGCTGTTCTGTACTCAGTATATTTATTAAAGAAATATATATCCCCTTCCAGAAAAGTAAGTATAAGTTTAGGTATTTGATGAGGTTTTCTGCTCCCTTCCTTACAATACTAAAAGGAAACATTTCTGCTTAAATAGGAAACCCAAGTAAACTAATCATCAGTGTCATTGTATTCCTGCCTATTGGTCTCTTGCCTTGAGAGATTATATTGCACCAAAGAGGAGCCTTTGCACTGCCCACATTCTAACACCAGTACACAAACTCAAATTTTCCAGTATGTAAAAACAAAACAAACAAAAAAAGCAGCGTAATCAGTGTTGTAACTCCTTGGCTTTACGTATGTTAACTGAAATTGCCCACTGAGCATCCTAGTAATGTTTGCACAAATTGCAGTGTTTGCTTCTTGGTACTTACAAAAAGCTGCCATTGAACAGTACCTGAGCACCAAGACATGTCCCAGTTCAAACAAATCAGAAAGGCACAGCACCACATGCTGTGGTCTGCGAGCAGAAGCTAGCAAGAGGGAAAACTTACAGATGCCGAAATATAAAGTAGGAAGATAATATGAAGAACAGACACTGTGAAAGACAATTCAGCAATGTGGAGAGGAGCCTGGAGAGTGCAATTAGAAACAAAGGAGATGAAAATGTACCTGATGACAGGCAGGCAATAGACTGAAAATCTTCATTTTTCTTTCTATAATGATAACACTGTTCCTTTTCTCTGCCCTTTGGGGGAATACTCTACATAGTATTGGTGGGCAGATACGATTCCAGGTTTCTTCTCTTCTGAGCTGTCAGGCACAAAGCTCTCTAAAGTGGAAACTATTCTTGTTATTGGGATTTTTTCCAAAACTTCAAAAAGGAATGGGAAAACAGGAAAATTCAGGTCATAACATCTTTATTATCCAGTAACATGTCAGAAATTACTGTTTTTTACTTGATAATAGTTACTTTCCATTTTATAAGTCTGTCTGGAATACAGAAGACTTTGAAGTACCTAGCACTTATGAGTAAGTCCTTTTGGTGTTGGGGGAGGAAAAAACACAACTCTTGTGGGATGCCTACTGGTGAGACAGCTTCTGGAGGAAAGGATGTTCCCTTGGCATGGATTGCACTGTGGGGGACATTGCTGGGAATCTACTAGGCTTAACCAAAACAAACTTGCACATCTGTTTCGTAACTTTAGAGCTTACTGTAACAACAACAACAAGAGCAAAGTTATTTAATGAGAGCAAATAAAATATGCATGCAGGTAAAATGTGGGCAGTCATGAATCAAGGGGAAGAAGTCACTCTGGCTGTGAGACAGTTTGCAATAGGCACTAAAGGCTCCATGAGCAAAAAGGTTTGAGAAATCTTTTTGGGTTGTAAAGGAGTTTATTTTTGCAAGGAAGAGTAAAGATTCTGTCCAAGAAGTTTCCAGTTGGTGGTGAAGCCCCAAAATATTATGTGTTAAGTTCCTTTTAAAAAGAGATGCAGCATTGCAGGGACCGTGAGGAAAGATGGAGAGAGGTAGTTGAAGCATCTTTTTTAAAAAACTGAAAAGACAATCAAATAGTCTAATATTTCCTACTTAGGTGTGAGCTTTTTCCAGAGGACAGTGCTAGGGAATTGTAATGTGGATACGAGGAAATCTGGTAAACCTCATCTGACCTGCAAAGGAACGAGATATTACATTTATGTTCTTCTTCCTGAGTACATGAGCAGCAATGGGCACAATGAGTACTTACACACATATACAAACAAATATAATAATATTTTCCTTTAATATGTATAAAGATTATTAGAGGAATAAGAGTTGTTCATTAGAAAACATTTTAGGGACATGAAGACAGATAATGGAGGAATGGAAATGATGTGAGGGAAAGTAGAATGCTTTTGGAACAATCTGACCTATGCTAAAGTACACAAAACCCCTCCCAAAAAAACCAAACCAAACAAAAAAACAAACATACAAAGAAATAAAACACAAAACCCAACAACAATAAAATAAAAATAATTAAAAAATGTGTGGCAGGTAGAGGATTTAATGTATTAGGCAAGTAAGTCTGAAAAGGAGAAGTCATCTCAGAAGAAGGTTTCAGAGCTATATTTTGCACTGTCAATAGCAGATACTGGAGGAAAGTTTTGATTAAAATTTGGAATGTAAAAGACTAGAGAGAAAAATCTGTGCACACAGTAGAGAATATAATAATGGGAAAAACTGAAAGCTGTTAATAGGAAAAAAATGTGGATTTTGAGATTTAGAATTGAAGAGTACTGGCAGAGATGCAGAATAGGGATAGAACAAGAAAAAAAATCTTAAGCATTGAAGGAGTTGAAAACCTATAAAACCAAACAGCTATATCAATAGAAATAAAATTTGAAGGAAAATTAAAGGTTATAAAATATGTAGGAATTAGGAGAAAAAGTCCTATATGTTATCTCTTAAGAAGCAAGGGGGTAAAAATGATACAAAGACAGAGAGGGAAGACTGGAGCATTCCCTAGGTTCCCTTCTGTAGATGGAGACAGAAACACAGATGATGAATGCTTGGTTTACTTTAAGGTGTAAAGGAGCAGATAGAATGATATCAAAGATGGGTAAAGAAATGAAAGATATGGCTGAAACTAGTGACCATAGTGACAACAGGGGGGAGGGAAGTTAGGGAGGGAAGGACAAATCTGTGAGCATCACAAAATCAGAGAGGATGATAGCATGGAGATCAGAAATAAAATGAGTGAAAAGCTGTGGAAGAGTGCGGGTTAGTGCAGGAGAACAAGAGGCCATCTGATAGAAAAGGCATTAGAACTTGAAGATAAATAGGATGAGCTGGTTCTGGTTCTTTTTCAACTTCCCCATTCAAACAAATAAAGGCTTTACCGTATGGTACAGTTTGCTTCATACTTAAACCTCTTAATAGAACGTGATATAGCTTTATTTTGCATTTCCAAATATCTCTCTAAAGATTGCCTCTGTGTACTATTAGGAAAAAAGGAACTTCTCCCGAGAAAAGGCCGGGAATACCAGTAACAACAGAGAGATTTTCCCAAGAGAGAGGGTGACTTGATGTCTGCAAACTAATTAGCCACTTTAGATGTATGTATTCAATGCTAGAACATAAAAATTAAACTTTTTATTGGTATCTGCCTGTCTTTGATGCATTCACCTACACCCTAATACTGTTTATTAATATCTTTTCCTGATGGCATGTGAAAATTATTTTCTGAGTGTATCAGATCTGTTTAGTGCTTTCCAAAATAAAATGGTATGAAGGTATAAATACTAACGGAGAAAGTGCACCATGGGGAACACCCATCATAACATGAAATTAATTTCTTTATGTGCATGAACACCAAGCAAAAAATCTTGTGTTTTGTTTAAGGTTTGATTTTTTTTCCAGCACACTCACACCCTAGATTTTTTTCACGTAATAGCTTGCTGTATGTCACGTACAACATATGAAATGAAGCCCAAATTGCTACTTGCTACAAATTAAGCTGAAGAAGATCTGTGTCTGGCCATCCTAAAGCTGTGAATTGAGCTTTCATGGATGGATGATTTTATCTCAAGTCACTTCTTTTCATTACAGTTGCCCCAACTATGGACTTCATTTCAAAAGGGCTTAAGAGGTGAGTGTAGGCAGTTTTGACATAAGTTATATGAATAAGTGTCATGGTGGGGGAGTTACATCAGATGTGAGATCAGTATTTGTGTAAATGGTAACTGCACCACACAAATAAATATCTGAGTGACATGAATATCCTAAAAGGATTACAGAAGAATAGAAAAGAAAATGTAAAGAAGTCCATGAAAACAAAAAGAATTCCTTAGAAACACTTAATTCTTACATGAACATGACTTTTAAAGTGTGATATTGCTCTCTGATGCATATGTCTTTAATACATATAACTTGGAGATGATACACTGTTATTAGAGACTTATCATGCCTGATGTGCAATGCAGGGGCGTTTGCTTTGATGAATTGGAATTTGCTGTCATGAATCCAATGGCAGCAATGTGACACATCCCCACCACTAGCATTCAGAGGCTTATAGCTATAATTACCCTATATTAATACATAGACATATACCGGACAGAAGCAAATCTTTATCTATTTGTGTCCTCCACCACAGAATTCTTATTTCATTCAATATTTTATATTGCCTGTGTGTTTCAAACTTAATCCTACATATCAAAATAACACTGTCTTTATAGCTACACCAAGTGTTCATTTCACTAAACATGTATATTATTCTAGACTTATTTCTGTGAGATTTATGCATACTGTATAAAGAAGAGGAAGAGGGAGAAAAGCGAGAATTTCTTTGCCGCTTAAAAAGGATTTTAGCTATTCAAATATCTGAGAACAATAAAAAGAGAAACATAAAGGAAAACAGTAAACTGTAGGAGCTTAATCTTTTGTTATAAGATGTATATTCATTGGAGGAAATAAAAAAGCTGGAAACATTTTAAAATTGCACATATACAAGTTACAGCTCCTCTCACATCTCTGTATGTCATTGAGTTTTAAAACAGACAGCTTGGCTCTGTTTATGCAATTTTAGAATTGGCAGATTCTTCCTTAGAAATAGTATAAATGCAACTTGTAAGAAAGGCTTCAGATATGGGAAGCCAAAAGGAGTTGTATAGATTTACAAAATTTTTAAAGTTCTGTTAAAAATTTTAGGGGAGGGAAAAAACCCCTCGTTCATAATTCTGGAAGATTTGAAGAAGTAAATTTACTATTTTCTCTTTTTATGCAGTTGCACAAATTACAGGGCAAATTATCACTGTATGCCTGCCTTAATCTTTTTTTGTAGGTTTTTATGAAGATCAGAGGGAAGACGGGATCTGAAGCAGTGTGGCTATTCATGACGATGCTGTCCACATGTGAGTAAACTGTAGGTCTAACACACAGGAATATGATGTAGTCTAAGAACAACCTGGAAACCTTCTTTAAGAGATGGCTTGCCTGTGGTATAGCTTGCAAACTTGCAAGTACTGTCTTTAGCAGTACAGTCTGAATGTTTGTTATGTGTCTGAGCTGCCCAGATAGATACTGCACAAACTGTGACTTTCATGAGCGTAGGAGGAAAACTGAAGGTGTGAGCACATGTAGAGAACAAACTTTCTTAACAGTTAGAAGAACAATCAGTAATCTGCTGCCTTTTCTTTTTGTATTTTAAATTTGGAAGTTCTGGATAATAAAGTAGTTAATATATTTAATTAGATTCACTATAGGTATTATACTTAATGGTGTCAAAAACTAGAAATACTCCTAGCACATATTCCTTACCACTGCCTGGTTTTTAAAAAATTCTTCTGAAACTGTTGCATTTATCTATTCATGAAGTACCTTACCATTTGATTTCTTTAACAGTTTGATTTTTAAAAGTTATCCTCTCATCTTACTATAAAACAAGAAAAAACCTCACAACTGACTGTGGTTTTATGGTTTTATTTTTTGGGGGTGGGGTATTTCGTTGGTTTTGGTTTTTGGTTTGTGGGGCTTTTTTGTTTGGTTTGGGGTTTTTTTTGTGTTGTTGTTTGGGTTTTGGTTTTGTTTGGTTTTAATATTGTTCTACTTAATATTAAAGGTATGTTACACTACCTGTGCATCTTATTTGTGACATACTTTACCTGGTTCACTCTTTAATTTGTCTGAGCTTGTCTCATCACCAGAGATGTAGTCTGTTATTGATTAAATAATTCATTTAGCTGTCCCCAAGATGACAAATCTGCTTATTGTCACAAGTAGGTTGATATACTATACTTTGTTTACAAAGGTTGTACAACAGTCAGAAAGTAATGTATAACTACAATGTTTTTATAGATTTTACATATTATGTACATTTCATTAACAGTTACACCCAGCAATAAATATATATTTATTTGATAAAAATTGAAATTGACACTAAAATAACTCACATTTATTGGTTGTGCTCAAAGTAAAGAGAAACAGGAAAAATTCACATGGTGAATCAGCTTATGAACCTTTTAAAAGTCTCGTCACTTTTGCTAAGCTCCCACATTCAACCCTTTGAACATTGCTTTGGAAATGCACAGAAATTTCCTTCAGCCATCTAAAGTTTCATTATAAGCATATGGTGTATTGCATGTAGCCATAGACACATCCCAATTTTGCTTCTCTGGGTGAACTTCTCACATGTATTCAATGGGTTAGGAAGAGTTTATCTTGTTAATCTTCTGCTAAAAATATAATACTGTTCCTATTTTGACATTATATTAAAGTAGATATTTTTAAAGTGACAGTTCTAAGAAATACAGCTTCTTATTCACTCTTCCCTTCACTCAGAATCCTACCCAAAACCAGGATTAACATATTGATTAAAAAAAATTTCATCCTTACCTTTGCAGATCTCCAGTGAAACACAGTTTTAATCTCTGCTTGTAGAGTTTACACTGTATCAGAGGTCATTTCAGAAACACTCTCCACAAGCGCCTTTAAGATTTGGATAAGTGGGACAACGAGAAGGGAGCACAACAGAACAGGAGTTGCACTTAGCACCTTACTGCCATCCTGATAAAAATGCCATGTTCAGCAAAGACATTTGTGAGCAGTTATCATCAAGAAACAGTAGGAATGGAAAACTTTTCATATTTGAAAATTGTTCTCTCTTGCATTTGGACCTGGTACACTCCTTCATCTTCTCAGTTAAATCAAAGTATAAATGCCTTGATTTCAATGTAACAAATTCATAGAAACAGAGAGGAGTATTACAGGAATTGTTCAAAGCCTCCAAAATTTTCCCAATTCTCAAGGCATTTTCTTTTTATATGTAAATATATTTTACAGATCTTGGATAATATCTTTTTAGAAAACCATGTTGAAAAAATTAGCAAGTATGCTAACTAGCAAAACCATGCGAGTTAATCTCCAAGTGCAATATGAAAGGTAGGTATAAGAGTTTATAGCATAACCAAATTATCAGCAAAAAATGTTCTTAGGCAGCAACTGTAAAATGCAGATACTGAAGCCATATGAGGAGCAGCTGAGGCCACTTGGTCTACTCAGGCTGGAAAAGAGGAGATTGAGGGGAGATCTCATCGCAGTCTACAACGTCCTCATGAGGGGAGGGCCTGAAGTTGTGTCAGGGGAGGTTTAGATCGGATATTAGCAAAAGATTCTTCACCGAGAGGGTGGTTGGGTGCTGGAAGAGGGTCCCCACGGCCTGACAGAGTTCAAGAAGCATTTGGACAATACTCTCAGGCACATGGAGTGACTCTAGATCATGGTCCTGTGCAGGGCTAAGAGTTGGACTCGACGATCCTTGTGGCTCCCTTCCATATCAGCATATTCAGTGATTCTGTGAAAGTTAAGAAGTTTGGAAATACACTATTTCAGTTCCAAGGCAAAAAATTTCATTATATTTTATTTATGTATCAATTTTACATTACCTTACCTTGGATGTACCAAATGCATGACCTGTGATATTCAGTACTCTATTACAATTCCTAAAACTGTGTTAATTGCTTTAGTTTGCAAAGGAGCTAACTCAGGTTATTCTTATTGTTTGTATCACTCAAAAGAAAAATGCATACAGCGGATTCATAAAAATGTACGTTTATAGATGTCTATTTACCTACTGGATCTGTAGTGTATAGTGTACCTGATTTTATATATATATGTTAGTTTATATATATATAAACATGTAAATAAGCATTTTCAAGCAATAATAACCACCTTAGTTTTTGCACAATGTCAGTATTTTCTCACGAGTCTTTAGTGTTATTTTCCTTACAAAATTTGAATGTTATTGATGCATATAATTCTTTAGAACCCTCCAACGGGTTCAAATTAGATGTACAGACTTCCAGTTTATATGTTTGTCATTTTATAAGACTTCATACATTGTGCTTCAGTGGAAGCAATGATTCATACATGAAGAAAAAAATTAAAATACATTTTCATAAATAGGGCACAAATTATTGATAAACACATCTATGTTTGCAGATTGGTTATTTCTCAGAGGTTATTTGGGGTCATAATTGTAAATCTCATTACCTTGCTTGAAGGAGAAGGTCTCTTTCATTATTACGGTGCTGAGGTCCATATCCCTGAAGCTAATTGCAAGGTATTGCTTCAGAGTTCTAATTGTTTGCCATCAAAATAGCTGTGTAAGCTTGATTAACAGTGTTCAGCAACATTCATAATAGTCCAAGCCTGGTCCTGCATAAAATAGAAACTGGGAAAAAATCAATAAGATTTAATAAGATCAGGAACAATCACTTACAATAGTACATCAATCACACAAAGTAATAGGTGCAGGATTTGATAGGGTCCTGAACTGCCTGAGAGATTCATAACCAGTACTCGTTAATGATTTGTTCATTTGCATTTTATCAATCCAGCTACAGCTGACAAGCAGAAGGAGCAGTAAGAAAATATGTTGACTTAAACTCATCAGAGTTCACAATTAAAAAAATAACAGATAACTTAATAGAAAAATCAGACGTAGCTATAGATGTGGAGTGTGTATGTATATACATGCATAGATGTGTTCTTTCTTGCTGTGAGATTACAATAAATTACCACACCACAGTGGCTATTAGTATTCCCATAATCCCTCAGAAAGTCTGCTTATGGCTGAGAAATAGTACAGCAAAATATAAATTTTTAAATTCTCCTCAGTGCTTCACAATGTTTCTTTCTCATTGTATTTCACGCAGTGTAACGCCATCACAATATTTAATATGAAACATGCATATTGTCTTGTTTTTGTACCCTTTTAAATAAATAAAGCCCTGGGCTTTGCCTTGGGCCAAACCCATATCAAACACAAAACCAATAGTAATGAGATGGCTTTCTGGTGATTATTATTTAGCATTATATCCTATATCAGCAGATTTTATGTCTTTCTAAAGTAATTAAGTTTTGTTTACTATCTGAACATTTTTTAAAATTGTCATGAATAAACATCACATCTCATTTATCCAGACTCTTGCCTGTTTGTAATGCATCAGTCTTTTATTTAAAATAAGAAACCCAGAGCCAAACAAAACTAAAATGTTACAAAAAACCCCACATGAGCTGCTCTGTGTGTGGATGAGTTATTTAGAGAGTGATCTTGTGAGTCTGTCTGCAGACCAGTGTTTGTTGGGTCCATTTTGAGGAGTGCCTTATTATAAACCAGATTACATACCTCCCTTTTCTGAGCATCAGTCTTCTCTATTAGATGTAGTAATTCTAATTTATATCCCAATTAATGTGTCTCTCTATTATTTTGCCTTTTCATGTCCTTCCACCAGATTTACTTTTTTTTTTTCCCAGACAAAACTTTAAAATACTATCACTGGTTCCCTTGAGTATCTCATGACCCAGAACATGTGTTGTGTATTTGTAGTATCCTCTTTGTTGCTCATTTTACTCAGCTTCTACATTTAAAAGGAGAGCAGCAAATTCTTAATCAATATATGCTCCTGTGACATCATCTTATACTATAATAGCATCTAATGACAGTACAAAATCAAGGCTTCCTTAACGCGTGGTGCTTTAAAATGGAGACTGTCCTATGCAAGTATGATACGGCAAGAATCTGATTTGGGTTTTCTGTGCTACATCAGGCCCCCTGGCATCAGAGAATTTAATGGAGGAGCTTCCCAGCTTAGGTGACAGTATGATTTTCGAGGTAAAAGGATGACTGAGTTTACAGTCTGACTGATACTGTGGTTTTAATGTTGCACTACCACCATCACAGTCGTATGTGTTCCAGGGTGAATTGGCTGCTGACTTTGTCAGAAAATTGGCTCAATCTCTAACTGGATTTCGGAAATTATATTCTCTACATTACTATTCTGGGATGTGTAAAAACTATCAGCTACTATATTAATCATGGATTAGTTGTAATAACTATTAATTTTATAATACTTTCCATTTTTTCATAACTTTACAAATATATCCTGAACTGGATAATTAAATCCATGAGCTGTATTAAAATCAGAGTAGTAATAAAAAAAAGGGAATGATTTGCAACAGTAAGTCTTGAGAAAAGGATATTCTTTTTCTCATTCTGAGCTGGCCATGAATAATTTGTGATTTTTAATGAGTATGCTTTTTTTCAGTAAATAGCTGTTTCATGGAGAAAAACTCTCGATATGCTAGGTACTTTTGGATAAAAAGATTATTTGTCTATTAGATGTTTGTGATTTAACAGCTGTGCTTTTCATTTCCCTCAATAGGTTTGATAAAATAGTCTCTTCATCAGATGTTGCTCCAGCCTCCCCATAAATTGCTGCCCATGAGTCACAGATATCCTGTAAGGTCTCTTAAAGTGCTGGAGTCACGAAGAAAATCTAAGCCCATTCAGGTTGAGTCTAAGTTGCAGAGTCTAGCAAGAGCTAAAATTTATCCCCTTCAACCATTGTCACCGTGAAGTCTGTAACCTCAAAAAAAGGGAAGCACAAATATCTGGAATACTTGTCTTTCCAGTTTACTGGCAAATGTTGCTTAACACCTTCAGTATCAAGCTATGTTTTCTGTTCCTTGGTTAAGCGTGTATTGCTCTTTCAGGAAAAAAAATCTTCATCTTTGACTGCTTAGTCTGCAAACCTCTTCAAAGAAAAATACTTACACAAATCCAAGAGAAGAAGGCCAGGTATTTTTAATTTCAAATAATTTTCTTGTTTTCAGATATGTGGGTGCATGATACCCAACTGTAAGCATTCTGCAACATGAAAGACTTTGAGGGATAAATGTGTGACTTGTGAAATGGGGATGGACTCTTGTCATCTGGCTGTTTTTTGGTAGGACTTCTAATTGTGGAAAGCCCTGAGCCACAGTCTACTGCCATACAGTCTGGCAGCATCTTTCTGGCTCTACATCACAAAATAGACAGATCCTGGATTTTCCTAACCAACAAGGCTGGACACATAGGATCAGAGAAAGGAAAAAAACCTCTGGAATGGCCTGTGGGTGTGGGGAGAGCAATAAGGAGCAGAGATATATGCCAGGTGTAGGGGGTGGAGAGTTCTGTGAGACACAGACACTTCTACCATGTGCAGCTATGCCCAGTGATTGATAACATCAAAATGTTAACATTTTTGCTGCTTGGATCCTTAAAATGCAATAGTTATCATTTTTCTTTCTAAGAGCCAGCTCAGGGGCCAGATCTTCTAAAGAAACTGTTCAAGTAATCCATTCTTTAGAAAGCTTAAAAAGATAACAAATAAAAGAGACACAGAATTCCAAGAATGTGGGGGGAAAAAGAAAATTCACAGAACTTATTGTGGAGAACAGCTATCAGAAAACTATGTAAATCATGCTAAAAATGAACACAAACCCAAGTCACTAATTATCTGAGGTGTCTAATAAAAAGTGATAGCCTGTGTTTATTCTGATATTTTTTTCCATTTTGCAAGAGCTGCATTATTTACCCAATGCTTGTGATGACTCACATGATATAAAAATACTATGTTACAAAACTATGTCTTTGCTCAAAAAAAATACACCAGAGCACAATTTTTAGAAGCAATTTTCCTTGTCTCAAAGTGTTATATTAAAAAGCGCTTTAATATTGCTGCTGCTGAACATTTAGATGTGACATTATCACATTATTCTAGACTTTGGGAGTGTCTAAGTGTCTAACAGCACTATACTTCTGTTTCTTTGTAGAAAGAAGTGACTATGGAAAGATCTCTCAATATTCTGGGTGAATAAGATGCAAAATACTCTGAACTGAGCATTTTTCCACAAGAGGAAAAAATGTGAAAGCAAGATACAGTTCTAGGCAACAACTGCTGGCCTGTAAAGACACGTTACACTGGAATGTTTTTTAACCCCAAAGGAGAGGCAGAAAATAGAGGTGTTTATCATATAAAATCAAATTTTATCATATAAAATCAAATCATATCAAAATAAGCGCCCTAATTTGCATACAATAAGGAAGCTCAAAAAGGTATTATGACCTGTGGTTGATAACTGGTTCATACACTTGTTGTGATGCCTACAGACTTTGCAAATGAGGATCAGGGTTTACAACAGCTAAAAACCAGGTATACAGGCAAAGCTAAAAAAAAAACCTCTTTCTTCTGAAATTCTGAATATACATGTTTTGAAATTTTCAAGGCCTAATTTTGAAATTAATAGACTAAAAGTAATACAAATTCTGGAGAGATCATGTTAGATAACGCTGTTAATGACCAGAGCCTGAAATCTCTGTCTTTGAGGGAATTCCAGTTTGGAAGGCTTTATGTTTGACCTCTATTATTTCAAGTTTTTGCCCTACAATATTTAAAATACAAGCTTAACTTTCTCCTTCATTTCTTTTTCTCTTCCTCTTCTTCTTTTTTTTTTTTTTTTTTAAACTTGTCACCATGTTGTCATTTTTTGTCATGTATATTATTCCAGAAGGATTTGATGTCTGGAGTGATTGCATAAATCAACTCAACTATGTCACTACTTATAAGTTTGCAATATGTTAACTCTCTTCATAATTTACATAATGTTTAAATAATATACCTTCTTTTTCCCTTATCCCTACATTAATGTGATTAGAATCAGTGGAAGCGCTATAATTTTCTTGTAACGTGTGCTTTCCTCCTACGCTTGCTTATTACCAGAAGTATCATTTCTAAAACTAGCAGCCTCTGATCAGTTTAGCTGTCAAAAATTATTTTTTTCCAAGACCAGAAATACCTTATAAAATATATTATTGTTTCTACTTAGTATTCCTGTTAAGATAAACAAATAGCAAAAAATTGTTGCTTTGTCTTATTTATTTCCGTGCCTCCCTCTAACTGTAAGTAGTAGTGGAATACATCTTCTGATATATTATGCAATTAAATTGATGGATGGTTAATTGAGTCAGTATGGCATACCATATGTGTACTCCTGACCTGAATGTCACTGGTCAGATTAAGGCTTCACACATTTGACCAAAGAACATATGCTGTTATTGAGGATGTGGCTCTAGATGGGATAAGGATTTTAGTCCATGGAAAAAAAATCATCATAACTGGCTTTGCTCTTTGGTTGTTGGAGCCCTGGCTCCTTAGGAGTCCAGCTGTAAAGGACTTTAAAATAATGAAAGTTATTAATTAAAAGCTTACTGACATCATGGCCATTAACTTTGGCAGGCTCTTTCATTAATTTATTTGATCTCTCTTATTACATGACATATCCTCATCATAGTATTTGTGCCTTTACACATCAAGCTTTAGATCTTATTGGGCTTTAATTTGTGCTTAGCTTTTTTTTTTTTTAGTCCAAATCCTTCCTTTTTACAGAAATAAAATATTTTCCTTATTGGTGGGCATAACATATACACGAGCAATAAAGTAGCAGAAGGAGGGGAGCTCATACAGCTTTAATGACAGTGACACACAGACATCAAAACATATACAGATTCTCACACAGAAACATGCATGTATATATAGTTACATCACCATTGCAAATAATGGTATTTTTAGAAGTGCCTTGCTGAAACATTGTTTTCACTATGATTAGTCCTAGTTTTTGGCAGATTTAATATTTCTGTTTTATCTTATTTATCTAAATAATATTTAATGACACCTTATTTTTGTCAGATATTTTGCATATTTTACTTCTAAACCAGCTATTATTGGAGCTACTTTAACTTCACAAATGTTTTAAAGTAAATTATGTTATTTTACAAAATTATTGCAGTAGAACGTACATCTAAGCATTGATGTTTTATCTTGACATTGCTTTGATGACTCATCCATTTTGACAGGTAACTGCTTTAAAGCTATTTAGTTTGCATCAACACAGAGATAAAACGAGACTTGTACAATATGTACCGTAGAAGAAAAAAATATACTGTCATTACATGGTTAGAAAAAAACAAAGATTTGTAATGGGGAAAAAACCAGTTAATAGAGAAATATCTTTGATTCAGACATTGCTTATTGTAGAAAACTTGTATATTCTTTGTCCACTGACTTAACCTAGAAAAAGAGTAGTACTGTCTCTGCTGCATAATTTGTTACTGCCACTTTGAGGAAGATTATGATAATGTACATATAACAAAATTGACAACAATGGAGGAGTCCTGTAATTTTGAACTAAATTCAAGAAGGCTGCTCTGAGAATGAGAACTAACAGTGTCTTCATTATGATTAGCTTACCTTTTCAAGTGTTCTGTTAGGAACCTCTATCTCATAAATTGAGGCAGGAACTTTATTATCATCACTATAGCAACTGCAGGGAAATTTATTTCAAAACAGTTGGCTACCTGAAAATTTTCTCACAACAGAAAGAACAGCAGATTACATATATATTTTAATTCATTTTCATTTATTCCTGTTTTGAAGTGTTCCATAAATTAGTGTAATGCTTTTTTTTACTGTTTTAAAAAAAGATGGTGAGTTCCATCTTAATTTTTTTTTCTAATCCATCTCTTTTTTACTAGGAGCAAAAAGTAGTGCTGGCAGATTTTGGTTGTATGATTATACATAAAACTTTAATTATGCTAAGATATGGAATATTTCAAATTGGCCCATTTAATGCACAATTCTCTTCATTATGTAATTTTTGAGCTTAGCTGTTACCTGGCTTTTCTTTCGACTTTGATCTTAAATCACAAAACCTCTCAGCAAGAATAATGAAGCATGCATTTTTTTCATTATTTTTCCACAGTGCCATTGTATTCTATGCCTAAAGAAAAGGAATAAGCACAGATGGGTTTGTAGAGGATGTGAGGGAACTGAAGATGCACATAGAAATTGGATACAAATACAAGGAAGTGTCTCTTTTTCATCTGTGGAAGGATGGATCACATGTTCACAACTGGAATTTTTATACACAGCTCCCCTATGGTTGCAATTCTGTAATTACAGAACTAGCATAATGCTAAAGACAATAGTAATGCTTCAGAAATTGGCATCAGTCTTTTATTGCAAATATACAAACAAAATTATTTTTTATTTCTTTTTGTTCAGTGATATTTTTATTTTCTTTAAAATTAAGAGAGAAAAAGACAGTATTTTGAAATATGAGTTTCATTAAATGGGCAGGGAGAAATGGAGAAATACCTCAGCTGCCTTGAAACCCTTTTCTTCCACAAAATATAACAAGTGTAAAAATTGTTTTTATTTATGCACCGTGGATGGTGTTCCATTATGAAAGTGCAGTGTATGTCAAAAGTAATCCACATAACACACTTTAGTCACTGCATTAACCAATGTCCATTTTTTATTGAAAAAGATAGTTTAAAGTTTACTGTAATCTACATTAACGAGATCACACAATGAAGACTTCCTTAGTGCCCTTTAACATTTGCATTTTCCTTGTAGCCAAATTTCTTTAAACTCTTTCTAGCAAAGAAGACAATTCTGTGCATTGGATTTCAGTGTGTTTTTCCTTCTACCATGAAATGGAAATATGTTAATTTGCTTTCATGTGCAAGTAGGCATCTAAAGAGTTGCTGAAAATGAGAATGTAAGACTGAATGCAAAACAGTCAATGCAGTTGAATGTTTTGGATGTTTTGTTCGAAGGAGGCTCATTTTCATCTGATAGTTTTAGGAATCTCACTGAGACACTTACCTAAAGAGTCAAGTTGTCCTAAGGTCCCCAGATTACTCACTGGTAAAAGTTTCCCCTCCAGAATATAATCAGAATTGCTCTCTTGAAGTGCCCTTCTTCATTCATTGACTACTTCAGGAAGGATATTGAGGGGCTGGAGCAGGTCCAGAGAAGAGCAACGAGGCTGGTGAAGGGACTTGAATACAAGTCCTATGAGGAGAGGCTGAGGGAGCTGGGGTTGTTTAGCCTGGAGAAGAGAAGGCTCAGGGGAGAGCCTACAACTACCTGAGGGGAGCTTGTAGCCAGGTGGGGGTTGGTCTCTTCTCCCAGTCAACTATCAGTAAGACAAGAGGGCATGGTCTTAAGCTCTGCCAAGCAAAGTTTAGGTTGGATATCAGGAAGAAATTCTATACAGAGCGGGTAATCAGGCATTGGAATGGGCTGCCCAGGGAAGTGGTGGATTCTCCATCCCTGGAGGTTCTTAAGATGAGACTGGAGGTGGCACTTAGTGCCATAGCCTAGTAACCACGGTGGTAGTGGATCAAGGATTGGACTTGATGATCTCAGAGGTCCTTTCCAAGCTGGCTGAGTCTATGATTCTGTGATTTAGGAGTCAGTTGTGCTCTTCCTTTACTAAACTAGCCTTACTTCAGTAAAAACCCATCAGGTCAAAATATTTTCACTCATAAACCTCTCTCAGTGGAAAGACATAATTTCCAGTTGTAATATGTTTGCTTGGGTTTTTTTTTTTGTTCAGTAGAGTTTATTTGGTTGGTTGGTTGTTGTCTGGTTTTGGGGGGGCACTTTTTGAGGTGTGGTTTGTTTGTTTCTTATTTCTTTGTTTAGTTGGGGGCTTTGGATCTTTAGCTATTAATAGAGTTTTGCTGGTGGCTACCCTGGGATCAGTATTTCACCCCTGTACACAAATAAAGAATCAATAAAGAAATGTTTGAAATGCGAGTGGAATAAGTCAGAGTAACTAAGTGAATGATCAAAGATGAAACTAGGTTTTGGTTCCTCTCAAATAATTATCAAAAGAACATTATTCATTAGATATTATAATCTATAAAAAGCAATTATTACTTTGTGGAAGAAAGTGCTAGTGCTTTGAAAATCTATCTCTAGGTATTGAAACAGCCATTGTAAAATATTGTTTATTTATATGGCAGCTTAAGATATTTTTTCTTAGATAGAGATCTCAATTTATTAAGGCAAAAGAGCAATACATTAATCCATTTGGCCAACCCCAGTATCTTACTGAAGTCCCATCAGCACCAGCCTCACTCTACACTGATTCACCATTCTGCTAGCACTTACCCGTTTGCACTGTTAGCAGTTTTGTAACGTTCAGAAAGCCATGTACCTGTCAGGGCCCTGAATGACCCCAGGTTCGCACTCTAAGCTCATCTAAAGAGTTTTGCTTTAAAAATATACAAGGCTCCAAAAGTCCACTTGCCGTATTCATTAAAAGGGCCTTCAGTTCTTTTATACCTTGAGAGGGTGCACAGGAGAAGACACTGCACACGTTTCTCAAGAGGTCAAATAACACACGTTTACTGGCAAACTTTAGAAAATAAGGGAACTCAGCAAAAGTTTAAAGGGAAATATTCAACCAAAATAAAGCATTCCACAAAGCATTGACTTAGCGCATGCTAACACATATAACTTAGCAAAATCCAAGTTACTCAAATGTCAAGAAAGCAGATTAGGAGAAGATGTAAAGAGAGAGGAAATGGTAGAGTTATAGCTACCATCCCAGGTGCAGCATAGATTCAGCTCCCAAGAGTTCAGGAGATGGCAGGGTCGTAACCATGCAATGGCTGCATGGTGTTGGCTTTTATCCCCTCTGGTCTCCTGTAGCCAGCCCCCATAGTCAGGGAATGTGCTGGTCATTTTGTGCCTGGGTTAGGGGCTCCAGAGACAGGTGTGGGGCAGTGCTCCTGGTGTGTCAGTGACTGGCTGCTGCTCCAGGGCTGCCTAAGGAGGCACCAAGGGGCTTGGGTGTAGAATAGGACACCACCTTCGGGAAATTTGACCTGTTCTTTTCCCCACACACATACAGTTGAGTTGGCCTGAGACAATGATTAATATAATAATACAGTGTCTCACAGGCCCTGAGTGCACCCACAGACTCTGTCACCTCTTCACCCTCTCTTGGGTCTTGGCTGTCTTTTCTCAGGGTAATTTCTGATATGATGCAGCTGTGTGACCTTGCTCAGAGCTGCAAGAGGAAGAGCCTTGCTCGGGTCTCCCACCTTCCTTCACCTGGGACCTGACTAAGCCCTCATCCTGTGTTCTTGCTGCAGCCTGTCGTTGTGCCTTACTTATCATGACCCTGACCCACTGACTTGACATTCAGGTTTGACTCTGGACCAGACCCATCACTGGGGATTAATCTCTGATCCTCGCTGAGACTGATCCTGGTCCTTGGCACCAGTCCTGCCATACATGTCTCATTGGCACAATGGGATGGCACCCCATCAGTGTGGCACTGACCAGTCAGGCTGACCATCACCCATGGACTCTGGCCCAAGGTTCCTTATGAAGCACCCTCCTCCTCCTGCTCCCTGGTAGCACAGTTCCCAAGGGTTTCTCAATGAGTGATAAGAAAGTAATACTCCAATGGGAGTGTTCAAGAATTTCTTTGGTTCATTTCATTCTTAGTGCCTGCTTTGATGAACTTGCATCTGGGAAGATTTTCATATATATAATTCAAGTTTTGGTCAATACATAAGAGAAAGAATGTGTATCCCAACTTATCCAATAATCTGTTGTTTGTCAAGGGCATAGGAGAGCTGACTGATATCCATTTTTTGTTGGATACAGGGCAGTGACTTGAACCTGAGTAGATATAGAGACCCTTTATGTCCTCAGTTGTCATATACTTGCTTATGAGAAAATGTTCCATTTGCCAAAGCAGGCATTCTGCCAGAAAACGAGTTATTAACCCCACAACCAAAGGACTAAAGTGATTGTATGTTATTTTGATTTAGGAATTCCAGCTTTGAATTCTGCTGTAATGAGTGTTTGTGAAAAACAGAACACCCCAAAAAGAAGGACTCAGGGCAAATGCAGTCAAACTCAAGGATTGCAGCATACACCTGGCACACCAGAAGCTGGAAAGTGACTGTTTGAACCTCATTTCTCAAATGTAGATAAATGAGAGAAAGAGCACTCAACTGGCTATCTGAGGAAATCTGAATGGTGTGTTCTAAATGTTTTTTTTCCTCAGAGTCTCTTTATGAGGATTAGAAAGATGTGTTCAGGTGAAGAATGGAAAATTTTAAATATTTTGGTTTGCAATTCCAGCTCTTTCCTGTATGTCCAAAGGGATATTTTCATGTTCTGATGCACTAATAGTACCATCTCAAACTTTAGAAAAAAAAATAAATGAAAAAATCACACTCTGAGTTTCATGTCTCTTCTTGAGCATCAAAAGTAAACTTTGTTATAAGAAGTTCTTTTCAACATTTCTGGTTCTCTGCCATTTTCCAGCTCTTGAAATGTTGGAAATGGTAGCTCATGCATAATACATTAGGTGAAAATTCTATAAATGTTTTTGCTTTTAATTCATTTAGGAATCAAACTAATTTCATTTTTCTCATTGAGTATATTTTTATTCCTTGTAAAACAATCATTAAAACATTTGAAATAATAGAAGTGGAATAAGAAAGCCTATCAAATATGCAGTTTTAATAATAGATTGCATTGTTAAGTCAGAAAGAATTAAGTAATTGTAGACAGTAAATATTTTAATGCATATTCTCCTCATGGCTTGTTAATTCAGTTACTTACATTAGAACAGTTGCATAAGAAAAACATTTTTTTGCCAAAATAATTATTATAGAAAGCAATTTTTTAGGTTTATGCATTCAGGTTACATATGAATGAACAATATTGTGTTTATATCTAATTTAAGAAACATGTTTCTAAGGAATTAAGAATGTGTCCGGGATAGAAGAGAAGGGGAGGCATCTCACTTTGTTAGAAGAAAAAAGGGGCAAGATTCCACTAAGCTCATCTATTCAGGATTTGGGTTTGGGTAGAGGAACACCCCTGAATCAGGAGCTTAATCAGGAGGATCCCATGAGATTGAATGAAAGCTTATCAGTCTGTTCAGCTGAGAAGATGGTGGAAGAAGGGGATGGTGGTAGAGACAAAAAAAATTTTCATTTGAAGTATTAAACATATTCTTATAATTATAGGATACCTTTTTCAAAACCTTTGTAACTCCCTAGAAGACTGAGTCCCATTAACTCTGGAAATTATTTAGATGCTTTTGGCGACCTAAGTAACAAGTATTCTTAAAAAAGTTACCAATACTCAGTGTCTAAATACTGACTAAGTACAACCACTGTCCAGAGCAAAAGGCATCACTCTGAATTGAACACACAATCAGAAAGAATGAAATTAAATTGTCTTTTAAGTATCTAAATATATATTTAGATATATATAATGCTTAATGCTTCAAACAACTCACACAGTTCTCATCATGGAAGTCCCTGCAGAATGACACCGCTGTACCTCTTGAGGCACAGTAGGAAATTCCGCAAAGAAATAAAGGCCTTAGTATCTTGCTTGATGCCACTACCACTTCACCATTCAGTTGGAGCTCTCAGTGTTACCACTCCTGAACTTGGTGCAAACACCAGTGTAACAACACCAGAAAAAAAAAACCCTCCAACTTCCTCAGGATTTCATGAATGTAGGATGAAGTAGAGAGAACTGAAAAAGATCACTACTGACACAGTGACTCTCCAGAGCACGGCTCTCCCTCTGCTCCACTGAAGACGGTTGCCAGCTCCTGGGGTGTAGAGTCATCTCCTTTCCCGAAGAGCTTCAAAGATCCAGCATTCTCTGTACTCTCATTACACTTACTAAATATTATATATGGAATGTTTTGGCCAGCTGGATGGGAATAGAGGGCAGATGTGTGTAACCTTCAAGATCTCTTTCACCTTCATTTGCAGTAAAATAGGGACATACACACTTAGAAGACACCGTTTTTCCCCTCCTTCCTAGAAATAGAATGTAGATCAATGCCAAGTAATACAGATCAGTGCTTTTACAGGATTCAAGAAGAGTTTTCTGCTCTTTACTTTGGTTTGGTTGATTTTTATGCACTAGCATAGAAGAAGCTTTTCAATATTCAAATGGATGCCAAGCACAGTAGTATAGTGCATTAACCTTTCTCTCTGAGATATTTTAGTTCAATTGGTGGCAGAGAAAACCACAAACTGTGGCACAACTGTCAGTCTCATAAATGATTTGTGACTGTGTAAATGCAGATGCCACAGCTGTCATGTAATCTGGACACAGGGTATACCAGGAATGTAACTCAGACCCTTCTGCTCCAAGAACATGGGCCTTTTCCATTTGAACTGTTCCACTGTCTGTTGAAATGGCTGAAAACTAGAACAATTTATCATTTCCCTTTTGAATTTTAGCAAAATAGGACAGAGCTCTAAACTAGCTTTCCTTTACCAACCAAAATTCTCCCAATGTGATTTTATAAAGCAAACATTTAAATCCAGTGATACCTAAATAGCTGTCAACGGTATTATAGTGAGCTGTACAAAACTTAAAAGCCCAGAAACAGATACATTTTCCTGGTTTCGAGTGTCACTGCAAACCACAGATTCATGAATCTGGATGGAGTATAACATCTCATTTATGGGTTTGGGTGGAAACCGCCTAAAAGCTGCAAATGCCTTGAAGCTTTTATTGTAAAAGACCAAAAACTGCAATTCTGGATAAGATTTGCTTTTGGAAGGAGTTAGTTTGAACCAAAAAAATCATAAGCCAATACTAGGGAGAAATGAAACCTTGTGAACCAAGTCAGCAAGGCATGTCTCAACATGGAATCAAAATAAGACAAGGCATAGATTTCTCATGCACTTCCTTTGCGGGCCCAAGAGAGAGGGTAGTCACAAAGCCCAGTGGGTGTATGCCTTTGTCCAGTAAAAGAAAAGTTAGTTACTTACTCTCCTTTCTGTTTAAGAGAGATCCAAGGATCAAAAGAAGTTTTGCAGTCCACAGGACACAGAAACATAAACGAATATTAAAGACATTTCAAAGTCCCTATTATTTCCCTACAAAAGGTAGCAATGCTGACTTCATTTACTTCTAAGTAACAGATTATTTATTCCTATGTAGAAGAAAAGCAACATTTTTCTGAAACTTAATATGGAATTATTCTAAAAGCATTACAGGAAATAATATTTTCTCAGCTACCACATTTGAACAGAGCAACTCTGCTGAATATAATTTTGTACTTTCTTTATTTGTTTATATGCAGGGAGAGTTTGTGATTCTTTCCACCACCAGCAACAACCCCCAAACCCAATTCATTGAGTTTACAGCTCTTCAGGCAATCAGATAGCAAAGACTAGAACAGAGATGTAGTGTTTAGTTGTTGCTTCCAAAACCTAGACTGCCAGTAACTTAATGAACCCTCTGGAGATATGCTCCCATGTGGAGTAGGTTATATCTGTGCTTGAGAAGGTTTAAATTAGTGATTTCTTAGAATACCCTGTGATGAAGGCACTGCTACCAACTGCTTTTCTTGTCACTAGCCTGTCAGGGCAATAAACCAATTAGTTGTTGCCATAGTAAGGGTCATTTTTTACTATTTTAAATTCTTGGGAGGGATACAGAACACTTCACGTATTTGTGGAGTCAGCATTTCCAGTTCATTATGATTGCAAATTAATGTATTTCTTCACAAAAGCAGTTTTATTGTCAAAAAGGAATTGTTACGTTGTTGTTTTATGAACTGCTAGCATAATGTGGGGGTATGGGGTGTGAGGGAAGAGAGCAGGAGGCAGTGTGCTGATTCAGATATATCAACCACTCATTTTTTATGAATGCTTTTGAAACATATTTGGTCCTCAATTAAAAGTAGCCACATATGGCTTCCAAATCACTATTGGCAAGAAATGCCTGTATATGCCAAATCTTGAGCTTGCATCCTACTGAAGATTTAACATTTCTCCTTTGAAATTTCTGTCTATAGGAAAATTACTTTACCCACGAAAATCAGGTGTGCTTGAGAAGTTGGATTGTGTCTTTTGGTTTGTGTCAATGTCCACATACTTATGGCTTTTGAAGGAGGCATCAGGACCTTGTTTTGCCAAATTTGATCTAGCAATGTGTTATGTACCTTGGAAAGAACTGAACACCCTTACTATTTTCATGTTCTTCACAGAAATTTGGAAGACTTGGCTCCAGGAATCTTCTCATACAGAATAAGTAACTAACTCACATGTTAATTGCCATGGAACCATGTCACAGCATCTGCCACTGTAGTAACAAGCCTGATAGATACCATTGCCAAAGTACAATACCTGACTGGTAGTGTAGTGTTGTGGTTTCACTTTGGTGGGTGGCTCAGCTCCACCCAGCCTCTCTCCCACTCACCTCCAATGGGATGGAGGACAGAATCAGAAGGGTGAGAGTGAGAAAGACTCAATAGATAAAGTAAAAGCTGCATGCGCAAGTAAAGCAAAATAAGAAATTAATTCACTACTTCCCATATGTTTAGCCATTTCCAAGAAAACAGGGCTCCATTGCATGTAATAGTTAGACAGAGACCATCACTCCAAATTTCCACCCCTTCATTCTGTTGTGATTGGGTTCTTTGAAGTTATTAGAGAGATGCCTCTGCCTGAGTTAAGGTGCAAATGAGACCACATGCCGAAGTCTATAGCACAGATTTTTATTTAACAATAAATGTGAGGTAGAGAGAAAGAAATAAGGAAAAGGAGAGAAAGAAATAGGGAAAAGGAGAGAAAGGAGGAGAGAAAGAAAGTGACAGAAAGAAAGATCAAGTAGAAAAATATCACCATCCACAGAGTCCAATAGTATCTTGTTGATCCTCTTTTCGTGGTCTTCTTGGTGATGACAGTGTCAGTCTTGTCAAAGTAATGGTTTCAGTCTGGATACATCAAGGGAAGGCCAGAGTGGTGAGTTAAAAAGCCTGTGGAGGTGCAGGAAGTCACGTGTGATGAAGGACGAGGTCTGAGTTGTGAGGGAAGTCCATATGCTGATGGTGAGGGAAGAAGCCAATGTGTGGAGTGAAGTCCATGGTTGTAAGGGAGGTCCCATGTGTCTTTTATTTGGCTTAGGCTAGGTGGGAATGCCCTCTAAACCTCCCTTGGGGTGGGGATTTTTACAATGAATGATATAATACTGGATCAAGTCACATTTCAGGAGTCTTTGACACCTTCTAAGATGTTACAGCTGCCTATTATCTCAATGCAGTTGAATCCATGTTAGCCTGTCAGCACAGATGGGTATCTTCAGGCCATAGGTGAATTATCCCAATGTTTGCCCGGAGTGAAGTTATCAGTGCTGAGTCACCTTTGTAAGGGCAAACAAACCTACCTTGCCTCGAAGGATTTGCCTCTTTCCTTATCTTGTTCAACACCCAGCTTGTAGCCTGAGGTGTCAGGTGTGCATGCCCTCGGCACCTGGGCAGTTAGTAGGCATATCTGGGGAGGGGAGGGCTCTGGTGAGTGGTTGCTTCTTTGCAAACTTTGCTAAATGCAAAGAAGTCCTTCAGTGATTTTAACTGTGTTCAAGCCATAAACCATTTCAGTTTCTCCCAGCTTTTATTGCTAGGTATGAAGCCATATAGTATGGAATATCCCTTTGGTCAGCTGCAGTCAGCTATTCCAGCTGTGTCTTCTTACAGCTCCTTGTGCACCCACCCCCAGCTTACTCCTGAGAAGCAGAAAAGGCCTTGACATTTTACAAGCACTGTACAGCAATAACTGAGATATTCCTATGCTATCCACACTGTTTTGATCACAAATCCAAAATACAGCACCATAAAAGCCACTATGAAGTAAATTTACTCTAGCAAAGCCAAAATCTGTAAATGTATTCAGGTTTCCAAAAGTGCCTTTATCAGCAAAATAGTTGGACATTATATTAATAGTTGGACATATATATGTCTGTTGGGCACTGAGCATTTATCATGTGAATCAAGAAAAACATAATAATTACAATTAGCATTGAGATCTTACACTAAAATTAAGCCCAGGTCACTGCTTAAGTGATTTGAGTAGCTGTCAAGTATGGCAGTTGTGAAGGGCTTTCTTCACTGTAGAAAACTTGTCCTGGGTGGCATTTGGGACCTAGGAGAAGATGAGAACAAGTTTAAAAGTATGTTCCTGCTCTGATGAGGGCTAACCTTCAACCATAATTTCCTTAGGCATACTCTGGAGTTCTAAAGAGATAATAAACACAGTCAATGTGATGAGCATGAAAATGAATATTTTTCTCTCTTTTGTGCCTCTCTCACAAAGTAATTCACAAAAAATGCTACCACTAAAAGTACACTTCAATTCCATTACCTAGAGAAAATATCCTAGATATTGGAACCTAAAAAGCTTTCATGCAGTACTTTTTCTTGACACATAAAGTCTTAAAGTGCTACAGAGGATCCAAATGGAAGAGCACCTTGTCTCTTCCTTGTAACTGAATTGAAAAGACAAGGAAAAATCCTGATTTTCCCTATCGCTTTGTTATAGTTTGTAATTCTATCATTTTATATGTTTGAGTGTTTAGTTCCACGAACACTCCAAGTTCTTTAATTCCATAAGAAATTTAATGTTAGGTCCTGTTGGAACACCTGAATTTTAAGAATGTTGGAGCCCACTGTTTCTGTTTTTAAAGGCATAACAAATATACCATTACTGAAGGAACCAAAAAAAATCCACTAAACTAAAGGTAAGCTGCTAGCCACAAAATGACAAAAGAGAGTAAAAGGAAGAAAACTAAATTTTAGTTTAAGATTCCTAATTACTTTAGTCAGAAAAGATCTTTAAAAGGTAATACCTCCGCAGAAAGCATAGAAGACATGTTAGGCAGAGATTGGTGTAGTGATTCTTCCACCACTTCGAACATTGAACGTTTTGATTGCTGCTTTGTGTCTAATCAAAACCATGTTTTCATTTTACTGGGCTCTCCTTGCTAGAACAGGCATTTGAGTCTCTGTATAGTTACTTTTGAGGATAGTTCTGCTTCCTTCATGAGACTAAGGAAGCTCAAGAACTCAGGCTTATAGTGTACAAATTGTTTTTCCTACTAGGATCAGAGGTGGACGCTGAAGTCTTCAGGCTGGAGGTGTTGTGGGGTAGAAGTAAAGGAGGAAGGTCAAACAACAAACTCAACAGCCAGCTCAAGGATAGCAAATCTCAGCTCCTTGCATCTCTGGAGCCATGGTGGAAAGGATCACTCCAAACTTTTGTGATACTGTTCTATTTTCAAGAGCAGGAAATGCCATATGCTTTTGCATGTACAGTTGAAGAAGGGAGACTGAAAAGCTTTCTGCAACTACGAGGCCGAGGCAGCTGGTGATCTGAAGGAAGGCTGTGATGTTTACTCTGATGACTCTTTTGCACTGACTCTGGGGAGGAACATCAAGCCAGAGTCCCACCAGGGTATAAAAGGGGATAGACAGAGAGCAGGAAGGAAATATGTTGCTATGCAAACAGTACCACCTCTTTTGAAGTAGAGATTTAATCCTGAATACATTCAGGACACAAGACCTGAAAGGCAGGCTTAGTGGGAGGTAATCTGCTCAATGCCCTTTCCTTTTGCTTAGCTAGAAATAACTATGGGACCTGCTTCCGTTTTTTCTGTCCTTTATTTTTTTTTCTATCTACTTTTTAATTATATTATGCATTTTATAGTGCAGATTTTATAGAATTCTGATGATTCCTAAAATGTACAGATTTTAAAAACCTGATATGCAAGCTATATACTTGGGATTGTTCATCCAACACTGCAATGCAATCAGCACAGCAGTTCTTTAAGAATTAAAATATTGCTGCACATTGGTTATGGCCATCAGCTATCCTCACATTAAATGTAAGTAGTGACATCTTCACAGCTGCTCCTGAAAACGTTCCTTTGCAAAGTGTGGAGTTGTAGTTCCTGCGAAATTGTGAATTTGAGGTAAAAACTGTGTGAAAAACATATGTCCACATATAATTAAAGAGAAGGGATAAGGAGTTGGCAGCTGCACCAAGAAAGTGTTCTGTGTCTGCAGAAGTACAAATACTGATAATCTAGGGCCCAGCCTTGACCATATTCAAATGTGCAGACCTTTCACAGAATCCCAAGGGAATTCTTATAGAAAATCAGCAGTTTACTGTATGAACGCCTTCATTCTACTTTTTTGTGGTGTTGCAGATGATAGGAATGTCTCCAACCAGTCCTCCTGAGAGGCAGGCTCATAAATACTGAGGAATCTGAATGGTTTGCCTGCCTGATGAATGGAAATACATAGACATATCAGCCACAGCAATCAAGTGATTGTCAGGGGAAAAAAGGAAAAAAAAAAAAAAAAATACAAAAAAGACCCTCTTCCATGGACAAACCAGTATTGGGGAAGCACATTAAAAAACACCTTCTCATTCTCTCATACCTCTGTGAAGCTCTAAGGCTCTGCAACCCTGCTCCCAATGTTTCCTTTTAAGGTCACTTCATGGGTGTTTTTGTACAGCAAGGTACAAAAATCTCTCTGATCTTTGCATGAAGGAGGGGAGGCTTCAGAAGTGACAGAGGGCAAGAAGCTCAGTACATGAACTTTCTGTGTTCCTTTGAAAGGACAATGCTGAAAATGGAAAAGATCTACCTTATGTCAGGATCACAGGGTTAGCATAATTTTCCTGCTGCAACTTAACATGCCTGCTTTTGAAAAATTTGGCCCACAGAAGGCACTTGTCTGAATTAATCGGTCCCATCATCTCCTGTTTGAATAATCAATTACAAATGTGGAAGACCTGTGGAAATGGTAAAACCATTTGTGGGGTGGAAGAGCCTTGGCAGATCAGCAGTCTGTCTAACACACCTATAATTCAAAATTTTGAAGTTCCTATGAAATGGATGTGAAAGGAGATTACAGCCCTATGAATTTTATGCTTTGCTGTTGTCATATGGGTGGATGATGACACCAAATATTTGGCCTGGAACTGAGTATGCTGCATATTTATGCATTCAAAAACCTTAGCCAGACTAGAATGCTCAAATCATTTATGAATTTTTAGTAGTCTTCCTACCGTAAATGTTTAAAGCTGAAGCTTAGTAATAAGATATTTGATAGTAGTGCTCAAAAAGATACCACTTGGGAGTTATTAAAAAACATCTACAGAGCTTAAATGTTTTTATGGGAAAAAAAAAGTGATGTGGCCATCTTTCTTCCCCCTCTGAATAAACACCATAGAAGCAGCTAGATAGAGATGTAAACCAAATAGCGGAAAAGTCAGCTTGCAACTTGCGTAAAACCAAATGAGATAAAATAAGTTCCAATTGTGTTTCATTACCACAGAACGCATATTTTGCAATAGATTTTGTGTGTGTGTGTTTGTGTGTGCATGCACGTGCATATATATATGTATATGTGTATATATGCATGTGTGTGTGCATGTGTATATTTACACAGGCATGTGTGTATGTGCACACAAAAATACATGTATAAACATGCAACAAACTATTAAAAAACACCAAACTAGGCTTGTCTGTTATGTCAACTGTTTTGCCCATGAACATTTTTGCATCATTCTACTAGTCATTGCTTTAATTAAAAAAAAAAAAATGTTGTGGCTACTAAAAGAACTAATTTATTTTTTGTGTAGTGTTTATAATAATTGATTGCATGCCATGAATTTGTGTAAACTTGTAATATGAAGGAAATCATCAAGAGCACAATATTTATTTTCCTTGTCTAATGTGCCATAGTGTTTCCAAGACTGCAAAGCTGCAAATAAGAGTAATGTCTGATGGGGCATATTGAACAGTTCCCCAGGGACCCTGAAAGGACAGCATATGATAACTTTCAGGGCTCCATTTATAACAGCAAGATTTCCTTTAATTCTTTCATGTTATTTATATGAACTATGTAAAAATTATAAGAAACCGTATGGAGTTTTTTTTATAATATTGCGTGAATTTTAATTGGTTTTTGTTTTTCTTCACCGCTACTGTACTTGCTTTCCTCCAGAAAGATGCATAAATGCTTAACCTAGCATAATTATACGTATACATTCTTACCCATTAGTAATTTGTGCTTTAATTATATTTACCATTTGGACCACTGTATATTTGTGTGAGTCAGAGTTATTTAAAAGTGTTTCATTTTTACAGGTTTCTATTATTTTTCTACAGATAAATTAGGAAAGCTTGGGAAATTGCATACTGAAAATTGAAATAAGGACTATGCAATCCATTTTGAGACTTGCCTTTTGGTGTTTACTTCAAAGCATGGTTCTGCGTGTGTGCTTGATTTACATTTAGCAATATCTAAGTGCAAATAGTAATCATACACCAAAGTAAACTGGACTATATGCAATTGCTTCCTCTGTTTCTTCAATTGCAGTTGCAATCCCATAGATTCAAATCTTGACAGGTAGCATAATTAGAAAATTCTCTTTGTCTTATTAAATGTGACTCTTCTCAATAGAATTCACTTCATTGCAGGCAAAGAACAGAAAATATACTTCAAATCTAAAATGGGAAATCAAGGGGGACTGTTTTATTTTTATCTGTCTTTGTGCAAGCGACATTATTATCAAAGGATATTGTAATGCTGAAAATGTACTTTTGGGATTTAAATCACGTATTAGCCTGGAAAGCAAAAAGTGCTGTAGGGCCCATGCAATATATTTTCTCATTAATCTGATTGAAAGATTATCCTTCCTATAGCTATGAAAAGTCTAATACCCACATATCCATCTTTCCTGCTAGTAAAATTCAGCTTTGTGCGTAGTCATTGTCTCTTGTGTCTGAGGTCCTACACTCTTCTTCATTTCTCTGTATAAGCCTATCTGTATTAAAATAAATTCAGAACAGTCCGCCATTTCATGCACACATTTTGATTATTTCATAAGCTGCTGAGGAAAATGGAAGTATCAGCAAGTCATGCAGTTTTCTGGTAATGTAATGCTGTCATTACCTCAGTGGTCATGTGAAAAAGTTTAGCTATAATATCTGTGACAAACGTTCGGTGACTCAAAACAGTGCATTTAAACGAAATGCAGATATGAATGAGCCATTATTGCAATCACAACTCCAGCTTAGAAATTATTAAATATGAATATATATATTTTCACAGTAACCTGACATTTGTAATACATAACTAGCTGTGCATTTCTCACCCTCCTCCTCCTGTTTTCCTCCCCATCATCCCCCAGACTGAGAATAGAGGAAGTCATTTTGATCAGAGGCTGCACACAGTAATTGAAGACACTCCTGATGATTTCATGCAATCAGAGTGGCACATTATTTGTGATGAAAATTAAGTAAAGAAGGAAAGCAGATTTATAGGTTGTCTTCCTTATGGTCAACTGCCTTTACAAAAGATTAGCAATTCTGTTCTAACCACCTCAACTGCATATATACTTTTCCACATCGTAGATTTACTGAAATTTTCATATAACCTTAGTCATAACTTGTGGTACCTCATGATTTTAAGGTTTTAATGAAACTACAGAAGATGCCTTAAACTGAATGATTTCTATTCTGAGCTCTTTGAGAGCTGATAGCATGAACAGTATAGATGGCTCTAGCCATAACTGTCACACAGATAATATTCTTTTATGCCTCAAGACACTAAGATGGTGCTGTAGATAACCAAAAGGAATAAGCTGCCACCATCACTAATCTGCAGCTTTGAAACACTATAGCTTTTGCATGGTTAAGAGAAGGTAAAATCATCTGGAAGTGTAATATAGAAGACATTTTTAAGTTAACACAGAAGAGAGAACTAAAGGTTTTCATATTTTGTAATCTATACCCACTCAATCAAATCAAGTATATCCCCCTTTTTATGTGTTTATGGATAACAATTGAGAATGCAAAAGAAGCCGAAGCCTTTGAATCCTCCTAGGATACTTTACACTAATATAGAGAAATTGAAATATGGGGAATAGTTATCCTTATTGTTCCCTTCGGAGTTTAACTTTCAAGATGTTTCATATAGACTTTCGGTTGGTTTATAATACATGTAACAGACTTTGTCCACCATAATATCTGCTTTGTGCCAGAGAAGTATCATTTCTGTTGATTATTTTTCAATATGTAAAAGCAAATGCAAATGAAAATTTAATAAGAGACTGAACTTTTTTTACATTTGTCATAGCTAAGGTCATCAAATTTAAACTATATAAAAGTAAAACATTTACAAAGTCTGCACCACTTTACAGTAGAGTTACCTACAAATAACCTTGTTTATTCCTATTCTTTAAAAATATTTCCGGACAAATGTTTTTAGCATTCATGTTGCATATAATTTTTTCTTTATATTTGTCCTCTATAACACCTCACATGAGCTACCATTAAAAATTGATTTATAATAAATAGAAACAAGGAACCAGTATCATTTTGGCACCTAGATTTTTTTTCCATGTGCAGTTCAGAAATCCCTAATCAAAAATCCTATTGTTGTGAGAATACAGTCTGACATGAAAGTGTCAGGGAAGCAGCGAAGGAAAAATGATGAACTAAACATCAACAGAGTTGGACACACCATAAAACACATTTTCTGGGTGTGTTTTTTAGATACTGCAGTCTGCTCTTCAGAGGAAAGAAAAATTTTGCTTTAAAGTCTCAAGCAATAGGCACATTTTTTTTGTTGAGCACATGAACTATCAATAATAATCTGCTAATTTGTGTTCCAAAACACAATCATTGTTAGGACAAAACCCAAAGCATGCAGGAAGCTATTAAATGCACAGCAGTATTTGAAATCAAACCACGGTGACTTGTTGTTATGGCATGCTGACATTATTGGTTCTTGTATATAGTTACATAAGCATCTCTGAAGCCAAATTTTAAAAATGGTCTGTAAAGCAGTTAAAGGACATCAAAATCTGACATTACCATCAACTCTCTAAGCTCCATGCTAAGCATTACTTATGACTCTTCTGTGTAAACAACTGCATGTAGTTGAAACTAATACAAAATATTATTACATTACTTCCCACTGCTAGATCTTATGCTGTATGATAAAGAATTTCAGCCTCTACTTCTAATTAAAAATGGGATTTTAATCTTGCCATAGGTTCAATTAATGCAGATCCCACCCCCCCTCCCCCAATCCACTCGACTTCAGTTAGCTCTACATGCTTTTATGGCAAAAACAGGTCTTCAGTCAGTAGGTGATCTAGAAACCATGTATATTTTCGTTGAACAAAATCATAACTACTGAGGAGAAATACTGAGTCAGAAACAGGAATTCACCCTCATTCTGCAACTCTACCCATTACCCTGTTACAAATTTTCTTAATATTAATTCCTGAATTATTTTAAAGGAGATGCCCAACAATAAGGCATATTACTCATGCATAGAACTTCCATTTACATATAAGAGACACCGTTTTTGGCCGCTATAGGGAGTGAAGCAAAAGGATTTTTACTTACAATCATGCTGCTGCTGTTCACACAACCCATTTGAGTCTCACTGCCAGAAGAGCTCACAAATGGTCTAAAAGACAGAATTGTCTGTAGATTTATCCCTGTCTAGCTGTATCCACTTAAAATTGTAGAAGAGGTATTATTTAAAATAGTTTGCCTGGAAAGATAATATAGGGTCATGTCACAAATTAATTCTCTTTTGGTTTAATTTGTATTCATCACAAAACACCTGCTTTTGATTACTGTGTCTACTCTGTCCTTAAATTAAGGTGATTTAATGTTAGTGAGAGAACCTGATATGAGGATCTAGAAGATGTTTACTATATGCCCACACAAAAATGCACCAAAATACAGAAAGTGATCCTCGCTTTGTCATAAATGGGGTTCTATGCAGAGCTTTGCACTGTACCTTCTCTCCCCTTTCCAGGCAAAAGTTAATTTATTCCTTCTTCCCTCTTTGAATATGAATATTATACAATAGATGGATAGTCTGTGCTTGCAAGATTGCAATGCTTATGTTGCTGAATAAAACGTATACATTTCTCTAAATTCTAGGGGGTTTATCTTGAAAGATGGGCCTCTTTCATTTTTCCAAAGAATTTGAACCAAGTCAGTCACCTTTTTTTTTTTTCCTGGATATTGCTCAGTTGGCCTAGTGTCTGTGCTGCAACCAGACACATTCTGCATCTGGATATGTAATACTTTGTGTTTAGAGAGCAAGAAAAAATTGCATATTGGAACAAAAGCACTACAGCAAACTCTCTTTGTGCATTTTTTCTAAAAGCACCCACTAATGCTGTTGTCATAAGTAAATCTAATGCAGCTGTTTTACGCATTTGGTTTATTGCAAATAAAGGCAATAAAAGTGATTAAGAGAATTTGGATACATGTGAATCAAAACAAAATCCAGGACTGTTGGTACAAGAAATGCATTGACGAGCGGGTCTGATGCAGTGGTGGCCTATCAAAGCCATCAGCAGTTGGACAGGATGAGAGAACTCGGTTGGTTCAGCCTTGCAAAGAGAAGACAACTTATAGCTATGATTTCTGAATGGGAGGGTTTAGGGAAAACATTTTGACTCTTCTCTAAACTAAACGTTATCTATCTGTCCTCATCCATCTTAAAGGTTTTTGAAGTTTAGATCTGTTAAGCTGGCTATTCAACTTCAAATTTAGACAAGGGCCCCCAGAGCTGATATTTTCTGCATAGTTCAGAGAAGAAAAAGGAGCTGATATACCTGAGCAGCACTGATCCTACAGAACAGTGGCCAGGGGTTCCTTGGAATGTTTAAAAGTGTATAAAAAAAAGAACCTTTACTACTCATGCACAAAATTTAAACTTGAGATATGTGGTTAAGTACCAGAGCTAACTGCTTAAGACATTATATTCATAATTTCACTTTCATGAAGATTCTCAAAGTGTCAGATGATGCTTCCAAACCCATTATTAGTAGGCTAAAAGGAATGACAGGTAGCGTTGAAAATATCTTTGAAACATTATGAGTGCTATTTGAAATTTCAAAATTACTTTCCTGATATAATTTTAGCAGCATACTGGAATTAGTACAGTATTAGTAATATACTTATGAAGCAAGCGCTACATAGATGAGTTTATATAAGTACTTGCATTTTAGCAAGCATTATAGTCTGTTGTTCTATGCAGTATTAAAGCAATGATAAATAAGTCATGTTGGAAATACAACATTATGAAAAATATGACTGCACGGCTCATCAGTTGTGTGCTGTTTTCCTCTTTTAAAACTTACAGTGCCTACACAGTATAGAATGTAAACATTACAGCTGAATTTTTTAAAAGGGCAGATTAATTTATGGTCAATAACAACATCTCTAGATATATTGCAAAAATAAGCTTTATCAGATCTTATGCTTCTGGACATAAACTGATCACTGAAAAGGTCAGGATATAATTTTTATGCACACATGCAACTATTTCTTTAGATAAAGTTTTTGTTGTTGCTGGTCTTTCTTTGTCTTTTGTAGAAGCCAGTGAAATTCATGAGTAAGAGTAGTAGACCACTGCTATGGTCTTCTTTGATAGTCTTTAATGAGTCTAGAGCTTTCTTTACGACTCTAGAACATAGCTTTTTAATCAATAGGAACACATGACCAAACCCTGTTTCTAGTCATTGTAACTTTCTAGCAATTTTTTCCATTATGCGGAGGCTGCTAATGTTTCTAAATGGCAAACAATGTCATTTTCCCCTCATGCTTTGGGGAAATGAAATATTAGTAAATAAATCTCGTCTTCTATAAATCAAGTGTTCCAATATCACAGAAGTATCACATTGAAATAGGTTATCAGTTAGAAATCGAGGACTTCTGTTGTTACTTTTGTTTTAATTTCCATTCCAGGCAGATCTTGATCAGACACAGCCAAACAACCTTATGATACAGTAATATATATAACATATGAATGAATACTGCCTTATATAGATGCGAAAATCTCCCTTATTTACTGCAAGAAACTAGAACAAAAATAGTTAATATAGGAAAAGAGAAAGTGCTCTGAGTGTTAAGGCCTCTCTGTAGAATTTGATTCACTACAAAATAATTAAGTTCTTCAAAGTACTTCCTTAAAGCAAAACCTTTTACAGCTGGCTGTCAATTGAGTTTATCCAATCTGAGAAACTTCTCCTATCTTCAGAACCAAGAGAGCTTTTAGCTGCAACTAATTTTAGTAGGAACTATATTTTGAGCACACAATATTTTAGAAAAATATTATTTCTAAAAACTCAACTAGTCAGGTACAGCACCCAAACTTAGTAGTTTCTTTTGATGCTCCTTTATGCAACTGTTGCAAAATGAGGACGGCAGAGTTTCCAGTGCATTTCATAGCTGATGTGAAGATAATCCTCCATACGTACAGCATTTTAGTTCTGTGGTTATGAACACCATAGGGAAGTCCATTTTAGGAATAATAATTTTATGTTCAGTTTTGAGATGGGCTTATGTCAGGTGAGAAGCCAATTCTAAAAAGAGACATTAAACAGGCTGCATGGGGTTTGGTTTGGTTTGGTTTTTTTCAGACAGACAATCTGTCTGTATTATGCAGTAAATCAGGCTGGGGTCTGGTGTGAAAAATAAAATCTGGTCACAATATTTTTATGGTCATTAGATCTTGCTCTGGTTCTTAGTTCCATGTGAGATATCTGAGAACTGAGTCATGATAGGATCTGCTTAATTCTCTGTGGGCAGACTTTGAAAGTCGGAGTAATTCTACTGCAACAAACTAGTCAAACTAATCAGCACTTCAGTAGAAGCCTAAGCAGGATTTCATCTACAGAAAACGTCTCTGGAGAATTTAGCAAGATTTCAATTAGAAGAGTGGACAGTGTAAGTTTTTCCAGTGCTTGCTATTCTGATTAAGGTGTGAAATGAAATCATATCAAGGTTCAGATATGATATCATATCAAGAAAATAACATCAAGAAGAATTATGCCCATCTTTTCGCTTTTCTGTGTTTACTGAACAATTGGTGGCACAACAGGAAAGTTTGTGTCCAATATAATATACAACGTATATATTGTACAATGTACAATATATACAATGTCCAATTATATTGCACAATTATATAATATAATTGTACAATGTAGTTGGACAATTATATTATATAATTCAAATACATTTAGAGGGCTCAGTCTTCAGACATGCTGAATATCCTCCATTCCTTTTACATCACGTAGCAACTGAAGGGTCTCAACACTCTTCAGTATTAGAAAATTAGTGAACAATGTAGTTAATTTTATACTTTGAGAGAAACTGGAATTTGAGAAGGACAGTGTAATATTTGTTGATTTATGGAATGGTTATTAGAGTACGTTGTAGAAAAGAAAAATACTTTGTAAAAAAAAAGAAGGCTATTTGCATCCTACCTATTTTCAGAGGATAACACTTTGCTTGTAAAGAATGTTTGCAGGGAAATCAAACATTTTTCATGCACTTCGTTCTCAAATGGTCAGAAATGGACATATAAGAGCATTAGGTCTGTTCCTTCAAGTTCTTCTTCCTACTTTCATGAGGATTTAATTTAACTGTAAAAAAAGTTTGTGGATAAAATCACTAATATGAATCTCAAAAGGGATATTTCTGAGAGATGAAAACTTTCAGAGGAAGCCGAGTTGATTTGATTATAAGTGTACAAAGCTCAGAATTCCCAGTGGTGTGATAATCCTTAAAATGAAAATTCTTCCTAAACAGAACACTCTGTATGGGAACATCTTTCAACACACACTTATCTGAAGTTCTTTTCAAACAAAATCCCTATCAACAACAAATTCTTATGGGATAAAGATGATATCTTGGAATTAAAGCCATAAGTAAGAGACAAGCTCAACAAGCCTATGATGTTTCTGAGGACATGATCACTTTTATTACAGAAATAAAATTAAGTGTATACTACTAGAATGTATGTGTATGCCTCTAGCAAAATATCACTTTTATATACATGATCAGTCCAGTATGGAGGGAAACCTTATTGACACAGTTTATTAGTAGATATGGAAATTTAAATGTATGAGTACAAGAGTATAAATCATGCTGGTCCACTGCTCAAAACCAATAAACAATTATAGCAGAATATTGGAGAAATAGTATGCAAAAAAAATAGCAAAGAAGGCTTACTTGAAAGGCTTATTTTACTATCTTTGTCAACTTGTTTTTCAAAAACTGTTTTACTTTACTTTCCTTTTCCTTTATTTTTTAAATACAAGAATACATTGTCACTTATTTCTAGGGCTTCTCAACTTTGTGTTTACTACTTTCTAGTGATTTGGGAATATTGTTTTCTCATGTACAAATAACGGATTTCTGTTTTACATAAAGGTCACAATTGTGTCCTTGTGTCCTCCCCCCTCCCTGCCCTCCTCCCATAGCACTTTTTATTCTCTCTTCTTTAAAATATCTAGAATAGCAAGTAACTGGATCATGTAGGATGTCTCATCTTTAGGCAAATGTTGTGAGATACCAATCTTTCTAGCACATAGATGCTGGAAGCAAAAGAGTTTCGAATTGTCATCTAGTGATATTAAATATATACAGCTTTGCCAGTGTGAAACAAGTCACCAAGAAAGAATTTTCCTGTTATTAGACTAGATTAAATGTCACATCAATTAATAATTCAGTAACATTTCTTCAGTTACCATTTTTACAATAAATGTCTATGTTTGCCCAGTATTTGAACAAAAGCAGATAATGGAACGAGGGTTTATAACTGTATTCAGATAACTGCAAATTATGCTTTTCTTAAAATCTGTGTCTGTTTGTACACTATGCTATATTTTGGTTGTTGATACTATAACATAAAAAGTAACTACATTTCATAGTATAGTAGATTTTTCAACTTGTGCAATCTTGTCTTGATTTCATGGGGAGATTGTGATGAGAGACTCCCATTTACTCTTGAGTTCAGCATTAAGATAATTGCATAATGAAGCAATCAATGAGGACCCTTCAATAATGCTGCTTTTTTTTTTGGTTGTTACTGTTTTAAACACAAATCTTGACAAGCAATTTTGGCTACTACACATAAAGTAGTATTCAGGGCACAAAGAAAATTTGTATATATGCATGAAAACTGATGCCTATATTATCTCAGTTATCAAACATCTTATAAAAAAATATTATTTATATTTTCTAGTCCGAGAGGAAGTTAAGATACTATCAGATCTGTAAGCAATTTAATAAAAAAGTAAACAATTAATCATTAGTTTGTATTTCACATTTTAATGTTTGTTTTATTGGTTACTCTATTTTTTCATAGGTTTTTTGGAGGCTTGTCTGAAAGAAAATATGCCATATACTTAAGCCAAACCACAGTAAAATTATTCTGCCTAAGTTTAAGAGACCCAATCATTTCTTTTCATACTTTATAATAACATATGACATGTCAATTTAAACAAAATACACAATATTTGCTGACTGTAGTAGAAGGTTGATATTAAAATAATGTGTTGCTGTTAAGAGGAGATAATTGAGCATACTGAAATGTAGGGACTATCTGCTACAGCAAATGCAATACAAACCCCTAATATTCTCCTAACAAAGGGTGCTAATATAGATAATATTTAGTATCTAGCATTTTATTGGTGTGACTAGCAGAAATCTTTTTTTTTTTTGGTACATTTATTTCACAACACACTTTAAAATATGGATTTCAGCCCTAAAGACTTCAGTAGCAATAAATATTGTAAAATATTCATAAAATCTTTTTTCTGGGCAATAGTGTGTGTGTGTGTCTGTACCTGTGTATGTCTGTGCCTGTATTTTAAAAAGAAATCTTACTGTCTTGAGTTTGATTTGATTCTTTCTGAATTTACCCAGGGTTTGCCACCATGTGCTCTTCTACTTCCTATATTAATAAAAAAAAAAAGCATAAAATCTCCAAGTCCTAGAACACCAGTATTCTTAAATGCCTTCTGCTGTTAGACCAAATATTTTACAGAATTCTCAAATTTTTAGACAAGCAATTTTGCATGCCTTTTTTTCCTCTAGAGTTCTGCTCTTTCTTTCACTTATGCTCTATGGACATGCATCCTATTGTTTTTAGTATAACACAAAAATCTCTATACTTCAGTCTTCTTGAATTCTTGCTTTTCCCCCAAGTACTAGGTGGAGTGTGATCATTTGTATTTGCTACTTCATGCCATTTTTCTTGTCTGCTTCCCTGAAACTGTGCTTATGTTGTCCAAGTTAACACTTGCGCCCGAAACACTAGATCCCAGAAAAAGCTTTTTTCAGGTCTTACCAGAGCCCTGACAGAATTTCTTGTACCCAGATTCTTTCCAGGTTCCCTCCTTAATTACCAGTCCTACCCACGATGTATCACTCCAAATCATTCTCTGTATCAATCAGGTTCTTCCCAGCATTGCTCCACACTCTGCTGCCCCTAATAGTAAACAGTGGCTGCTTCAGAGGAGGAAATGTGGTGGCAACAGCACAGTCACTTTGCTCATTTCCCCACTCAGCACCATTCAAGTCACCCTCGCACAGGTCCAGAGGACAGGCTGGCCATTCAAAAGCTCCTGTTGTTCTGCTGTCTGACCAGTGACACACAACAGGAAACACTCCAGTTTGAACTTGGCATCTTCTCATCTCCCTTCTTCCCATTCCCACCCACTTAACATTGCATTTGCCTTTGCAAATTGTTACCAGTTTATGAAGAATCTATCTTCTAAGGTCATTGTTGCATAGAACTATCACCAAGAAGCAGGTTTTGCACATTCAGCCAAACAAAACTGCAGGCATTCAGGTGTTCCCTTTAGCTCAGTTTATAGGCTCATTCTTCTAAAAGTATATTTGGTTCTGTCATACATTTTATGTATAATGCAAACTTGAAAGGAATATACTACATCCTTTTCAACACATTTTCACTGTGGTGAATCTGTGACTTATTATTGTCCGATACATAGACTTACAAAAAGTTAACTTTCCCTATGCATTCCTACATATAATTTTTGTTGTAGTAATAATACGAGCTGTGTGGTTCTTAAAGTATGACTGCTATTTCAGTTTGGGGTATCTGTGAGAGAGAATAGACTCAGAAGTATAAATAACTTGCTATTCCTGTTGTAAAGTCTTCTAGAGAAAAAAAAAAGCCAAAGACCAAAATCTTGAAGCAGTATGGCTTTGCCCTTTCGAAAATGAAATACAAAAATCCACCCCAAGTGATTCCATATTTTATGTGTTTGAATAAAATATGTATTTGGCTTATCTTTTCAAAGTAAAGGTAAACTTCATGAGAGTTCATGTCATTTTGCCTTTTGCCTAGAGGTCCTCTAAATTTTAATGACTTGTGTTATACCTATGGTTTACCTCTGAAATTTACCTTATTTTTTGAGGTCTCTGTAGCAATTGGCTGTTCAAAGAGTCTGCTTGTCTGCTGCCCATATTATCATGTTAACTGTTTGTTAAAACTATGGAATCTTGCATCTATGTCCAGTGATCTGAGACATGGTCATTGTCACCAAGCATGACAATGAAAATGGTAGGAGAAAATCTTGTTGCAAACCCGCCTGCAAAGTCTACTTAACTTTACTACTTCTCTTTTTTCTTGTGACTACTTGTCTGTCACGCTTGAATAGGACCTTGAAAACTTTTGAAGGGATTTTGAGGTCCCATACGTTTTGGAGTAAAGTCCTGGATATGCCTGCGCACCTTTTGCAGTTCACGTCTAAAATCTGCAGTCATGTAAGTCAAAGTACATTTACACACAACCAAATGTGAACTGCATCAGTTTCCCTCTCTTCCACAAATAAGGTACAAGACAGTATACAAGTAAAATCCAATTCCCAATCAAGAATTTTACCCTTTTTGTGGGCCAGAGGGCCCATAACTGATATAAAAGTTTAGTGTAGGATTTTCCAGAAGGGAAAAATTAATCTGAGAACTTTAAAATAGATTAAAATACAATGATTTTTATTTTGTTTTATTTACAATTTATGCTGTCTTTTCCAGAAAGGGGGAAAAAAACTACAGGGAGTTGTATTTCAGTTTTGCCTTGACACAGTGTGCTCAAAAGTACATGATTATCATCGTAAGTCCTATTTGAGAAATTAATTTTTAATTTCTTTCAATAGCTTTTGCTTTTACCTAAGTACTATGGCCAAAATCTTGATTCTGTAAATACTAATACAGAATAATTTTGTCTCAAAATGGAATTGATGTCTATGGGACTGAGGAGAAATAGAAACTAGAGAGTTCTTAATACCAAAAGTGTTTATCTTGAAAATCTTGTCCTGCTTCTTCCTCCCCCTTCCCTTCCCTCATCAAAGATCTGAAAGGGTGAAGCCCACTTATCTCAAGCACCGTCTTTCACAATTTCCCAGCATGATTGCTACATTCATTTGGGATACTTGGCTGATAGATCCCTGGCTTTCATCTTGCGACAATGGAAAGGAGGGCATTCTCAGTGACAGGCCAAAAATATGAAACAAACTTCTTACAAAGCTGATCCCAAACAAGTGGAGCCTCTTTAGCATGACTTTCAAGCTCAGTACAAGGCATATCTGTATTAACTGACATTCCCCAATAGGTATGTAGTAATGACACTGAACACAGGAGGAGTCAGTCTCCAGAACATTATGGTAAAGAAACAGCTTCAAAGCAGAGAAAGAAAAGTGGTACCTTCTAGAAGTAATTTTGATGTATCTTTAATCATTTCTATGTGCTCAAATACTCCAATGATTAGTGCCATAGATATACCTATAAATAAATCACACAATGTTGGAAAACATCTCTGAAACATAAACTGAAGTAGTCATCATCTGTAATGCACATGAGAAATATTTAATTAGCTGTGCAAGTGAGCTGACATGCAAGTACAGTATGTTAATTTGCAGAATTTTCTTTGAGGAACACAAGCTGTTCCTTAAGTGTACGAAAATGAAAGTAGCTTATACAAAATTAAGTTCTGAGATCAATGGCAAAACTTCTTTAGCATCTCTAAGTAGCACTTGATAAAGACACTGCAGTTAAGAGTTGATCAGTAACTTAATTATAAATTCAAATGTCAAAGTGAGATGTTATTACCATTATACTATTATTCCAGTAATTGCAGGACTGTTGCAAATGAAGTAAAAAAAAGGGAAGTTAACAGATCAAATATGGGACAAAAGTGAATAAAATGACAACAGGAAAAAAAAGGGGAAAAAAAAGACAAATAACAACTAGAGGAAAAAAGTGTTACCATAAAAATAAAGTTGTCAGAAAATGGAAATATCTTATGATATGTAACGCTGTAATAAAATATTAAGTTCTTATTGCCAAATGCCATGCTGTCATCTAAAATAATGAGGAAGGGAAAAAACTATGATCACTAGGTAAAATTTCAAGAGATCTTCAATTCTCATAAGTGGAATAGAACAGTTTTCATTCCATGCTGGAGATGAAAATCTACCCTACTTGGAAACAATCAAAGAGATTATTATTAACAAAGTGTTTGGAAAGTTAAGAATGGAATATCTTTTCAAGAACTTTACCAATAAGTAGAAGGTTAGAAATAGCATGGTAGTTAGCAACAGAATCTGAACCACATAAAACCTTCTTAAAGGAGGGTGTTGAGAAAGTAATCACTTTAAAACCCTCAGGAAATATGCCACTGAAGAAGTGATCATTAATAATATCTCTTATGTGGCAGGAGAATCAAAAGGAGGAACATCATCACACATAAGGTAGAGGGAAAGTGCTAGTGTTTTTATATAAGGTGAAGTTAATTGACTCATGTAGGTAGACTTGTAACAGGAGAAGGATAATTAACAGATACAAAAAGAAAGGGGAAAAAATGGGTTAAGCAACAGGTTAGATGCATGTCGAAATCTTCTCTGTAACTGGAAAAGTTTTGTTTATTATTCACTAAACAATAGATTCAAATCGATTTTAAAAGAGTGACTAATGTGAAGGAAGAAAATGTTTGCAAGGCACTTTCCAGGTGATAGATTTATAGATAGAGTATCAACATTAAAAAGGGTTTCTCAGTTTTAGAATGGAAAATAAATTACATGGTACAGTGGGCTTTGACGTCACTATGATCAAAATCTTACACTGATATTTAGGAGGTTAGCAGGGAAAATAGTTATATGTTGCTCCAGAGGGATGAAAATCATAGTAAGTATAAAACCAAAATCATCTAAATTTAAGATTATTATACAATGGAATGTCAGCACATATTTGCAATTACTTACAACTACTTGCAGAAACTTACAGTTTCTTCTGATTTTGTGCCCCAAATTGAGGTAAACTTGGAGCTGATGAAAAGATTTCCTAAAAATAGGATGTCAATCAGATAAGGTAGTCTCTGAATTGTAACAATTTAAAAAGAAATTTATAATCCTGTGTATTTTATTCCCATCTTTGATTTTTTTGACTGGGGCTCGTTCACTGGTTGATATCGGTGAATTCAATTTATTCTTAAAGAAGAAATTTTAATTATATACTTGGTAAATCATTAAAAATGTATGATTTTACTTCAGACTTTGAGAATAAACACAGTGAACATATACCAGAAAGTTATAAGCAAAAGTTAAACTGTGTTTAGCTAAAAATCAGAGATATGATAACTAATAAAAATGCAAGGAAAGGGTCAGATTATGTAATTTAAGGAAAGAAGGGATAGTTAAAAATGGAGAAACAAAAAATATAGCTTTTAAGTATAAGAAAATTGTAGATATAAATTTTTAAATACTTGGTAAAAACTTATGTTAGTGAAAAAATAAAAGAAGTGAGATGTTTAGAAGTATATGACTTTGGAAGGGTGTTTTAGGTTAACAAGAAAAGACAGGGCCAAAAGAGTTTCCTCAAAAATACTTTGCTAATATACATCTAATTAGATGGGGAAAATAAAAATGGCTTAGAAATAGGAAGGAATAAGCAGGAAGTGTTACAAGTATGACAAGGGATACCGCTTCACATTGGACAATCTGCATGAAAATAAGTGAGGCAGGAAGAAGTACAACATGTATAGCAATAACATTGCCAAGAACAATTCTGTATTGGAATTTGACTTATTAACCATATGTGAGTTTTGTACAGATTTTAAAGAAATTGCTTGTTGTAAGCAGTGTCTATAAGAAAACATAACTGTGTCTGAGATAAAAAGAATGAAGGATATAAGAAGAAACAAAAGTGAAAAAAATGGAAAACGTTAGAAAAACAGGAGACCAAGAAGCTTTAGAGGAAAGGAAAAAAAGAATCCAATAACAGTATAATAGATGCATTGTAACTAGAGAGAAATAGGGATGATTAATGGAAGGTGAAATTAAAAGAAGTGATGTAAGAGCAAAGAGTACTACAAGGTCATCTATATCAATGAGCTATATGAACCCTGACATTTTTACAATGGGTTTTCAACAGAGTGAACTGATCCTAAAGTATAGCAGCTTGAGTGGGACAGAGGAGAAAGAAAGAAAAGGTTATGTTGCAGCATGATGGAAAAAAAGCTTGTCTTAAAAAATTAAGTCTTTTCAACAGCTAAAGCCTCAGAGAGTTCCTTAGTGACCTGATTTGTCAAATGGATTTTTGTCCCTTGCTTGGTATTTTCAGTTCACTGCATTCTCTTATGGCAGGTTTCAGTAAATAATATCTAAAAAAATTTAGATGCTGTAATGTTTATTTTCATATCTTGACTGAATTGGGTTTCCCCATCTACTTAGTGTAAACATTTTGAGATTCCTTTAGTAGTATGTGCTTTCTGACTATTGATGGCAACACAAGGTCCCAAAATACAGAAGAAATATCCAGTTCAAAGTATCACTCCCTACAGCTATGGATTTCGACTTGAGATCGTATCTCAAAATCACTTTTTGTAGTAACCTACTGCTCTACTAAACACTAGTAACACAAATCAATCTGGCATTCCCAGAAGCCCAGGGAGAATTCTCACACAGCTTTCACTGTAAGTGCATTAAGGTTGCAATGGTTGATCTAGAATCAGGGTTTCTCAGAAGAGCACACTGCCAAAAAAAATAGACTCCTTAAAACAAAAAATAATAATAAAAATTAAAATAATTAAAAAAAAATAAATAAAAATTAAAAGGAGATCCCTCTACAAAACTACGATGTTGCCTGACCAGAAATGTGTATACCTGTCCTTCTCCACCAGGCAGGGCATCAATGAGAATGCATTGCTTGGAATGCCAATTGCATTATACTGTCTGAGAAAAACCTGAAAATTATCATTATTACTAATATAGCAATTACAGCTGTTCATTCTACACAAAAAATCACTGGCTTTTTTGGGTTTTAACTTGCAGATTTTGTCCCTTTTCACGTAGTCTACAAAAAAATCCGTCCTCTTTCATCTTTCAATTTCACTACTGCTTTCGCATGTGAAAGCAGATTGCTGTTTTGTTTTGTTTTTCCAGGCACTTTGACTGAGTGAAAGTGAATGTGAAATACATGTATTGTGATCTACATAATGGTCTTGTTTTGTTTTGTGTTTTGTTTCACAAACGAATGGGGGAAATGGTACATTCTATTACTTCAGCACTTTTTTTACAAGCTGAATTTTGGGAAAGGGTGAAGTAGTTCAAACAAAAGAACCTGCACAAACTTTATCTCATCTCTGAAGAATGCTGCAACATTTCAGGTACAGCACTACAAGAAGGGGGGGGGGGGAAAGCCAGTTTCAATGGGCTTTGGCTAATACCCTATGGAGAAATCAGGTGATTCTGCTTGTATTTGTGCAAACCTTCTGACGCCCCTCTGCCACAATCCCAGCATGGGAAAGGGAGGAGAGTATATGAACAGATCATCAGCACCAGATACAAAGACGAAAAGGGGAAGGGAGCTGCTGAAAGCTGTTTCCTGTCCTTCTCAAACTGCAGTTTAAAGCTGTTGCTTATTTAAAACTTATGGAGGGGTCTGAATCCACTAAAGATGCGTCTTTAAAATAAATTAGTGCTACTATATTCAAGCTCTCTTTGGACATTCACATGCAGAATTAAAGTAATTAAAATATATTAAACCTTAAGAGAGTAAAATATTTATGTGGTTTGCTTAATCTGCTTTAAAAAACAATATTGAGTTTCTTGATGGTTCTGAGTTTATATGATCTTATGATCCTTATGATCCTTATGGCCGTTGTCAAGGACTCCTTTGCCCTCTCTGTTCACCAGACTTGTATGTTATACAAAACTTAGGCCCCACTGAGAGTTTGTGTTGTAGTATATTTAATTAGGTCGTTACTCATTTTGTTGTTGATACCTAGAATTTAATGAAATGGCTTCTAAGAGTGACAATGGTAACAATAAATTATATCTACCCTGCATTAATAATTAAAATCTGCCTTTTAAAGTGTGGTTCAGAGGTGTGTCTCAGTTCCTGACTAGGACCTATGTGCTTAACAATAGATTTTAACCGTCTTAAACTCTCTGAGAAAGTACATGTTGGGACATATGTGTACATGAATTTAACTCCATGATTTGTGGAATATTGTAATACCAGTGAAAAGGCCAATGCTCTGTTATTAGGCCTCCTGGCAGGTAGGATTACTTGCATTTTGCTTTCATAAAATTGATTGGTTTCTGCTGGAAGAAAGCTGCTCAAACACTTGCCAAACAGCATGAATCTAAGGGCCTTCTGTAGTCAATGGTATAAATCCATTGAGTAGAAATGTGGAGACACATACCCTGTATTTCTAGATAATGATTGGCACCTAACCCACTGGCATTTTTTGTTTTATGATTAAACACATATTGATGGGTAAAAGAGGACTTTGTACTTTTTGTATTAAATTTTGCTATTAGGCAGCTGTTACTTTACGTGCTGCACAATTAGTCTTCTTGCTTCTCACAGAAGGGCCCATTTCTTTTCATAGAATTATCACAGGTTGATCTCTTCTTGCTGTAATTTCTTTACTTAGGGAAGAAGCCTGTCTTGCAGCTTGAACACTGAAGGCAGAGTCCAACAAAGTTCAGCTTCCAGGATGGTTCCACTGAGGACTCAGAGGCTATGCAGACCACAATTCTCACCCCAGATTCTTGTGCTGACTTAGCTGAAGTCCTTCAATTTTGAGAATCCAGCTGAAGATGTTCGGTTCAATTAAGTTACTTAGAAGATGTCCTTAAAATGTTCAGTTCTGTTCTTAATTATGTCCCCCCTTGATAAAATGGAGAAAAGAATTCTTACAAGATTTCGGTAAAAAATAAAAGCAAATCAAATGACCAAATATGGGTTGTGGTAGTATAACCTAAAGCCTTTAAGCAAATACAAATTATTTTAATGCATACTATTTCCAAATTAAAACCACAAATTTTAACTGCCTTTTTTAAACTAATTCTCTGTTGGTAGCTTTTGAATGTAAAGGATAAGGGAGAAAGGGTTTGATTAAGTGAAGAGATACTATTCCTAAAAATCCTGAGCAGGTTTTCATGATAGCTCAGACTTCCCTCAAGTCTTAAAAAGAGCAGCATTCAGCCTGTCTCCTGAGGTTTTTCTAAACAAAGTTACTGTTGATGCTCCCTCCACAGACCTGGCCAAAGAAACCTATAAAACATTTATAATTCCCAGATTGTTAATACAGAAACATAGTGAAAATACGGAAAGTTGTGTCTGTAACTGCCTGTGAAAAGGCAAAGGAAAGAACAGTGTTACTAAGATAGAAATTCCCTTCACTACCAGAGGAAGGAGGTGGGGGAGACTTCCTGTGATGACTTTGGAGCAAGCCCTGGGTTATAAATGGGAAGATGGGAGAAGGAAAATGAGGATCAGATATGTATTCCACACCACCATGTCCAGAAGCAAGATTTCCCTGTCCCTGCTTGTCTCCCTCCCCAGAAATATTATTCTACCTGTTTAATAAAAAAAAAAAAAAAAAAAAGAAAACAAAATCCAGCAGGGAGATCTGTGTCTTCAACAGGCTCTAGCAAGATTCTGGCAAGGCTCAGCCCTCTCTCATCAGAGAAAACAAACCTGTTTTTATCAACAGAATGAAAGCATTAAAAAGCAGTTTCTACCCATACCTGTATTTTTAGTTCCTCTTCCAGACTGGAGGGTCAGAAGAATAAGCGCTTTTTCTGATTCCTATTACAACACTGTCAGCTGCAAAAAGTCATCTGCTCCATCAGAGGACCTAAATGCCACTAAACAGAACCCACAGGGACAAGCACAGAATTCAGACATGCATACAAAGGAATCACAAGAACATTAATCTTTTCAAGAATCAACTGACAGTACATTTCAGAAAGCACATGTAACTCAATTAATGCTTGTGCTCACAAAACCTTGTAATTTATGAACTACAGCTCTTGGGGTTTGCTAAACAATTAAAATCAAATCTAGCTTCTCCCCTAAATTTTGTAAAGCATTTTTTATAAGTTTAATTCCTGCAACTTCAGCAGGAACAGTTCATCTACATGACCCTGAGAGTAAGAGAGGAAATCTTATTGCTCGGTGATCTGCTGTCATCAATGGACAAAAATTAAATGCTTTCGCTAATCCTTTCACTCTCACTAGCCATTGACCATGAAGCTTTGTTGACCTTGCTGGAAACCCTGGCAAGAATTATTGAGAGGCACTTGAGTGAGCTATTCTTTTCTCTCAGGAAAGAACCAGAGGGTAGTAGCTGATGACTGCTCTTTTGCCTCGATCTCTTATGCAAGATACTCCATTCCTTCTATTTGATATACACGCCACATTGTTAGAGCAATATTCAGCAACATGTTGTAAACACTGCTTTTGGATCTGATCTGAACCATACAGTCATGGCAATGGTGAAAGTGGAACTATAGTTCAAATCAGCTCAAACAGAGCTGCTGCTGCCAAATTATTTGAAAAACCTTAGGAGGATATGAATAAGCTATTTCTGTGTTAATGTCAATATTTTTAACTTGCTTTTCACAGTAAGACCAACTGTTTAAATATGTTTAAATGCCTGGGTATTTTTAAATGGCCAGAAGCAGTTATTCTTTTCTTAAGAGGTTTCCAAATATCACTCTGAGTGGGAGACTTCGCTGTGGTAATCTCTGGTGTGCCTCTTCAATGCTGGAATTTCAATGTTGCACCTTTTAGCTGTGGTTGCATACAGAGCTCTTTCAGCATCTCACCTGGTGGCCTGTAGCAATTTGGACCCATGCAGCTTCATAAAATTACTCCTGTTTTAAACGGATGTTGGTTAGACAAGCTGAGATGAGCCATCCCAATGGCTTACTGCCAGTGAAGGAGGCAGCTGTGCTCTCTCCTTTCCTCGGGTGCCTTCTGAAGCCTCCCTGATGTGTACTGTAGCATACCTCTGGCTATTTACGGAGCTGATTAAATTCTCTTAATGGGTAAAAAATTCATCCAGGACTGAAAAGTATCTTGTCCTCTAAGAATGAGCTACTTTGCTGATGCTTTCTTATTGTCTTCTGCTACTTCCTAAAAGGGAATTAGGAACGACAAATTAGGGCCCGACATGCTGTTGTCAGGACTTCTTAATAAAGCCATTCCTCAGTGTTGTGGAGTTTGATGGCCTCCAAAGGATGCTGCAGGAAACACTGACAAAATTTTGGCATATGGGGAATGGGACATAGGCCATGGCCATAGGGTAAATTTTACTCCTTTAGTTGCCATTGTCCTAAGACATTAATTGTTAATTTTCTATAAAATTGTGAGGTGGTTCATATTATCAGTGTACACAGAATACAATGGGTGGGTTTCAGAAAATACCTGCAGGGTTTTTTCTATAAATGCAGCTGCCCCACTGTTCCTTGAAACTTTCATAATTCCTATTTACAAAAGCACCGAAGTCCCATTAAAAAAAGGGGAAAAAATCAGCAGGGACCTTTTTTTTAGTGATGAAATAGGTTAATTTCATAGCTGACTTGAAATCTTGTGACAAGTTATGGTATTCTATTATGCCATTATTAGTAGAAGACATAATCCCTTGCAGCTGTGGTAACTCATGATAACGCACAATATATACCCATCAAGATATCTCCTGACAGCAATGAAATTAACTCGTGTCACCCCTGTGTCTAACAGAATGTGCTTGCAGCTTCTTCTTAGTATGCTATTTCAGATACCAATGAATTGTTATATGGGGAAAATGCATCTATTAGAAACAATTACTTATATCAAAATTTTCACTGCCTTTACTGTACATTTGATGATGAATGTTTCAAGCAAGTTAAGCAGACATTATAGGTAAGTGTTTGAAAGCAAAAGAATTCATAGTTATTGCTTACTTCTCAACTGTGTTTTCCTGAACTTTGACAGGATCTGGAGGACTTCCCTGCACAGTTACTGTTACTCCCAATACATCCTGGTGAGGTTACAGTCCATTTCTGTGTCTTCTGGCTCAGAATCAGTGTGTGAGCTGAAGCCTAATGCTATTGCAAAGTCTGCTGTTGTAAGGAGCTATTTTGAAATTATAGGATGATGAAAAAACTATCCGTTACTTACAATTTCATTTTATGTCACAAACTAATACTTCTAGTACAGAATTATCTATGGGTCTTTAAAGCTTGGAGAACATATTCTTTATGGCTAATTCCAAATTGCTGGAATGAAAATATATTTTACAGTATTTCAAAGCAGAGGAAGAAAGCAAATCATATGAGAGCAAATGCATTTTAGCAACATTTTTAAGACTGCACTTTTAATGACCTTTTAAAATAAGTGTTTTGAAATAACAATTAAACAAGTAAAGATATAAAAGCCAGTATTTACTGCCACACATATTCTCACTTTCTGACAGGTTTCCATAACACTTCCCACATAGTAAACATTATGCAAACGCTCTGTAGTCCCAGTATAGTATGGGTTATTCCAACTTAACTTCATGTACTTCCCTGATGACTAGATCAATTCTGACTTTAATTTTTTATTTAAAAACAACAGCTACAACAGCTGAACTCCAAATTAGACTCATGGAATACCCTCAATTTAGGTCTTTTAATAAAATGGAAAAGTTGAAAGCAGCCTGGTCACAAGGGGAAGTGTTACTTAAAGCTTGAGTTTGGCCATCAGCATTACAGAAATAAAAGACAGCTTTAAAAATAGAGACTACTGGTTTTATCACTGGTCTGAATGGCTTCCCTTGTGGCTAAGCAGCTTTTAGCTTTAAATTTTTATTAAATAAAAAAACCCAACAAATAGAATGCTCTTTTTTTCACCTGATTTGAGCAGATCCTATTTTAGGAAACAAAAGCCAATAACTGTATAAAAATAAACAGAATGCTTACCACGTGGAAGGTGTGATTCCCAACATTTAAAAGTCAGAAAAGTATTAATTCCTTCTATAAATGAAACATATATCCATTCTGAGATTCGGAAGCATTTGACAGTATGAATTAACAAAACCTGGATTAAAAATAGCAGCTTTTATAGCCTGTATTTCATGGAAACAAAGCGTTTCGATGAATTTCATACAGTGTAACAATATAAATTGCAAATTAATGCAAATTTAAGAAATACTGCAGCTATGTCCCAAAGAGCAGTGCGATTATATCTTAACAGAAACAAAAATTTGTTATTGACACTAAAACTCCACCATTTAGGCTTTCAAAAAGGCATGCAATATTTTAATTACAGTCTACTGAGAGGCTAATATCCTTGGCTGGACTTTGAAAGTGTAAGGATAAGTGTTTTAAAGGCAGAGGATTTTAGGGGAAAGGTGTTTCAGTGAGTGTGTATGGTGCTGCAAGACTTTTGATTGCACAGCTTTGGGATTGCTGGGATCTTGCCTTCCGAACCTTTAGGCACCTTTACCCAACAAAGACATTGAACCCCTTAACCGGTACATTGATTTAAAGCTGTTTTAGAAAAGCCAGCTGTGATCCAGCTGAAAAAGGCTAGATGCCTGAACATATGAAAACAAAAATGAGAGAGTATCTTGGCTGCTGAAGTGGCTGCCTCCCACTTGTTTTTGGTTTTTTCCAGTCTGTTTCCAAGTCTCTGTGCCTGGCCCTCCTTCCAGAAACTACCTGCTACTGTTCCTGTAGATGTTGTACTTAGGCTGTGGAGAAAAGATTGCAGAAATCTGATTAAATGGGATGTACACTGACAGGATTTTCATAATTTCAGATAATTTTTTGAAATTTTATATATTGTTCAATGGCTAGCTCTTAGCCTCCAGCTTTCACCTCCATTAAAAATCACCTTTCAGTATTATATATTTTCCTCTACTCAGCTTCTGTCTTTGTGTTCCCTGAGTCAGAAGTATCTTTCAAGGTAGGTGTGTCTTATGCAGCATTTGTCAAGGAATGATGTTAATTTGTGAAACCACGAAGCCAATAGAAAAGCTAGTACCTGGAATTGCAAGTATCATCAGAGTAATTATGAACAAATCAGAGAAGGTACTCTCTTAATAAAAACAAAACAAACAAAAGCCCCCAAACCAACAAACAAAAAAACTCCCAGAACCAAACCAAACCACCAAAAAACTAACCAAAACCCAACAAAACCAAAACAAACAAGCAAGCAAAACCCAAACAAACAAATAAAAACCGAAATACCAAACTTTTATATAGTACAATAGTGGCCTAAGCCATAAAAGATCTCTAAAACTAATTGCTGAGGATCAGTTTCTGCTCCAAAAACAATACAGAGTGGATCAGGTACAAAGGAAGGTTACTAATATGATCAGGGAAAGGAGAAGAAGAGATTCTGAAAGAGCTTGGATATTGTTCAACCTAGGAAAATGAAGGCTGACTGTAGGATACCATGACATAAAAACATCAGAATTTTAAAACACCAAGCAGAAACAGAGGTGCTGTTATAACTGGATGTGAACATTGTTAACTGGCCCTGAAAAAGTTCTGTCCAGAAATAGTAGGGTGTTTTCTAATATTCACAGATTCTGAAATGCTCTTCTGACTAGAAGAGTAGTACCTAAACACCAGCAGATTAATGAGGTGATAGATCATGTCTGTTTGTGATAGCGGGGGCTTGATGTGATGAGCCAGATTGTCCCTTCCTGTCTAAAGCTGATGTAAGTTATTATAGTTGAAAATTCTTAGTAAAATATACATATGGATTGGGGCAGCATACTCAAAGCACAGAGCAGATGACTCGGATCTGTTAAAATAGTTCACTCGGCCCACCCATTCAAAAGGTTAAATTAAGCTTTTTCAATAATGTTAAAGCCTACATTACTTCAGTCTTCAGTTCTCTGAAAAGTTATAACTGATCTGGCTACAATGTAGTCCTTGGCAAATTATTTTGCTGATTGAAAGTTTCCTTTATTTATGTATGGATCAAATTTCTTTGGCTTTTTCTTTATGGGGGGACAAAAAGATAATTGAGAAGGCACAGAATGTAGCATTGTTTTCATAGTTCTACCAGTGTAATGGTGCAATACGTTTCTTTTGGAAACTCCAATATGGACTTCAAGTTTTTTATATGGACTTTTGAAGCAATTTCTTTTTTCCATATGATGTCTCACTTTCAGGGTACAATTTTTTAGTAGAATTAAATGTTGCGAAGCTAGGAAAGTTTTGTAGCAGTAGAAGGAGCAGAAACGTCAAAAATGAAGAAGCAGCATCTAAACTGCTGAAGAAGTTACAGCTCTGCTATTTGAAAAGACAATCTCTCCTTGCAAAATATGTTTTAAGGTATATTGCTTAATAAGCATGTTCTGTGTCAGCTGCTTACTTCAGTGTTTTATTCTGAAAAAGTAAGGTATGTGAGTAGCTTCGGAAAATACTTTTCAGAGAATGAACAAGGCTGAGAGTTCAGTGAATTAATTGTAAATTGATGATGCAAATTAGGGGAATATATTTTTTCCCCTGATTACTAAATATGTTTAGTGAAAATCAAATTCATTAGTAAAGAATAAACACACATGCTATAATTAAACTGTATTTACCTTTAACGTATGCCTGTTAGCTGAAAACATCCACAACTGGTGGTTATAAACTTTCTGATGAAAGTGTCTCCTGCCAAAACCCTGGTGTTCTGTCGAAGATTAAAGCAAGTAACTTGTGGTTTCTTTATTATAGCTGGCTCTGACAGCATGTATAAACTGACAGGAAATTTCCATTGAATATATGGTGTTTCAGGATTCTGCTAGATGTGCAGATGTACATACAGGAAGGTTCAGTGGAATTTTAGCTGGAACAGGAAATGGTGGAATATGAAGTTCTAAGGAGACAGGGCTTTGGGGATGTCCTGATTCCCTACAAAGTCTGTAGAAAGAGGTAAGAGTACCTGACTATCTACATCAGGCTTGGCACAAAGGAGTATTTTCTTCTTTCCTCCCTCTCACAGAAAACAAAATGTAAACATGTACCTGTCAGAGCAATTTCTAAACAGGCACTAAATGAGCTAACTTTGGAACTGGAAGCAATAAAGCTGCTTCAGACTGAGGTTACGCCTGAGCTAATTGCCCAGGTGCAGCGCCATGCTTGAGAGGCTACACTGCTCCAAGTAATTGTAAACTTACCTGCTTAGGGATGTCTAACATATTGCTTCATTGTAATATTTAGACATAACTCAAATGAATCATCAAAAAAGCCAGAAAATATCAAAACTGAAGTTCTTTGAGTTATTTTATATGATCACCTGTGGTATGTGCCTTGCAGTAGCATTCTTAATTGCCCAGTAACTGTGTATTATTTCTGTGGGATTGCTGCCTCATTCACTGAACACACTTGGTGTCAAGTCTGAGCTGCACAGTGAGTTGCCATGATATAGAGCACTGTGTATTATACTCTGTAATGTCTGAACGATGTCTTGTGAAACAGAGTGATGTCTACTGCTTCTTGCACTGAAATACGTATGTACTGTTCAGTAAATGAATTAAGGATCAGCTGCAAGGTAGAGATGACTTTCCCGGACATCTGGCTTTCATCCCTTTCTTTGCAAGGGACTTTATGAATGACTTGCTGGAAGATCCTAAGAAAGTCTCCATTTCAATTACTTGTTAGTAAAATGGGGGTCATAATACTTCCTAGTTAAATAGGGGGTTTCTTAATAGGAAGTGTATAAAGCTTTATAAAGCAAACTAAAATCTAACAGAGCATCAGATGAAAATCTAAGAACAATAGTAAAATCTTTATTCATTGCAGGGCTTGGCCAGTGTGAAGTACAGGAGGCACAGTTTTGAACAATCAACATAAAAAAGTAGTGCTGAATACTTTTTGCTTTCAACAATGAAGGCAAAACCAGTGTATGATCACATAAGAATGCAATACCATTATCACAGAAATTACTCATGCCATACCATGACTTTTGAGTGCTTTGCTTACAGACTTGTCATGTTCTAATGTAGCTTTCCATAGTTTGACTCTTCCATCTGTTAATGTATTTGAAGGTAAAACAGTCTCCTTTCAATAACCTATCCTTACATAAGCTGTCTAGAAAAAGAAATGGAACACTGGAAGTGTGGATGAGGGCATGGCTTAATGGTGAACATGGTGGTGGTGCCAGGTTGATGGCTGGCCTCAATGATCTCCAAGGTATTTTCCAACATCAATAATTCCATGATTTTATGAAATGAAAACTAAATAGTTAAGAGACTAGACTCCTTTATTTGGGGCATATAAGGCAAGTTTTCTTTTCAGGTCTGTCACTATATTTCTGAACATCTTGGGAAAGGCTTACTTCTACTTTGGGTCCATGTGACTCTTCTCACCTTGTACCTCTTGGGTGTATTTAGACTATCAGTGTGTATGTAGAGCTGGGTTGTCTATAAGTATAAATTTGAATAGTGTATAGCACATTGAAGGTCCAGTTTCATTTGGCTTATGTAGGCATTAGCAAGTACAAGCAAACATGCTAATAAATTAAATTGGCTAATAAAATGTGTAAGAGAGTATCAACTGGAAGCATGCAACCTTTAAATAAATAAATATATTAATCTAAACAAACTAGTTTTGCATATACTGAAGTCAACAATGCATCAGAACACAGATTCATATTTTTGACGCCAGAAAAACCTCTCTCCTCTGACCAGTAGAAATAATTTCAACTTCCTCCACAAGGTTTTCAGAACATGAAACTTCTCTCCTAGCTGAAATTGCTACTTCTCTAATATTTTCCAGGCATATTTTAAAGTCAGACATTAATCTGAGAGTCACTTTGAAAAATGCGTTGCTTAGTCACTCCTGCATTGCCAACGGTAGAATAGGAAATGTTTTCTTATTCTACAGCAGTAGAGTTGTTTTGTGACTAGTTCCTGGTAGTAAAATTACTTTCAGATGCCTCAGTATGTAGTACAGTAGACATTAGACATTGTTTAAGCATTGATTAGCATTATTAAGTTTGTGTGTACTATGTTCTGATTACTGTATAAACATAATGCCCGTTAAAAAAACCAATCTTTTAGACATAGTCCACTCGAGTAGATTCAAAAGAATATATCTGTTCATGCATAACAATATGCTATTACAACTTTATAAGATACATAAAAATTGCAGGTTAAATTATTGAGTCAAAAGTCAAGTTGTCTGAGCTTTTTAACCTTTTCTGCTATCTTATCCTGAGATATTGAAATGTGAATCCATTTTCTACAGCATGTGAAAGAAAACAAAATATAATTCATGTATGGTTCCGTGCCCTCTTTTCTGTGTATATAGCTAAACAACTTTATTTTTTGTGAAGACCTTCATACTGGCTAAATTATCTTCTTAATTTGTGGAAACTACATGATCTTGTATCAAAATAGTGTAACCAGCAGGACTTGGGACTAATCATTTGTCCAGTTTTGGACTCCTCACTACAAGAAGTATATTTAGGTGCTGGAGTATGTCCGAGACAGGGGACAAATGTGGTGAAGGCTCTGGAGCACAAGTCTTACGAGGAGTGGCTGAGGGAACAGGGGAGAAAAGGACACTCCGAGTGACCTTATTACTCTCTTCAACAGCCTGAAAGGAGGGTGCAGCAAGGTGAGCGTCAATCTCTTCTCCTAAGTAATAAACAATAGGGCAAAAAGAATTGGCCTCAAACTGTGCCAGGGGGGATTAGTCTGGATATTGGGTAAAAATTCTTCACAGAAAGGGGTTGTCAAGCATTTTAATAGGCTGCCTAAGGGAGTGATTAAGTGATCATCCCTGGAAGTATCTTAAGAGATGTGTGGATGTGGCACTTACGGACATGGTTGGTGATGGATCTGCAGTGTTAAGTGAATGGTTGGACTTCATGATCTTATGGGTCTTTTCCAACCTAAGTAGTTCTATGATTCCATAATCTTAATAGGGAAAAACTGCTCTTGGAATCCAAGTTAATTTTGGCTTGCCTATATTGCATTACAGCATATAGTATCTATATACCTCAAGTCTCATAATAAAGCTGAGGGGCATGTTCTTCAGCTTAAAGGTAAATAATTTGAGTTTGAAACATTTTTCAAGGCTTTTAGTCAACATAATACTTTTCCCCTTCTAACTCTAACCCCTAATAATCAGAGTTTGATTTTAATTGTCTTATGACGAGTGATACATTTTGAATCTTTGGGAAAGCTATTATAATTTTCTTGAGTTCAGCTTTTTGTAGTTAACACTTGCAAAAAGCAATGAACTTTCAGATTCAGCAGCTACAGGCCACTTCTGAACTCTTGTGCCTCTTGGAGGTTAGGTCTAGTAGATTTAGTAGCAGCTGCAGCAATGACTGACGCTGCTGCACTGCACTGCTGGATTCACTTCAGCCATTCTTCTAAAATTTCATTTCTCTTTTCTTTGTTATGGAAGGGAAGTAATGGAACACTTTTCTATTTGTGAAAAAGTGGAGGGGTATTATTTAGAAGATGAAAAAAAATGTCCCCGAGAGTAACAAAGAGACTATGAGAACACCTGGCACACACTGTAGTCATAAGGATAAAAGGTGCTGCTGGAAGAAAGTGTATTACTTGGAAAGCAAATATACAGTATTTACAGGTTGTTCATATTTCATAGCATCATAGAATCAGAGAATGGTTTGGGCTGGAAGGGAAGTTTAAAGTTCATCTAGTCCAACTCGCCTGCAATGCACAGGGTATATTTTCAACTAGATCATGTTGCTCAGAGCCCCGTCCAACTTGATGTTGGAGATTTTCAGGGATGGAGCATCCACCACCTCTCTGGACAACCTGTTTCAGTGTTCTACCACCCTTATTGTAAAATTCTTATACCTCATATCTAGTTTAAATCAACCTTTTAGTTTAAAACATTACCCCTTGTCCAATCGCAACAGGCTCTATTAAAAAGTCTGTACTCATCTTTCTTATAAGACTTTGAGCATTGAAAGGCCACAATGTAGTCTCCTAAAGTCTTCTCTTCTCCAGACTGAACAATCCCAGTTCTCTCAGCCTTTCTTCACAGGAGAGGTGTTCCATTCCTATGATCTTTTTTGTGGCCCTATTTCTCAGGAATGAGATAAATACCTCCTTGGCTTGTGCATTTTGTTTGTATGTTTTAAGCTGTCAGTCCTGTTTCCTGTATGTCCAGTTCTAAAGAGGGTTTCAAAATAAGAAGACGACCATACAATCCAGTAAGACATTCTCATGCTATTTTGGCCCAGGGTATGTGTTCAGGCTGAGAAGATAGTAACATTTGCTATGCCACATAAGAGTGGCTTTAAAATGCAAATAAATGGAGTTCTTTCTCCTTAGATCTTTCACACCTTCTTAGCACATGGTAAATATTATATAAAATGGTGGAGGGTCAGACTATTTCTCTTCTGAGTGCATAAGAGGATGGATGGATTTATTTCCCTTTGGATATCTGACCCTAATAAATTCTCCTACCCAGGGTTAGCCACTTACCCCTCTAGTCTGTCCTCTTAGCTCTGACCCCAATCTTCAATTTCAGATGATATTTGGTGGCAGGGGAGCAAAAAGCTGCCCATTTCATTGCTGCACAGGGCTTTAGAGTTAGGCAATCAGCTTACAGCAACTGCAAACCCCATTTTATGAATTCCTACCAAGTCCTGAACCTTCTTGGTAAACTTATATGCCACCTTCTCCTCCTTTTCTCCAATAGTCACACTTCCAAGCCATGTGTTGTAGTGCTTATGCCTAGACCTGGGCATGAATTCTTATCCCTAAACTGACCCTTCTGCGCCCCCAGGTACTCTGTGCCCATGCTGATCTAGTTAACAACCCTCAGATAATGAGGTCTTCAAATTCTTTTTCCAGGAATTTTCCCTACTGCATTATTTTGATTATAAAATACTGCTCTATCAGTACATATGTATCAGGGTATGTATGTCACAACTTACATACCAATATATATCAGCATTTCTTCAATCAAGCAAAAACTTGCACATTTTTTGTTCTTTAGCTCCTGCTTCATTACTTGTGATTCATCATTTCCAGTCTTTTGTTCTGATAAATCTTCAACATAGTTTCATTTTTCTGCTATTATACAGTGTCAACTAGCTCACAAAACCAGAAGAATAGTTATTAAAATGTTCACGCTTCACAAATAATATTTTGACTGTTGGATAGATATAAAAGTCCAGTAGGAAAAATATTCTGACATGATTTGTAGCACGCTATCTTTCAAATGGCAAAAAATATCAAAATACAATTGAAATAGCCTGCTCATGATGCAATCCATTTCCCATTTTCAAATGAAGGAAGGAAGCACACAGTATGTATTTTTCTGTGAATCTCAGGGCTTAGATCTACACAATATTTCTATTGAGGCAGACAGTTAAGCAACTTTTCACAAAAGAAAAATAGACAACAAATATTGTGATTGTTTTGATAGTGTTTGACTTGGAATTCATTACTGAAAGTAATTTGATATATACTTAAATTTAATACCTAATTATGAGATGAATTTCCCTATGCCTATTTGCAGGATTTGGTCCATTATGTTTAATGAAATGAGAAGGTGAAGGTGGAACTATGAAAAGACAAGTCTTCTTATTAAAATGGAACTATCAGCTTAGTATAGGATGCAGAAAATATACTGAAGAGATGAGAAATCCCTCTTGTTAAATATTTGCGACCTGTGCCTTGTTTGAAAAACAGAATGTTTAGCTCCTCCTCTCCTGTAATGTGTTGACCAAGTTTTTCTTTAGGCAGAGAAGCTACTTTGTGTAATGTAAGATTAACAAAATGTCATCTGAATGAAACATTGATAGACTTGTGCGTGAAATACAGTAAACCTTGCCTTTTCTATATATTCATTCACTGTAATATAAAAAGTGAGACATGATAGACCTGTATGTCTAGAATATATATTTATGCATGGACACATATGTCTGAAAATAAAATATACACAAGAATACATTATACAGGTGACTTACTTCTCGCTGCAAGGTTAAGCTATCTGATTAAATCAAACTACATTCTTTCTGTTTCATCCATCACTACTAGCTGATAGCAGAAACAGTGTGCAACTTTTGAAATATTTTTTTTTGTTTTATGATGTGTAAGACAGAAAGAAAGAAGCTTTAATTTAATCTGTTGGATTGACTTTGCAGAGATGATAGTAACAGAAGTAGTACATTCAGCTAAGTAACCTGAAAAAAACACAACATAGAAATCAAAAGAGTTTATAAATACAATACTTAAGCCCCACTTCTACCAGCCCCTTTTATAAAGATACTAGAACAAGCCACCTCTTATTCCAGGTGAATTTACTCTAAACAGCTCTTTTTCTTATTGAGGTTTTAGTGAGGGGTTCTTTTGTTGTTGGTTTTTTGGTTTTGTTGGTTTGGGGTTTTTTATTTTTTTGTTTTAATTTGGTTTTGGGGTTTCGTTGTTGGTGGTGTTTTTTATTGTTGTTTGTTGGGGGGGGTTCTGTGGTTTTTTGGGGTTTTTTTCCCTTCTATTTCTCTTTTCTTATAGTTATTAACTTTCTGGAAGATCCCTTTGACGTACATGCTCATATTATTTAGTGAATTTTTCGTTTGGTTACAAGTAAAAATAGAAGAACCAGAATGGTTATAATCTGTTTTGGTCTATACTGAATCTAGCCTTTCAAGGCAGTTATTGCCTTGCATTTATTTCTTACAGTGATGCATATTTATTTAATGAAACTGTCTTAGCAATAATGCAGGTTCTGAGGAACAATTTTCTTGTTTAAAAGCTTTTTAAATTGGAAGTGAAATCAGAAGGGTTTGATTTTTTTTAATGACTTTTCCATGTAGAATGGTTTGGCTTCGATGTTAATAAAATCTAGAGCAAAAGGAAATTTAGGGTACGTTATAGCAATAGAAACAACATGTGTTTCTTTGAGACCTCTATCTCACCTCTTCCCCACCCAAATAAACTCCGGCCAAATTTGAGTCGTGAATTAAGAAATGCCAAATGCTTTCCCGTTTGGGCACTCAGGTACTTGCAAACTGACATATCTTCTGCAACAAAACGTACATATACTTTTGGTATTCTAACTATAACTATGTAAATAAATCCCAGAATCACAGAATGGGTAATGTTGGAAGGCACCACAGTGGGTAAAGCCTCTCTGCTCAAGCAGAGTCATCCTAGAGAAGATTGCCCAAGGCTGCATACAGACGGTTCTTGAGTATCTCCAGTGAGGGAGAGTCCACAACCTCTCTGGGCAATCTGTTTCAGGGCATGGTTATCCACATAGTAAAGAAGTTCTTCCTCATAATCAACTGGAATTTCCTGTGCATCAGTTTCTGCACAATGCCTCTTGATCTGTTGCTTGGCACCATCAAGAAGAGCCTGGCTCCCTCCTCTTGAGACACTCCCTGCAAATACTTACAAACATTAATCAGGTCCCCTCTCAGTCATCTCATCCTGAGGCTGAACAGGCCCAGCTCTCTCAGCCTTTCCTCATAAGAGAGATGTTCCAGTCCCACAGTCATCTTCATAGCCCTGTACTGGAACTCCTCTAGTTCTATTTTTTTCTTGAACTGGGGAGCCCAGAGCAGGACACTGCACTCCAGGTAAGTCCTCACCAGTGCTGGGTAGAGGGGCAGGATCACCTCCCTCGACCTGCTGGAAATGCTCTTCCTAATACACCCCAGGATACCATTAGCTTTCTTGGCCACAGGTGCACATTGCTGGCTCATGGACAGCTTGTTGTCCACCAGGACCTCCAGGCCCTTCTCCACAGAGCTGCTTTCCAGCAGGTCAGCCCCCCGACTGTACTGACACATGGGGTTGTTCTCCCGCACGTGCATTTGCGTTTCTTGAATTTCAGACGGTTCTTCTCTGCCCATCTCTCCAACCTGCCAGGTCCATCTGAAGGGCTGCACATCACTTTGGTCTATCAGCCACTCCTCCCAGCTTTGTGTCATCAATGAGCCTCCTGACAAGGTGTGAGAGATTGGATTCATATCTCACTGGTTTATTTAATTACTGGGTCAAATCAACCAACTTGTGTGTGTTAGGGAAAGGACCATGTCAATCTCAGATGCTTAGGCCTTCGTGGAAGACACATGGCTGCCTAATGGCAGTGTGGAGCCCGTATGGCAGGGCTGTCAGTCAAAAAGCCTGCCTAGTAGCCTGCTCACACCATGGCCCCTGGAGCCTCAGTTTGGCTGCACTATCCCTCCCTCCAGCTAAGAGGGTCATTGAACCAGATGTCCCACCTAGGAGGGGTGGCCTCAGTAGCCAAAACACTTAAATACAGGAGCACAGGGGCTGCATTTTGCCTTTTCTCTCAGAACCTCCCACTGCCATGTGAAGCTCTGGACTTCTATAGGACTCTTTGGTAGCTATGTAATTCTCTTATTCTAGTCTCTTTCTTTACTCCTTCTTTCTTCTCTTAGTCTCTTCTCTTCCTTTACTCTTTCCTTAATCTCTTTTGGGTAACTTAAAACCTATGAGTTGTATTTTGCTGAGTCGGCGTGTGTTGGGTACTTTGTGGAGTCTTCTTGTTGGTTGTATGTTGTTCCTATAAACCTTTTGACAAAATGCCTATTTATTCTCTAAATTAAAAGAAATCTCTTGGGACAATGGATTGCCGCCTTCTCTTTACGTGACTTCAAGGTACTAAGAACCAAAGGCTCTGCAAAAGTTTGTCGGGAACTCTTGGAGTCTTAAATATAAGACTAATACTCCCAGTAAAGCTTGAGGCTTTGGTACATTAGAGGAAGCACCTCCAAGAAGATCCCTAAAGAGGCTAAAGTTAGCCCTCCTGAATAGATTGTTAGTGACTTTCTATGTCCTATCAATCTCAGCAGTTTCATTATGGAGAGATTCATTCCAGAACACTTGTCATTCGTCCATCCCAGTAAGGAGTCTAGTAAGTAAGGTAGTTAGAAAGCTTGAAATGCATTTTATAGATACTGCAAATGTAACTTTGGACAAGCCATAGTTTTCAACTCTATGTAAAGGAAGAGTTAAGGTAGATTTCAGCCACCTCTGTTTTATTTCCAATTTCAAATTTAAGTGCAGCGTGGCATGTGAAGTGGCCACTGTGTAATTACAGCAACTTCCTTCACTACAACAAATGGGGTTTGTTTTTTTTTGGTGGTGTTGTTTATGAATGAGAATCTAGTTTGCTACTTTGGAAGAATTATGTACTCTGGATTTCTGCAACACAATACTAAGACTTTGGGAAATGTTTGTTCAAGCTTATATGAGCTCCTCTGCAAAAAAGCATACAACAGCAAAAAATCTCCTTCACCAGGTCCCAAGCTCTGATTGTGATTTTATGCTACCACAGTAGTTTGAAACTTCTGTAGTTCATGTGAGATCCTTTCCCGTATATTCATTAATTGTTGAAATTACCCTAGGGGTATAAAAGTAGAGATTGACAGTATTCAGAATTCACTGATATAGAATGTCAGCTTTATAAACTTGTTACTTTATGTACTCTTGAAATTGTCAACTATCAGATTTTTTGCTTCCTTGCCAAGCTATTTTAACTTAGCACTGACAAAAATTTTAGTAAGGAACACTGGCAGGTTTTTACACTTTAAGAGAAGTTGATTCTGCTATGAAATCACCTTGAGTAGCAATGAAATAGATTCTTAAATGGACATAGTACAGAAAGAAGCAATGGTGTTATGCTAAAGCTCCCACGTTAACCTTATTAGTGGAAGTTAAATATGGGACAATTTAGCAATGACTGCTACATATATAAGAACAGATGGCTGGTGGATGACTTCCTTCTGTGTACTGAAAAATTCCAATTAAGGCAAAATTAAATGAATTAAGAATATCATAAAACTGCTATTCCACGTTTTACTATGGATTATGCCCTCCTTAGCAGGGAAAATTGCATTAATTGCTTCAAGAAAGGAACTGTGCCTGCAAAGGACTTGGTGGTGAACTATTCCACTTCCTGCCATTGCGCAGTTATGCATAATGTGACCACATGGAATTCACAAATCCTAAGTAGGAAAAGAGTGCAGCAAGTTTTTTGCTCTAAACCCAAATTACTCTGTCATTTAAGTAAATGGAGAATCTCCAAGATCTGTATCATAGTACAAAAAGTTTTTATCTGTGCTGGGTACCCACTAGAAAGAGATATGCATAAGAATACCTGACATTACACTCATTAGGGGACATTATTATGCTTGGTGTGTTGCACAGCCTGCAAAAATGTTCTTATACAAAAATGTTCCATAAGCAGCATTAAATATGATTGTACCAATAAGCCTTCTCTACATACAGTAGGTTATGATTTTGGATGAACAGAGGGTCAAAAGTGAGGGAGAAACTACCTTATATTGTTTTCAAATAATTTATCTCAACTGATGGAATTTTGTTGTATCCTTGAATAAGATATTTTGACCTTCATTTGTATGAGGTGTTGATTTTTTCCGTAAGGGAGACACTGAATCAATTCTTGTTGTTTTCCAAGTTTCTGTGACCCATTTTTTTCCAAGTCTCTTTGGTCTACTTTTGCTAGGGTACAATAAGGGTACAATCTATCTGCATTATGCAAACAATATAATATTGTCTCTTCAAAAGAGAATTTACATTTTTTTATTTTTTTGGTAAGTGTTTCATGTCCAAACTCATCTCACATCTGGTCTGTTCAGTTCTGAGTCTCCAGCCAGGTAAAGGCTTGCAGTAAATTCTAAACTTAAAATTGTTTTAACTTTTGTAGTCTTTTTGCTGGATCTGACATGCGCAGGCTGGGTATCTGGCACTCAGCCTAAATGATGCATACTGCCCTCCTGCCCAGCATTGGGCTCACAAGCACTGGGTATAGTTACAGTTGCAAGAGTCCTTGAGGCTCCTTGCTTCAGCCCTGATGTCTCACATGGTGAGGGCTGATGTGGCAGCCCGGTCTCAGATAGTCCTTGCCTTGCAATAGTGTGTTACATCTCACATGGGCTGCACTCGTCCTGTAGCTGCTGGAACACCACGACTGTAGACAGCTAGAGCTTTGGTGTCTGTGTTCAAGCCAATCTCTCCAGCAACCCTGTGTATTCAATGGAGAGAAAAATGGACTTTCAGGGAATGATTTGTTGAATCACACGGTAGAAGAGCATGTCCTCTCTAGAAACTACTCCACCAAACCAGATAAATGAGCTGTGCATATCTACAGGTGACATGTAAGTGGTCCAGTGAATCCCAGTCAGGCATGCTAAAGACTGAATATATAAATGCTCCATGGAATACCTTCCTCTTGTAGTGTTTCATAGCAGCATGAATTGTCTGGCAGCATCGATCCACCACGAGGACAGTAAAGAAGATAGCACATGAGTCTGTAATTGGACCCTGACTTTTGTTAGTTATGATATATCTACAAAGTAAGTTTGGAACAATGGCAGTGGTATCCCTACAGATATGTGAAAATAACATCAGAGAAACCTAAATGGATCAAGGCAAATTTCTTAAACTGGACTTTATGAGAAAACATGTTATCAGTTACAGAAGAAGACAAATAATTATATGGCACCTGACATTTTGTACTGTGAGGATTCCTATTAAGCCACAAAAGTAACATAGATATTTTACTGTAATACATTCTGGACCACGCAGCTAATTAAATTGTGACAATTGTCCATACTAGATGCTTATAACAGCATTAAGTCTCTATACTCATCACTGTATCAGGAGTTCTGGAGACCCCAAAGGAGATGAGTGATATGCCTCCTTAGCATTGAAATGTACTGCTAAGTTGTTGCAGCAGCAGGAGATTGTAAGATCAAGGGGCTTAATAGCTTTGGTACAAGAGGCAGTGCTACATTAAATGCAGTAAAATGCAAGAACTTACTGTATGTTCATAGCACTGCAAACCCCCTACCTATACATAAAAGAGCTGACAAACTGCATGTATGTAGAGTTCATAAGTTAAGAAAGTTTAAGAAGAGTTTTACTATATGTCACCGCGGACAGCGGTTTTATTTGAAAATTATTTTTTGCCTACCAAAATATACCTTCACAATGCTGCAAACTGATCATAGTTGGGACTATTTTATAGCATAAGGTGGAAAGCAAAAACTGTAAACAAATTTTTGAGCACATTTTTAAGCATAAGTGGGAAGCATTTTTCTTTTACTTACTTGTTAACTGTTTCTAAAAAGTTCTGCTGTGTATTACTTTATTGTTTGTAATGCATCTTCATATATTAACTTTATTCTTCTCATCCTTATTTGTGAGGTAAGTATGAGGATTAAAACTAAGAATCAAACAATTTTAGTTTCATAAATATTAGAATATTTTGATATTTTTGATTTCTTTTTGTTGTTATTATATCAGGAGCTCCATTTTACTTTTTTCCTGAAAAAAATATTTGTGTGGAAAGTAATGAAAAGATTTTCAAAATATATTTTGCAAATCTGAAACTCAACATTAAAGCTAAATATAAGAAAAGTTCTATCTTAGACATTACACAAGACCATAATAACCTACTCACCCTTTAACTTACCCATGTGCACAACCATATATACTCTTTTCACAACCTGGCATGTGAACCCAGATTCTTTGCTGCAATAGCATCCTTCTTCACAGTACAGACCTGTTTTACTAAAACAAGTCTCCATGGAGAGGGGATTGGGAAATAAAGGACTCGAGTTCTTGCCTGTGGTTTGTGCCCACTCTCAGTCTTTCGGCTGCCTGTGGCTGCTCCACTGTACAAACTGCCCAAAGACATTTGCTGCTGAAGCTTTCTGAGCAGCATCAGCAGCTCTCCCTGCCACCCAGTCTGTTTCCTTCCTCTTTTTTGCTGTCTCCAGCTTGTGTTTTGCCATCTTGGAATACAGCTGTTTCTGCTGTAGAGTGAGCTCAGTTAACAGAACTTGTTTTGCCTGAGTCTGTGTCAAATTCGGACTGATTGCCCGAGGGTAACTTTGCCTCAACAACTTCTTTTAGGATTGGTTCTATAAGCAGCATTTTGAATTCTTTTAAAGACTTTTCTGCATATTCCAGTTTTCTTTCTGAGAATAATTGTTCACATTCCATTTTACAGAGTCCAGAATATGTTTTTGACTGGGTTTTTTTACCTTGCATAAGACATTTTTTCAAACAAAATTCTTTTATACAGTCTTTCTTGGGAAATTCTGCCTTTTCTTCAGCGAATGGTTTCTTACACATTGCTGTGTTTTAGTTTCCTTTTCCTTGCAGATTGACACCCTGTGGTTGGCAGAAAGCTTTGGATTCTCTCGCCTTACGTGGTTTGCTGAAAGGGAAAAATATAAGCAAACAAAATGAAATAATAAAACAATCAAGAACAGACGAGCAAACAAAACCAGAAAATGTCAAAACTAAGGTTCTGTGCATCATGTGGAGGTGGCTGGGCTTACAAGTAGACCTACCTCAGTTGTTTTCAAACATTTGAATGAGAAGGAATAAATGTTCATCACCTTTGCTGCCTGTTGAATTAAAAAAAAAAAAAAAAGCTGCTAGTATTTACCCATGTGAGCAAATTATGTGAAGTTTCAAAGTCTTACTTCTAGTGTTATCTAGTACCAGAAAAGTAGACTTCCATACCCTTTCCACTCCTTTTATTCCAAAACCTATCGGTCTCTTAGAACAAATGGAGAAGCACAGCAGAGAGCTGGCTTCCAGCTTCTGTCCTGGAAACTGTACATCTGCACTGCAGATCAGAGCAAGAACTCTGAAAAGTGTTAATCATCTTCTCACCATTATATTCCTGGAAATCCCCTGACAATAATCACTTTGCACCATTTGGAAGTGCAGATTTTGGCATTAGGCTTTTCAAGGCATATTCTTAGAATAGTCTGACTTGAACGTGTGTGTGGACCTTCTTCCTGCCATATTGGCCTTTAAGTTTGTATCATCCTTCTCTTACACTCATTACCTTAAGAATATCTTGACAACCATGGTTTCTTCTCAAGCTCTCTTTCTCTGGATCATTGTTCAGGTATGCTTGAAGGAAATTCCAGGTCTTGAAAGAAATACTAATTCATTTAGGGATACTCAGATTCACCATGACTTGTGGCAGCTCTAGGTGTGGAGACATAGTGAAGAATACACAGAAAGGCCTCTGCTGGTCCTTAGAAATTACAGGCACAATGGAGCTTTCAGAAAGAAATTATATCCCTTTCCAATTTCACATATTTTGTCCATATAAGATATACTTGACCAATTCTTTTCATCTTCTAATTTATCTTGAGAGTTTTGCAATTATTTTGAGGCATTAATCGCTGAAAGAATGTTTCAGAATATAAGAATTGTGTTCTGAACCCCATTTAAAAGTGTAGACGTGGCTGCTAGTATTTTATTCACGGCTGTGGTGTTACAGAGGTAATCAAGGTTGCAACGCTTTAGTTTCCCTAAGGAAGTCCAATCCACAACTGACAATGTCCTATCTGAGGGTAAAAAAATCTATTCAGTGATGAAGTGCTGCAGTCATTAAAGTGCAACATTGCAATCAATGTAAATCTTTCATTGGACCAACAAAAAAAGGCAAAAGTATGATCAGTGCCCTGTGAGGCCTAATTTCCTTCAGCTTTCCTTCCTTTTCGTACTAATTAAAGGCAAAAAACTCATGTGCTGAAAAAAATTTCTGTTTCAGGGTCATTGACTACCTGTTCATCAGCACTGAGATCACCGTGGAAGGTCCATTGCAAAGGCACAAAGTGATATTCCCTTTCAGTACATATCAGCCTCTTTTTACTCCTCTATATCTTTTAATGAATATGTTGTCATGCTTCCACGTGGAATAACACTTAGACAAGTGGTGAATAGATGCAATTATCATAAAGCTACACTAACCAAAATTTTATTTAGAACCTCCAAGTATTTCTGGGGTTTCTTTGGCTGTGCTTTCTACAAAACCATGCTGTAAAAGCGTTTGGATATGCATGTCTGTTAATCTCAGAGGACTGAGATTAACATTCTGCAATGGCTTTTTCATGATATTTTAAAGTAAAAAAAAAAGAAAAATGGGGAAACCAAAACCCTACAAAGACTCAAGATGTAAGAATTTTTGAGGGCTTAATCAATAGCCTGGATAATAAATGATCACAGAATCACAGAATCACAGAATTAGTAAGATCCAACCTCCCTGCTCAAGCTTGGTCATTGTGGAGCAGATTGCACAGGATTATACCCAGACGGTTCTTGAATATGTGCACTGAGGGAGACTCCACAACTTCTCTGGGCAATCTGTTTCAGGCCATGGTCATCCACGCAGTAACCTAACCCTAACCCTAACCCTAACCCTAACCCTAACCCTCATATTCAGCTGGAACTTCCTGTGCATCAGTTTCTGCACAATGTCTCTTGATCTGTTGCTTGGCACCACTGAAAAGAGTCTGACTCCATCTTCTTGATACCCTCTCTTCAGATACTTATAGACATTTATCAGGTCCCCTCTCAGTCATCTCTTCTTGAGGCTGAACAGGCCCAGCTCTCTCAGCCTTTCCTCATAAGAGAGATGCTC
>JAWMRA010000078.1:120590547-120675547 GCA_035584735.1 Pseudotriccus pelzelni
CTAAAAAATCCAATGCGCAGGCTGGAAGGTGTAAAGACCTTCCCCGGTTCTTCGTTCGCGAAGACTGGCCATTATATGCAGATGATATCTAATAAGTTGATTTATACTTCTCTGTCTTATAACAGAATTGTTTATTGTAAAAAATACCTCTTGTCTTCAAAACACTTGAGTTTATAAACAATGAGTCAGTAAAATGTGAATACTTAACAAGGCAGATGCTGCACATCCAAAGAGCAGTGCTGGTAAACACTCTTTTAATGGAACCTAGTTTACAGATTTCTGTAATATAAAATATAATGAGTTGTCTTGCTTATCAGTAACTATTTTGCTGTGCCCTTCTTCCTGATTTTGGAAAAGTTTTGGACTTCCAGTGGGATCTTTATATGACTGCACTTTATGGATCAAATAAGACTTTGAATGATCTAACAAAAAATCCAACAGCTTTCTCACTTTTTGCCTGGCAGTACATAATTAGTCTGGGGGAAAAAATTGGGCGAAACCTAGTGCTTTACATGGTCCCCATAATTTGCTGCTCTCAGTGGACCCTCATTTTAAGCCATGTTCTTTACTGTAATTTCAAAGCTACCCATATAGCATAGGTATATTTTTACCTATTTATTTGTAAATAATCTCTCTTAAGGGAAAAAAAACAACAAAACAAACACCACCACCCCCAGTTGTTCATCCAAATTTGATGAATCCCATATCACAAGGACAGCCAATAATCTTGACATCGTGAACTCCATGTGAGTTGTATCTTTTGTATGTATAACTCTCTGAATGACACAAGTCTATAATATATGCCTACCTACAATTAGAGACTGTTATTGCAATATTTACTGTAAGATCCAGTGCAATGAGGCACCCAAATGTATAAAGTTTCCTATGGAAATCAACTGGCTATTCATAAATATCAGTGCTTTACTAGATGAAGGTCTGGACTGTCACTGAAAAATTTTCCAGCTGCAGGAAGCAGCTGTTTGTAGCTGTTTTCTTGGGAGCTGCCTCCTCTGAGTGATTCTGTGAATTTGCACTTTAGCAATCCAGAAGAAATGGGTTTTTCAGAGGTTGAGACCCAAGAATGCAAATAATGTAGTAGCTTGCAAAAAGTAACCCAAACTCAATGTGTCTGGAAAAGGGTGTGTGTCGAGCTGTCTTCCACACACTATAAAACCTGAGCATCTTCACTGCCTTAGGCCTTTGAGTTCGGATTTATTCACTTCCACAGCCAAAATTATATACCCAAATGTTGAGTTTTACCTCCCTTCCTCCCTCATATAAGCCTGTGGAGAAACTCCTCAAAGCTTTCAGCCAGGAATCCCCGGCTTGCTCCAGTGGTTTCAGGTGTTCTCTCCATCTCAAACCTGCAAAGCAAAAAGTTGCAAAAAAGAAAAGGCTTCAAAGTACCGTGAGATATTTACCATGGGAGTAATTAACACTGTCCTCAATATTAGCAAGCAATTAGAGTGAAGTCCACTTGTCTTGCAGCTCAAAAGACTCTCAAAGGTCCTGAGATCCCTGAAGCAAGCCCAGGTCTGTATCCTGTGTCACTGCTGGGTCAGTGAGCATGCTGTCTCATCCTTCTACAGAAGACCTCCCAGCTCCTTGTAGGGCAGAAGATAGAGGGATCCAAACTGTGGTGTTCACCCTACTGCTACTTTGCAGAGTGGAGAAAAAAAAACACCAACCATAAATTTATTACAGTTTACTTTGCAATGATTTACACATGCTGGGTGAGATTTTCAAGTGCAAGAGTGCACAAACATTCCGAATTCACCACAAGACTTCTGAAAATACTTTTCATTATGAAGTTTGATGTGCAAGGCAACTCCTGTCCACAGCAGAAAAAAACTAATATTGTTAAATGACCTATACTGTTAAGTGCCTTAATTATCTTGTGATCTCATAAGGAACAAGAATTTTTCTCCTGTTGAAAACTGACTTTTTTTTTCTGATTCGAGACAAAAAAAGGATTGTTTAAAATTTTGTACCAGAAGGGGCAAGGAAAGAAAAAGGATTTGAGAGCTAAAAATATTGCTTAAATAGTGCTTAAATATATCACTTTATTTTTTCAAAAGTTCATTGTTGAACTTCATTTAAAAATTAAATAATTTTATATGTAGATACTTTTAAAAATCATAATTATCTATCTTTTGACGAGAAAAATTCAGCCAAAATATATGTTATCAATTCTGTCATTTGGACTGACATTCCTTTGGCACCTGCAGATAGATAATTACTTTCATCCTATTTAATTAATAAAAAGCTTACAGCGAAGAAAAAGCCAAGTATATTTAATAGCCATTATGGTGTCAAATTCCAGACTAGAAAATACGTAGCTCAGGCCTACTATATTCTGCTACAGCCTGCAGAATTCTAGTTGTATACAGGCAGAGACAGGAAAAAAACATGTGAATAAACAAAATTTTTCAAAATCATAGTTATCCTGCTTGAAAGAACATACAAGAAAAGTTTTCTCACACCAAGTGCTGGCAAAATAAGCATGGCATTCCATCACAACAGTCTTTATTTTAAAGAGATGAACCTTCAAAATTAGATGCTCTGACAATAATTCCTACCATGATATGACTAAGAAAAAAAAAATCCATCTTAAACCAGTTAAATCAATTGAACTGTGCTGATAAGAAGATATAATTATTAATGTTATTTATTTGTAGGATATCAGTCTACAGGGAAAACAGAGAAGTGTTCCAGTTCTTCCTGGTAGTCTCAAGAGAGATGCTGAGGAGTAGCTCCTTCTCTCTGTTGTGTGGAACATCCTGAGCCTGCCAAATTTACGCATTATAGCCTTGATTCTGGTGAAAACAAATTTGAAGAAGCTGCATCTTGTGCAATATGTATGTACAGGTGTCTTAAAAGTAAACTTGGCCAGAGACTGTTACACTGGGAACTTAAAATTAGGGTTTTAGCTAAAAGAAAAACAGTGCTGAAAAAATAAGGTTTGGTTGAACATTTTCAGCTAATCTACAAAATTCTTCATATTTCCACTGTGGTTTTTAAATGGCCCTTTCTTTGTCTTTCCTTTTCTCCATCTATCATATTGAAAGCAAAGAGAAAATGAAGAGAGAAAGAGAAAGGTACATGAAGTCCTCAAAACATCTTATTTTCCAAAACAAAACCTATTGGTTAAAAGGTTAAAAGAAGAAATCCATTTCAAACAGCTGAAATATTACTTTTTTTTTTTGAGAAAGAGAATACATCCAAGTGGATACATCCATTATTTGCCTAGCCTTGCCAGAGAGTATGAAAGAATAGACATCTTGATGCTGTGGCTGCTTTTTTCAAGGCAACGATGGCCAACTCTTGAACACAGACGTCAGGCTCAAAAAAGAAGGGAATTGTAGCAAATTTACTGACAATGCAAATCATGGAAGATGGCAAAAATGTGTTTCCTTGACAACATGACTGCCCTAGAGGATGCTGAATTTTTTTTTTTTAATTTTGGTGAGGAGAGGCTGCGAGATGGAAGATTTCAACAAATGAGGCCTGAAAACTGGCACGCTGAAATCACTACAAATGTATATTTTTGTGCATGGTATCTCTTCTTTTTGATGCCTGACACTGGAATCTGAAATGGAACACTTCCAGCAGTTGAGTTTTACACGTTTAAATCTGGCCATGGAAATACATTTTGACATGTGAGTTACATTTCCTCCTTGCCAACAGCAGCCAGCTACTAAGCCGAGGCTGCCTGCTGTTAATTAAACTATGTTCCATTAAAAACCTGCAGCAAAATACATGGTAGCAGAGCATGTTCTGTGTGCTGTTCCTCCTCATGTGATAAGCAGTGCATTTCCTCAATGGATGCACATTGCTTACATTTTTAGAGCTATTAAGCCAGGATAATTATGGAACAATCTAGGCAATGTTCAATAGCCCATGCAGATGCCTGACAGGGCATGTTGTCTCTTAATTAGGAATTTGAATGCCTAATGCTTGTATATTAACTGAAATAATTGGATAGATGTTTTACATTTTCTTCCCTTTTACTGACAACCGAGCAAGGGACCACAGGAATCAACCTATCTTCCTAAAACAACTCATTTCATTTGCACTTTCTACGTGATCTGATCTGTTATTTAAGTGAGTTTTTTAAGAGCATGGATGCTGGCTACTGGATAAATATATTGTAAGATGTTCCTCAGTGAGTCTTGCAGCTTTAAACTGGTATCCTGTTGCTTCCCATTGTATCATAACCTATACAGTGTAATTGCCTGCCTACATCTGTTTTGTTCCTCACAAGTCAGGTAAAATTACAATAGTTATCATTCTTTTATTGTTTCTAAGTGCTGGTAATGGGGTATGCATTGTTTCAAACTGAATTCTGATGCCATACTAGCACAACTGCCATTATTGATGTGAAAATCTTCTTTGTTTTCCACAGATTGAGGATGCCTTTCAGGGGCTGGGCTTGTTGGACTGGACTCTGCAGCTGTGGCTGCAAAGGAAAGGTCTGTTCGGACACCCCAACCCTTGCTCTCGCTTTTCACTAAACATGGGGAAAGCCTTAATGGGTCTGGCCAAGCTGTGTGGAAGCAGGTAGGACTCGAGTCACTGGGTTCAGTGGTACCATCCATTAACCCATTTCCACAGCTGAGACACCATCCATCTCCTAGCAGTCTAATAAAAACAGTCAAAAAATTCCTGTGGGCTTCATATTAACACAACTGGGCCCCAAATGAGCAATTTTTTAATCCACGTCATCTGTGTATGTAAGGAGTACTATGCCTGCCAGTATATGCATTGTTTATATTTAGGATGTCTGATAAATGTGTTTATTCACAACTATTAGTATAAAAGCTCCTTTAAAAGCAACAAATTGCTCTCTATTAGTAATGTGCATAATGACCTATTTCCATAAACATTTTTCGTAAGAGAAATTTTAATGTGCAAAACCCTGCAGACATTTTATGGAAATTTGACTGTATTCTGCAGAAGTGCATCACAGTCATATTTTGTTCTTTAATATTTTGTTTTGAGAGGTGAATTACTTTCATTCTGATATATAGTACAAGAGAAACAACCTGGCACAGGAAAAAGGAAAATGAGTCTTAATGTGTTTCCTTCTCGCTAATGTGTATTTGTTTGATTGATGTAAGGATGTTTTTTACAGAATACATTCAGTGCCTGTTGGTTGGGGGTTTATTTCTTCTCTTTTTTTGCATATTTATTTAAAAAGGGTAATGGAGTCTTTAAAAAAAAGCTCTTTAAATGCAGTCATAAGGGAAAAGAATAATAAAGGAATGTCTTCATGGTCAACAGGATAAATAGAACTTCTGAGTCTCTATCTGCTGTATTGCATCTGATTTATATGCCTAAATGAAGGTCAAGTGGGAAAAACCATATTCACAAAATACTGTGATGTAGTTTTAAAGGCATGCCTTAAAAAATTAGCCTGAGGGTGTTAAACATGTTAGCTTTATTTTTTTGTTTGCGTGTTTATTTGAAGAGCAGGCAAGCAAATCTTCAGTATTTTGTGGAGTCTTCACAGCATTTCTGTATGTTATATACTAACTGCAACCTGAACATCAGCAGGGTTTTTCATATTAATTTACTATAACTTTGGAGCAAATAGTACTTTTTTTCTCCCATGCAGAGCTTAAAGCTCCTGAACTACCAACAGTTACAACAAAAGTCTGTAAAAATAACTCATGTCAGGTGAAAACTGTCTTATTTGTAGTTCCACCAAATTATATTATTACAAAGAAAGCAGGGTGTTATTTTAAATCAAGCTAATCACAGAGCCACGCAGAGAAGGTGGAAATGGGAAAAACATCCACAGATCTAATAGTAAAGAAACTGTGCAGTATTGCAACTCCACTTTTTGAAGGCGCTCTAGGCAACCATTTTTTAAAGAAATGTTGCTCTGTGTTAAGGCACAGGCAGAGCTCAGCTCTGAGTTCAGTTCTGCCTTTGACACTAACTGTGTTAATTTGGACAAACCGCCCAAGTGACATTTTTAAGCTGGAAGATATTAACCTCTAGCATGGTTTCCCCATCCCTACTGCATACAGAGAGAGCTTGGCTACATAATAAAGTGCTCTGCAGATGTACAGAAAAAAAAAATCATGAGGAAAGATGTCAAGGACATGAAAATGACTAAAACATGAACACCTTTAGAGATATCTATGAGAAAAGCAGGTTCCTATATTTCCGATTTTGTCTTGCAATTGTCGATATGCTTGCAATATCCATATGTTCCGTTCAAAAAATTAAGGATATATTGCATTTGGAAATAAAGCCTAAATTTAAACCTACCTTGATGGGGAGGTTTTCTACACAGAGTAGAATCATAGACTTGGATCATCATATTAGTTACATAGTTTAACTTTTAGCATGTGCCATTGGCTCCTGTGGTCTTCGAAAGAGAAGTGGTTATAAATGTGACTAAGAGGTTGACTATTCTGGAGTGCACTGGGCACAGTGTGGCCAGCAGGTTGAGGGTGGTGATCCTGCCCCTCTACTCAGCCCTACTGAGGCCACATCTGGAGTGCTGTGTCCAGTTCTGGGCTCCTCAGTGCAAGAAAGACAAGGAGCTACTGGAGAGGGCCCAGCAGAGGCCACAAAGTTGATGAGGGGTCTGGAGCATCTCTCTTTTGAGGAGAAGCTGTGGGAGCTGGACCTGTTTAATCCAGAGAAGAGAAGACTGAGGGGATCTGATTAATGCATATAAAGATCTCCAAGGCAAATGCCAAGAGGGTGGTGCCAGATTCTTTTCAGTGGTGCCCAGTGACAGGACAAGGAGCAGTGTCCATAAACTACAACACAAGAAGTTCCACCTCAACATGAGGAAGAACTTCTTTACACTGATGTTGTCAGAGCACTGGAACAGGCTGCGCAGGGAGGTCGTGGACTCTCCATCTCTGGAGACATTCCACACCCACCCAAACAAGTTCCTGTGTCACCTGTTTTATGTGACCTTGCCTTAGCAGCAGACCTTTGGACTAGATGATTTCCAGAGGTCCCTGCCAACCCCAAGTATCCTTTGATGCTGTAAATGTACTACTGAATATGAGGCTGGAGCCCTCTGTTTTGGTGGAGGATCAGCTGCAGCTTAAAGTTTAAAGTAGCTTTAAGATGTTGTTGTTCTTTCAAAGCACTGAGCAGCTCTTAGTAGCTCCCACACATGCAATGAGAGATGAGCACATAGATGTACCAAGGCCTATATACAGCCCTTGTCTTACCTTACTGAAGTAAATGGCTAGCTGTAATTAATATCAGTGGGATCAGGACTGTACTACATAAAGCTTCCAAAGAAATCATCCTTCCTTCTCCCAGTCACTTTATATGAGCTTTCCTGCCATTACCACTGCTGAACAGTCATGTAATAGACAGTTGTAAAACCTTATATGAGAATGAATGAAATTTTAAGTGTTGAATTAGTCAAATTAATTAATGACCATGATTTAGTGGTATTTTTGCTGTAGGAAGTGTAAAGAATCAGTCAAGATTTTCTCCTGTGAGGGCTGTATTGTATTGATTTCTTTTTCAAATGACCAAGCAATTAGCATAGCAGAAACCTAGGTGCTCAGCACCTTCTCCATTAAACAGGACAAATGTCAAGTCCTATTAATATAGTCAGCTGTTGCATAGTGGTTGATCAGATGCTATCTATCATTATACATTTATTATCTAGTTGAAATAGTGTTATGAGCTTTTGCTGACAATAACTTTGTATGATGCACTCTTTTTCATTTTAATCCTTCTTTGTAGTTCAGGCACAAACAATTTCATCATGTCCAGGCTGTTAAACCATTAACTGCAAGAGTCCAGATTTTCAGCAGTTCAGGCTGGTACAATAAGTCTTCTTTCTCCATCTACTCTCCCAAGTGGAAAAAAAAAAAAAAATCTGTATTTTTAATAATAATAAAAAGACATAATCGCTTAATGCAGAAATGTCCATTGCACCAGAACAGCAAATCCAGCTTAAGTGGAAATTTACACAAAGAATTATTTATAGGAATCAATCATAATTACATTTAATGCATGCTGCAGCTGTTTATAATTGTGTTTTTCCCAAGGTTATTCTCCTCCTCCTACTGTCCACCCACACACACATGAAATGTTTCTGTGGAAATGCTTAGGAAGCATTATAATTTTCCCGTAACTTGTTACAATGGCAGCTGACTGTTGTAAGGCAGACTAGATCCTGATTAGTGAGTGCAACAACAAAAAAAAAATAAGAGAAGACTGTTTTGTTGACAAGTAAAAGAGTCTTGAGAAACTGGTTGATGATAACTATTGGGACAAATGTTTTCCATGTCATTCTGTTTGTTATTTATTATGACAAACAAATCTGACTGGTAAACTTGAAAGTTCATTTTTGGTAATCATAACTTCAAGATAGTCTGGGGCAAATGGAAAGGACATGCATAAAGTAGTGTAGCTGGGACCTTCTCACACTGAATTAAAAACTTCCTTCCTCAAAAAATTCACTGCTAAAGAGTAGGTTGTAAAATTCATTTCTCTTTTTAATACTGGAAAACTGATTTTTCATAGTGATATGAAAAAAAGATTTAATTTGGAGTACTCCTTAGCTCGGGCTATTCAATTAAAAAAAAAAAAAAAGACTTTATAGGAAAGAAAATACGTGATATATACATTTTTTGTTGTGTTGAAGGCCCACGTGTCCAACCAAAAAGTCTAGAAGGGAACACATTGGGCAACCACTTGATGTAAGATATATGGTTACCCACAGAGGACTTTGAGCTGTTTGTTCGTACATAGCATGAGGCAGGAGAAGGTGTAAATTTAAAACAGCCATTCTTTTTAGCATATATTTTTCTGGCCCCTCAATCAGTAAGTTTAAATTTTAAATTTCATTGCATGTCAATGGATTTTCCATAACGGTGATTAGTTCTTAGGTAGCTCAGCAGACTGTGTTATACTATTGTATTCCTCCCTCTCAAGTAGGATCTGTGTCTGTGGTACTCGTACCAGGGTTAGACCATCTCAGTCAGCCCAAACACTGCTCAGGGAAAACTCTCTGGACTTCAAGGATGGTGGTATTCATACTTTTGTCTGAGGCTCTTCATTTTATTTTATTTTAGTCCAGCTCTACAAAATATCTCTTTGAACTGCAGACATTTGAATTTAGATGTTCAGTTAGGCACCTGAGTTCAAAAGTCGTGTGTGTGTCCATTACGAGCATCTTTGAGTCATGTAATAGAGAATTCCTGCAGTAGTTGTAGTGATTTTGAGCTTATAAGCTGCAAAATAAATTTCCAAGTGTGGAAATGGAGCATGATTAGGTATGATTTTAGCTTCTCAAATCTGTCTTAACTTTTGGAACATGATTGAGGGAATTTGTAACAGAAGGCCTGACATATATGTAATACCAGATTATTACATTTGTGTTTAGATGTGGGAAATCTTGAGTCAAAAGTTTGGTAGTTTAGGATGGAGCCCTTCTCCAGACACAGTTAGCTGAAAAGTGACCAAGATTTGCCCCTTAGTGTTTCTGCACATTACCAGGGGTGCTGAAGGAATCTGGAGTGTTGGTGTTGGTTTGGTGAAGATGCTCAAGTGACTGAGGAAGTGCCTGACCCTCCCAAGAGCTTTGAGAGAGGCACAGTGGGGACAGAGGTGGAATTCCCAGCACCCACCCCAGCCTCTGAGATAAAGCTGAGCCTCTTGTACATCAGTAGCAGAACTGCCTCAGTTTACAGTGCAGCTTCTTCAGAAAATTCAGAACCCCAGCATTCAGGTCACTTTGTGGGGAGCCTTGAAAATCCCTGCACTTGTGCAGTGTCCTGGGGCATAAAAACAGGTTCCAGCCTATGCCAAATCAATCCACTCACTTGCTATTTGTGCTTTTATTTCTCCCCACATACCTTGTAGCATGGAATTTAACTGTAGCTGAGATATAGCATAAGTAAATAACCAATGGGGACCTATAATAATTGCAATAAACCTATAACTTTCATGCTCCAGTATTTAACATTCTGGATCAAACTCTGCCCAGCCTTACACTCTGCAGAACCCCCCTGAGGGCAATAGAATTTCATGGGGTGTAAATCAGGGCAGAATGAGGTGATTTCAGAGCATGCGAAATTGCTGATGTAACTTCCCCATCTTAAAGAGGCTTCAGCCAAAAAGTAGAGTAGTGATGGTTATAGGGACAAAGGTCCCAGTAAGACATTCAAAAATTAACTAGAAAAATGCTTAAATGGTTTATTGGTCTGTGGATTCTTTCCTTTGTAATTATTAGACCAATTTGGCAAGAAAACAGAAGTACTAACTATATCTGTTGCTGTATAAAACATTCCAAAACAGGTGCTCAAATTTTTCTCTTGATGGTGATACTCCACAGGAATGAAAAAAGCAGTCTGTCCAGGATGTCTAAAGATAGATGTTGTATGAAGTATTATTTCTTAGCATCTAAGGCTGACTAATTTCAGAGCATTTTAACAATTTAGCACTGAGTCCAGAAAAACTGAACTGTGGTTTTATTCTTATGGACAAGAGGCCTTGAAAATCTACAGATGAAGTGAACATTAGAGTTTGCAGTATAAGTGTAGCTTTGTGGAACAGTTTCTTCTGCAGAGTAGTAAATTGAAATCTCATTTATTCTAAGAGAATTTTCAATACTAAGCATGCATTAAAAAAAAAAAGTATTTGTTTTACAAATAATCTTCTATGTAATAAGATTATTTTATTATTAATTTAGAATATGAAAGATCCAAAATGATATATATATATATGATTTTTTATTATTTTCAGGAAACAAAAGTTTCTATAAACATTTTTGTTCTCATGTATTTTCTTTACAATCACTGAAAGAATTCATCAGATGAGAGCTTCTCCATCAAAGAAAGCTGAAAACAACAAAAAATTCAACAGAAAAATAAGCTTCATGGAAAATATTTAACTGAACTACAAGAGCAGACTTTTTTGGCACCTAACAGAATGACAGAAACTTGCAGCCAAAAGTGTCACTGCCATAGCACCTACAATGGAAGTAATCCATTGCATATTCCATGGCCTATTAGTATAAAATGGCCTTTTTTTGAGCAAACCTGTGGCCTGTATTTTGTGTGTGACGCTTGGTAACTGCTCTTATTTAACCAGCTTTCCTTATTTTTCCCTTAGATGACTTTTCCTGCACACTGCAGCAGAATTGGACCTGTGAGCTGAGCCATGTTCCTCTTTCATCCCCCCTGTTGAGGAAAGGGCCTTCAGTGTGTAGCTGGTGGCTTTGGGAACACAGCCCTCCACAGCTGCACTGCGGGAGGGAGGGAGGGAGGGAGGGAGGACTCCAGAGGAGGTGGGGATCGTGCACCCCAAATCCCCAATGCCCTCCACTCTCCATCACCACCCACATTTCTACAAAAGAGAGGTTTAACACCAACACAAACAAGGAGATTGCTGAAGCCATTTTTATATTAATTTTAAAAAGTGACACAATGTACAGGGTACTGAAATCAAATAATGCTTACGAGCCAGATACTAAGCACAGCAGTTATAGTGAGTAAGAAAGTGCCACAGAGGCTTAAAATGGTTAGTAGAGCAAATAAACCTCTCCAAAAGAAAGCTCTGAATGTCAAAAGAATTGATTTCAATATAACTATCCATACGCTGAGAATCCCCAAAGGGGCGTTTTCAGCGGGGGTTGAAAAGTGACTATTTTAGTGCAACGATGTATTCCTAAGCACTAAAAGGAAAAGTCCTTTATTCATGTAAAGTGCCACAAAATCTCTGAAAGTCAAGGCCCCAGACACTGATTTTTGGGTCTGGATGCCAGATAGGCTATAAGCCAGTGCCAAAAAATTATATTTAAATTATCTCCTTGTCACATATGAAGTTGATGCTGACAGACACACAGCCAAGAAGTAAGCAAACCTAAACTCTGCCACCTTTGCTCTGCCTTGAACTATGGTCTTCAAACCAAAAATAATGGAGTCCTGAGCTGCAGAGAAATGTAGGGCAGCACTAAGAGCCAACATTCCCAGTTTGTGCTGAAAACTGCATCTGCATTCCCAGTCCAGTTCTAGCATCAGTCGCTCTCAGGAGGACAAGAATGAAGGTCCTATGCATCACCCAGAGCTGGTCTCCCCTACCCTCCCCATTAATGCTTGAGTGCACACCTGTGGTGGTGCATGGAGGTCTGGGAAGGCAAATAATCTGAGCATTTTGCAGGAATGGCAGTGTTTTGCCTCTCACAGCAGCCCTGCTCCTCGCAGTGGCGTTTCACGGCCCACAGTGGGCAGACTGTGTGTGTATCGTTATACAAAGCAGGGACGTTGTCAGGGCTAAGCAGATTTAGACTGTGTCTTTTGTTTTATAGAAGCTTTGCTTAATAGTGATTGCTTAGTTCCTTTTCAGGGAAACTAGAGGAAATTAATAGTGAGAGTGTTTCACAGAACTGTAATATTACATGAGGCCTTTTACACTGCCCTGTAGTTTTCAAGCCAGTACAGTGGGAACAAGACAAGACCAAAACCTTGCAGCTTTCTGCCTTTCTTAGCTCTCCTCCACCTTTACTGAAAACTGCCCTGCCTGGCTCCTGTCTCTTCCCAGGCTGAGAGCTCTGGCTGTCTTGCAGGAATGTATTTCTCTCCAGGGACATTTTCCCATTACAGATGTCTTTAGACCCTGGGCTCAAATCAGACCTAGTCTGTAATTTAAATACCTATTTCTGCCAGGTGCACAAAGTCACTGGCAACAATTAAAAAAATGGTATCTCAAGATTTTTAAAGATACAGCCACTACAACTGTTTAGCACAGGCAAGGCAGCTATAGATTAATTAACTCATGTACCATTAGCTGTTCCACACAGAGTAATCAACATGAGGTAAATTACACAGGCTCTTAAGCAGGTTTTACAACCCACACTGAAATTCGCGCTGTTGAGTATAGTATGAAAACCAGGTAGAAATTGCTGTGCTTCAGTAAAAGGTTGGGAGAAGAAAAACCGATGTATGTAAACTGTTCACTGCAGCCTTTCCTCTAGTTTCCCTGAAGAAATTTACCTTCACAGGGTAGCCTCTGGGAAAAACAAGAAAGAAATTTTAAAATATTAGCTCATGCCATGTATACACAATTCCTTTTGAAACAATGTCAACAAGCCATAATACACCAACACTGGGTATATATTCAAAGGTTAAGAATAAAACAATTCTTTGTGGATTTAAAAAAAAAAAGCAAATGGAGTTTTTCTTCAGATGTGTAAACTGAGTCAGAGATATAGCTAAGCTCTTCATATAGATAAAATCTTCAAACAATCCTACAGGGTTTGGACTCTGAAGTCTTAACATCAGAAACTTATTTACACCATTACAATACACTCTGCCTCCTTCAAATTAAGTGTCTAACCTCCAAAATGCATTCACGGCATATACGTAGGCCCTGCATGAAAGGAAAAGTTAGTTGCCTGGAAGCAAAACTGACATGTTGAGCAAAGAGCTCCATATCATAACAGATGAAAACGTTCAGGACAAGATTGCGATAAATTCCACTTTTCTCTGAGGTGCCTTTCTTGGCAGTACTTAGTACTGTGGTTACTGAGGTCCTTTCCTTCGGAACAACCACTTTTTATGTTTGAAAAATACGGTGTACAAGAAGGTGCCACATTTTAAACAGATTTTTAGGAGTCAAAGAATTCATTCCAGCCTTGGAAGATGCATGAGATGCAAGTCAGAGCATTCATTCCAGACAAAAACTTCAGTCTTTTCTGCTGGAGGTTTCAAATACACTTTCATGTCTGCCAGACTTACCTAACCACCAGGATATAGGCAGGCTAAGGAGAAAGGAGAGGACGGAGGTGGAATGAAAATGGTGGATTTTGATTCCCAAGTCCTGCTGTGCCTGTGTTGTTTTAGCTTCTAAACAGGGACACTAATGACCAGATTTTAGGATGAGCTAAGGTGGACACAAAAGCTCTCATGCACCTGCCTGGTGCATGAATCTGGTTCACGAATTCACAGTGATTTTTAGATCTGAAAGCAGGATAAATCCTTGTCTTTCTATCAAATATGCTGTAGGTAAAGCCAAGAGGACTTGATCCAGAACTCATCTGCAAGTGTTTGGCTCAGCAGAAAACATACCCCATGCCTCTTTTGTTGGTAAATACCAAATCTCAGTAGGAATTCTGGCATGTTGTTGGTTAGTAGCAAAAGTTGCTAGGTACCCATTTAAAAAAATTATGGTTAGCTGCTTTCTCCGCAAACATGCACGTGCACAAGCACACACAGGTGCTAAAAGTTTGTGCACACGTGTGCTTGTGTGTTGGTGTGTCTCTTAGTTAGACTTATTTTTCCTGAGCAGTGGAAGCTGAGCAGAAAGTCTCTCACTTTCAGCAAATCCAAGACCAAGGCTGTAAGCCATGAGAATTAGCTGCAGGTGCTCAGGGTTTAGAAACTGCTGAAGGGACCAAAGACCAAGGTGTTGGCTCCAGGTTAGTTCTTATGATCAGCTATTCTTTTTATCTTCCCATAAGACCGCCTCACCCTTTGTTGGCAAGAGGGAGGGAGAATGGGGCAGGGGGGGCAAAAAGAGAGACTGTTTGATTTCAAATGGGAGGTGAAATTCTTCAGAAGATGAGCCTGTAGTGATCAGGAAAAGCAGATTAAGAGAAGCAGATGTGGGGAAGGGGGAAGATGGGGAGGGGGGTGGATTTATTCATGCAATTTAGGATATTAGCAGCAAATTGGGAAGGTGGTTTGTTCTGCGTTTAGTCTTATACAAATTCTGCCCCCCTTTTCAGCACACTTTCCCTTTGTTTATCTCCTGAGAGATGCCCACATGTGTACAATACAAAGAATCGAGTCATAAAAGCGCAGGCCTGTCAGCCTCCCTGAGGACCAATTAATGGTGTTCCAAATCTTGTGGGCAGGCAGATGAAAAGGATACAGATAGAGAAGGGGAGGTAGATGAATACTCAACGAGAGCAAGGCAGGTTTTTCTGATGTTGGTAGGAAGTTCTTTAGGTATTCTTAGCTAACTTATTTGGGGTTTGGGCTTTTCTCCTGCTTCTGCGGTCCCCTGGTCATAACCGCAACAGAGAGAAAAGCTGCACTCCAAAATATAAATTAGGCTTTTATCCAAACCAATAATGACACAATGCCAGTGTGGGAGAAGAGGAAGAAAAAGGCCATTTAGAATTTCTCAAACCCTCCTTTCATATAGTGGCAGTTTTATTGGTAGGTACTTGGGTTTATATTATCATTTGTATCTCTGAGCTGGGTATTGCTCTGAATGCAGCAGGCTTTGTAGTGCAACCTTTTACTCCTATCTCACCCCCTACGTGTCCACAGGCCTTTGAACAGCAAGCTAGTGGCACTTTGAAATCAGGAGTTGAAAGTGTTTGACATGGAAAGGGGAGCATGAAAGTCTTGCTCTTTGAACCTTTTCTTTTCAAAGTTCCACAGAAAGTAGAGACAGGACAATAATGGACAGGCTGGAAGCTCTCAGGGTGAAGTGGGGATATGTGGTAATGAGGTTTTAAGTGTTTCAGCAGTCGTTCCACCCCACAGTTTCCTCCCCTATGTACTCCCAGTGCATTTAATCTGCTGCAAGATATTACAGAAATCTTCAGCTAGATATATGTATTCTGTCCCTGCTTAAAATTCGTTCTGTGATTAAGTTCTGGAAACGAAATTGAGCTGATGACAACAGGAAAGAATGGTCAAAATTATGATTAGGTTGCTGACTGCTGAAGCAAGATCAATTTTTTTTATTTTTTTTTGGTTGTTTGTTTTGCTTTATAATTAAATAAAGCCAAATGTACAGTAAATGCAAGTTGCATGAGAAGTGCAGCCAGTTGTTGCACCAAATATCAGGCACAGGCCTCTCTGCGCTCATGCACAAACTCACCATCTCTCACCTGTTGGGGTCAGGAGAGTGAATCAGTAACCTTGGCAGCTGCTAAGATTTGCTTCACTTATTTTACCTGCATATGAGATCAGTTAGTGTGGAAAGAATGAAAGAAACTTGGAGACCCTGAAATGAAATATCTCATTGAAGACCTTCATTATATTTAAGAAGAGAGGAAGTAGAAGGCTAAGTTATTATTCGGTGAGGTCCATGAGCTGATCTTTCACTCTTTGAAGAAAGGTTAAAAAAACCCAAACTCAAAAAGCTCTTTATAATGCATCTTCTCAGTTGTGTAACCCCCTACCTGGGAAGAAAAAAAAATCCTTTCTGAGTGATGTAGCAATCATTTTACACACTCAAGCATGAAATTTCATCACCATTACCTTAGCTTGGATGACTGTACAGATGTTGTTTGGCCATAAAATGTATTCAGTCCTTTTTTAAACCTAGCTACAGTATCTGACTTGATGATCTCCTGCAGCTATTGGTTCCACGGGTTTGGTGAGGAAAATTTATCCATATTAATTATAAAATTAGCAAAGGTAGGAGAAGAGGAGCTGAATAAAAACTCACTGTCAAAATGCCTCATATTTTTCTGATCAGTCTATTTTGTCTGACCTCTTTAGCTTCTTGTGTCCTACTTCTGTCCAACATGGACCCTTTTTGGAGCTAGATCTAGAGAAGGAAGAGTGTCATTCTTTCAAAATGGCTGAACCTAGAATCGTCCAGCCAAAAGTCACTTTTTAAAAAATTGTGCCCCTGAATTTGAATTATTTCAGATAGACTGTTCTTCTTTTGCATGTGGAACAGGCATAATTCAGAGGTTAATCTTACCTAATTCTGGTAGTTTTTTCCAGTGAATACCAATAAAGCTGATGCCACCACACTGCTGGGAGCATACACAGCTCCAGCTTCCTTGCAGAACCTCACTGATGCCTGCAGACACTGCAGGGGCACTGCATCATGCCTGTGGCAAGATTAGTGCCTGAGAGGCTGATATATAATACCTCCTTGGCAGCTGCCCTTTTGGAGGCCACCCTTGGAAACCCTCCTGTTTCAAAGATTAGAAGCAAAAATTAGATCCACATACGGATATCCAAACCACATACTAACCAGCTCATCTGAGTCAGGGCTCTTGTGTCTTACGTGACCTCATGGATCACAAGTTGCTGTCCTTCTTAATTCCCATAGTTCTGAAATACTATTTATGGTCAGGAGCTGGAGTTTGTTTCCTTTGAGATCAGGGCCACAACAACCATGCATTATAGCACTTGAAGTAATGGAATTAGCTTAATAAATATGATGATCCATTGACTATTTTTTACTGTGGAAAACATATTCTCAGTGGTTTTTTTTCTCAATTGTGTTTGTTTCACCTATTCAAAAAAAGACTTCCACTCAGTCTAATCACCCCAAACTACCACCTGTTTTGAAAGTAGAATCTGAACAGGCTTCTCCAGAGCATTCAGAGCTGTATCTCACAGGTAAGTTTTCATATGACCTTAGCAATGTAGTTTGTTCCCCTCAGACCACATTTGAGAGCCTTACTGACCTCACTGCCAGGATGCTCTTTTGAAGACCCAGATGATTTTTTTTTTATTATTTTTTACTTGCAGCTTTAGTTATAACCTCATATCCCATTTAATTTGTCCCTCCCCATTCTCCACACAAGATTAGGAACACTTGTAGAGCCTTATATCCTCTCTTAATTATATCATAGCTGAGCCATACATAGATAGCTCTTTTTATCTTCCCTGATATGTAAATTCTTCTGGTCCCCTGACCATTTTTGTTTCTCTTTTCTGAACTCTTTCTAATTTGTCAATATGTTTTTAGTAATTAAGATTCCCACAACTAAATGCAATGTTCCATATGCCTTCATGCCAGATCCCTACAGAATTTCAGGAGAGGTCACTGCTCACAGCTGGGGCCAGGTTTCCAAAAGCACTTTGAATTTTGAGTGCTTTTGAAAATATGGCTATGAAACATCATTATGGGAGCTTTTGGTTACGGAGCATTTTGAAAATGTTTGCTCTCATGCAGGTGTCTAAACTGAGCTGGGATTTTGTTGAAAATGTGCTGCCATTAAAACTCTTGAGCAAATGAAAAACTGTCTCCAACATCTTTGAGAAATCTGTCCTATTAAGGAGAAGTGGTCAAGTTTCTGTCCTTCTCAGTATCTTCTGTTTATATTTCATGTTATTAAGATCAGTGCTATCTGTTTGGCTACATTACTCTGTATAATTTTAAGTAAGCAAGGTTAACCTTTAAAGTCTACAAAAATAGGTAATTTGTGAAGTTGCTTTAGAAATACTTAATAGTCCTGAAAGACTGGTGTCCCAAGATGGTTACTGATAAGGTGGATGCCTGTGCCAGCTTGCCATGACTTTTACATTTCACAAACAGTGCTGACATGGAGCAAAACTGGGTAAATAAATCAGGCTCAGTGGTCTGTTTGAATCTTTTTTCCCTACCAGTGGTAACCACTTTTACAAATCTGTGTATTTAGATAACTTCTCAGTGGAAAAAAGCAAAACTCTGTTGTTGAATATACATGGATTAACCAACACTGTCTGGCACTAAGTTGTGGAGCTTCATACAGATTGGTTCAGTTCTTAACTAGGTCCTTTGGGATCAACTGGGTTTTTATATTTTCTATTTAGGAGCAGAAAAAAACCCCTATTCTAATCCCTTTTGCTAACTCTGCAGAGCACCCATATCACTGACAGAAGAAGTTGGATCATGAGTTTTTTTAAATCATATGTCTACGAGGCAGCAGTGATTGATGTATGGTGTGGAACGAGTGCTTCAATGATACCGTTCACAGAACAATTCTTATTTTCCTTCACAGTTACCTCCACAAAGCTTCACACTGGTCAGTATTTAGAGGAGAGGAGGGAGTAGAATTTTTTGGTTTTGCTTGGGGAGGAGGCTTAAAATTGCAAAAGAGCTGCAGTTGAAAAATAAATTACAGAAGGTTAAATAATCTGGATTCATTTCTGTGTTGCAGTAAACATATCACTAGACAGTTAAAAATTGTTTATGATGTGCCTAATAGAGCCATTCTAGTTTATCAGTTAAATATGTATTCATAATTTTTTAAAAGGAATATTATTTACCCAGAAGACCAGAACAGTTTCTAAAAGAGCTTTTCCAGTCCATAATGTAAATATGTATTTAGGACAAGTGCTGTGTGTACAGTATTAAAAAAAATCCTCTGAAAATCTCTTTGAAAAGTTATTACACATGTCTACTGCTGCAGCAAAGTTTTAAATATTCATATCTCAGCTGTTTTCTCTTTCAGATTTTTCAATTTTGTTTGAATATATTGTGGGTGAATTACTCTGCAAGAGCTTCATTTGTTGAATGTTAACAGGCTTGTGTCCTAAAGGACTACTCATGTGTGTCAAGCTATATATGTGCTTAAATTCTCTTCCAGATCAGGGGTTTCATTTTGTGAGGCTAACTGAAATATCACATTCACATGTGAAGAAAGGTCTTCCTTGCATGGTCACATATCAGTTGAGATGGTTTATCTACCTCTTGCCTGTCTCTCCTTCCCATTTTACCTTTGGCAAATTGTCTGCACACAGCATGTCTGCGTTACTTGGACTCTGATCTGCACAGGAAAGTCCTCACTGCCCTGCAAAGCCTCATCAGAGAAAGCCCTTCAGAAGTTGTTTCAGAAGTCAGTCATACACAGTGCTGGCAGATGGCAAAAGTGGCTGTAAAGAAAGGTGTGTGTGTCTGCTGTGTTGAGACTGGAGCTTGTATTGCCCTTTCTCTGTGATACCAATCATTTGCTGAACAGGCAAAACCAGGTGACAGGGTCAGTGCTTGGAAGAGAGAAGGGGAAGTCACATAAACTTCTCTTTGTGGTTGGCCTGGGCACCAGAGAACTCTCTGGATAGACCCTACCACCTCTGGGTAGAGGCTAGAGTTGGTCAGGAAGTTCACTCTCATTTTCATAATATGTTGGGGATTTGGACAATGTTTTTCTTTCCCTTTACTACAATGAAAAAAAGGTGAAATTCTGGTAAGAAACATGGAGCTACATAGAGCCTTTTAGAAATTAGCAAGAATTTTTTTTTTTTTTTTAAAAAGAATGAAAGCTCAGCTTGATATTTCTCAGTAGGTCCTTTGCATGAGCTTGCTCCAAAATCAGTTTCTAATTAATAAAGCTGTATGGGATAAAAATGGGTTTATTTCTGTGTTGCCTTGCATTCATTTTCTTGTTTGCTTGTGAGTACAAGATGGGTGTACAGCAGTAGCAAACCTGAGTTGGGGTATGTTGTATTAATTTGGCAGCCTTAGAAATGGTTATGCAATGTGACAGATTAAATAGAAAATCATCACTACAACAAAGAATTATTTTCTCAAGTAACCTCTCTAACATAGACTTGAATACTTATTAGATATAAGCCTTTCCTTATGTGTCCAACTGTGTGCCAGTGCAGATTAGTATTCTGTTTTAATTCCATTAATTGGTATGTTAAATTTTATATAATTTTATATACTTAATGAAATGTATATAATTTTTCAATTAATTTGCATTTTCCTGTAAGCATTGCAGAGCTGTAAGAATCAAAAGTTAATTTTTCTTTTAATCTCCATGTAATCTTTCCTTTGGTAACATTGTAAAAATTTGATTCATTAGGTCATGGAAGCATTTTCCACTGACTTCACTGGAATTTTTGGCTGTTTCAATTATGTCAAAGTTTTAACCAAAGCAGCAAGCACAAAAATATCAAAAATTGGAAAATTTTAGTTTATAACATCATGGCACATACAAGAAGAAAGTATGGAGTGTCTAAGCCAACATTTTTCCTATTTTTATTCTTTCACAATGCTTTAAATCACTGTTAAATTCTCAGCAGAGGAGGGTGAATTTTTATATGAAAACTGACAGCTGTCTTGAAATTCAAAAATGCAAATATAGATCCAAATTTTGAAATAGTCTGAAGTTCTTCCAATAAAATAAAAGCAGTAAAAACTGCATGTGCTTATTGCAAAACAATCATTCTGAACCTTTTTCAAAACTGAACATATTTACATACAAAATTCCCATCTTTTCTAAAATTCTTGTTGTGGAATCTGTCATGATATTTTTTGTCAACATTTTAACTGAAATAGCTCTCAAGGGTTTTTATGAAAACAAAGCTTTAATTACATTTTTAAAAAAGAAGATAAACCAACAATTTCATTAAAATTCAACTTAGAAACCCTGAAAATCATCTTGGACTTTATGCCAACAAAAGATCAACATCTTCTTTAGAACTATTTTTCCCCTTTTGAGCTCAGCTTCAGAATAGAAGTTTCTTTGTTTTCTATGGGTTTTTCTATCTAACTTCCCTCTGTATTTGACTGACCAGGGCTGTTACAAAAGAAAAATAGAAAATCCTCTATTATGTGTCAGAGCTTGTCTAGTTATTATATTGTTTTTACTGTTATGATTGGTTTGTGTGAGAGATTCTGTTTCCTGAATTTCATTTGAAGACTGGAAAACTGATTAGGATATTAATGTTTTACTCCACTGATCTTTCTTTCCCTTTTTTAGAAATCCATGGCCAGCAGCACCATCTGGGCTTGCTCTGTGACTACCAGTGTTCCTCCTTGTTCGTTCTGACATACCTCGCAGTCTGTCCTGCTCTGTGCAGATCAGAGGCAACAACCTCCTCTCACTGGGTATGTGCAATGTTTTTTCAAAGACAAATATGTGAACAGTGGGTACGTGAGGCAAGTTTTAAGGCCTTCCAGTTAAGGGTTGTGAGGGCTTTTTTAGCTAATATGAACCCTGTGACCAAATCTTGCTCATATTTAGAAATGCTCTATTGAGACATACCTGAAAGCTTGCTTTTTAAGCTACCTTCTGCCCATTCATGGAACTTTGTTTTGAGGATTACCTTAATCATTAATTTTTAACCCGGGGATCATTAATAATGCTCTTAGTACCTTAGTACCTTAGCATCTTTTTGTTTTTATGGCCCTTTAAAAGTTTCAGTGCTCTCGTGTTTGATATTTCAGCTCTCTTCCTCTCCTGTGGCTCTTGTCACGAGTTGGCTGTGGTGTTCTCCACTTTTCCCAAAGGGAGAATCTGCTTAGTTATTCCTAGGAGGTTGCTGAGCCTGCTTAAACACAAACATATTGCCCTATTTAATCAGTTTCTTGATCTTGTATTTCTTGTTATCTATTTGTTTTCTACTTTAGTAGTTATTGCAAGTAGCCTGAGGAAATATTAAACTGGTAAAGCTCTTCTGCTTCTAGGTCATTGGTTTTCATCTATATAAAGTTGATCGGCATCAGACAGTAAATCTATACAGAGAAAAGGTGATTTCTAACCAGTGGATGGTGTGAATTTATATCTGTTAAAATATACAGGTTGACTGTAAGATCTAAAGGGGTTACATTCACTCTCATTGAATTTAATGACAGAACTTTGCTTTCTTTCACTGGGAACAAGTCCAGACTCGACTCTTCAGATGACAGAGATACATATGCAAATAGTCTTGTAATTTTTCCTGTTTTACATACCTGGGAGTACCATGTTTTTTAGCTGATTTCTTGCATGATGCACACAACTTGTATTAAGTGTCCTGCCTTAAATCTGATTGCATTAAAACAGCACCTGGCTTAATATCTTTTAGTTATCCTCTGTAAAACCTTTCCAGCCTATAAATAAAGATGGGAAGTTTTTAATTTTAATTGCTAGTCTTACAAACTCCAAAACTTTTCTTACCATTGCACAACCTATCCTATATTAGTAGAAAGGTTTTCTGTGCCAAAGTAGTCTGGTTCCCATGACACTAATACTTCAAGATCCCTCATGGCATATACCACTGATGCCATGACTTCTTTCAGCACTTTGTGTAGGCAGACCTTATTGAAATGGAAGCCATTCTGGTGATATTGCTTACCATGGAGTAGAGTCTAGGCAGCTGATCTCAGTTAGCTCTCCCTAAAGAAATAAGTGAACTATGAGTTTCATTTAAATAAATCTGTAGAGTTTTGCCTTCCTTTTTTTTCGGGTTTTTTTTTTTTCACCTAGAAAAACAAAGAAACTTCAGAAAGTTCCACGGTTTCTAAGACATATTTCAGGGTTGGTTTTGTGCTGTTCCAGTCCTTTGTTGTTAATCAGATCAAGCCAGCCTGTCACTGAGAAAATAACAGTAGTGCCACCAGACTGTAATCTGTCAAGCTCCCCTAAAAACCTCCTTTAATTGCTGTGGTAGTCTTACTGTGTCTTTAAAGAGTTCCTGGGCTCCATCCCTGCTGCATTTTGATGAAAGTTCTCCTACTGACCTGTGTTAATGTCAATAATTGCATGAGAACACAGAAGTATCTGGTTGAGGATTCCAGAAAGTACCATCAAGTTCGGGGCATCTTTCCTTGCCCACCCGCAAAAGTAAAATATGTTAATGACATCTGTGGAAGAGTTCTTGAATGTGTGTACTTTGATATTTCCCTCCTGGGAGCTGTTGCCTATTTCCAACAAAATTTAAGCTGTGTGCTGATAGGACCTAAGAAGTTCTCTCATGTTTTACATTGTGGATGTAACTAGTGGAGCCTTCCTTGTGCTGTTTCAGCACTTTGGCTGCAGCACTGTGTCTTTAGAGAGAGGACTGGTAGGCTTAAGTAAGGACCTTCGTGAACATCACAACATTTCATCACAATTGTGGCCTTGTTTGCAGAAATATCAGCCCTGTGATAATCTGTTCTCCTATTTCAATAAAGAGCATTTTATTCAATAGCTAATTTGACCTTGGAAAACCTGCAAAGCTCACTTTCTTCTGTTGCAAAAAAGCCTCAATCCTATCTTGCTACATAACAATCCCACACAATGTTTAAATTTTACTTCTGATGAAATATCTATTTCCATTACTTTAGTATATTCACTCATCTATTTCTTATCACCATTTTCAACCAGAGGAATTTTGAATTGAATCTATTAATATACATATATCTATAAGGAATCCAAATGGTGATCTTTCTACTGGGTTTCAAGTAGGCAGACAGTTGTCAAGTTACATTTTCATAGAAAATTTCAGTGAAAACAAAAACATACAGATAGTTAACATTTCTCCATAAAGATTTGTTGGTTTGTCTTGTTTTCAACTAATGAAAAGAAAAACATTTTTACTCCGGTCAGAATGTTTCAGTTTAGAAATGTCAGTGCAGCTCCTTACAGTGGAATTCCTTTCCAACACATCTAATCAAGAGTTCAGCTTCCTTTTCAGACAATATTTGCTGTAATGTCTAAGCTCCTTGCTTAGGTGATGCCTCTTAATAGGAAATCTGTACCAGAAGTACCAGGGACCTCCCATGGACTCACCTCTGAACAGTCCAGGAGTGCAAGGTAAGAGAACTACAGTTCCGCAAACATGACGCATTTACATTACATTTTGTAATGGGATGTGGGTGATGAGGGTTTAAATTTCCTTCAGATGAAGAAGGCAACTCCAGCTTTCACACCTTTTAGATAGTTACCCAGTCACTGAGACACTAAAAAAAGGGATGTTGGCAACCCTCTCAACACTTCTGACCAGACTTTCTGTCATAGATGATCAAGTCGTGTCTCCTACACTCAGTACTGCCAGTACGGGTCAGTGATTCTTGGCACATACCGGTTGGAAGATGCCTCTTGAGGCTTCTGATCAGTGATCCTCTGTGGCTTTACTTGATAGGGGATGCTCACATGAGCTGACACATTCAGCTCAGCAAGGAGGAGACAGCTTTTTTTTTAGTCAATAGCAGAACTTCATCAGCCTAAGTAAAAATTAGTCCAGTTAATAAAGATATTAGTCAAACTGAAGCTTCCTACAGTTTCTCACACTCCAGACTGGAATCTACAGAGAATTTGTGAACTCCAGCACTTACTTTCTACCTAGGAAGAACAAACATTTTTCCTGGAGCTAACCTTAACTATCTCAGTTTCCCATCTGTATACAGCCATAACTCTGCCTTCCTGGCTTTTGTAGGTGTTGTTAAGAATATATATTTTAATTAGAGATTTTGACATACCTCAGAAAGCAGAGCTTTGGGGCATACAAATATCTAAGATGCAATCTACCATGCTTTAACGTGCAATAACACTTGTAGATTGTTCTAAAGGAAATTCTCGTGCTCTGTCTGGGGAGCTTAGAGCCTATGGTAAGGAAAGCAAAAAACTATTCTTGTGTACAAAGATAATCAATTCACCTTGCTGGTGCATGTGATTCCTTCTATTGGTTTATTTAGAAGCCTTCAGATGATACGCACATTTCTGTTTGCAAGAAGCTCCTCAGGAAACAAAAGCATCCCAGATGCTAACACACCTGCTAATACTTTCATAGAGCCAGCCTCTTGCAGCCACATGGGGAAGCTCTTATTGTTCTACATCTTATAAAAACTTTATTTGCAGAAGGAATTTAATCAAACAATTATGCATAATAAACAGAAAAACCAATATAGTAATATAAACAGCTAATATAGTGACATAAACAACTAATCCAAAAGCTGACTGGCACTTCCACTGAGGAAGGAGGTGTGATAACATCTGACAGCCCATAGTGAAGCTGACTGGTTGCACTGTGCAGAGGAAGCACGTCACAGCATGGGCCTCTGTTTGTCCACACACTTGTTTGCTAAACAACCAAAAATAAATGCATAGATTCAACTACATTTTGACCATTCAAGAGCACTATAGGATCTGAATTCTTAAATGACTCAGAGAGATCAAGGTCACAAAAATCTCACAGGCCCTCAGGTCATTTAATCTCTTCCCCATGTTTTCCCTTTTGCTGTGTGGTTTTGGAGGTACTTCTGAACTGGGTCAGGGAACTCTTCCTTAAGTTGTAAATCACTCGTAACCAAACCCAAATGGTTGTGTGAGCCTTTAAGAGGGACAGTTCATGGTAATGGTGGGACAAAGGATGGCTCTGAGGCTATTTATGCTGACCCATTGCTCAAGGAAATGTTCTTTGAAGTGCAATTTAGGCCATCAGATTTTCCTTGGTCTCCTGATCTGTACTCTTTCATCCCACTTGCCATCCATACCTCCTGGAGCTGTGGCTAAGTTTAAAAATTTCAGTTGTCCAACGGGAATTGCTCAGGAGTGTATTTCTGGTTTTGGTTTAGTCTGAGGGTTTTTTTAATTCAGTTTTCCCTAGCTGGCGTGTGTGAATGTATTTCAACAGATGGTCATGGAGTTTTAAATGTTGTGAGTAGATTTTTAATAAGTCTGACTAATTTTATGATCATTGCAGTTCATGTGCACTCAACATTCCCACTGACTTCAACAGGAAGGGTTGGAAATGAAAAAATGTCATATTGCGCTCAGCCGATGTAACTCTGGCAGCATAGATAAATAAGGGAATTCTGGCCTCACATTCTGGGCTGTAACAGCCAGGTTCAATTGTTTTCCTCTGTTCAGTTGAGTTAAATGTGTTATGGGCCTTTTTTACCCCTCTGGATAGCATCAGGTATCAGTCACAGCTGGACGCAGAAGTTAGAATATTTGTCTGATCAGTGGTGACAAATCCCATGTTTCTTAAAGTGGTGTGATTTGTGGGTAACTTCAGCTTCTTCCTTCACTGCATAAAAAAATCCCAACACAACAGTTAAAAACTCCTGCTCATTTTTCCTCTCTCCAATCTGAGGGCTTTCTCTCCCCGCTTCTTTAGGTTCAGGGAAAATGAAATCACGACACCTCTTTGAAACCTTACCTGTTATTGTCTTGTGCCAGAACATAATATGTCAGGGAGAGATGGCCTACAGCTATGCCCTACAAAGCTGAGGTAGGAAAAGAATCTCTGCCCACTGTCACATATTCTTCCTGCAGCATTGCCACAGCAGAGATACACTGTCCTCCTGCATTTTCTTCCCCTTGACAAGTTCACATCTCAGGCCACCTGTCCTGATTTGATAAAGTGTTTGGTCATACTGCAAGTCAGAGAGGAGCATCAGGGCAGCTCTCCCTGAACCAGCTGCTTAGAAAATTTCTATCAGCAAGTCAACAAAACAGCAAAATGTAATCATAACTATGAGAGCGCACCTTCAAATCTCTTTTCTGCACATTCGTTGGGGTTTTCTTAAATTTTGTTTACCACTGACAAGCATAATCAAGTAACACATTACAAACCCTCTTTTGGCAGCCATAGGAATATATTTCAAGCAGGTTTTGTTTGATATCTACAAGAAATCTCTGTTCAGTTTATGTAATAAGACAAAAGTATGCAAATCTATCCTCCCATCCTATGAATTATATGCCTGGAATCAGTAAGCAATACAGTAAAAGCTCACTAAGTTGCATTTCACCTATCCACATATCCCATAAAACTGACATAAAAAACAATGGTTTCTGTATCATTTCTCAGCAAATATTTGATAGCAGATACAATATTTTGTAAGGCCTCCCATTATTGCAACTTCCTGACTTTTATAAAATGTAGTGAGAGTGATTCTTTATAAAAAAAAAACCACACTTCACAACATATATTATTGTTCTGCAGTGCAAATATGAGTGTAAATAAATAATTTTGCATTATCAGGCAAATGTAGCTGTTAAGATGAATACATTGGTTTTGTGAGAGTATTTCTTCATCTGCTCTGACATTTCTCACAATTCAGTAATTAACTGATAAGTACCAAATTATTATTCAGTCTCTTAGAACATTTTCAAAATGGGATATGTTCCTAGGACTAGATCTACAGCCCTCACTAAAAACTAAATCCACAACAGATCACAATGCTGTTTGTTTCCAGCAACTTCAGCCTCAAATGCCTGCTGCCAGGGGAATGTACAGCTCCAACTGGACTGCAGGCTGTCTAGGATGAGAACAATTGTGTCCCAAAGTTTAGGTCCAGGAAAGCATATATAAGTGTAAAGAGAGCTGTGTCATCCAAACTAACATCTTCAAACATCAGTGGATACAGAAGTGTCAAACGTTGATCTTCTGCTATGCCTTGACCAACCCTGGGTCTTCTTGAGTTTGATACTGATGCCAGTCCCACCTTAAAACACATGTTGAAGGAAAAGCCCCTTCTACCTCTTTCTTTGTATCACACTGATAAATGCCCAGAGGTCTTAATCCAGCCAGCGAAAGATCTGGATTTTCATTCCTGCTTTGTAAAAATGGTTGTGAACCTGTGACTCTCTACGAACGTGCCAGACAATAGTGTGTTTCTGGGTGGATCTCCTACTGGTCCATCCATCCCGCTCTGCCTGTCATGAATAAGAACTAAATGCAACAGAAATGGGAAGGAAAAACACAAGGTTTAGCGTGGCTATTTCCTATTGGTAATGAGAGCTATTGGGAAGTGGAGAAACCCACTGCTCCTGTAAGTACTTATCACATTGTGCCTACAAATCTACACACATGTGTAAATGCACACAGACTTGTGCAAGTCTTCTACCCGTTGGTTACAAAGTCTTACTCTTGCATCGTTTTCCTCTATGGTCTAATGTGTGTTTATTATTCCATACAAAGCTTCAACAAGAAGGACTGAGCAAGATCATAATTCCCGAATACCTGTTAGCATAATGGTTGGAGTTTTCCCCTGGAAGATGCAGGTTTGTTTATGCTCAGAGAGAGAAAAGAATTGAACCCACATTTCCCATATGAATGCTCTAATCAGTGAACCCATTTAGCAGAAGAATGGAGCCAATCTAGCAGGCATGCTCAGAAAATGAGTAATGGAACAGGTCCTGCCAGACAGATACATAGAAGAGTGACTAAGGTGTCTGTCTTCTTCTGCTGCTGAATCTTATTCCTGACCCTTATTCCATGCTTTGATCAGAGATCATTCCTTCCTTCACTGAATAAGGGTAACAGGCTGTTTTGCAATTGCAACATGCAAGAATGACCCTACTTACAGGGCAGGTTTTTTTGCTGCAGAAACTGCAAGGGTAGACAGCATCTTGTGCACGCTGCTGCTTTTTCCCATTACTCCCTTCAGCATATTTGTTTCAAAATAACTGTAGGAATTAGCCTTACAGCCACTGCCAGGAAACCAGAGCTTGTCCACACTCTCCGGTGAAATACCTTCCACTGTTCAAATGCTGGTTTGCTGAAAACAACCTGTCCATCAGGCACTGTGGCCTAAGAGATAAAAATAAAGAGAACTTTCACTTTTCATAGATTGATTGGTTGGTTGGTTGATTTTAACAAAAGATAAGGATGATATGGAACAAAGTTTATTTAAATTGCAGAAAAATTTTTTTGTTTGTTTTGCAACTATGTAGGACTGTGTATGATTGCCTTTTCTCCAGGTATATGTTTATAGCATCTTTTTCGGTGGCATCACAAAGTCCTTTGGGGTTAGATACTCAGTTTCTTAAACTTGTCAAGCTTCATCACAAAATTACTCAGTTTCTCTCCACTACTTTTACTCGAATCCATTTCAGCAGCTTCACTAGTGGTTAGAAAGATTCTTGGAATTTTTCAGCTGAAGTTTTTCCAAGGCAGTTAGTAACCATTTTTTTCCTCTTGCCAGAATACTCTGAAACTTAAGAACTTTAGCTCCTCTAGCTCTTTGATATTCATCCTTTCACTACATCTATAAAAATATTCAAATCCTTTAACCATACTGTTAGACATGTCAAGTTCAAGATTTTGGGGAACTTGTGTTCTCGCATGTCAAGCTAATTGAAAAGTATCTAACTACAGTGGTGTTGTACTCAGCCTAACATACCCACCCTCATGGCCTTAGGACATGTTAGCTTGCTTCCAGCACTGTATTACATTGTGTCTGCTGTGCTGCAGAGCAGCTTAGAGCACAGACACACAGCTTCTTAGAGCATTTTTAATTTTCTGTTATAAGTCGGGTCTCCAGTCTCCTGACCAGCCTACTAGTACTTTGGTATCTCAGTTCCAATTTGCATTCATATTTCTTGTAGGAGAATGACCTGAATTATATACAGCATTTCAGGTCTCACCAGGTGTTGTACACTCATACAGTGTCATTAATCACCTTTCCAGCTCAAATGTCTGTATTTCCCTGCCTTGTAGCTGCCTCACATTTGTGGTTCACAGTCACTCTTCCTTCTCTGTCACATTCAGTGTAGAGCATACAGAGCAACTGGGGGGTTTTGGCTTCTAAAAACCTTGTATGTACTTCTACCTGCTTGCTCTTTTCTTTTTTTTTGTTCTAGATGTGCTTCTAATCTTGTTCCATCTGCTCATGTGTCCCAAAATTGCCATCAAAATTCTCTAGTGTTTTGCTGATATTTTGTGCTGGATTCACCAGTGAAAGCAGGGAATTAAATCAGCTTAGAGCATTCCCTCTCAGAACAACCCACAGCAGTCCTACCATCAGCCACCACCTTGTCTGAGGACTGTACTGGTAGGAGTGACTTCCCACTTCTGTCTAAAAGCCACACTGGTCTTGTTTCTCAGCTCACTCAGCATGTTACCTGTATTCAATACAAACAGCAATTTTATTATTTTCTGTATAAAAAGGATGGTTTACATTAATGTTCACTCCAGAGTCTGCTAGTCCTCTAGTTCTCTTTAGTTGAACATACTAACATCTTTAATTTTGCATCAGTGAGATACATTAAAATTATTTTTCCTGCCTGTGCAAATTCTCTGCCTCCTGATTTGCCCTTACCTGCTCAATTTTTACCTTCACTCAGAGCTGATGACAGCTTCTCACTTAGCTGATAGAGACTGCATTTTAATTTTTTTCCTGAAAAAGAAAGTTTATTTATTTCAGAATATATGAGTTTCCCTGGAGAAAAAAGAAATCTATTCTAAAACACTTAAAAATATGCATTCAGGGGTGGGAGGAGTTATCAGGTGGGCTGATAATAATCTCTCTTTGTGGGAGTTTAGCAAAACTCTGATTAGCACAGAATTTTTAGTACCATTCTGTGACCCAAACTACTAAAAACTCTTACAAAACAAACTTGACAGGCAAGCTGGTGCCAAAGTGTTCCACGTTTGTATAGGTTTTTTTTATTAAGCAAAACATTCTATGGATAACTACTCTCTCCATAACAATTAGCAGATTTCAGAATGACCTGATCAGCTAACAACATCTATGGAAAACAGATGGTAACAAGATTTGATTACCTCCAAAAAAATCTATCAAAGCCCAAAATTTACAAAGTAAAAGGTTTGAATTCAAATAGCAGCCCCTGGAAACTTCTAGTACCCCGTAACCTACTAGGAATATTTTTTGACAATTCTAAGAAGTGATATTGGAAATATTCAAATCATTGCACAGGGCTTCAGCTACCTACCTTACATTGACTTCAGTGGGAATCATGCAGTGAAATCCCCACATATTGCTTTGAAAATGTACCCCTTAGTGTTTCATGCCATGCTGAGAGACAGAGAAGTGATCCAAGGTCCAGATCCACAGCAGGTAGCAGTACACACAATGTGTGGAATCCTGTAAGGCACCACTTTGTTAAAATATGCAGGCTTTAACTTAAAATGAGAGAAATCAAGGGCATTTCAAATTAAGGTTCCTAGCTGCCTCCTCCCCTTTGTCCCATTTAGTGACGGTCATACCTTTAGAGCTCTAATATGTAAAGTTCTTTTTTGTCTTCTTCCTTTTCTCTCTTCTATCCTGCCCTCTATATGACCTCTCTCCTAATTGGAATATATCTTGTTTTTCGATAATAGAATTTCCCCAGGAGATAGTCAATTTTTAGAGCTGAAAATTAATTTACGGACCCTGCTTGATTGCATGCATCAGATATGTTTGTCTTTTACTACATAGTGACCTTCTTCTCCCCTCTCCCTTCACATCTTCATAGCTAGGAATTCACTTCAGAGTCAGATAACACGCCTTTTTAGTCTGTGAGACAGGTATTTGTGTTCACGTGCTGATGGTTGCATACAGATAGCACTTTTGGAGAGTTGTGTCCCAGTCAAAAGATTGGAATTTCTATCATTCCTTGCACAGCAGCTTGAGGGACTGTGGCCTTTCTGATTTTGTAGCAGCTTCCTCTTCATGTGTGCAGGCATGACCAGGGAAGGGAATGCGGTCCATACCATTCAGAGATACCTTTTCCTTGTAGTTTGGTACTTCATTGTGAGCCTGTGCATAGCCCCCTTGGACCTCTCTCCTGGGCTGTTTGAAAAAGATGGAAAGGGTAGGTCCATATAGTCCACTGTCCCGTCATGTGGATACAGTGGATGTGCTCATTTCCAGTCCCCCTAATATCTACAAAAAAAAAAAAAAAGGCTTTTTCCCTTTATATGATGCCTTAAGAACAGTAACCTAAATGTATTGAGGTGGTTTTTTATCATTTCATCAGTCAAGATTTCTGTTTTTCAAGAATTCTAGCATGTTTCCACAAAACATACTCCTATGCAGAGCCAATCTTTTATTCTGTTCAACTGATGATGTACTGGAGTGCTCAATTTGAAATGAAAAGTTGAGCAAACACAGATGCTGTTCAGAGCTGTGCATTTGCTCGCGCTCACTGTTAAGGACACTCGTTCAATGTTATTTTGATGAGTTTATTTAAGACAGTGAGTGTGGGATTCACCTCACCTAGACTTAGATGGCCACAGCATAAATTTTTACACCTCAGCCAGCCATCCTCAGTGCCCTTTCTATTCCATAAAGAGGAATAGGCACATTTAGCTCGTAACTCATCTGACCTGTTTTAGACATTTCCAATCCTTGCATCCTAAAATCACTCCAGTGAATATAAAAGGAGTCTAAGTGGCTATATCAGATCTAGATGTCAGCAACTGATACATTTACCAGTGGTTAAATGGGTCCCACTCAAGGCTACAGGGCAACATCTTCTACAAAGTGAAATCTAAATGGCACCCTTTGATTTTAAAAACTCAATCAGCCAATTATGTGGTGCTAACAAAGAGATTTCTGCTGGGGCTTAGCTCAGAGCTGACAATGCTTTGGTTATAGATGCTTTTCAGAGCATCTATATTAAGGGCTGGTTTCTCCCAACTTCCAAATATTAATATGATCACAGGGTCAGTCAGTGGGTATGTTCAGGTGACTGTATTGCTGTAAGTTAAATCCTGTATTTTATGTGCATCCAGACACATCTGTGCATGCATGCACCCACATTTTGCACAGAGTGAAATACTTGCATCTGTTGAGCTCAGTAGGCTGTCAAACACAGAGAAGTTTGTCCTTTAAATCGAGTCATCCTGGCCTGTTTGGATAGACACTGGATTTAAGTCAGTATATCACACTGAAAGTCTTTGGGAACATTGTGAGCAAGGGGGGAAAATTTGCAAATATCATAAAACAGTCAATTAGGTGAATTGGATAGCAGCAACAGTCAAGACAAAATAACCTGATAATCTCAAAGTGTGACAAAATGAGACAGTGGGCATATATGCATACACTGCTGAGGAAGATCCAGGTTTTCAGCAGCTATCAAATTTCTAGGCCTAAAATAAGAAGAATAAGAATAAGGATAAGAACAAATAAGAATAAGAGTAAGAATGTCTGTAGACCAGCTCAGTGGTCTTCCCTAACCACAGAGCTCTGACAAACTACGCCAGCTGAGAATCTTGTCCCTAGTCCTTATTCTAGAAGAATGGAAGAACAAGTAGAAAAAAGAACCACAATAAAATCTCTCTGAGCGAACTTTCATCTGTTTATTGCAGGTGTGCCTTATCTTTCACAGCCCAAGAGCAAGAAAAATAAAATGTACAATGTCAAAATGCTGCAAGCTTTTAAAAAGCACTTAAATTAGTATTTCACAGATATTTTATTGGAATTAAACTACAAGTAGACAATACAACATTAAACTTTGTTGACCTTCATTTGCCACAAACTTAATGCCAATCAATATTTTAAAATTCCATGGTATAATACCACAGTTCTGTTTAGCTCCTTTATAGGTAACTAACTTTCGTTGGGAAAAAAACCAGCAGTAACAAATGTCATTACCTTGCATAATACACAGTTGACACATAACCTTATAACCAGCCTGCTATCACAACACCCTTATGTTTGCTGCCTGCATCTCCAGCCACAGGCTCCTGCTTTCCAGCTTTGGCAGGAGCCTTAGCCTGCTGCTTTACTCAGGAACAAGCTGTTACTGATCCCCTAAAAGTATCAGCAGCCTCAGGTGAGTTCGAAGTCCTTCACCACAATGGGTGTAAGGTGGCTTAGGAGCCAGGCACAGCTCATTTCTTGTTATCTCGTAGGGAACAGAAGAGCTTCTGTGGGAAGTGAAGTTCTTAGAAACACGAGGTACTGAGGAGGGATAAAGCAGGTAAGTCATAACTCAAGTTGTTCTGTGCTCTCCACTGTTTCATATCGACTGCTATTAACATTTGCCTCTCACTGCTAGAAATATACAAGTGAAGCTCATAAGTAGGGGTGGAAGTAATTCAGCTTGTAGTTTCCCCTGTGCAGGCTGAAAAAACAGAGGGAGCTTCACAAACATATCTATTAAGCTCCCAAGTAAAACCTTAGTCTCTTCCAGTACCTCTGAAATCTCCACTGTGGGATTTTATCATTTGGCAGTTTCAGCACAGGTGATAAACTGTCTGTTGTGCAAAAAAACCCCACTTCTTATGCTTTTTCCTCACTTTCCCACCTGCTGTCTTCCTGTGTGTCTGTTTTTTTTCTTGTCATGACTCTGGTTTTGCAATTGTGACTCAAAGACTGTCTTCATTTGTAGAGCACCTGGTGTAATGGGATCTAAATCTCTGATTGCTTGTCCTCAAATGCTGCTATATTACAAAGAACTCACAAAACAATTTCAAAACACCTGTAATTTAGAGAAATTACTTGGAGTTTAGATGTCCATCCTTTTAAAAAAAAATAAATAAATTGTTACTTCTTTAAAAATTCTTGTGGATAAAAATAAAATTAAAATTCAGTCAAAAAAGCGGGTTTTATATAACTCAGAATGTTAGAAAATGTTTGCTTCTGGCTGACAATTTGTATGCAAATGAAAACAACAGAGCTTTAGCTGGTGCTCTCCTGTAACCTTCATAGTGTTGCTCACTGGGTGTCTTTACAGTAAACTGTGATGCTTTTGTCAGAATTACCAACATTTTTCGAAAAGTAATTTTGAGTCGAATTAAAATGACCTTCTGGACCTTAAAAGGGCAATGAAAGGGGAAGAGAGGGAAAAGAGAGAGTAAATCGGTGCATTCCTGTTCATTATGAATAAAGTATAGTTATTTAAATCAGGCCACTCCACAGAGTGAGACATGAGCTAACACTTTATTGCCAGTATTTTGAAAGCCATGTCTCTCAAGAGGAAGAGCCTTTTTTCAGCAGCTGCCCACTGTGACAGCATCCCTGTGTTATTTACAGGGAAATTCATGGAGAACATCTACGGGGGTAAATGCCTAATTGTGAAAGAAGCTGAGTGCTCTCTGTTCTCACTGAGGACCACAAAGGTTAAAGATATCTTGCAGTTCACAGGGTTTTGACCCTCAGGTGTTACCTTGCACTGGTGAGTCTAGAAGCCTCTAGGGAAGAATATTCAAAATTTTCCTGATGTATACTTCTCTTTCAGAAGAACCAGAAGTGTCAGTAGCTTCTTCTTCCTTATTTTATCCTACTGTTTCCAGTACTGATTAAAGAGGACATACACTAGGACCTACAAGACATTAATAATGCTTGTGTTTCAAAACCAGAAGAGTTTATTTTGAATTGTTTATTTGGAGTGTGTTGCCTGTCTCAGTTTCTCTCTCTCAACAAGCCAGACCATTGTACCAATAACAGCAAAGAGGCAGGAAGACATACAGACCTAAATTATTCTTCATTTCTTGTGCGATCTCAGAGATGAGCCTTTGAATTTTAGTGGGGTCCAAATTAACAAAGGATTACTCTCCAGCCAGTTGAATAGAGCAGGCTCTACACAGAGCAGAGCATGATCTGTGGGTGCTGTTGAAATGTACCTAAAATAACCCAGTGAAAGCTGTGCAGAACTTTGGTTTAACAATAAGGATAAACAAACTCTGTGTTGTTCTCTGAAAAGCAGATGTGCTAAAACCACTTTGTGTTTTGTCAGTAGTGATTTTGCTGTGATCCAGAGTGATCCTGCGATCAGCCTGAGCTCACAGCCTGGTTTTAAAACTGTCTCTCAAAATATCTCTTAAAAATCAGCTCTCAGAGTTACAGGGTGATGAAGGACGAAGAGGGTCTTATTCTTCAGGCTGAGCTAAGTTACGTACTTCCCACTTGCCCACTCGTGTTCCAGGGTGAAAAAGTTTTGCCCACGATTTTCTTTCCGCCGTTCTTACAAAGGCAGCGTGAAGTGATGTATTTTATGGAGAGGGGAAAGCCCGTGTCCCTGCCTTGGTTTCACATTTCTGCTGACACCCAGTGGCTTCCCAGCACAATTACACACCGCGCCGCATGCTGCACAACCTCCTCCGTAGCAATGGAATAATAAAAGTTACAGCAGCGTTTCGGGGAATTTCAGTGGATCTAACTGACACCGGCTCCCTCCTTCCTTTAAATAACTTTTTATATGGAAAGATAAAGATAGGGAAAACAAGGGCAGTGGCTTGTTTGAAAACGTGCTTCTGCACAGCACCCGGGCAGTGCCGGTCCTTCTCCATCAGCTGGGAGCTGGATACAGCTTTGGAAGGCATAAACGATCTCAGCAAAAAACCCAGAGGAGAAGCACTCTCTGACTTCTGGCTTTTCATGCAAGAAGAGGTGAGGAATCGTGTTGTGACCGCAAAAGGCATTTGAGCATAAACCAATTTTTCACAGTACAATATGCCATCACCTCCAACCCCCAAAAGTTTTCATGTATGGTTTGCAAAAAAAAAAAAAAAAAAAAAAAAAGCTTTATCTGAGCCTCAGATAGGTGGAATGCATTACTCTATAACCTTAAAAATCCATTTTGTGCTTTCTCATAAGGTATTTCAGCTGCAGATTCATATCTGAGGATGGTATCTGGTTGAAAGTATACATTATATAAATAACAGTAATATTTCATGCTGCATACAGTCAACTCTAAATATTTTCTTTCACTGATGCACTAAAATGTATATTTTACTTGAGTGGACTTACACATAAAAAACATAGGAACTGTGGCTGTAGAATAGTGCATTTCAGTTCCATGACAAAGCCCTAAATTTAATGGTACATCCAAGACCACTCTTCCTCAAACTAGTGGGTGTTAGCAAAGAAACTGTGGTCCAGAAGTTCACATTGCTGGAGAGTATTATATTTTCTTTCCAAGATGCACAGCTAAATAAAATCATTTTAACATAGACTATGAACTTCTCATTTCATTATTAGTCAGGTAATTTCCTAAATTTAACTAGGCTTGGTTTAAACTCACACATAGCAATGTATTGTAGGGTCTTTGAAAAATTGTCAGTCTTGTTCAGCTATGTGAATACTGATTTTACAGCATAAGCCAGTCTGCAAAAAGTGACCTTCTGCTGTAGGCCCTTTAAATCTGATGGGCTCACAGGCAGATGTGGCCATTTCCCAATTTAATATTTGTCAATATATGTTAAATTTATTTTCAGTTTGCTTTTTAAAGATCACATGCCTGAAATAACGTAAATATATTTAGTTGAGGACATTAAATATTGATTCTGAATGTTTTTAATTATTATTAATAATAATTTATTAATTATTAATTATTATAATTAATATAAAACCCCAAACATTTTCATACCTGAGAATCCTATTATTTAGCCTCAACCATTTTCTAGTTGTAAATATGTGAACAAGGAGTTAAAAATTTTAAGGCCTAAAATTTGCCTTGGCTTCTGGTGACCTGTTCTTCAAACTGGGGAAATCATAATATTTTCCGTCCAGCCTAATGTCCCCATTTTCTTTCCCATGAAAACCAGAGAGAAGAGGAAAGATTGCAGTGTTGCATTTCTCACATCTCATCCTTAACCAGAATAAAAATGAGATCATCCAGACTAGGAGCTCAGAGTTGCTTCCACACCCCAGCCATGCCATTTAAGCCATTAAGATATCATACCTGGCTTCTGCCCTCCCTTCATAATGGAACAGAAGAGCATATTTTTCCTATGTTTTTCAATCACAGCTTATTTTCTACAGATAAATTTCTTAGTTACTCTTGTGGATCCTTTAGAAGTAATGTATAGATTTCCAGGGCCTTCCAGACAGCTGAAAGAGGACATTCTGCTTCCAGCTAAATTTTGATGTCATTTGCAGATATTTTGACACAGTTATTGTTTCTTTTAAAAACAAATAAACAAAAAATGTTTGGACAATTTTTTTTTTAATAACAACTTGATTAGGGTTTTGATTACTTTCAGGGCAGGGAATTTTAAAAAAGTCTCCAAACATATAAAAAAATTAATTTTAAAAATGCATCACTGAAATACTGTAAAGGGACAGAATTAACCTCAATTCTTAGTGACAGATTTCAACAAAAGTAGATTCTCCAGTATTCTTCTTTTTTACAAAATAAAATTACTGAATCCTACTTATGTAACACAAGTATGATTTTTTAAAAAACTTCTTTTGTATATTGTAGAATCCATGTTTTTTGTCAGGCCTCTCAACTTAAGGAATTGTCTATAACAAATTTACCTGTACTTGAACTATCGCACAGATAATCTCTTGAACTAAGGATCATTTCAAGTGATTATTTTCTAGGTGAGATAGTTTAATTTGCAACAAAAATATCTAAACTGAAAGTCAGAGAAATATAAAAATGCTATGAAATGTTACTTGGAAATTTCTCAGACAATTATAGCTAAAGTCTGCCTACTTCCTACAGTGTGTAATTAAAAAAAAAAAAAATCTACCTTCCTTTCTTCTCACTTCACCAACTAGAAACTTATCTGATTGTGATTTCAGCCACGTAGAAAGATAATGGCAGTGCCTTCACCCTTTCTGTAGTAGAGTATTGGCAAAAAACCCCAAACTGGTAGATCTCAGGAGAATTTATATACTTTCTTGTTTAGGGCAACCAATCAAGAATGTTGAAATACTTTCCGAAAAAGAAAGAATGAACTTATTTTACCTAAGCCAAAGTAAGGGTCAATGAGAAGAACTTCATCTTACTCTGGATGTTGCAATCAGCTCCCAGAAGGCCACATCTGAGCTGATTTTCAGTAATTTCAGTTAATTTTAGTTAGTTCTCAGTAGAATAAAAATGTCTTGTCTTTTTCTCTTCCTGTCGCTCTAATTGGCAGAATTTCAACCCAAGTCTTCAGACCTGTGACTTTCATTTTTTCCTGACCGTGTCAAGAATACTTTTTGGCATCTGGCATTTTAATAGGAGCATTTCCAGTGACCAGGCATTGGATGGAATCAAAGAATTGGCACTGTATTTTGTAATTTTCACAGAAGCATTTGATTTGATTGACTCTAGAATGCTGATTAGAGGAGATAATACTATGATGCTCTTGAGGATAAGTCACTTAACTCAGATTCATGACTGTTTAACAAGAAGAGCACACAGATTTGTTGTACAGGGAAAGGAATCTGGTTTGGCTGAAATGGACTGTGATGTCCGCCAAGATTCAGTCTTCAGACCATGTTTATTGAATTTATTTGTCAATGATTTATTCTTGATTGTATTAAATCTATTTTACAGCTATATAGATGATGCAATGTTACAATATGGTTCTAATTCATTGGCCATGGTAGAGAAGGATTCAGATAATTTATGGAGGAAACTTAAAAAAGAAAGCAATTTCTAATGAACAAGAAAAACTGCTGCTATTCATATTTCCAAACAAACTCCAAACACTTTGCAGTCCTTAGTCAAAAAAAAAGCCCTCCACTGAAATACTTAAGTCATGACTTAAGGGTTGGATCAACACTGTCTACTTACTCTTGAGCAATTTTGTGTTGAAATGTTGTTAATTGGAAGCAGGTATTACTTTAAAAGGTAAGAACTCCGCAGAATATATTGTACTTAAGCAATAGATGAAGGCAGAAACAAAAAATTTGCAATGTACTGTCAGATTAAAGGTTGTTTACATTTAGAAGACAAACAGACTGTGATATTGATAAAGAGCTATGTAGATTTGCTTTATATTATTGCTATGGATAGAAAAAAATTCAATTTGCCTTTAGGCAAATTTCAGATTTGTAGCTTGACAGAATATAAGAACACATCACTGCAGCTTTTATGTGAATAAGTCAACTTACTTCCTCCTCAGTGAGTCTGGAACTATGCAAATGTATTTTATGTTTGGAGAGGCCTCTGGTTATATGAAAACAATGTTGTTGTTTCTTTTAGATTTTAATTTAATATTCTGAGCCTTGGAGGGAGAAATCATCATAGACTCATTTACCCTACAGTCAGTGTGACAATATGGGAGGATACATTTAATGCCTTAGCAGTAAGCATTTTGAACAGGCATCCAAAGGTGATAAGAACTGAAATAATCTTTGGCAACATTCAAATGCAGCTTAATTGAATATTTAAAATAGTTCTCAAGGTATATCTGAGAATAAATTATGTAATAATGTGGTAGAAATGATTTGATTTTATACTTCCTTCTGCTTAGTATTACCACATCTGCTCGGATAGGAGTAGGGCAAGTTTCTCGCTGTGAAAGTCATTTGAGATGCAATACGAAGCATTGTACATTAATGAGATTTTATTATCTCCTGTTTTGATATTTTAATGAATTAAAATATAAAGGTATTTATATAATTCTTTAAGGCAGGTGCTGGTTTAGACCTTCATTTCAAACTGGAATCTTCTCTTCTATGTAAAATTTTTAATCTTTTATATTTTAATATAGAAATTTTGAAAATCAAAGTTTTCATACGCAGTGAATAGATCATATATGAGGGTATGTGATACAGCACATTCCTTCTTTGAGGCAGAAATATTCAGATGCCTCTCCAGTCTCTTGCTTTTATGTTTCAGGTTTTGGTTGGGGGGATTTTTACATTTCATGATCTGTGGAGAAATCCCACATGATAAACATCTATGCCATGAAAATCTGGTTATACTTTGCTTCATATTTTAAAAAGTAAACAGAATAACCCATGTCTTGGATGCATGCATTACTGACATCTAAGCCCACTTCCAAGTAAGTATTCCAAATGCTGGTATATGCTAATACTAAAAAGGAAGCAATATGTATCTATTTTGAAAAACAATGCTTATCCTATTTACCAGAAAGTAGACAAAATTATCTCTTCAAACTACAGCCTCAGTAGGAATAAACAAAAGAGTTTTAGCTCCAAATTTCAGTGACAGTTTGATACCTGTCATCAAGTAATGCAAATGTCGAAAATGTTTCCATGTGCACATGAAACTAAGAAATGCATAATTTGTTCATAACTCCAACTCTATTGCAGTCAAGGCTTAGAGGGTCTCTCTCATGGATGTTTATCAGGGTTCCTCTGTTGTTGGTTCTGCTTTTCGTCCTGTCTTCACTTTACATTTACCTGTATTGTGTTCCCTCTTCTGCCATAACTGTGCTGGCAAACTAGAGAAAATAAGGATTCTGTTCACTGGAATAGCTTACTTAAGTCAAGGAGCTGCTATAATAGAACTCCTCTGCCACTGTATACTAAAACAGAAGAATTCTATCTAGGGAGAGTGTCGCTGGCATTGCTCTTTGCACGTATCGAGCCTGTATTCATAGATAGATAGTCATACAAGTCATTCGTCCTAAAAATGAAAAAAAAATTATTTTAGGCTGGTTTCAAAGTCAGGACTCATTCTCAAGAGAAGAGTGAGTTCTTTTAATGCTGATGCTGACTAGCAAAGAGGGAAAATCCTGGTGGTCAAGAGGATTCCTGTATTTAACTCCATGGAGCTGACTATCCACAATAGCCTCAGGGGCAGGGACAGAGCTGTCCTTGGTTGCTTTTTGCCTGACAGTTCAGTTGTTTTAGTCAGACTCCAAATATGCAGACCGGACATGACAAAGGTCGCTTTGAACTGAGTGATTCCTTTTTAATTGCCTGTTGTATTGACAATTCCTTTGGTATCTCAAAATTAGGGATTCTGAGACATATAGGCTGGCAAAACCCTGCTCTTAAACAACTATATTTTTAGATTTGCCCATTTTATTAAAGTCAAATCACTTACTGACATTATAAAGTTTGAAAACAGTAGCATCAAATACAAGTTCAAATTTGTTTTGATAATATTACCTTCTGTGATATCTTATCCTCCTGTAGCACGGTGAAAAATGAATCAGCCAAGTGTTTGCTACTTTTTAAGACTTTCTTTTTTTCTAGGGATGATATGTTTTCCTTCAATTTCTTTAAATACTTGTTGACACACTTGTTATCTTTGCCAGTTACTTTGAAGATCTTTTGAAAGGATTTGAAAGGATTGGTCTGTAAGTGATAATGAAGATAAAGGCATATAGTGTTTAACCATTCTATGATTTTGAAATTATCACTGCTGAAGGTAAATAGAAAAAGCAAATGTAAAAAAATTGCAGATTTCCTTTCCTTACGAATTCACATGTCAAAGCTATCTTGCGCGTGCTGAATTTTTGTTTACTGTCAGTTAGATTTTCACATCTGCAGGAGATCAGGCTATTGAAACAGGGGTTTTGAGAGGCTTTTCCCCAGAAGAACGAATCTTAAAAACTAAGCAGAGGTGAAAATGCCATGAGCAGGTCAGTAACAGATCTGTTTCAACACCTCTCAGGCAAACTATTTTTTCTGTGCAGTTTATACCTTAATTTATGTTTTGTGCAATGAATCACTGGGATAACCCTAACATTTGCATTCCATGACTTTTGAATGTTTAAAATAGAAGCCTTTACATTGAATTGACAAATGGTTTGTATTAATATAAAATTAGATTTAGGAAAATCATTTAATCTATAAATGACATCTGGTATTTACAGCTTTAGAGCCTGATGAAGATAGATGAACTACCTTACATGTTTATAATATTTTGTAAATTTGCAAATGCATATTTAAATTGATTGTATCCCTCTCCCATCCTTCAAATGTCATTGGCCCTCTAAGGACCCTAGTTCAAAGCTCATTTTCATTAATGGAGAGACTTACAGGCTAAATGTATAGCCTAAAATTAAACAAAGACTAGGAATATTCCTCATCTCTGGAATACTACTCTTTCTACTGCTCAAGTGTTAGAGTGTTCCTCAGCATAACTTGGGCCTGTGCCAGTCAGTCTTCGGCTGACTAATTCCTAGTAGCTCAGGAGTTAACGTGAGCGATAGAAAGTCTTGAGCAGACACTTTGAGTGCAGCCTCCATGTTCTGGAAGGTGAAAGAGTTTAGTAGTAAGAGTGTGGGATTGTGTCAGCTGGCCTTCATGTCTCTTCCTGAACAGTCACAATGAAGTCTAAACCAGCAAGTTTGGGGGTTGTTGGGTCTTCTTGTATTCTCACAGCCTTGCACTGTACTGACTTCCTTGCATAAGGCTGTGTTTTAATAGAACTGGTCCAGAGCTTATTGTGGTCTTAAAAAAATTCTTCACTAGAATGTCACTTCCAGTCCCAGTAAGTGTAGAATTCCTACTTAACAGAGTGCACAATTCAACTCATCCAAGAACAATAACCATCTGGAGAGGGAAGAGTAAGGTCCTGGCTTAAAAGAATCAACAACTGCGGAACAGGTAGCCTCCAGCCTATAGGAATTGTCTTCTGTGAGTTGGCATGATGGTGTCTGGGATCTCTGTGAGGCTGAGGACAGGTGCCAGGGTACCCAGAGACAGACAGTCAAGTGGGATCAGACCTTTTAAATTTGAAGTGGCTCTTTTCAGTAGCCAGAAGACTGGAATCCAACCCCCTTAGCTTGGAAAAACAACATATTTAAAGACAAATATTAACAGAAAAAAATGCTTCAGTTCTTTGTATTGTATTTCTTCTTCTGTTTCAACTAGTATCTTAAATGTTTTTGATTTGTTCAGAAACATATCTTGAATTTTAAAGAACTTTTTAAGCAACAGGAAAGGTAAGGATCATATAGATGCTATCTCTGTGCATGTGTGTATGATTGTGTATAAAAACTCCAGTAAATTGTATATTCGGCAATAAAGTTATATTTACTAATTATTTCTAGTTTATTATTATTTGTTTCTTCTCTTGGTGTTAAATATGTTTGTTTGGAGAAGTAAAGGACCATTCATAGGGTTCTTTACAATGGGTTAATACAATATACTTTCATATCAGGAAATCTGTGCAAGTTTAGACAGAATTTGGGCCTTTAACATTGTTTTATATGAATGCAGAATGCAATTATTTACTATCTTTTCCTTCTCCCCAGGAACATACAAGTCTTAAACCTATATTGCTCCACAATTATTACGTATATTTTCTAAAAATCGTAGAGACAAATATGTAAACTGCAAGTTCTAAATAAACTACAGTTATGGCTGAAAGCAGGTACCCCCGAGGGACATGTCTGTGTGTCTCTTACACAATATGTAGTCTCATACAGAAATAAGATTTTTATTTAGCTATATTGGGGCAAAAAAATTGTTTTATGCTTAATGGATCTTTGTCAGAGGGAGAAAGAGTGTCAATGGATAAGAGTCCCTAAGACATCCTTGCCACAGTGGGAAAGGGCACATCATTCCTGCAGTTGTGCTCATAATTCCAGTGGCCAGCATGCTTGCACGTGTATTCCTCAAGTGCCAAGAATTGTCTTCAGTGTTCCAAAATGACAGTGTCAGGGAGAACAAATTCATTGCCAATCTGCAGAGCCAGAAAGAGTGTGCATTAAGAAAAGGAAACGTGTTTTATCCTGCCTATAATATCATTGCTCTGTGCTTTTCTCCAGTGCTTTTGTAAGTTTATGGATAGCCTTGGCCTCTGAAATCATGATGTCTCCAGATATTGCTGCTTCTCAACTCCTTTGCCAAGACAAAATAAATCAGAAGAATATTAACATTAAGACAGAGAATATTCATGGAACTTCTTCAGGTTGGCCAGTGTTTTTTCCCAGTAGCTAAACTCTGCTTCTTTTATCCTTATCAAGAAGACCCAGGGAAAGCAAGTTTTCTAACTTGAGCAAAATCTAGGTTTTATCAGCTATAGTAAAAGAAGGACAAGTTTTTCCTGTGCAAGTGAATAATCTCTGTAAGGCATACAGGAAATGCTATAGACATTAAACTTTTCTTCATTTGAGTTCCAGTATTTTTGTCTCTGTTCAATGGTTCTATTCAATTTCTGGTTTTGTTTTTCACCTCAGTTTTCTCCACATTTTATTTAAAAAGTTATTTTCTCTTTTTCTTATCTCAGTTTGTCCTATTGGAAATCTGCAACCATCCTTCTGTTGAACTTTCGCTCATGGAGATTTCAAACTGGTTGAAAATCGATTAAAAATATGATTTGTTGCTGGCTAAAATGTGACTGTTAATTTCACATGCATTAAATGGATACTGTTTACAGCTGTATATATCTGGACATCGTGTGACACGACCTTTTGGGTTCGCTTTCCTGCTACCTTTGACCTTGCCTATACACAGCCTGCTTTACAACATCATCTGATATAAGCAAAAATGAAGTTCCTTGTGTAGCAGAATATCAGTTTCATAAAGCATAGATGAGAATGCTGTTGTCTCATTTAAATAATGCCCCATAATAAGATGTTTCTGAGGAAGCAAGTAAAGCTGTGTCTGTAAATTATTGGCCAAAAAACATTTTCTGTATGATATATAGAAACTGTAAGGAAGTGCAATCTATTTGGAGTACTTTTGTCATGGTTAATGGATTCTAAGTTTCCTATACAATTCTTAAAAAATGTCTGTAGCAACATAGAGACACAAGCTGTTTCCATATCACTACTGAATTTTAAAAAGGAAAAGCTAAGAGTTCTTAAGAATCAAAAAAGAGACCTGAAATTATGATTGTAAATATCATGAGCAATCAATTAATGATATCTGAAATAAATGGGCCTAAAAGAAAGCAATATAGAAATGAAATAAAATACAACTAATACACCCAAAATTGTAAAATTGTTTTAAGAAGAGCCTTTCTCATTACAGCTGAATGTGATTTTCCAGATAAAGGCATTGTAATATGACCCTGTGTGCTGTTCTGTGTGTACAATAAAGCAAGCAAAATTAATCCCCTCCCCTGATGACCTCTAGAAATGAAAACCCATTATAGTAATAATATTTGTACTTGGGCCTTGATGTTTTTGTGCTGAATCTGAATGCCATGAAATGATTGTATACAGTGGCTGATGAGGACACATGTACAGATAAATACATAAATAATCCTCTTTATATAGGTGCAAGGTGACTTTTTAGATCTGGTATGGAAACTAGTTGAAGTCTAATAAAACTGGTAATCATTTTCTTTACTGCTAAGGCCTGAATCTTATTATGTTGAAAGGTCTATCAGGAATGTTTCCCTTTTTAACATGGAATGTATGTAACTGGATCTTGTGCACAATTTTCCTGTTTGTAAAACTTGAATTAAGCATTGAAATTTCTGCCTAAGATACTGGTTTTGGTGTTTGCCAAAGTATATATGGTATCAAATACTGAAATACATCTTTGTTGCAAGTCTGCGGTTCGGTTAGCAAACCCCACTTAAAGGGTAAAAGATCTTTTAGAAAACAACATTATTTAGCTTGGAACAAGAATCAATACTCCATATGATATGGTAATGAAACACAGACTTTGCAACATATTGATGGACAGTGAGAAAGTGTGTGTGGTGAGAGGAGTGGGTGTATTTGTGTGCATGTTGGAGGGACCACAATAGTATTAATAGCCTGTAAAGGAGGGTTCTGACATTTGGCAAACACATGAGCATGACACAGAGTACAATAAGGAACTACAGCTCAGAAACAACGATACATACATTACTCTGGAAGGCCACTAAGTACATGTAAGCTTTCTTCTGTCCGTGTTTGTATTTTCACAAGATGTAGTAGCAAAACATTAGCTTTGTGGAAAAAGAGGTCAAAAAAGATATCCACATGTTATTTCACTATTTTGCTTTACTTTTAGTATTTGTGTATCTTTCTGATGTGGGCCATGTATCCAAGGTGGCTGAGTTTTGCAGAGTCTGGCTTTCTATTTGTCTAAGTGGTAATAAATTCCCATTGATCAGAGCTTAGTGGAAATTAGAACACCCTCCATGAGCCTCAGTTGGGGAAGCTGCTCCCAGCAGACTCTCACTCACATTAAAAGCCCACAGGAATGTTTCAGGATGGTTGGTGTTGCTGCATATCACTTCACAATGTCAATACCAGAAGGCCTATTGATTTGGGCCACTTCCTTTAAATAAATAAATAAAAGAAATAAAAAATTAGTATTTGAAAGCAATAAAAATGGTGAACTGGTGCAAAACTACTACCTTGTCTGTTTTTCGTAAACTGTTCATCATGTTGGGAAAACCTTGGATTACACTGTAATTATTTTTTAAAAATATATATTATGTATTGTACTTTCAGTATATTGATTGTAAAGGCTTATAGTTGTGACTTCAGCTAAAGAATAAAACTTGATTGTATTAATTTAATTTTATTTTAGATTAAGATTAGGGGGATTTCTTTTAAGCAGTATGTATACCGGTTTTGAAGAGGGTGACCTGAGAAAGGTACAGATACACGCAAGACTTGTCAGTCTTTCAGACCTGTACTTCTCAGTATCAATCAAGCAGCACTGGCAGAAGAGGTGTGAAGAAGTCTCTTTCTAATGCTGATTTCCATACCATTCTCAGTAGACTGCTAAAAGTGTGTGAGAGAGAAGCTAAGAAAGCAAAAAGGACAGATATGAATTGGAAGGCAATATACGCTATGCTAGTATCTGCACACATGAAACTCTTTATAATTAGCAAATACCTAAGTCAGCTCTTTAAATCCATATTCTAAGGAACTAGAAGCCAAGATACATCTCTATGAAATAAAGATTGCCAATAAAAAGTGTGTGATTTGGTTTCAGAGGTGGTTTCTTTTTTCTGAAGAGGTTAAGAAGGCTGGAACTCAGCCATATATCTAAGTGTACCATATGTCAGGAAGGATCCGTCTTCTCTACATCAGCAGCTTATTATCTAATAGCACTTTCAGTATTTTCACCCAGATTTTTTCCCACCCCTTCTTTTGGGTTCCATTTTCCTTTGCAAGATCCTTCAGGATCCATCCTGATATTTCCTTGTCCTTGCATGTACGACTTACTGTCAGTGAATGATGAAGCCTGTTGAAGAGATGCAGCTCCTTAGGCTGGCTGGAAGTACACAACTGTACTTCTCCCTGGGCATTCCTCTTCGGCATCCTTCTGAAGCTCCACCACACTGAGGGTCCGTTTTGAAATCCTAGTACTACCCTACAAAAATAATGCAACTTTCTCTTCTAGTTCAGAATGTGGGGTTTTTTTCAAGAATGGCATCAGTTATGCAGAGCCAGTTAAATGAACACTTGTATTCAAATAACTTACTGATTATGCAAAACAACTCTGCCTGTTACGATACACATTCAGTGCAGAAAATTGCTCTGTTAGTTGGACTGCTTTTCCCGTCACAATGAAACATACATCTGCTTACAGCTAAAAGTCCAAGGGCCTGATTTACTAAAAATTAGTGATCCATCAGATTGATGGGCAATCTGCACTCTTGGTGCCTTGAAATTTCTTGCATCAGTCACCAGATCATGATTTACTAATAGGGTTTCAGGGCTTGCAAAATAGCACAACTCTAACCACATATTAATATTTAATCTGGCATTTTAAGTGCACCTAACAAAAGACCCCAGAGCTGCTGACAGGACCCTAAATTGTGAATTTCTTTAAAAGGAATTGAGTATTTCCATAGTGGTTTCATGTGGAAATCCGAAACAAAAAGAAATACATAAGTTAAGCCCTGCTCATGAACTTACAAGCTTCTGAGTATATTTTCTTGAAAAACTGTTTATAGTCTGGGGTTTTTTTGCAATCTAGCTTCATTAACATATGACAGAGCATTCTTTGGCCATTTCACTGTCCATAGCTCATGATGGAAGAGAAATTTCAAAACTAATTTCTATATTGTGTGCAATTAAACAGTCTGTTCGTTAAATACTTAATCCACTTGGAAACTCTAGAAAGCTACTAAATGAGGGTAAAAAATAATGTATAAATCAAAAAGGTCTCTTTATTACCATGAAATTTAGTAATTGAATCTTCATAAACTTAGTAAATTAGGCCCTCTGTGTTTTGTATAGCATTTTTAAGTAACCAAGGTAGGCAAGAAGCTGAATTACATATCAATAGTGTTTCTACCATTTCACAGCTTAAATAGAGCTGTAGAGTGACTTAATAAGCAACTTCTGCTGCTGCTGTCAGATGAATATTCTAATTTTACAAAATGCATATAGTGCATGTCTAGAAAAGAGTTTATTTGTGTCTTCCATTTTCATATGCCATAATTTATGAAAGATGTTCCCAACACCACCTGTAATAACAGAATGTTTATTAGTGTGCAAATGAGGGTTATAAATGATGCTGCTTATCTATGGAACAAAACACAAAAGACAACTTATTAGCAAAAGACAAATTGCTCAGCAAGTTTCAATGAGCCGCTATGTTTGTCATGAAAAAACCTTTTATTTGCACAGATCAATGTTTTTATAATCCATTTAAAATAATATACTTGCCACTAGGTGGCTATTTCTGATCAGATCATTTTACCATTTTAATTACATTTTTAATATCCTGGCTGCATAAACAAAGATAAATTACAAGCCTTGCACAATCTGGCTGCTAGCTCAGGCACAATCTGTAATAATATCAGCTTTTGTTTGTGCCTCCTCTAATTAGATTCTGAAATCTAGGCTTTATCAATCAATAATTTTAATTTCAGAATTGCCTTTTGATCTTACATTTCATGTTTGTTTGTAGAAAATGATCAGTAGGACAAAGCTGATAATTTATGCAGAAACAATCTCTCAGCAGAGTTACAAGCGCATTCCTAGCCATCAACACAACCCGGCAGACTAAGCTTGACACAGGTCTAATTAGCATGCAGATATGTGTCGCCTCATTGGCAATTCAAATTGCTTTTTTATAATGTACCTCAAATTGTGCTACTCAAACATTGTATTTGATTTCCAAAGCCCCCTGGGCATCCCATAATGTCTCCCTTCTTCCTGGGTATGAAGCATTTATTGAACAATCTGCTTCGACTCTGGCTATCTTTTCGAAAGCACCCAAACATCATAACTGTGGGACCAGGTTTTCCTCCTTGTCAGACAGCAACTTGTTCTTCTGCAGAGCGGCGGGTGCCACGTCTGTAGGTTCCGCGATGATATGTTACCTTGCGAGCTCCTGCTCCCGCAGTGGCTGCTCTATAGAGGGCTTCATTCCTGTGCCACTCATCTCAAAAGGGGGAGGATGTCTACAGAGCACACATTAATATGCGGCACATAACCACGTCTCTGAATGCCAGCCTTCCATTCTTCATTAAACAAAATGGCTGGATTGCAGTGATTGTTTTCCCCTCCACGCGCGCGCGCGCGCACAGGCACACACACCACGCATGCAGGCACATACCCACACACCCCCCACACGCATTCTGGCTTTCTCTCTTCTTCTCCCTCATGCACACGCACTCACCTTCCTACACACACACACACACACACAAACACACACACAGACATACACACAACGTTCCCTGCCGTAGCGTGTCATTGTTGGTGGAGCGAGTTACATGCGAAAAGTTGTCTGCGGCATGTGTGACACGCGAAGAGATTCCTGCCAACGTCAGGGCCCTTTTTTGCCATGCAGCAACAAGTGGCAGAATCAATGGTGTACAGTTATTCAGCAATGTAATTCATTTCACTGGCTTTGGCTCCCAGCCAGATCCGCCATCTGTCTCTTGCTCTCCCTCTCTCTCTCTCGCCTGAATTTGTCCTACATTTCGTAATGTTACGTGCTTACCATCCTTATTCTATGCCAGAGGTACAACACAAGCCTCACCCCCGTTCCAGCGTGGAGTTCTGTGAGTTCGGTGGCACTTTGGATATTCCACTTCAGTGCCATAGGAAGAAAGGGGTAAGCAAAAAATAGAGGGATAGCTGCAAAGAGAATGGTGCTCTTCTATCTGAAAGCCAGTGCCTCCGCTTTTTATTTAAAGCATTGATATGGATCTGTCTCACATGGGAACTTTTCCTGCTTCGTTAGAGTATCTTCGTTTTCTTTATTGGATGCTGGCACTGTACGCCACTGCACAGCTCTGTGGAATGCCTGCTGTTGGATACTTGCAGATCCCTGCCACCAAGCAACCTCCTGCATTGGAAATCGGGTGACTACTCCAGGATCTTATGTGTGCTTGCTGTTTGAAGCTGCAGAAAAGTGAATAATCAATTAAGTATTGATTTCTTGTAAGATTTGGTAAATTTCAAAGGCAAGACAAAGAGGATGGCTTAAGGAAAGCACTGCAGGGACTTGGCGTAAATTAGACAACTAACAGCAGTGCAGAATAAAATAACACCTCAACTGAATATTTCCTTGGAAGAATTAGCACTAGCTATTGGAAGACGATGGTGGATTTAATCAAGACGGCAAGCACGCTTGAGTTTTAACCGTGAACCTGAAAGAGGAGCTAATTATAACCACCTTTTTATATGGAGCTAATTTGACTGAATGGATGCAAATGTGCTTTATTTATGGATGAAGAAGCAAGCCTTACAGCATTGACTTTGGGATCATCGCATATGCTAAGCTTTACAGCTTCTCTAAAAGTCAAGCCTACAGTACATTTTTATTTACTGAGAAGGTATTTATATATAAGCATAAGCTAGCCGTACAAAAGATTCATCAGAACAATGTACTGTGGCACTGAGGATCTAATTATAATTTTGCAGCATTTCATGTTTTCTCTAATTTGGTGCTTTTCAACCCTTGCTTGTGATGGGCTATAAATGGGACAATAAATGTATGATTTAAACTATTGTGATTTTCATTGTATAGTTTATTAATCGGACTGTAGTTTTCTTAACGTGTTTCTGAATTATTCAGCAGTAATTTATAATGAAAGAAGCAGAAATGGTAGGGTGGTTTTAAATTCATTTATAATCTTCTTACAGATCTAAATGTACAGGTTCTACCAGCCGATGAGCTCTGTAATTATGAAAGAATGTTAAAATTTTCAGATAAATGGGGCACTGACTTTACAATGGGCACAATATTGTATAATCAGTAAAAGGAGGATTGTTATGTTTTGACTCTGTGGAGAATGGTCTTGGTTAGTTAACTCCTTCTATGCTGATAATGGTAAGCAAATGTACCTTATATGAGAAAATAGGGGGAGAATATAATACATTAGTTTGATGTTTTGCTAGTCTGAAACCTTAGCATATTTTTTTCCATTTATTTCCATTTCTGTTACTTTTCTTTTCCCTATTTGCTTGTCTGGTTTCTGTCGAGGTTTTTTTTTTTCCCTCCTGTCTTGCAATCTACATTCCCTGAGCAACCACAGGAACCAAGTTACATTAAGCTTCAACACAAAGACGATGTAAGAATAATGAATCCTCATTTGCATCGACATTTGTATTCAGATTTGCCAGGCTATAAACTTGGCAGATCAAGCGGAATATTAAGTAGAGGCTTCCATGGTAAATTGCGACTCTTGCAATTGCTGAGTCGTTTTTCCTATTTTTTGCATGAGTGTGTGTGTGCATATGTGTGTGTGTGTGTACGTGTGCATGTGTGTAAATGTGTGTGTATGTGCATATCTGTAGTGGCAGGTAAAGTCTCATGACTATTTGATTTCTGAGAGGCACATTGGCCCTCTTTCTCTTTCAGTATATGATGTCAGTTTATGCAAAATGAAGCAGGAATACACCAGCAGTAAGCATTTTAGCTAAAGATACAGTGTGACATATGAATAAGGTATTCACTCCCTTTTCTAGAGACTGTGTGAAAGAATTCTTTAAGCAAATGGAAAAAGACTATTGCAAAAGAACACGGATACTTGTATCAGTTGGTGGTTTGATTTCACTGCAGGTAGCGTCCAAATCACAAACTCTGAGTTAGCATCAAACCTACCTGCTTCACAGCATGATACACTCTTTTGATTTGTGGTGGTGCTGCATGTATGCATGTATGATTTCATTAAATATTTGGGCACTGGTGTGCCTACCATCAGGTGCTTTGGTTTGGTTGGACTGTCTCCAGCTTTACAGTAGTACATGCAAAAGCTAAGTTGGCCCTTCTCGTCCAGGGTTGGACATCGAACCTTTTCCTTCACTGACATTTACTTAAGAAAAGGTGGTCCTAAGTCATCTGTTTCCTTAAGAATTCCTCCCTTCTCTCTCTGGATAAATCTTTTTCAAAATTAACAATTGCAAAAGTGGAATATTTACCTTATCATTATCTTTTTTAACCCTGTGTTATTGAAAATAATTTATGCGTGAACTTCAGAAACTTTAAGTTATCCATAACATGGGCTATATTATTTCAGGAGTGGAAAAGTAGTCAACAAGTGCTAAAAATGCTTCAAGACTCACACTTACTACCTACAGATATTCAAGTAGTTGTCTCAGGACTCCAGCAAAGCCCTCTGGACAGAACTTAAGAGTGTCATTGAATTAGGAGATGTAGGAAATGGTCAGGCAAGCAGGAAATGCTTCCAGTGCCTTCTTTTTATACATAGCCACTCCCTACCACACCCAGAAAAACAGACCTAGCAAGTAGAATGTCAGTACAGTCCACAGTGTGTGTTTTCATAATTAGTAGTAGGCTTCTGTATTAAAGAGGTACTATTATAGAGAAAAATCCTGAAATTTTTTCCCGTCCTTTCTAAACAAGTTAATTTATAAACTGAATCTATGGCTTGCCATTTAGCTAATCCATTGAAAAGCAAGTATAATGTTATGGCCAAACCTGTGGTAAATAATATTATAATGTATAGTTATTGGCTACAATTTCAGCTGAGAAAGTCAAATCAGGTTTGTTTTCTGTAAAAATACACAAACCCCTAATACTGTTTGGATTTACTTTAATTTTGTTTTCACACAGTAATAGGATAATTGGTCATGCAGGGAATGGTCAGTTGTAATGCAGTGTTCACTAAGGGCAAAAGATGATATGCTGCTTATGTAGAACAGTAACCTGTGGTAGGCAATTTCTGAGAAGCTTTAGAACTTTATTCTTTTATTATGGGGGGAAACATGGTATATGTTGTTTCCTTCCTTTGAAAGAATATTCTGGGTTACATTTCCAAAGTCATATTACATACAAGGGAAAGGTAGAATTTTCAAGGTTATTCCATACTTCACTTCCTTATGGACATCATCTTGATGAAAATAATAAAAAACTTTGTTGTTTGGGTAAATATATGTCATGAATTGTTTTGGAAATATACCCCAAAACACCTTAAAAAGTGGTCCTTTTCTGGAAAAGGAAAAACAAACCAATATCTCTGACTTTCCAAAAAAAAAAAAAAAAAAAAGAAAAAAACCAAACACACAAAAAAACCCCAAACAAAAAACCCCCACCATCAAACAATTGAAAAGAGTTTTAAATTCTGAATTTATAGATGATAGCAGATTATTAGACTGAAATATTTTCGCTGGACAGTTATTCACTAAGTTAATCCTTTGAAAAATGAATTCCTTGGGGTGGCTTTTTGTCCCTTTACAGAATTCCCCAATTTCTTGCTGCCTATGACTACAGAACCCAAAGAAAGGAAAGAGGAATGGAAAGCACTTTAAGCTCCAAATACATTTATCATATTCACTGACAAAAAGATAAAAACACCTGGAAAAAAGGAAGATGTGGAACTAATATTTCATTGGAGAAACTCCAATCTGTCCTCTGGCCTTTCATGTGTACAGTGTTGTTTGGTACAATATTGGAGTGCTATACATAACAAAAATGTACTGTGAGATGTGTATTCACCATCACTGGAGAGTATAGCACAGTCAGTCTAGGCAGAGCATGTGGATGCTTTAGAAGGAAAGCTCAAGGCCTGTTACCATATTTCAGTCTAGTTCATTGTATTGCTATAAAATTTAAGATTCCAAAACCACAGAGCTCACTATATATACTAAGGGTCAAATCTACTGGCCCATAGCATTTAAAGGGAAGCCATAATTTTTTACCATTTTTCTTCTGATCGAAGATCCTTTTGAGTAACCTACTGTTGTGATGAGTATCATTCCAGTGCTGTATCTCTTACTGGCAGCTTCGTTGTCTGTTTCTGTCATTGGTGTGGACTTCACCTCTGGACTGAACTGTAAGCATTCTGCATCTCAGGAATATAGTTTCCTAAATAGTTTTTTTCAGACTTGTGCATGAAACAGCAGTTTGAACTCAGACAATTTAAATGTTTCTGTTGTATAGGCAGTAAACTATTTCCCCTTCATATTTTTTTTTTTGTTTCCCAGACACAAAGGAGACAGAAATTATTTTCAAAAAAAGCAAATGTGTAGATATGCAAAGGAGAAGAGAAAACAGATTGACACTCAGAAGTGGCTTTTGCACTGGCTTTTTATAAATAATAAGAGTCAAATCTTTCTTTCCAAGGTGAAGCTTCACTGCTCTCCTGCCTTATGGTTTCTTCAGTGGTATGTCTTTTGAGACACTGTATCTGTAATCTCTGGGCACATTGCAGTAATTTAAAACTAACAATTGAAGGTTTTGTGCAAGATTTTCTAGTTTTGCTGAAGACTTTGCTGGGAGAGTGTAATCCATTGAAATGTGCTATATGCCCTACTTTGGCAGGCCAATAAAAAGTTCATGTTTTCCTTAATAAACTAAATATGCTTTCAGTACCAAGAGCTTTCACATGGCAAAGCTTTTAATTTAATTGCCTGGATTGAGTTAGCTATTTTCAGTTTCAAGCAGTCTTTCGATTACTGAAGACAAAATTGTAATAACTACAAATATTGTTAGATAATGAATAAACTGGATATGCACAAAATCCTTCAGACTTGAGATCCCTTTCTGTGGTTTGTTGCTTATTGAATCTTGTATCAAATTACGGTGCAATCCTGTAATTTGTGTTTATATAGGATCTAGCATAATAAGGCTCCACTCCTGATCAGTATCGTAACATAAATAATCCTAAAAATGCATTGTTTTAGAAAATAGACAAGCTTTCCAGAGTGGTTGTTTATTTGCATAATCAACACTGTCTCATTCAGTGTAGTGGTTACTGCTTTTGGCAAAGTTCTGTGGTCATTAATTGTGCTTTGAGTTTCGTTGGGAATTTTGCTTAATGAGAACAGATTTTGATGCATTTTTTCAGCTCTCCAAAAACCACACTGACCTATGCTTCATTATTGTCACAGCGAGTTGCAGAACAAGCAACATGGAAATCAGTTTATTCTGCACTGAACTTGGCCAGCTCTAGGGCTGAATTCAACAGCTGGGTAACAAAACTCAGCAACTGAGCACATGAGGAAGAATGAGGAAAGGAGAATCTAATTTTTACATTTTAGGTTAGTACAGTGCAGAGGATAGAAGTGGCAGGAAGTTTCTGTGCAATAGAGGAGGGAATCCTGGTAAAAACAGGGAGATGAGAAATTAAACATTATTTTTACTGTTAACGGTGTCAGTAGTTAAAAATACGAATAAGAAGCAGAATGCAAATTCCAGTAATTGAAGCTTGCAACTAGTTTTCCTGGATTCATAATTTATGTTGAAATTTGCAACGAACCATGCCGCATAGAAGTGGTCCTAGGCTGCAGAAGATAAATCTAATGACACATCAGCTGTTGCTGTCTGCTTCTGCTCTCAGTAATGTAAGCAGGAGTTTTTCTGTGGGCTACACATGGAGCTGTATTTGGGCTTATTCACAATCCACTGAAGTTACTTGTGCTATATTATGGCACAGTCATAAGCACTGAATAGGGGCTGGCATTCTAAATATCTGAAATATTCTGCAGCCATATTCAATTTAAAGTTTTCTGATCCTGCTCTAAATATTTTGTTATTAACAGAAAGTTAATAGAAGTTGATCGCTGCAGTTTAGAAAAGTATTTGATTTTTTTTTTCAGGAAAATTGAAGTTTTTGCATATTAATGCTCTGAATAAAAAATAAAATTTCCTCAAAAGCATCTTGCAAAATGTAAATAAAATGCTTCAAAAGAGAGGTTAAAAAGGGTCCAGTTATGAAATTTGTCTTCTTCATCTTACATTTCTCAAATTCATGTTAACTTTTCCTTGCATTTGTATACTAACTAGTCAGTAAATTCCCCCCTAAAAATCCTTGCAGCCAGAATGATCTTGGTGACTGTTCAATCTACAGTAAAAGTATGGCAATGAACTGGTACGCCACTGACTTCTTTCAGAATCTTCTTAACCATTAGCAAGGCCACATTACCTAAAAATACAGGAGCAGGCTATGGTCAAGCTTTTGGTCAGAAATCTAAGTCTGGGGGGCAAAATGAGAAAAGTGAAGAAGGGCAGACCTATGCACATGTTGTTGCATCACAGAAGATGTACTGGGTAGTGCTACCACAAAGAAACTTCCCAAATAGATACAACAGGTGGAAGGAGACAGCAGTCCTCTAGGAAAGTACTAGGAAAATGCAACAAAATATAGAGCTTTACAGTACACAGAAACATCATTTACATTGTTAAGTAGTGGAATTATTTCAGAAAAAAAGGAAAAAGTACTTTCTGGAATCAACAACTGAGGTTTTTATTCTGCTTTCACAGCTTCATAAATTTTCTCACTAACTGCTTTGTTTTGCACTTTCAGCAATATTGTGTATGATTTTTTAGCTCCTACCATCAAAATTGTTTTCCATTTCTCATACATACTACTTCAAGAACACTTCTTCTTATACATAATGACTAGAACTGTCTGGACGACCTGCTGAAAATGTTTCAGAGTTTCTCAGCAGGATGAAAGTTAAAAACAAAAAGAAGTTGTAATCTTCTTGATTATTTGCAGGGAGATCATGAATTGAGGGAGAAAGTTATCTTGTTCTCAGTAAAAATGAAGGATTGTGAAAAAAAAACAACTCTTAGCATCCTGTGGGGTTTTTAGCAAGTTGCCCTCTAGTTTTATCTCAGTTATGGATTCCAATCTTTTGTTCAGTCATTTTTTTCCAAATGAGTCTAAGTTCTGGTGGTTTTTATTACTTACATTTTCTTTCCAATTTATACTTTAATCTAATTCTACAGCAGGATACTTCCAGATGTTTATTCTTGTGAAGTGTTAAGTATCTTAAGCATGTGCAGATCCTCTGACCTCAGCACCACATAGGTTTTGCTCAGAATACCTTAGTATTTCTTGAAGATTCAGTTAGCATGTTCCGTATAATTAGAAACAGAATACATTGTGGTGATTCTTGAGTTTTGCTTTTATTGGCATTTTTCATTAAAGAAAAAATAAACTCCTAAATAAGCTAAATCCAAGATTTTGAGGCTGGACAGATATTTGGGATTTTTTTTTTCTTTCAGATTGGTAGTGCCCATTTCAAAGGGACATGACTAATAGTACTTTCTAAAATCAGGCCTCTCTCCCAGCTGTGGAAAATGGCAATATCCAATTTTTAATTTTCCTTTTGAAAATAATAACTTTAGTCAATGCTGCATATTTAACAGCATGTCTTATTTCTTTAAAAAAAATCATAATTCATGTTAAATTTATCTTGTATCAGAAAATAAAAAAAAAAGCAACCTGGTTGTAATATTCACTTTACAGTAATTCATGCACAATTACAGTTAAGATTTCTATTACTCAGGCTGTTAATAGGAAATGCAATGCAGAGAAATGTAGCAGAGAAATGTAGCAGAGATAGTTCTTGTTTCTACCCCTGAAAAGGCAATACTGGACAGAGCTGGCTTCAGTGGTGTTACAGTCAATACAAAAAGGGAGGAGTTTCTTCTGTTCAAAAGGAGAAAAAATATTATCTTTTTATCATCAAATCATTTAGAAAAGAAACCACAGGTGGGAATCCTGAAAGCTTACATGAGTCAGAAAGGTCAAAAACCAATTTCTGACTTGTTGAAGACATCCTCCTGATTCTTTGAAGTGTGATTTTTTTTTTCCTAGTGGTATTCTTGGACAGCCAGGCAGCTTATTAGACAGTCAGACTGCTGCATGTGACTTTTCTAAAGACTGTGTTGGCTTCTTATTGCACCGCTATTTAATTTAAGGCTTGATCTGGGAAGGTTATTTGGTTTGTATTTGGTGATATCAGTCAGCCCTAAGATTTGCAACTTGCAAGCATGCCTAACTCTGTAGATCTTCAAAACATGGTGGAAAACTTCAAATATATTTTTAAAAATAATATTTTTTTATGAAGGTGTTGACTTACAGAAAAAAAACCAAACCAATAACATCTGAGAGTGGGGATCTGCGTTTGAATATATGACTCTGTACTGTGACATGGCCTTAATAGTATACTCAGTAAAACTGTTAGTAATTGCTGTCAATAACTGCTAAGCCAAAGAAATATTTCTAAATAATGCATTTAGTCAAAGCATTAATTTTTATATAGTATCTCCAAGAATTTGTCTCCCAAAATATGTACTTACATCTTACATTGTAAATAAAGCAAATGGAGAGGGAAGATCAAGTATAGATAAAGAAGGAAGAAGATTTGATACCCCATCACTTGATAGCAGTCACATTTCCCACACCAAATGTGATAGATTTTTGCTTATAAAAATTACTTTGTGGGGGAGGGGAGAAATAAAAAAGGGGTTATTGACTCTGTTAGAGTCCTGATACTTCATCTAAATGCCTTACCAAAATGGAGAAAATAAAAGAAAAATTAAAACAAAATAATAAAAAATACCATAGAGGTAAAATCTCCTAGAAATTTTTCATACACATTAATGATTTTAGCAGTATCTGTCCCTTACTTCTGTAGTAATCTGGTAGCATCTAACAGTAAACAGGACTGGGGGAACATTCAGTGTTAGACAAGAGTCAGTCCTGAAAGACTGAATGAGTTTTTTAATTAGAAACAACCTTCTTTTGTGTGGACCTGCCTGAATAATTACATTATTTTTCCTACTTGCATATCCTTTTCTGAGATCCACTTTTATGTTGAAGCAGAACTATGCCATTTGTAAAGGGGTGAAATATCTCACTACAGCTCCTAGTTTCAACTGTCTTTATATGAAACATAGATCTGTCAATATTTATAATTCTTATTTCACTAAAAGTTTACCTTGAAGTTAAAATTTTTCATATTGTAATTGTAGACACACTAGGAACAAGTTTACTATAAGTTTGTTGTTGTTTTCTTGGAAAAGGACATTTCACAAGAAAACTAAAACCTACTGGCTTTCAAATGAAGGTTTGCAAATTATTGTGTGAAATACTAACCTTTCATCTCGTTCAACAGATCCTATTCTGTGACAGTATGAATCTTCTAATTGAGCTCCTTAAAACCCTCAGGTCATGGCTTGACAATACAGTAAATCTTGCTTCATAGCTTTGCTATAGGACTGGAAATGCCATGGCCACTGCTATGTTTGTACCACCAGCTTTTTGTTGGATCAGGTGTCATTTTTCCTCCTACAACTGACATAAAACCCCCATAAGAGAAGAAAGATGGTATAAATTCTATATTGCATTTTTCACCAGTTCAGCAGTAATGCAATGGCATATCCATGTCTGAACAAAATCAAATTAGTACTTCATAGTGCAAAAGATTAGCATAAGTGGAGATGAAACTGCAGCCTGAATTAAAAATCATTTCCTCTATGAGGGCATTCCAAACTATCTGAAGTTGCTAGGAGCACTGCAAAGTCATATGCTGAAGACTCATTCTAAAATCTGTTCTTTTTTCTACATGTAGACATAGGCACTTGTTGGAGCTTACTAAATTTTTGAGTCCAAAAGTTCTACCACATAGGGCTCATTACTAGTATTGAGTAGGACCATGCAGTGCGAGACCCTAAAAATCCTGTTGTCCTTTGCCATACAGTGTATGAAAGTGTGGGAGTTAAATTTTTGGGTTATTTTTTCAGTTGCTACCGGATGTTGACCAGAAAGTGGAAGCACTGATATCCTCCCACAGTAAGTTCTCACTGGTTTTCACTGACAAAATTTTCATGATAATCATAAAAACTTATAACAACAACTGTCCCTGACTGTGCTTAATAGTAAAACAAGATGGAAAGAACATTTGCAAGAACAAATTGTTCATTTGTATGCAAACTGCTTGTCCTGAATTTGTTGAAAACCTCTTGCTTTTGCCTTACGCCCACACCAGCACAGTTCCAAAATATTAAGTTTCAGCACACTTAATTCTTATTGTTCCTGGCACAGCTTGCAGAAGAAAAGGATTCTGAGGAGATTTCAAAGCTACTTGTGTGCACTGTGACAGTTGTCTGCAGCATAACTGAACTGTGTCAGTTCGCATCCTGTCTAATAGCAACGTGCTTGATATTGCTACACTTCAAATACAGTTGCACTCTCTTTTTTAGAATAAAGGAAGATTAACAGATGACCTAACAGTTATAAGTTGTTCAAATAATAAGGTTAATTCTTACTTCATTGCATTTCTTAAGTGCAAATACGTTATGACACCCAATAAATTTATTCTTGAAGCTCAGAAGTTTAAAGCAACTGCTTACCTACATAACTGCTCTAAGACAGAATATAGAAGTATTAATCAAAACTGGAAGATAATCAAAGACAAATTAAATGCACATTCATAAAGCTAAAATTTTGCAAACAAGTTAGGTAAAAGGATGCTAAAAGGAGAAGTGGAGGAAGCAATAAAACATTTGTATTGAAATACAAATATTTTCTATTAAAAAAATTATAAAATAAATATGTTGAAACAATTTTGTGAGATTCTCAGGAGAAATTTGAGTTATGCCCACTTTTGGTTTTGCTGCTCATGATGGTAGGAAGAAACGGAGTGTAAATGATTAAGGCATTCTTGTAATCCTTTAAGTAACTTGGATCATTTCCTGACACCTTTAAGCCTTAAGAAAAAGAGTAGCCATAGATACCTGTTTTCCAGCCACAATCTGTGACATCATATTTCTTAATAACAGAGTCTGAAAGAGCTGTAATTTTTCAAAACTTCTACTCTAAGCAAAGTTGGATTTATTTCCTGGGAAACGAGAACTAAAAGGTCAGGGTAGGGAGCAAGGGGGATGTGAGGGATGCTTAGGGTGTTTTTGGCACTGGTTTTATGTTTGGGATTTCAGTCTACCTGGGTATCACCCAATGTGACACTCAAGTCTTATCTTACCGGTGTTTGAATGTCCTTGACCTTATGCAAGTGATCTGAAAGGTCATCTCTCTGCCTGTTGCAGAGAATAGCAGCCAGCAGCTACGGCAATACTTTTCCTGGCTATTATGAATGTACATTGGATATAAGCTTTTCTTCTGCCTGATGTGTGTAAGGTGATGAAGAATCGCTTTAGATTTTGTAGAGTGCAAGCTGCCTACAAGTCTGACTCTTCATCACCCTTGGAAGTGCTGGAAATAAAGTGGTTGAAATCACCCTATAGCTGAAGCTGCCAAGCCTTTGTCTACAGCTTTTGTTTCTACTGAGAAGCCAAAACAGGGGCTGGTATTTTTCAACTTTTCTCTGATCACTTGACGTACAGTTCCTGGCTTCAGATGTAAGTGCCATGTCATCTTCTAGTAATGGCAATCAGATAATTCTGCATGAGTACAGTTTTAACTATCAACTGGAAGCAGTTTAATGCACCTAATAAATAATATGATGATTGTCCCTATCCTGGTTTTCTGTAAATTATGCTATCTGTAACTCTTTACATTTTTATGCAACAGCATAATAAAATTTTAGTCACATTTTGTTCAGCTTGACTGCTTAAAGAAAGTGGGTGTGAGTGTCTGCCTTTCTGTCTCTGTGTATACATATACCAAAATAGATTTTCAAGATGGTAATGCGAAAGATACAAATAAGGAGTTCAGAGATTGGCTGTAGGCCTGATCATATGTCTCATATTGAAAGACAATTACTTGGCTTCATTTGTCTCAAAGACATTTTGGCAGCTTTTCAATTGTATTTTTTGCTAGTAACAGACATCAAAATCATTGCAAAGAATTTTTTCCCCCTAAACTGCCAAATTAGAACATTTGCTGTCAGTTTCTTCCACTTCACTGCTTTCATAGAATCATAAAGTAACCAACTATGTGAACAGAAGGAAGTCTGATAAATATTTGTGTTGGGCTTTTTTCAATCAGAACTTCATGGAGATGTTGTGTTGGAATGGACCTTAAGAGATCATCTAATCTACCCCTCTGCTCTCTAAGGGGTCAGTTACACAGAGTGTTACTGGCAGACATTTGTCTAATGTTCTTAAAACACAGCCAATTCAAGGCCTTCCTCAACTTCAGTGAGCAACTATTCTTCCAGTAAGAAACTTTTACCTATTACTTTAATAATTTTTTTATGCAAAAACACCACTTCCTTCTTTCCTTACCCCCACGGAATACAAAGGACAGTTGATCACTCTTATAACAGTGATTTATTTATTTGACCACTTTTATCATTACTGTTCTATCTCAGCTGTTTGATTCTGTAGATTGCCTCAGTAGCTGTATATATAACAATGGTCTCACTGGCAGTAGAGTTTGACTCTATCTTTAATAACTTTAGGTCTTTGCTAGTGAATCTGATATTATATTTCATGCATATATACATAAAAGAGAGAGAGACTAAAGTTCTAAGCAAGAAATACAAATATTCAGGTAATACATTTCACAATTTCAGAAATTATGAAGCACATACAATATATATTTACTAAGTTGATGCATTTTACTTTCCACTTGCTGTATACATATATTCATATGATACTACAGTGTGGGCAAATATAGTACAAAATTGTGAATAAACTAAGAATATAAAAATTCATTTCATATCCAGGAAGCGCTTCTGTGGCTTTGATATAGTCACATTCTGCCTAGTGACCAAGATATAAAAGCGAGTGTCAGCTTCAGGCTAATTATTTCATAGTCAAACATTGTCTTTATGTGTAAGGCACAAAAGCACAAAACCACACGCACAATAAATCAAAAAGCACTCATGCTTCTGAGTTTCTAAAGCAGAAATAGAGAAATGCTATTAAAAATACGTATTTCGGTTTGGTTCAGACTTTTTAACCAATGAACTCTGGCAGGTTCACATTTTTTTCCAAACAGTTCACCCAACCATCATCAAAATGAGTTGTAATGAAAAGAACTGCAATAAAAAAAAAAAAAGCTTTGACAGACCTTAAAGTTCTGAAACTTTTGATCCAACACATGTTGTCCACAGGCCTTCTTAAAGAGATTTCCAAAAGGGGAAATATATCCTTCTAGTTCCAAATACAAATCTGGAAAAAAGGTCAGAAGGGGAGAGAGCACCCTCATAAAAACTGCAACATTTGGGTCATTTTGCCACAATATGATATATTTTCAAAGTCTACTACTTATTTTCTGGCTTCTAGTTTTTATATTCTTTGGTATTTCATAGCAATTTATCTTTCATGTCACATGTTAAAAATAGGATTCCATGTCTTAACAAATGAAAGAGTTGTAAGATTTCATTGGTACTGCTCCATACTCATCGTTTGTATAGGATTAACACGCTCAGAAGCACAGAGGTACTGAGTTACAGCTTCATCCTCCATAAAAGAGGGCACATTTTTATTCCGGGAAAAAGTAGTATCAAAGTACTTTCTAGTTCTTTGCATGCACTTGTTTAAAGAAACTTTTTCTCTCTTTCTCTATATGTCTCCTCTGCTCACCAACCTAAGAGAAAGTGTGCTTTGATTAACTTTTGTCTGTCATGTTGCAAGACTTATATTCTCTAAAAGATATGTTTGGACTTAAATTTTGTAAAACGCCATTTAACAATCCAATCAATACAAAATAATAATGTTGTCAAAAGCAATTTTTGTGTGTGAGCGTGTGTTTAATGCCATGGCCTGAATTTAAAAATCCAGTCTTACTTGATATGTATCTGTAGACAACGAAAAGAATTTTGATAGTTAAAAATGATTGCCTTGTTAAAAACCTTACTCTCTTCTCATTTGATCTTCATCTTTGAAACCATTTTAAAATGTGACAAAGGTGAAAGAGGATCTCAGAGAAGGGTAAGGCATAGGCAGCATTTGAATACCTGGGGATCTGCCATATTTCTATACCAATACATTGGCTTAATGAAAAAAATTAATAAATTACTATTTCTTGATTTTTTTCACTATTTATAAATTGATGAGAGAGTCTGAGATCATACTATTGTAATAGGATCATAAATGAAACACACCTATGAGTTTTTATTAGGGAAGCATCCACATTTTCATTTTAGTTGACTTTTTTCCTGGACTGCAACCACTAAAAATATCTTTACTGTGAAAATGCCCGAACTATATTTTGCGCCTATTTCAATAGATACATCCATGTTTCCTACTGCTTGTAGTTTCCCTAATGTAGGGCGGTTAACAAAGGAAAAACACAAAAGTAGAACTTTTCAGTGTTCTAGAAGGCAGATTGCAAAGGCCAATTGCTAAGGTGTGGATCTAAGTGTAGTGTGTCAATTAATGATGACAGATCATCTTTAGATACATTGTTTTAAAACAAGGAATTTCACCCTGGAGGGAGCTGTGTTGGGTACAGACGGTCTGGATGACTAAATGACAGTCGATAACTGAGCCCTGTTGTTGCTCTTGCAAAACCTGGCTAGAGGGTAGAGAGAGACCAGTGCCTATCTTCCCTCTTCTTATGAGTATGGAGTTCTGAGAAGTGAAGGTGATGGTGGTCTCAGGACTGACGTAGCACTGAAATCTGTACAGTTTGGATCACATCCTGACAGCCACACAAACTTATGGGCAAAGACGAATTCACCTGGAACTAGCCTAGCTATGACTTGTTTGAAGAGAAAAGAGTTAGGTTGATTGAATGTGCTTCCTAAAGAAAAGAAGTGTAGGGCTTGTGGCACATTTTAGAGGTCGCTTCACTGCCACGACTGGAACAAGCAAAGTTACTTTGGAAGCTGTACTTGCAAATCAGAAGGGAGCACAAGAGGAACATATCCATGTAAATGTACTGCTTTTTTAAAGGCTCTAAGCAGGTATGCACAAACAGTTATAAAATCAGATTCTGACTACCAGACAGCTTCCATGTTAATTTTATCAAGCTTTGTACTCACTTACTAAGACTGAACAAATCCCAGTGCATAATCTTAAGTGCAATTAGGCAAAATATGTCTATGACTTGCTAAGCTTTACTCCTAGTTTAAACATCAAGAGTTTAAATAAGATTAAAAAACATAACAAAACAAACAAAACCAGAAAACCAAAACAAACAAAACCAGAAAACCAAAACAAACAAACAAAACCAAACAAAAACCAACCAAGAATAATCCATCTCATATTGTAAAACTAAGAACCAGAATGTTTTGGTTTGATGCTATCTATAGCATTCTAAAATATTTATGGTACCCACACACAAAAAAGGGTGCACCTAGAATTGCACATCACTGTTCACTCAGAAGTGTTTTATTTTGTCTAAGTCACACCCTGAACATAATTGTAACATAGCATTTGAATTTAATTATACCATATCTAGGAAACACCCTGGATTTTATTGCAAGGCTGAATACGCCAAAGGTTTGGGTGCTTCCACTGCCAGCGGCCAACACAATAAGAAAGTCCAGCTTCCCGTAAAACAGGATAAAACAAGAATTTTTATAGACATAGTGAAAATATACATACATTCATGAGTCAGTGGAATGAGTCACAAAAACCATGTTTTCACTTGAGAGGATGCAACTTTAACCCATCTTACTGAGTTTTAGACGGGTCAGTCATATTTTTTGTTGTAACTGGTTTTATGACACTCTCTTCCTGCTTCTCTGTTACTTACCCTGTGAATAAAGATCACCCATTCTCAGGGTTTCTTTAGATCTTTAGAAAACTCACATTTGAGACAGCAAAGTGCTTAGAGGTCCTCTTTCAGCCCAAAGAAAAATAATTTCCTTCAAGAGGAGAAACAAAATAGTATAAACCAGAAAAATTGCTATGAGAGAACAAACTAGAAGTTATAGGCTTGTTAATTAGAAAATATCTGATGTCCACCTTCTCTATTTGCTACTTCAGATATTCACCAGTGTGACACTTTTTAATGAAATAGGGAATAAGGTGGCTAAAACTCTAACATGCTCTGAAAATTTAGGACTGGTATTTCTGTTTCCCAGATACTCTGGTGCACTCCTGACCTTTAATGCGATCCTCTAAAAAAAAGCATTTAAGGATCTGATTCTTGTCTTGCTTAATATGGTCTCACTCATACGTTTTGCACTAGACTGATAGAAAAGTAACTGCATCCGTGAATATAAGCAGCAACTATAAGAATCACAAGAGTAGAAATATGTTCCTTGGGTAAATTTATATCTTACATGAAATAATCTAATTCAATTGAAAAAAAAAAAAGAAAAAAAAGGAAATGCAAATATCACAATTAAATTCTTTACACTCAGTAGTCTGGCACTGATTTCCCTCACCTTTTTTATGTACATACAAAGTGCGTACAATAACCCTTGCTGGAATATGTTTATCATAGATTTGGTGAATATCAACAACAGGAATTTTATTACTTTGATGCGTAATTGTTACAGTGAAAATTCCTGATTTTTCAAAAATAAATGGTGCATAAAATCACATAAAAGATTAGCTAATATGTCTGAACTTGCTCAAGAACATGGTCCAGCTCAACCAACGGAACTATTTTTTTTATTCAGCAGAGACCTCTTAAATTCATTGCCTTACTACACAGTAAATCTGCTCTTTTAGCAGGTTTTTCTTTTAGCAGGTAAAAGGGGGGGGACAGGTGTCCTCATGATATATATCACTGCAGTGAAGTGTATGTTCCTACAAGATTTCAGTTATCTTTAAATTTCATCACATTTTATTTAAAGAGCGGTATCTTAACTAAAGCTTTCCAAAGGTAACATGATTATATTTTTAAGCATATAGATGGTAAGGGGAAAATACTTTTGTTAGTAAGTCTCTGTCTTTTCACACTCTCAATTTTCTATATTTTAACTAGGGAAGAAATATAACCTCTTCTTGTAATTCTCACCCTGTGCTCTTTCATTAACTGGAATATGCAATTCAACTTAATATGGATAAATAAAAGGACATCATAAAGTTATCATTTAGAAATTAAGAATAAGTGACAAATAGAACATCTAAAATGTACAAGCATTACATTTCCAGTCTTCAATATTAGGGGAATTTTATAGCTTAAATATCAAAAAGGACGTAGAGGGATTTGGTGTGACAGGACACAAATAGACCTGTAACATTTATTGGGTTAATTTTTAACTTCTGAGCCTTAGAGTGATGACACTCACTGATGTAAAGAAATAGTAAAAGGACACCAGATTCTTTCATCAAGTGAATGCCACAGAAGCCTAATTTTAATTAAATTCCCTACAATTTAGTCATCATAGAAACCAAATAATTGAAATATTAGATGATTCTGAAATGTAAACCTTATTTCTAATGTAAACATTAAAATGCTGTTATAAACAACCATTCTATCCTTAATTAAATTTGCAAAAATCTCTGTTATTTAAAAAATAATAAATGTACTAATGGGGTTTGATAAGATTACTGTAACTGAACACTGCTATAAGCTCCAAATACTAGGAACACTGTATATACTACAGATGAATTAGCTGTTCTTAAATTAAGGAATATTACAGTCAGTAATGGCATGACATTCTTTTTTATGGCCATGGCTCGGGTTATAATGTGACAGAAAAAAAATGTAATGTTTCCAAAATGACAGTTTTTAGATTTGTGTTGCCTGAGGTAGTTCAGCTGAACAATAAACTATAATTTGATTGATGGAAAATTGAAGTGGTTCATCTAACTTGCCAGGCTGTCTTACCCAAGGCTTTGGTTTTGCATGTATGATGATGTATCACAGTTTTAGAGATAATATTGTTTGTATTATACATGAGATTTTTTTTACACATAAAAATGAAGACTTCATTACCCAGTAAAGATCAAAATATGCTATGGATTAGCAGGGAATCAGATTTGTTTGAGAACGGATTTGTACATCAAAATGTGCTCTTTGTGAAACCAAATGATAAATAACATATAGGACCAGAGTGCCTTTATTTTCATGAGCAAATCAGCCATATCACTGGTTATGAAATTATTAACTTAAAAGAAAGGTGACATATGCAACCAAGAGAAACAATCAGAGAGTGGTAGCTTTCTCTTTATCCGGAATTAATCCTGTGAAATAACAGACCGGTCAGTAGAAATCTTTTCAAAAGTGCAATAACATTTTTATAGATGTATTAATATATACTTACGGAGGAAAAAACAGATGAATGAGAAAATAACAAAGAGACTATGAAATACATGTTGGTAACCTTTATATAGGGCTTCACTTTTTTTTTTTTTTAATTACTGCTGCGTGTTCACCCAGAAGCAGCTTCAGAAAAATTACCCTATAATTTTTTAGCATCTGTGAGAACAATTTTAAATTTCTTAAATCAGTCAGTCACCAGCCACTTTTTTCCCTTAAATGTTCTGCATCCAGCAGGAAGTTTGTCCTCTGCTCTTCTGTCATCAAACTAGCAACACCAGCCACCTCTAAACAGCTAAAGACAAGGCATGGCATCCAGTTTCAGCTGCTAAAGGAAGCAAGATTTGAAGAAAGGATCCCTATAGCTGAGAGTATGATTATAATGTCTTGTTTTTATTGCTTTTTTTTTCCCTTTAATTTCATTTGAAAGGAAAGGCCAGCTGTTGAGCCATTTTGAACAAGAGTCTTTCTTATTCTTTTTCTTCCTAAGAACATGAAATAGCTAATATTGGCTTTCCAAGCGAAACTGTACCACTTGAACTTGAAGAAACAGGCATATTACATCTCTCTCTGCTATTTATTACCCTGCCAAACACTAAACAAGGCTATGATCAAACAAAACTCTGGTAATCCACTCTTCTGGGAGATTTAATTGGCATACTACACCCTTTATTTTTTCTACACAATGTCCTGAATTACAGATGTTCAAGAGTTGGGCCTTAATCGGCAGATAGAGCTTCTTATTACACAGAAACGCAGGGAAATTGTATTTGAAACTATCCTTGAAGTAACAGAAGATCTGTCTGTAATGAGATTTCCAAAATTACTGTAGGGAATTCTCTACAGTGGAAGTGCTTTCTTCTTGGGTCATTACATTGCCATAAGTCTTAATCTTCCAGGCATTTTATGCCTTCTCCCTCTGTGTCGTGCTTTTTGTTAGGGTTCAAATGTGGAAATACCATTGTCTTTTCAAAACTGCTGCTGAAAACTGACCCATACATTCAAGGAGGTGAACAGAGATGATGCATCAACAGTAAGATACACCTTCCTCTGTTAGAAAAAAAAAAAAACAACAAAAGAAACCAGCCAAACAAATAAAAAATCAGAATAAAGGTCAACAGACAGCTAAACCAAAGACTAAAGGAGAAAAAAATTGAATGAAAACTGCTTTTATTTCAGGAATATGGAGAGAAATCTAATTATGGAGAGAAAAAAAGGATCAACTAGAAAATATGACCAGAGAAGATAATTTGTGTTTTCTATCCAAATTAACAGAGGGCACATCATATAATCCCTTTTATAGAGTTATTAACTTTCTCTGAAAACTATTTAAGTTTCTGGGTTTTTACTGCAAATGTGTTTAGGAGGACACCAGAGTATTACTGTTTGTTAGAGCAGGCAGTTAGGAATTCCTTCCAGTTTCCAGAAAAATGTAATAACTCTAAACTTATTTCCAGTTACTCAGTTGGGAATAATCAACATAATATTTCATCTGAACAATCACTTCTTTCATCCTAGTATACTAAAGGTTTGTTGATAGATTATTTAGGAAAAGCATCTGAGGAAAACAACTGAAGAAGAGTTGCTAGGAGGAGTATTAATTGATGAACATGGGATCAGAACTGTTTTGGAGACAAGAAAAGGCAAATTTACAAAGTAAGGAGTCGGAGCTAGCAACAGGGGTCTATTCATAATAGTACAGCTTGGTAATGACTACAGTTCCTGTTGCTACTGTTCAAGGATTCAATGAAACTAGAAGTATATTAAAGGGAAAAAAAAGCAGAATTAAAACAGCTGGGATGACCTGTTTTTCCTGAGACCATCAGAAAGGGGAAAGGAGAGTTGAACCAAAAGTCAGTATTGATCCAAGAAAGAGTGGTATGAAACTGGTCCTGAATGTCTTCAAGCTGGGGAAAAAAAATGAAGTTTGGAATTGGTTGGTCACAGAAAATCTTGAATAGTCTTCTACTTGAAGCAGTGGGATGAAAACCAACCTGCTTTTAAGACACTTCAGACACTTTATGTCTCCTACACTACATACAAACTTGACTTTTAAATGTTACCTTCTTTGTTATCATGCTTTGTTCCCATTATTTATATGCCTCTGGTTATACAGGTTTTGAGAGGGTTATGGACACATTAAACCCCTTTTTAGAAGGTCTCTTCTCTTTATCCATGATGCATATTACTGTTAGGTTTAACACTTTTGGTTTGGCAGAGCTTCAGGCTTCAAGTTCTTGAGCTCAGGTTGATCATATTCTAGGTTTTTTAACCCAACTGACTTGACTTTACTCCTCAGTTCCCATATTAAAATAAATCTTTCTGAAATCCCAAACCTTACCAACTGTCCTACTTCTGTATATGTTCCTTTTAATTTAAATTGAATCTACTTTTTAATTACCTCCATGTTAATTAATTACTTAAAGTTATTTTCACCAAAAGTACTTCTGGGGTATAGTTGATTAAGAAGCACATCAGCTAAACACATCTAGGAATACAGAGTTCCTTTGGCTATTAGTTGCATTTGTTCTCCAACATACCCTGAGAATTAAAATTTCTCAGTGTCATAACTGTTGAGAATAATGTTTCTCTCCATTAATTTTACAGATAACTCTATCTATAGATGCATTGCTATCTGATTCCCTGGGTGCAGAGAAGACTTCTATCATTAACTACCTCAGCTGAATTTCACCAGCTCTCCAAAAGTGACTTTGACATTGGAAGAACTCTTTTAATATATGTCTATTCCTTCTTCCTTTTTCCTTTGTATTCGATCATATGCTGTGTTTTTCTGCTATTTTTTCCCTTTTCCTCAGTATTTCTGAATAAGCCCAGGTGTGTATTTCATACCTGTTTTCTTCTCCAGGGAGCTGATCAGCCAAGTTCCTTCTGTCCCCAAATGTCTGTTTCCTGTTCTGTGTCATTAGTTCAGGATTCTCAAATTTGCTGCACAGGTTTCTGGCATTTGAGACATGTTCAAAAAAACATTTTAAAAAAAATCTGCAAAATGAGCTAGAAAAGATTAAACTGGGCCTATGTCAGTAATTCAACTGTCATGGTACCTCAGTGTCTTACTAACACGCAGAAAATTGTATATAGGAAGTTCGTAGAATCCAAGATTTTCAGATACAGAAAACCAAGTCAGACTGACTAAATGTTTATCCAAGGTCACACTAGAAGTTCTCACAGAAGGATAAAGATATTTGCTGCAGTTTTGTTGTATCTCCATTCCCTTGCCTTAATCAGAATACCTACCCACCCTCTATCTGCCTGCAAGGCAGAATGTAGAAATACTATGGGATTGTTCAAATGGCAATAGGGAAAGACTCTCCATATGCAATGGCCTGTCAAACTTTGTGATAGTTCACCCTTCACTTTTTCCTGTTAGTTGTTGTCACAGCCATCTGTATTGCTGATTTGTTTAAAACATAGTTTGTAGAATATGCAACCAAGCATCTGATCCTTAATGTACACATCTAAATTCCTGGAGCTCTTTGAACATTAGAGAAAAGCAACCATTTGTGACTTTTTAATTGGTGTCAGTTGGCTGTATCATTGTTACTACATGACATATGTTACAAGGACTGTTCCTGCTGAAGATGCATAGAATGTCACTTTACATTTTTTGCGAGTAGCCAGTATCTCATCAGTTTTGCATAGCACATCATTAGCAACATCACGTAGTGTGACAATATGTTGTGCCTAAATATGAAATGTTGATTCCTAGATGAAAATATACTATTGTTAGTTTGGAAAGCACTTTCTATATCATAATGCAGGTTCCTGAACCAAAATAATCCTGTGATTTGTCACAGAATTGCAAGCTGATAGAATCTACATAGGAACGTTTTACGTTTATTCACATCACCAACATTTTGCAAACAGTTACTCTCCCATTTGTTTTGACCTAAGGTCCTCTTCGCCCTGTATGAGTGCTAGCAGGCTATTTCCAAGAAGCTAATACAGAAACAGATTTTTGATCTAAAGTTCTTTTCTCCAAGTACCAAATATCCATGCCTTCTTTCCAGTTGGTTGAAGAACATAAAAAGTTATGTTGATTCCTATTTATATTTTAAAATTTTATAAATTTTTTAAAGAGGTACAGCTACAATTCATACTCTTTCTACTTTGCTCTGCCCTCAGACAAAGAGACTATGTGGTCTCCTACTCCTATTAATTTGAATAATAATAATAATAATAGATTCTTTGACTTTAAGACCAGGTGAGTCTGTTCATCCTTAGGGAAGATTAAGACATGATGTGAAATCCTGGATTCACTGAAAGCATCAGTGGTAACTTTTGCAGAGTTGGGATCTCTCCCATTGTTCTAGGTATAGAATTCTATCTTAAATATGCAGGAGATTCCTGAAAATAGGCTTTCAATTCAGCTATCTTTTTCCACAGCACAGCTCACTTTCTGGTACTGGATGATTCTGAACTAAAACAAAAGCTTGCAACCATTGATAAAGTCTTTCTGAAATACAACAAATATTCAGGTTGAAAAATCAAAAGACTAAATAGACTGAAAATATTATTATAAATGACAACTGCTATCATTTATATATAACATAAGAGGGCATGCAGACATATAGATTTAAAATTCCCATCCATAAAAAACTTCTAAACCAAAATAAATTTATATAAAACTTAACTATAAACATACTTCTAAGAGCATCAAGACAACATACCTCTCTCTTTTCTTTTAAAAACACAGGTGAGATCTATATTAAACAAAAACTTGGGAACAGGGTAATATTAAGGGATATATGAACTGATTTTCTGTAAGAATGAAAAATACCTTTTTTTTTTTTTTGAGTCACCAGAAGGTGAGAACCAGATAGGATTTGTAGGAGTAGGATTGATCCTCATGACATCTCACAGCTGTAACTAAGACTCTATAAGGTGGCTTTCCCTGAATATAAATTTTGAAACTGATCTTATACTAACCAGAATATCAAAGATCTGATAAACTTTCTTAATGATCTGTTAGTTGAACCAAATGTCCTTAAACCAAATTTAGAGAATGAATGTGAGAGTTTGTGACCAAGTACAAATTTCTTATTTTGTGAGATCAAAAACGCTAGGAGCCTTCCTAAAGAGTGGCATCCACAACTGCTTTTGAGTGTAAAAATGCTACTGTGAAACACAGAGATGTCTCACAGGGACAAGAAATGAGTTTTAAAATGACTTCACAAATGACAGCGGAAGGCCCACTGGAAAGCTGAAAAACAAGGGACAGTATTTGTATGAGTCTGTTTTTCTCAGGACAAAACACATTTCTAAAAGTGCAGTCAGAAAACCTGGGAATGGCTGATTTAGCATAAGGTATGGAGAAGCCAAAGCTACCAACTACCACACTCGGAATGCCTCAAATTGTACTGAAATCAAACGCACATGATGTCTTCCTCAATATACACTCTGAGGAAAGTTTCGTACACAAAAAAGTATCATTAAAAAGTACTTTTCTGGTGCTTAGAGGTAGCTGTAAAAAAAGGGTATAGAGGGGACATCCTGCCTTACAAATAGCAGAACCAAAAAAATAAAAAAATAATATTAATTAAAACACACAGACAAAAAAACACCAAGGAAAAGTTCTGGAATACTTGTTCTCCTTTTGATCTTTGTGTGTTTCCTCTGAACTTCTCATTCCCCAACCTGCTACTGCTGAAGCGATTATCCCAGGACAGTCCCTTGTAGATGTTATAACTGCCTAAGCAGCCTCCTTAGAGTGGGGAAGCAGAAAGCTTGCCAAATTGCCCTGAGGTCCGGAGGGGTTTGGGCCCCTATCCGCCCGGACAAAGCATGAAGATGGCTGTAATGAGGAGTCTGACACATGCTGAAAATCTCCTCACAAGTGGAATTCAAGATCACACTTTTGAGCAAAAGTATATGATATCTCCCAAGCTAACAGCTTTGTTTCCATGCAACATCTCCAGTGGGGCCATCCTCCCTCTTCTCATATAATTATCCACAGCATCTCATGCCCTTGTAATTGCAGGTGAGCTCCTCCTTAGCCTGTAAGAAATCATTATAAGGACAGACCATGAAGGAAAATAGAGCACAGCATATATACCACATTGGGCTGTTGCTCTTTATAGCATCTGTGAAGAACACCTAGGACTAAATGAGCACTCCTAACCCATGGGCACTGACAGACCAGAAAATCAAAAACAGTCCCTGTTTTGCCTGTGTGATGGGAATCACACTGCAAGTGTGGCATGGGAATCATAGACTCATTCAGGTTAGAAAAGGCTTCTAAGATCATTCTTAACCTAAAACATCCCAAGTCCACCACTAAACCATGTCTCTAAGTGCCACATCTAGGTCTTTTAAATACCACCAGAAATGGTGACTTTGCCACTTTCTGCGCATCCTGTTCCAATGTTTGACAACACTTCCAGTGAAGAAATTTTTTCCTAATATACAATCTAAACATCCCCTGGCACAGCTGAAGATCATGTCCTCTTATTCTATCACTTGTTACTTGGTAGATGAGACTGATAACCCCTTCACTACAACCCAGAAGGTGCACCTACACTAGGAGTCTGTGAGGAATGAGAATGTTAAAGGAAGACAATGAGCAAGATCCAGCCTGAGGAATGATTCCTTCCCATGCCCTTGACTTCTCTTCCATCATTAGCATTGCTGTTCTCTTGTTCCTCCTCTGCCACCAAGCAGTGGGAACAGATTCTTGGAAAATTTGCCACTGCTTGTGACTGGGTGTCCAAAGAGACTCAGCTTATTTCTTGGAGCAGATCCCAAGGAACATCACGTTCTTCCCCATATTAGCTCAGGTACCAGGGGTACATAGTCAAGTTACAGAGCTGGCTGACAGTCAAATACCAGCATCTTATTGCCACATGATAAGAGTTGACTCTGTTGCTAGGGAGAGGTACCCTGCAGCTGTGGGATTAGTGTTATATGGACCTGAGCAGTGGGTGTCTCAGCTGGACTGTGGTCTTACAACAAAGAAAGTCAGCTCATAGCTGTGAATGTTAAAGTCCTGTCTTCCCTACAGATATTCTTGGTCCATGTTACAACCTTCCTTCATGTCCTCTAGCTTAATCTGGTACTGATGACAGACTGTCTATAAATGTGTTGCATCAAAAAGGCAGCACTTTAAAGATTCACTTGTAGGAAGAAACAAACAAGGTCATCAAAGCCATCATTGTTAGCACAGTGGTTGGCTGCACTGCTGCTGCAGCAGCAGAATCGGAAAGACCTGAGTAAATATTCAACTCTGTCTTCAGATGTGAAGTTGTTTCTTACAGTTAAAAAATATATTTCCACTAGGTTACAATTATTTATGCATCTTGTGAATCCTGCCCAACATGATTAGTGGCAGTTAAAAAAGCAGAAACCAAAACTACTAGATAAATTTATTCATGACAGCAGAATCACAGCAGACACCACCTCTTGAAAGAACATTTGTTATAGATTCCTTACAGAATTAAGGAATGGCTAAAAATTATTAATATTACTTTTTTGGTGAAGGGATCTAAACTGTAAGAAGATATTTGGATACACATTTACTAAAAGTATTATGTCTTTTGTCATATTTTGTTTGAAGAAGGCAGACATAGAACTGATTGAAATCACAGTCTTATGCAAGTATAAAAGTCCATGAGAGAATGAAAAGTCCCTATAATTGTAGTAAACTCTTTGGAACATGATGTAGGCCAACATCTGTTGTTTTGTCTTCATATAGCACTCTTCTTCAAGAAAAACATAAAAATATGTTTGGAGTTAATGAAACATGGATTTTTTTTTCCAAGGATGCAGTAATATTTTTCAGTTTCATTACACTCTGTTTCAGACACAGGCAATACATTGAACTGCTTTCAGGAGCTGAGGCATTCAGAGTTTATTGCTGAGTTATATACAGACATCATAAACACTGATCTTACTCTGCACATCTGAGAAAGGTCAGTTCTCAGAAAAAGTCTGGAGGTTTTTTCGCTTTTGAAAGTAATGCCATGACACCAATCATGAGGTCTCATTTTATATCAGTTAAAAAGATTACATAATTTTTTAAACTGTTATTTCTTAATTCATAATCCATTAATGATGTTAAACTCTAATTTTCAACACAGGGCTTGTGGGGAAAAAGGTCAAACAGCTGAAATTCAGAAAACGAATGTTGCTATGACCACTTTAGTCTTGGGGGCAGACTCAAGCAGAAGATTGAAGTTTTTAGTGTTACAAATGTTTACTATAAATACATAGCAAAGGGGATACATATTCTTTTTTTCACTTTCACATTCAAGAAGCAAGACATTTTCAGCTCAGAAGTGCAGCTAGTCACACTGGTCTATGCCTTTATCTAAACTAAACTTCTGATCTTGGTCTGATAGGGAGCCACAAAGATCTCCTCAAATTCTTCAACAGCATATTAATTATATGAGATTGAGAAGATCTTTGCAGTAGTTGGTATTTTTCTTTTCAGTGCTGAGGTCTTGTTTCAAGGTCTTCTTTTGAATGGTAAAAGTTTAGTGGTGGACTTGGCAGTCTTAGATTAATGATTGGACTTGATGTGTGAAGAGCTGTCTCTGAAGAACAGCCATGAGCCGGTCGAAAGTCTGTGGATAAAAATCCGAGATCGAGGCAACAAAGGGAACCTAGTGATCGGTGTCTACTACGGGCTGCCTGATCAAGTGAAGTCTAGTGAGGAAGCCTTTTTGCTCCAGCTGTAAGAGGGGTCATACTCACAGGCTCTCATCCTGCTGGAAAGAAGGTGTTTTTAAGATTTATTCTACTTCTTATTATCCTGCTCTGATTTTGTTAGTAATAAATTCAGTTAATATCTCCAAGTTGAGTCTGTTTTGCCAGTGATGGTATTTGGTGAGTGATCTCTGCTGGTCCTCATCTCAACTCGTGAACCTTCCACTACATACTCTTTCCTGTTCAGTTGTGGAGGGGAGTAACAGAGCAGCTTTGGTGGGTGCCTGGTGGGTGCCAGGGTCAACCCATCACAGAAAGTCACATCCAGGGGTAGTGGTCAACAGCTTAGCATCCCAATGGACATCAGTGACAACTGGTGTCCCTTAGGGGTCTGTTTCGGTACCAGTGTTATTTAATATCTTCATTGATGAAGTAGAAAAGATAGAGTGTACCCTCAGCAAATTTGTAGATGACACCACGCTGAGGGTGCAGTTGACAGTCCTAAAGGATGGCACACCATCCAGCAGAACCTGGACAAGCTTGAGAGGTGGGCCCTTGGGAATTTACTGTGGTTTAATAAGACCAAGTGCAAGTTGCTGCACCTGGATTGGGGCAACCTGCAGTTACCAACACTGGCTGGGGAATGAACAGATCAAGAACAGCTCTGCTGAGAAGCATTTGGAGGTGCTGGTGGATGAGGCTGGACATGAGCCAGAAATGTGCTCCTGCAGCCCAGAAAACCAGTTGTGTCCTGGGCTGCATCAAAAGAAGCACTGCCAGCAGGTCGAGGAAAGTAATTCTTCCCCTCTACTCTGCTCTTTTGAGACATCTAGAGTACTGCATCCAGCTGTGGGGTCCCCAGCACAGGAAGGACATCGACATGTTGCAGGGAGTCCAAAGTTGAATAGAGGGTTGGAGAACCTCTCCTATGAGGAAAAGTAAAGAGAACTGGGTTTTTTCAGCCTGTAGAAGAGAATGCTTCGGGTTGATGTAATTGTGGCCTTCCAGCAGCTGAAGGGAGCCTACAAGAAAGAGGGAGAGGGACAAAAGCATGTAGTAACAGGACAAGGGGAGATAACTTCAAACTGAATGAGAGTAGATTTAGATTAGATATTACGAAAAAGTTCTTTACTGTGAAGGTGGTGAGGCACTGGAACATGTTGGGGAGCGAAATTGTAGATGCCCCACCTCTGGAAGTGTTTAAGGTCAGGCTGGATGGAGCTCTGAGTAACCTGGTCTAATGGAAGGTGCCCCTGCCAATAGCAGGAAGGTTGGAAGTAGTGATCTTTAAGGCCCCTTCCAACCAAACCATTCTATGATTCTATGATTTTAAAGGTCTTGTCCAGCCTAAAGTGTTCTAAGATTCTTTGTTCCCCAACTCCTTCCAGGAAGTGGCAGTGTCTGCAGGAAGAGATAGCCCTACTGGCAGTGCACTGTTCTGAGAAGGGGCGTGGTATCAGAACTGCACATTGCCATCACAGAGGCTCAGAGGTAGATTTCTTCCCTGCTGCTGAGCTGTTTAGCTTTACCACTCAAATATTTTGACCCCCAATTTTTTTCTTCTTTCCGTCTCTCCTAATTCCAACTGAGGTCACACTGTCGTTCCCAATCAATGTGGTAGCTGCAGACTGACTAAACAGATTGACATCTGCAAAGATAAGTCATTAAGAATGAAAATAATTCACTAGAAAAGTAGAATTTGTTGTTCTGATGTGCCAGGACTGTTAGTCTTAATTGTGGATTTTCTTTTTGTGGTACAATGAGGAGGGTTGGAAGAGCCTAATGAGATTATGAATAACAATCTTGGTCATGTAACATCTGAAAGGTCTGAGAGAGTTGTTTGATTATTTTCTTTTGTAAAATTAGTTTTATCTTTGATGGGCCATTTTCACTTTTGCTGACATTGATATCAAAACTGTGATTCAGTGTTCTGAGTCCCCATTCCAAATAACCTTGGTGCAGTGTAGCAAACAGCTCTAAACGCCATCTCAAAACACCTATGAGAATTCAAAAACTTTTAAGACATTAGGTCCAGCCCAAAAGGTATAGTTACACAGTGCCTCTCTTTCACATGACTGTTACACCTCTATTGTAATTGTACCTCTCAAGAGTCAAGCCTCACCCAAGGCTTTACTGCTGAGTTCTGCCCCAGCTTGTCTGGAGCACATTACTGATAGAACTTGGCATTACTGTCCTCTGAATTCCCTTCATGGATACACCTTGAAGTGGGAAATCCTTCCCTCTACTGTAGTATTTTTTTTGCTTTCCCTCTTGAATCCATAATGAATTCCACCTCCATTTCACACTGTGCCTACATATAGTAAAGAAAATTCTAGTCCTAAAACTGTAGAGTCAATGCTTCCACTACGTCTCTCGAAGCTATGATGTAGATAATATCGTTGACCTGTCTAATGCTGTTAAATGGTCCCTCCTAGTCTGTTTACAGTTTTCCTGCCAATCTGGGATCAGAAATTTGACCTTTTACCCCACTTCATACGTCTAAGCCTTAACTTGTCAATCATACCAGATTTTCTGCTTTTGCTGTGTTTCGGCAAGGTTATTATGGCGTGCTAAGGCCATAAACCCACTCACTCTCTTGTGGAAGTCCAGCACATATGATACTGCTAACTCCTCTGATGATTCCAGCATGATTTTCTGCTTGTCCCTCATAAGATCAAGGGACTCTCTCACCCTCCTGCAAACAGGACCATGTAAGTCAAAAACTCCAGGGTCTCTTTTGAGACCCCTTGACAAGCAAGCAGAGATTTCTATAGTTATTTGTTTCCTTATCCCTACTTCCGGCTTTGGAAGTCTCAACATGACTTTGGCTGTCTGAGTTGGCCCTCACAAACTGCTCCCAATTCTCTTGTCTTCACACTGCTGGTAAGGATATAGGAAGATCTAGAAACTTCAGTCCCAAAATCACTTCCACAAAGGCTACTTTGAGGGTATTCAAAAAACACTTATGTTTTGTCTGTACATTTTCTGAAGAATTTTCTCCTCTAGCCCATCTCAAAGGGCCACCCGAACAGATGACTCTGTAATGTCAAATGTACTTAAGAGGATAAAATATATTTTAGTTTGAAATACAGAAGAAATGATTCAAGAAAACAGCCCCTAATAATATCTATGATCAAAACCAGATTAAATGGGAAGCAGAAGAGCATGCTTGGTAAAGAGACCAAATAAACCTTTACTTGGTCACTTGTTTTGCCTCTTATGCTGAACTGTACTAGACGAAGGATTTTAGTACTCTGTAATGTATAATTACTGAACTTTACTCATACGAAGTTTTTTTATAACCCCTATCCCTTGAGGCAGTAATCCTTCACTTTTTTGTTCTTTAACATTAATTTTTTTCCTTTTTATTTCTGTAATTTTACCTCAAATGAAGAAGCAGCCTTGTTCATAGCCTTCAAAGACTATTTTTAGGAGGAAAGTTAATTAAAAGTTAATAACATCATGGAGAAATGTATGGCAGAGGAATTGTTTCAAAAAGACCACATATCCTTGGATATTGGAGCTATTTCTCTTTTGTTTCTTTTGGTCATCTTCCACATGGTATTAAAAATATATAGTACACATTAGATTAATATTTTGAAGAAAATAAGTATTGGAAAAATTCCATAAAATGAGAATATTTCATATATCCTATGTATTTTTTACGCTTCTGAACAAACCTTATATCCTACCAACTTTGCCTTGTAGGAACTTGTGAGGGTCTTGGTTCTAAGGAACAGCTACATTTAACTTTATTTATGTGGTATTTTTTTCCTATACAATGTATTTTATTTATATTAAGAGTCTTTTAAGGCACTGTTTTGTACAGGTGCAGAGGAAGAGTCATGTCAGTACTTTTAATCTTCTAATTAAGTAACCTAATTTCACATCTGGAAGTTTTACCATGCAATAATAGAAACACATTTTTAATCTGAAGAGAAAAGGGAGATCTTATTCAGTGTGAAATCAGATTGACATGGTAACATTTGGATTAATGAATTTTTTTGTTAATTTTAGAAGACTTACCTTCCAAAGTAATTTAAGGTTTCTGTATTTGTTGATATTGCTTTTTAATGTGACAACTGTGACATGCATTTCCACAACAGATGGATTAAAGTAATTTTTTAAAAAAATTACTTCACCTAGACAGGTGTTTCCTGTATATGTTTGACACGAAATTAAACATTGCTCCAGATGTTCTGTTTGCAACAAAGCCAGTTAATTTTATTAGAACATTTAATCACAGATCAACAGTATAATATAAATGCAGTCTATGTGAAGCAGATATTTAACAGAACTTCCTAATGTGGAAGAATCCGTACAGAGGAGGAGGTACACAGTTTTGTAGGTACATCCCATAAACATATTGATGTGGCATGCTACATTTTATGAATTCTGATCTGAACTAGTTATTTGCTTATCTAAAAGAATTTTCATGCCAGATAGCTATTTTTGATGGGAGGATATTCATAGCAAATACTTTTCCCAATATATCATCTCCTTAATCTAAGGTACAATTTCAAAGTGTATTATGAATTATAAGACATTCTGCATCTTTGATTGTGGGGAGTTCTGCACTGTTTTAATGTTTGGCACCCTTTCATTAATCTAGAGTTGCATACATTCAAAAGTAATTGCCCTGCTTGTAATGCATGAGGGAAGATCTTTTATGCCAGACTTAAATATCATTGCATGCCCAGCTATTCTTCCATTAAGATTAGCTATAGATTTCCCATTAATTATTACATCAGATTTATTCATCATTAATAAATTAGATCTCTGTATTCTGTCTTGGACTTCTTGGGATTCATGAAATAGGTGAAGATAAACCTTGAATGCAGGCCTGGTGATTCCACAGGAAATGTAAAAATATTCATAATTTTTTACTTTGAAATACTAGTTTATGTATATGGACTAATAACAACTTAAACCCCTGTGATGATTGATGTTTTTTGTTGGCCCGTCACCTCATTGTATAGAAGTTTGTTTTAATGAGTTTCTCTAATGAATATTTTATACTGATACTTGGATGAATGGCATATGGTAAATGCAAGGTAAATTACAGCTCTTTAAATAAATATTTTTCATAAATTATTTATTTTGTGATGCCTATATTGGTTAGATGTCATGTCAGATGAAGACTGGAAATTATTTACTCTAATACTTATTTGAGAGTTGAAAAAGTAAAAGATTTTTAATTATTAACAAGCTTCCAATATACTCATGTAATTTATGGGAAACTACCATAAATTGTGAAAAATTACAATTTTGTGAGGACAGTTTTATTTGTATCATGCAAAATAGAATAATCTCTTGTGTCTTTACAAGTTTTATTTATTCATACAAAAATATTGTGCTATTCCTGCTAAAACCTATTTTGATGAATTCTGGCTTCCAAAGCATTGTGAGTTCTTGTCAACTGTCATTATTTCCATTTTAAGTCCTTGGTTATTTTAAATGGTGTCAAAGATTCAAATTAAAAACAATACGGATATACATAGTGGATTGAGTATCTTTCTTTTGTGTTGGAGTCCACAACTATTGCAAATGAAGCTGCAGAACATGGCTATTTCAACGTAGTGTAGTAATGACCCAGTGCTAGATCCCCACTGAATTATTCCCACTTTCTCACTGAAGTTAGAGAAATATGGGGGCATTTTATCATCTTTCTGAACTGAACTTTTTCTTTCAGATATGTCAATTCCTACCATATAAAAATAAACCACACAGGTGCAAGACAGCTACTGAAAAACAAGCACAAAACTGCAACAATGTCTAGATAGTGTAATTTTTAAATGTGCCATGTTAGAGATGAAGAAATTTTATTTATGGTCACCTGAAGGTAACTGGACAAAAGTGGAAGATTTTAACCTTAGACATAACCTACTATGCATACTCCTTGAATACTAGGAGATAATTTCATGATTAATATAGTCCACATGCTTTCAAGAATAAACAGAGTAGAGTCCTCAAAAACTGTTTTCAAGAGATTTTTTTGTCTGTAAACTAAATTTCTAATTCATGGCATAACTCTGATGTGGAGCTTTTTCTCATATGTACACCTTACAGGTCTGCTTTGCACACTGCTCAGGATAGTGGCTAAATGCATGATCTAGTCTTTAGAAAATAAAATATTTTGAATGTCCTAAAAATCACCAGAAGTCTTTAAGGAATAGCTCATGAAAACGGTACATAGTGGATATTGAGATACAAACTAAGTGAAAGTGTTAAGGACTCAGTGATCTTAAAGGTCCCTTCTAGGCTTTGCAATTCTATGATTCTGTGTCATTGAGATGAATGGCATGATTCATTAGTTTTTCAATTGAGCTGGGTCTTAGTCTAGTGACCATTTTAAAACTGAACTGGTTTATTATGCCTTACAATTTTCTTCAAGGAAAGCAAGTGTTCGTTTGTTAGGGACACTTCTGTAGCAACTGATATTTTGAGTTGACCCAAGCAAATTTCTCAATAGCTATATTTAATATGGTAGACACACTGCCTGTTACATTTGCACTTTTCACATCAGGGCCATGTTGGATTATAAATCATGTAGAAAAAAATATTTCATTTTAGGCACATTTTAGAAGTATTTGTCTTAATTTTCATCTGATGTTTTGGCTGTGGTCCTGTGGATTTTAACAGGCCTGATAAAAAAGGATAGCAGTTGAGACAGCAGACTATTCTTTCAGTCCCATACCAAAACATTTATCTGAAACTGCAGTTCTCCTTTTTCAACAAATAGACACTAATCAGAGACCACGCCAAACAAAAAAACCTCTTCTAGTATTTTTGGAACTTCCTTTTCTAGACCATTAAAAACCAAGACAATAATGTATACTGTATTCCCCCAAAATGTACATTTGCTTATATTTTAAATAAAATAAAATTAAAAGACGATCCCTAAAAGACATAGATGAATGCTGTAATGGTATTTCTGTGAATATTTGCCTTACAAACTATTCAAAGAAATGGTACACTTCATACGTTGAGGCTGTCAACAAATTCAGGCAGCCATTCACATGGAAGGCACATATGAGCTGTGTTTTCTATGTTATTTCGTTTTGGTTTTTTCACAACTATACCTCCTTTCCTGAAAATGCTGACCTGTGTCTATGCCCAACCCCTTTGAAAAATTACATCTCATATTGGAAAATTCTATTTCAAAGATTGACTGCACTTTTCTGTTATTACAGGATGACTCGTACAACTGGATTTCCTACTCTGTCGTTAGAAACCTCGGTAATGTTAGTAGCCTTATCTTTTTATAAATGTTATTCTATTTAAGGTTTTGATTTGTCTTCTGCTGGATTCTACTAAGTAAAGAATCCCCTTCCAATAAGTACAAAAACCTCACGCATGAATGTGCATGTATAAACTAGTGACGAGTATGTGTTACAGGTTCCCCTCTGTGCTGGATCCACAGGAAATATATGTCTGTTATAGCCACAGCTACAG
>JAWMRA010000078.1:120680547-120705805 GCA_035584735.1 Pseudotriccus pelzelni
TGTAGACCTTATTTATTTGTAGACCTGGATTATTTTGCCCATACTTAATTCTTCATTCTGACCCTGACGATTCTCAAGCATAAACTGACTATTAAAAGATATTACATAATTCCATCAGAAATTTGTCCGGTCGCTTTCTCTCTTGCTGACTCTGAACAAGATCACTGTCTTGCCTGCTACTCATGCCTATAATCCGGCCTACATTCATCGATTCCATTTCCTTTACATTTTTCCCCACTGTGTATTTTCAGATTAACCTCTATAATGTTAACTCCTATCCCCCCCCCCAGTCCTAAAAAGACCAAAGCCAATCAGACAACAAAAAAAAGTCAAAAAACCACAAAAATGCACACACACACAAAACCCCAACATCTATGAAAAAGAAGCTAGGAAACATCTCCAAGCCTCATTTTTCAGTTCTTCTCTAATCCCAATGACGTAAACAAAGCTGCTGGACTACATCTTAACATCACCCCTCCCTTCTATATTTCAGTTAAATACAGGCTGTTACTGATCTCAAAGTTTTTTCTCTGGACTATCTTTTCCTACCTGACTTCCTCTATTCCGTAATGAAAGCATGACTTCTACTTCCCATCAGCCCATGGTACCTGTTTTCATTACCTATTTGTTACATTTTCTATTATCAGCTCTTCCACCTATTCCTACTACCTCAGAGCATGCTTCCCCCAGCCATAAGCAACTCAAAAATGCCTTTGGAAGTTGTCTTTCAAAATTTTCGGCAATACAAACAGAAATGGTGAAGCCAGGTTGCAAGTATCCTAAGATCACAGTTTGCTGACAAATTCTGTTCCCCATCCCACTTTCTGTAAAGCTTATCTGCTCTGTTTTTTTATAAGACCCTTGAGTGAAGGGGAGGGAATTGTTTTGCTATATGTTTATGTAATACTCAGCACAATAGTGTCCTTGGTCTATGATTTGGGCTGCCAGGTACTCTGGTAATGCAAATAATATATTTAAGTGGAGCACATGCTCCTTGGGCACAGACCACATGTGAGGTAAATAGGATTACATCCTGCAGGTTAAAACTAGCCTTCTATGGTAATACAAAAATGTATCCCAGCCACATGACCCAAGGGGATCTTCTTGACTGCCTCTTGATAACACAGGCTACAGAGCAGTTGTCTGACCAAAGGAGAACTAAGCCGTTCTTGAATTTCACACCTTAAAACATCAATGCTACTGAGGCAGGAGAAATTTCCCGTTAAATGATTCACAGACTTAATCCCTTTGATATTCGATTGGCTGACCACAACTTAGCACAGCATGCTGCTGGAGTACATCTTTAGCTCTGAGTCATAGAAAGATCTCATTCCCACTGGAATTCTGATGCAGAGACCAGGATTAAAAACAGATCTCACTTGGATGGGAGGAAGGTACAAGATCGCAACTGGCAAGATCTAGTTTACTAACTCTCATCTCTGACACATTTTAGAAGTTTTTCTTTATGTTAGTCTTGGAGAAACTATTTAATTCCTTAAAGTTTTATTTCTTCATCTGTGATCTCTCTCCATGAGCCTTTACTGTTCACCAGGCTGCGAGCTATTCAAAGTAGGAGCTACAAAGCACTTAATACTTTTCTGTGAAAATGTCAAAATATATATGTTAAGGATATAAGCAGAGTTTAGAAAAATAATTTAATTCTTCTGAACACAAACGCAAATTAAGGGGAACAGAAAGGTTTTTCAGAAGAAAAAAAAAAAAAGACAACCTGGAAAGAAAAATCCCAAGAAAAAAGAAGAAAAAACTCCAACAGACCCAGAATGTATCACTTGCAGTGTAACTGTGGGCACTTTCAACACCATCCATAGTGAGAAAGACAAGTTTTCCTATGTATTGTTAAGGAATAAAAAATGAATGCTACAAAACTTAATTCTACAAAGAACTTCATAAATCCTCCAACTTTACTTTCTTTCATAACAGTTTCATTGTTCCTGCTTCAGATTTCAATAAAATCAAGGTTTTTTACTGGCCAGCATTAAGTTGTTACAGCAATATGTATATGGACAATCCAGCTACTTAAAATCACCTCTGAAAACATGGTTAACTCCCCAAACTTTCCTGTGGCCACAAACAAACCAACCTGACTGTTAAAAGAGAAAGCCAGAAAAATCCACCACTAGGTAAAACCAAGGAGGCATCAGACTTCAGAGCCCTATTGTGTTTCACACTGGCCCTTTCAGAGCCTCTCCTGCCACTGGCGTTGTCCAACACAAAGCCTCAGATGTGGTGTCACCCAGCCCAGCGTCTGGTGCCTCTCAGGCACAGGGACAAAGTGTACAGCACAGACAAGTGGTGTGGGGAACTTCTCTTAACTGCACTGCAGGGAGGAGTTGCTGAGGTCTGCTCCCATCCTTGGGAAGTACGAGTTTACAGGGCTTCTGTCAAGCTGAGACTGATGCCTGCTGCAACCGGGAGCGGAGTCAGGGAGGAGTCCTTGTACAATTGGGCTGTGGTCTCACAATGTAAGTAGCAATTAACTGCACAGCATTCCAGACAAGGCAGAAACCCAAATACAAGTGCACGCCTTGGGAAGCAACAAGCACATAGCTCACATGAGTGGAATGCGTTACCTGCCTTCTCCAAGAGCACTCACAGCTGGTAGGTCATACTGTGGGTTTCTGCTTCTCCATTGAGACTAGGAGATATTGCAAGGTTATAGGTGCTTGTCTTGACATCATTATTTCCTACCTATCAGCAGATATTTGTGCTGGCTTTTTGAATGGTTTGAGGCATTTTTTCTCCTTCCTTTCACTCCCAAGTGGGCTTCAGTGATCTCAAGTACTCAGCTAAGGGGTGCTGTTGCAGTCTCCGACTAGGGGTAGTAAAGCCCAAATGTGTGAAAGGGTTGATATGAGTCAGTGCTTCCTGCTTCTCATATTCTGGCACCAGATACCTCACAGCTGAAACAAAGGCATGTGAGTGCAGCAGGTCCATTCATTTTCCAGGCTTGAAGGCAAAGTCCCTTTCCTAAGTAGTGCATTCAAAGTTCATATAGCTACTGTTAATATAATGGAAGACTCTAAAACACTGACTGAGTAAATATCTGTGCCTGTATAATGAATCATTTTCTCCACAATGCGAAAAGTAATGAATGGATTCACAATGGGCTTTCTTTAATACCATTTCTGTCAGAGAAACCACAAATTTTGCCATCACTGTGCAATATTCCTGCAATCCTGTCATATTCTATCTTATAGCCTGTATTATTTTTAACATTAATATTGGGACGGTAGACCAGTTTTTGTCATTCTTCATCTAAAGGCACCAAGGATAATTATTAAAATATACCTATGTGTGAAGATAAAATCTTATATTGCACAACCCAGTGATAGCCTATATAAACTGGATGAAAAGGCTTCCCATAAATACTGCACTTTTTCCCTTTTGTGTATAGAGAAAGGCACTTTTCAAACCATATTGTTTTTAGATGGTTAAAGAAGACAAAGGTAAAGGGGCAATATCACATAGACAAAAGCAATGGAAATAGAAATCTGCCTCTGCTTTACACTCATTTGGGTTGATCTCAGCAGCTTTGACCATTGCAATACAAGGGCAGCATACACAGACTTTACATTTCCACTAGGGAAAGTGCTTCTGAACTATGGCTTTTGTGGTACTGCTGAGCAAAGAGAAACAGGTAACAGAGACAAGCACCTGAATCTGTGTGTCCTTTGCAGGTACTACCAAAGCTTCTTTTGCCATCTACCTCTCGGAAAGCAAATGTGTAAAAAGTCTTACTAAGTTTCACAGTAAGCCAAGCATATTCACAAAATCACGGAATCCAGAATGTGTAAGGTTGGAAGGGACCACAGTGAGTCATCTGGTCCAACCTCCCCGCTCAAGCAGGGTCATCCCAAAGCACATTGCACAGGACTGCATCCCGATGGTTCTTGAATATCTCCAGCAAGGGAGCCTCCCCGGGCAACCTATTCCACTGCACAGTCACCTGCACATAAGAGTTATTCCTCGTACTGAGGTGAATTTTCCTGTGCTGCAGTATGTGCCTGTTGCCTCTTGCCCTATTGCCTAGCATCACTGAGAAGAGCCTGATTCCATCCACTTGTCATCCCCCATTCAGATACTTATAGACATTGATGAGGTCCCCTCTCAGTCATCTCTTCTTGAGGCTGAATAGGTCCAGTTCTCACAGCCTATCCTTGTAAGAGAGATGCTCCAGTCCCTCAGTCATCTTCGTCACCCTCCACTGAACTCTCTCCAGGAGTCCCATGTCTCTCTTGTACTGAGGAGCCCAGAACTTACCTTCTTTGGTTTTGAACTAGTTCAGCCTTATTAAGCAAACTCATCCTGCCTCAAGTCATGTGCTGAAGACACATGCCGTAATTTAGAATGCCTGAAGATGAAGTGAAGGAGCGGTTGAAACCATACAGACAAAACTACTCTTAGACAAGCCAAGAAATGCTTCTATATCCTGTATGTGTTGGTCAGATAAAGTTTTTAGTGGTGCCATCTGTCATTTCACCTAAGGTACTGCTGATATATTTTAGGAATACGGAGTTCTAATTCTCTAAACTGTAATTATCTCTGCTTTCTTTGAGCATCCTTATATCTTCTCTCAGAAACTCCTTAAATAACAAAGAAATTATATACACAGATGTAAAATATGTTTCATATTCTTGGTGCTTTAGGAAAGAAAAAGCTTTGATATAAACCTTATGGACCACACTTTGAGTTCCAGAGATATTTATCCCAACATGTCTTGAAGCTATCACCACTGGAACATCATTTGTTCATGGAAAAAGCAAGGCATGGAAGTTTGGACTAGAAAAGACACAAGTTTACTGCTTGCTGCTGCCACTTTTGTTTGCATTATATCACCAGGGTCTTACACAGGATCTTGGTAGTTAAAAAGTAATGAACCTTGAACAACACACTCCCCCTAATCATGCAAATGCAAAAACTGTTCTCTGTCTCAGCCCTTTCCAAGTCTTTCTTGTCACTGATTATAGTAGTTTTGGGTAGAAGAACAGGGACAGTCAGTGATAGCCAATGCATGCCACGCTGTGAATTGTGGGTTGGGTCGGAATGGTGTGAAATGACCAAATCTGCCAAACAAATCATAATGAATGAAGAAGTGAGCTGGTTGTAAGAAATAGAAATCAAAACACAATAATAAAGCATAAGATAAGAGCAAAGACAAACAGAAAGTTTTTTAAATGCTGGTATGGTTATTTCTTTAGATGTACAGAAGTGTCTGAATAGGATTATATTTATGATGATATATAGAAGGACAAAAAAATAAAACGGAAAGATGTGAATACTCTGATACATTGTAATGAAAGACAGAACCACAAGTGTGGTCATGTATAGGCTAGACATCAAACATACATGATTTAGAATGCACCAGCTGACAGAGAGTGTTGATACCTTTTCCCCCACCTTTTCAATTAACTCACTCTGAATTGTGCGATTAAAATTTGACAGTAGTCTACATCTTTTGAATCACGTCATGGGTTTTTTTAATATGTACACTGATTGGACTTCTATGTCTGTCAGAGGAGAGTTTGTTAACTTCTTCTATGTTTGTTCTGCTTTTGGTTTAGTTTCCAAGAACAGCAGTCTAGTAGTTATTGGTCACAAATATTTAATGGTTGGTTGATTGCATTATGTCTGTAGCTACTAGAAGTATAAATAAGCCATATTCCTGTGAGGATGCACTTACTTATAATTCTGGTCTTCCCAAAAAGTATGTTCTTTATGGAAATGCATTAATAGGGAATGTCCTCCATTCTTTTCAGAAACCAAGGTTTACCTACGGAAGATATTTCTCACTGCTAAGCTGAGAAGATTCAAGGCAGGCTAGCCAGTGGCATCCAACTTCCTGTCCATGGGATACACTAAACCAGCTTCACCAATGGTGAATTATATACTCTATTGAGATGAAGGTCTTAAAAGGAGAATATAGTATCTCCTTTCACTGAGCAAGGAAAGAAAAGTATTATATGTTTAAGCTATGCAGTTTGTGTCCCTGTTCCAAATATGGACTTGCACAGCTATATCAGATAAATCAAAAATCTGCATTTCACTTCATACGATAAGACTTGGAAAATGTGTTACTAGTCACCTTAGAAGACAAGTATATGTACAATATCTCAAAAGCTGTTTGACAACAGAAGGTCGTGTGTGACATATATTTGACATCCTAAAACCTCAAACTAGCAAACTTTGAGGTCAAGCAAAGGTAAAATCAGAATAACCCTCTTCGGATTTTTATTGTGTATGATAGGACCACAAATAAACTTTAAGTTCCCCCAGCTTCTAAAATGCCTGAACTTGACTGAAAGCTAAAGAGGAAGCTTATCTATTGATTTTCACGTGTAAGCTAAATGGTAAAATAACCTTGACTCATTAAAAATGTCAGTGTTGTAGATGATTTGGATATCTTGGCCATTTGAAAGTAACATATGGATAATTTACTTAAGTTGAGTTACTCTTAAATAATTTGCAATTCTGCAAAGCTTCAGATTTTTCACCTTTGCGATTACCCAGAATACTTTAGCATTAATCACAGTATTCAACACTGGAAAGAAATGGTAGTCTGTTTATTGGATCTATATGAAGAGTAATATTTCTTTTTACACTTTTAAGTTTTACAGTGGTTTGCTTATCTAGATTTTGCCAGTGTGAGCACAAAAAAAAAAGTTATAAATAGGAATATATGATTCAAAATTGCAAATTATTTTGCAAATAATAGGTCCGTTGTAAAATATCCAGAATGCCTTATGAAACAGTGTCAGTGCTTGCACATGTATTGTATAAATATTACCTATCTAGCCTGTCACATCTAGTCTGGGAGAAGACCAAGATTTTATTTCTAATTGGTTTTTTTATTACGATCAAATAAAAAAGCTCTGTTCATAAAAAATGATTACAGCTGTTTCACAAGAAATGTCGTGGTCTGGGATTGCACCTTTTCCTAGGTAAAGTTGCCGTCTCTTTTCTTACTGAAAAAAAATAATCTTTCTCCACGTTTGGCAGAATTATTTCAGCTATGTCTCTTGATCTGTTTGGCTTCTAAATGAATACAAGAGAGTCAGCCAATGATGAGAAAAAAATTACTTAGTCTGCATGGGATAATGAAACAGTAGGTGTCATGCTAAAAACAGTTTCCTTATAGGAAAAAATATGTGTTCACACTTACATCAAGTATGACTCTGGTATTCATACTCTACATAAGTAAACTTTTGGGGCAATTTACAATTTTCAAAAGATAAAACCAGGTTTTCTTTATCCTAAGGCTTTAGGGCAGATTATTCACCTGAAATAGATGATCTATGATACCCTAAGTATGAATATGATATTGAGGGTGGGTGGGCTTGTGCAACAGAAACTTTAAAATCCCAAACAGAATATAATGTTTATGCAATATTATCTTTATGTCTAGAATATTTGTAACTTCTGCATCTGAAATTTAATTTTTTTACACTGGAGAGAATTGGATGGGTGGAATGGACAAGGTGCTTCTGAGATCCTTAACCTGAATAAGACTTTCTAGCCTTTTTAGGGCCAGTTCTTGGCACACCACCCATGAGATGGTATTTTTAAATGGTAGGGCAAAAGTACAGCCAGGACATTTGAACCTGAGCATGCTTCAAAATCAGAGTGCTTTTAAATTCTGTGCATATCCTTTGAAGCCTCTTAAGATTTTCTTTTGTATATTGGTGTCAGAAACATAAGATGTGAACTAATGATGGATTTCAAAACAATTAAATGTAAATTAATTAGTCTTAGTTCTAAAAACCCTAAAGGTCTGTGTGCAGAATTTGGCTAAGAAGGGCAGCAGTGGTTAGAAAAGGAGGAAAAGGGGGAAAGAGGCTAGGCAAATGTTCTTTAGGGTTCTAAATTTATAAAAGCAATTTGCATTTCCAGGGAAATACATGATGAGAGAGTTTGGCTTACAAAGCCATTAGGTGAAACTGAAGGAACATATTAGGTGGAATTTGTGTCTGTGCTCTTGCCAGTGCTTGACTTACTGGGACCACTACACATCTAGAAATGAAGATTTGCTGCAACTTGTGGTGCTTCTCATTAAGTCAGACTGTGTTTACAGAGCTGTGTCCAGCACTGCTTTCCTTTGCTTGAATTATGTTAGATCTCTCCTATGAATGACTCTCTGTTAAGTTAGCATTTTGCTAAGGAACACTCAGTGGGAGTTTTAAGATTCCTCTCCGTACACAAAAGGGGATACTTGGTGAAGAATCTAAAATTGGTCTGAATCAGTTAAGGGCTCTGCAGGGGGTTTTTTTGGCCCCCAGAGAATCACATCAAGAACAGTCTACAAAAGAAAGAGTCAACCTGTCTGAAAGGAAAACAATGAAAATAGCTTTATTTGGTAAAAATAAAAAACTTCAAGGCTTGTTTTCTCATGAATTTCTACTGAAAAAAAAACCCACAAGGTAGTGTCTGTAACTGAAGTTAGGAGAGAAGTTGAGCGAGTAGTGACAGACACCACAAAAACTGGGTTAAAAGCTTGATGTTTTAAGGAGATATATTGTTCTTAGAACAAACATTATTGCAGAATGATACAAACTACACTAGGGAAATCAGCTAGAAGGGCAAGCGCTGTCTGAATATGTGGCAGCTTTGAAGAAGTTGGCAGGAGTGTATCTTTTTGGGAGTCACAGATCAGGCATTGTGGGATAGGAATGTTTATGACGTGAAACTGTCATCTGTAAAGGCTTGCAACCTGCATATAGACACCCATACAAACAAAAATACTTTAGCATTTGGAAGTTAGAGAAGAATAGTCATATAAAACTTTGTTGTAACAGTAGAGATTACATTTTTGAAGTGACAAACAATAAGCAGGTATTTTGGAAGAAAGCATTTTTTTTCCAAGTATCTGTCTGAAGAAAGTGGGGGAGTGGGGAAGCAGCCCCTGAGTCAAATTGTACATGGAAAAGATGCATTTATACTTTTAAAAAATGTTACAAGACACAAGTTTGCTGAAAGAATCTGCCTTCAGCATAGGCAGTGATGAATCTGTTGGCCTTCCTTCCTCTGGATATGTTCTTTCTGGGAAGATGACCATGTAAAAATGAGTGAGAAACAGAGAGCAAAATGTAAGATGAATGGACACAAGGGTGATGTGAAAACAGAAAGGCACGTCTCTCTGTTTGGTAGAATATAGATTAAAAGGAAGAATGGTTAATTGTTTGAATATTAAAAGTGATTTTAAGTGGTTTATGATTTAAATATAATTGTTTAGCATAATTTAACATGTAATAATTTAACATGCAATAACTCATCTGCAGGAAGAAATAGTTTAGTGACAGTCCACAAAATTTTCCTTTTGATCCAAAGCAGAAGGCTTCCAGAACTAGAGACCACTGCTGATACAAAACATACATGTCCAGGAACTTACTTTGGTATCCTACACATGATAAATCGAAACTCAGAGGTTTTGCTATTGATTATTTATTAACAAGATAAAATAATATTGCATAAGAAGGAATATGAAGAGGTTTACTTAAACTCACTGGGATTTTTCATCTGATGGATAAGTAAAACTAACAGTTAAAACCAATTTTGCAAGGACAGAATATGGCAGAATACACAAGGTGACACATTACACTTTAGATTTATTGGGTCAGATATTGCTCAAAATCACAAAGCCTTTGGTATTTATGGATGTAAGTCGTGCCTGCTACAAAGTTTTGATGGTGTTGCAGATGGGCATCTGACAAAATGCCTGTTCACACCAAAAAGCAGTGTCAAGCATTCAGCCGTAGCAAAATTTTTTTCTTTAGAATGTCATTTCATGCAGACAATTTTGAAGTTATCTGAGTTTTTACATATAACAAAGAAAATGTTTCATCAGAGATGTATAATGGGGTGCCAGGCACCTGAAGGCACACCTCCTCCTGCAAGGAGCAGGAAGTTGGATTCGATGATCCTTATGGGTCCCTTCCAAATTCAGATATTCTATGATATAATGATCTTTTTTTGATAAATAAAGTGATTTTCGGACTTCAAAATTTTCAAAAAGCAAATGCAGCAGTACTGGCAATCACTATAACCACTGTTACATTAAATCAGCCGATTTTCCCAAATCTACAAGTGTTAAAAAGTAAAAAATTCTCAAGGATATCCTGATAGATATCAATGAAATTAGAACTTAAGAGACAGGCAGAAAATGTTATATTGGATTTCTTGGCTTGAAACTACTATAAAAAATAATAGTATATGGTGGAAAGAAAAACGTGAAAGCAAATGGAAGCGGATATAAGCTGCAAGTTAAAACCTCCAGGAGAAGTAAAGGAAAGCCAAAGGTTTCAATTAAATATCAGTTTCCCATAGAATTAGAAGTAGTAAGAATTCTTTAAAAATGTTATTTGTAACAAGTATAGGTTCACTGCTAGGTTTGTTTGATCAAGTACTGATGTATAAAGACAGGAATGTTCAACAGATATTTCAGTTATTTATTTGAAACAAAACAGAGAGATGTATCTGTCCCATGTGATGCTGTTGTAATTGGAACTTTACCCTCTGTAACAGAGGTTTTTGCTGGAATTAAACATTTTTAACTTAACTGGCCAAGATATTTCAAACTTAGGAACTACTCAGCATATCTCTAAACCATAAATGTTGACCATAAAGAAATTAAAAATAGGGCAAATTCCAAGGGACTCAAAGAGTGTAAATGATTTGCAAATGCTTCAGTCTTAACCAGAAGCTTAACCAAGGGTTGCTAACAGGACAGAATGGTGTTAAATTTAAGTAAAAAATGGAATAGTTAATTTAAGCCATTACTAAAAAAGTAGGTAGAAATTTAATTATAAGAAGAGGCAAAATTATAGTCAATGCCACTCAGCATTACTTTCCAAGAGACAACAATTGTCATCAAGTTGTTGATTCTGTGGGTCCTGGTTACCTGTTTTTAGGTGTGCAACTCCACAAAGAGATAGTCATTTTAACCAGACCTACCCTTAGCTTTCAGCAAGCCACTGGTAGACATTAAGGCTGTCACTCCTCCCAGAGGCACATCTGGGCTTTTGCTTTCTTCCTACCACATCTCCTGGTTCTCAAACAGCCCCTTTCAGGAATTTCTGACTAAGCATTAGGTTCCTTCTCCCATGTCTGGCTAATCAAACTTATAGACAGAGCTCCCTGTGTAAATCTTAACTTCCTGATCTCAGTGCAGAATCCTTGGGCTTTCCAGCTGCATGTGTCTCACGTAGCTGCCAGCTTCCCCAGTTCCATACAATTTTGCTTTATATATAATGTTAGATCTCTAGGCTCAGCGCAGGATTTCTTGTGTAACAATTTGGATTATGGACTGCATAAATGATTTCTTTCACAAGAGTGGTGCTTTCTGATAAAATTCTGTCCCTTTTCATCTGTACCCTATTTTTCTGTTTCTCTACCTCCCAGTCTTCCTTCAGCTGCTGCCTTAGAAAATGGATATCCTGGAATTGCACAGTAGTTCTAATTGTGTTTCAAGAAAAGTACAGGTCGATGGACTGCAGTAAAATATTGTGATATCTTCACTACACTGAGGAGCTGATCTCAAGAGGTTTCATCTTTAATGTACCCGGTGACTGAAAATGGCTTGGGTTGTAGTGCAGAGATGATGTCATGATGCTGGTCAGAATTCAGGTGTTAACATTTGGGGGGTGGAGCATTTGGGTTTTGTCTTGAAACCTTTTTAATAGGAACATATGTGTCAACTATACTATCCCATCTCATTCAAATACTACACACATTCTCACTCTGATGGCAGTTTTTTAAGGGTGTGAAATGTAGGAATGCATTCATATATGAATATATTTTGCAGTTGAAATGACCGTTTCTTGAATTTGGAGGAAAATACTATTTGGGGATGGAAAACATTCCAGCCTGATCTACTTCTGTTTTCTCTTTTACAAAACTTCGTGTTTGTCAGACTGTGCTTGCTGGAAGAGAGGTTGATAATTCAGCAGTGCTTCTTTGTGAATCAAAATATTAATGCTTACACCTTTTCAAAAATCACTCTTTTTCCAAATAAATAAAAAGCTACATGGTATAATATAACTTAATTTGATGACAAAACAAGCTGAAATACTGCATTGTTTTGTTTTGGTTTGGGTCTTATTACATATTGTTGCTTTACATTTCATATTTCACATGGTTGATGCTTGGCTCTACCTGAGAAACTTTGATACCCTGACTTGCTTTCTATTTCTGCTTCATTTTCCACTATAATATCAAATGCTTTGAAAATTAATTTGGAGGAAAAATAGCATTTGTTACAGTAATATGTTTCATCATTGTATAGGATATACTCTGTATCACTACATCTATTCAGAACGCTGCTGCAATTAATGCAATCATTCTGTAACCTGGCATTTCATAGCCATAATGCTGGCCTTTATGTAGCCTGTCTCCTGTTTTCTATCATATAAAACTTTTCACTGTGGATCTCAGCATGGTTTCAAAAATGCGTCTGTCTTATTCTTTATTTTATCACACAACCTTGAAATAAGAAGTTAATTTCTATCACAAACTTGACCTTTAATGCTGTTAAGCCTTATCTTTTCTCATACTTTTTCTTTAACCTTCGAAGATACAAAAGACATCTAAAACCCATACAGAGCGTTAAATCCTAAATATTTTCTAAGCAGCTATGATCTACTTGCCACATTAGAGTTGTAAATTAAAGGTCTCATGTGTTGCAGGAACCAGCCTTCCATATCACAGTTTTCTCCCCTGAATGAGGCAAGAGTCAGTCAGTAAATATATGTGGTCAACTTCAGATTTGCCTCACTGGGAGTTCACATGTATTTTTAACTGCCTTCAATTGTTAATGTATTCCTCAAATGAGATGCATCACCTTGAAGAATGACTTTTTGCCCTCTGGGAATACGCCAAACAAGTATTTCATTCACTATGATAATCAGTTCTACCTCCAGCAACATATGAAACCCAAATTTAATAGGCACTAGTGATTAGGTTTTAAGACACAGAGTCATCACTGTCCTCTGTAACAATAATAATAATAATATGGAAAAAAAACCAAACAGGAGAAAAAAAACAGCACTGTATTTGCTTTTAGGAATCATTAATACAAGCAATGTAACTATCAACATTTAGGGAATATCCTTATTAAGTATCATGTGTCTTGTTATTAAAAAAAAAATGATAGCAGCATTTTTTATTAATTTAGAAATTTTCTTGAGCATAAATAAAAGCTACTTAAGTTTGCCTACATGACTTAGTTGTATAACACTGAAAGACAAAACAAAACAAAAAGAAAACAGAAAAAAGGATGAAGGAAATATGTATCATATTCTTTAAAAGCTTGTAATTATAAAATTTACAGTGAAAGAAAGAATTTAGGGGAGAAAACGAGAAATTCAAGCTTCCTGCACAGTTTTCAGTGTTAAAATTACTCAAGATATTTCTGAAATTAAACTTTTATAGAAAGTAGAAAGGATAGTTATATGAGATTATGGAAAAATAAAAAATCAGCCTTTAAATCAGCAGCTTAGGTTGTGGACAATAAATGATACAGTGGTTCCACTTTCTTGGAACTAAGAAGCAGAAGAAAATGAAGAAAGATGCCAGTGACAGGGTGAGGATGATGGGAGCAGGCTAGCATTATGAATGATATGTTAAGTGATTGGCTCAGATGGAATCATGGGATTGCTGCCTTTTGCAGATACTGATTTTCATCTATATTGTTTGCTTCTTTCTCAGAAAGGCCTAACATATGCAGAATGTGTGTGCATGCGCATGAGCAATATAGGCAAATACAGATATATATTTATATGATACGTTATATATTCTTATATGTTCAGAAGCCACTTTATCCCTTTTAATGTCCTTACACCTGATCCATTTAGCTAATCAGGATAGCTTACTATGACATAAACCAATAAACTGTGCCTTACATGAATTAATATCCTTCTGCTTTCTTTATTCATGGAAGAATAAAATTTCTTTTTTCATTTGTCTACTGCACTGAAAAGGAAAATGTTTTAGGGTGGGGTTTTCTGTTTGTTTGGTTTTTTACTAATTCTGAAAGGTATCTTCTGATCTACTAAACTGCATAAATACAAGAAATAGTATTTCTACTTAATAACAACATGTTGTCTAATAGGAAGACATACTGAGGTCCTGTTACATTTTCTTTGATGTGCTTTAAGCTGCATACCGTGCATTCTCTGCTTTCAACCTAACAGGCATTACCAGTATCATTCAGTCTGCTGGCTTCTTTGTGTGAACAAACAGAAAGATAAAATGATGCTTAACACTGATGAGATATATCAGAAACACATGCATGCAATTAAATGTAATACTAATTTTGAAGGGTTGTTTTACTAAGATTACCCTCAGCAGCATATTTGGCATCATAAAGATTCCCTAACTCCAAGCTTCGTCTCTGAACATTAACTCCTTAGTGCCTTGTTAATTTATTTTGTGTCCTGTATTCTTTAAATTTCAATTTGTTGCAATCACAAAGCAAGAATATTCAAAGGGTCTGTGGGAGGGTCATATATTAGTATAAAAAATAACACCTTAAACTAGTTGTCTATAAGATTCTAATGTGAGAAAAAAGTCAAATCTCCCTCATTTTCTCAAATATATCACTTTTTTTTTTAGCTGTGCCATTTAGGTACCAATATAATTTGTTTCAAAACCACCTACCATCTAAAGACATGTAGGCATCTAAATACTAATAGGAATGTGCTCATTTTCATCGAATATCTTGTTAGAGGTTATTCATTAAATGAATACTTATGATGGCTACAACAATATTTAGGATACTGTTTCTAGCAAAAAAAAAAAAACCTGCCAGAGAACCATTCAGTTTAAAGTTTCTTAGCTTAGAACTTTATTCTAGATCAGGTCAGTGGAATTTATGTAACTAATTTCTTGCTGCGATCCTATCATTTCACTGAATATTTACCAATTGCTTGTGGGGAAAAATAATGAATTCCTTTTTTTCAGAGCAATAAATATTGATAATTAAACTAATGAAGTATTATTATTTTTTTCCAGGCTGGACATAGAATTGACCCAGGTGCTCATTATTAAAACTTTTTAATGTATTTTTGCAGAATGAGAAAATGAACATCAGTGAACCAATATAATTAGCATGCCTTCTAAATAGATGATATAGTTATATACTTGTTAGTATTAGGAGATCCTACAAATTTCATTTATCAAGATACAGCCCAGCAGGCATTTTCTAGTGAAAAGGGCGCCTGTGAATCCCCAGTATACCACTCAGATCACCCCCTGAGGGGAAACGCAACTTGCATTCAAATCAAACGTTTTCCTATCAAATGCTCCACTAATGGCTTTCCTATGAGACCCAAGCCTCTCAGTCACCTACTACCTATTTAGACATGTCAAAACAGAATTCGTTGTTTATTTGTATTTCATTGAAGTGAGTCTGTTTTCTCATATTGAATTTGTATCCAAACCCCAGGTTGTCAATACTACTTAGTTAGATCTGCTGTTTGTTGTGTTTTTCTCTGCATGCAATCCAGGGGAAAATTAGTGTCACTCATGCCAGTTTCAACCCTTCTGTAAATCCTTAAGCAGTGTATTAAATAATTTTATAAAGTAACTAACTTACACTGAAGGATCTTGAAAACAGTTCTCACATGGTAAGCTGTTTTATCAGATGCAGTGATGCTTTTGCTATGCTAAGGTTTGCCTAGAAAAGAGCTAGAAAAATTACCAGTGTAAGGAAAAAAGAAGGGGGGGTGGGGGAAGAGGGGGAGGGGAAACCATTGTTTTTAATATTTCTCCTAAATTACAGTAAGTTTAATTGCCTCACTTAAATATAGCTCAACTAGTCAGTAGACATACGTGACTGCTGTGATTTTTGTAAAAATTATTTAAATTAATTCTGTTGGCAGCCTCTAAGTTAGTTTACTTGTGCTTAAGCCTAAATCTGTGCATTAAACATTCCATAAAAACAAGAACTAAGTGTTATGTTTGATATGCACTTCAAAAGCCTAAAAGGCCAAAGAAAGCCCTTCCTTAATTATTGAAGAAGTGTCTGTAAAGGAAACATGAGCAAATAGCATTCATGCTTTCATCCCCAGTAACCTTTTATTGTCCTTTTCTTCAGATGGCCAAGTCAGTATATTTAATAAAGGGAGCAGCAACCATCAAAGAAGGCAGGGGTCTAATAAATGGTCCTGATTAAAGGCCCTGACAGGGTATGAACTTTGCATAAATTTTCCTATGGTGTCAGGCTAGGATCCTGATTGAAAACCCATTAACATAATCACACATTTAGAGGAAATGCTGTAATGTATCAAAAACATTTCCCTTAGTGTAATAATTTTAAGGACATTAAAATGCAAATGATAATAAGGAGCTGTGTTTTAGTGATGTTCTGAAAGCCTGATTATTCAAATATTTAGTATGAAATATGGAAGGTCCTTTAACTAATGCATCTACATGATTTCAAAGATTTAATCTATATTTGTACTTGAAAGACTTTTATACCACTACTGAATATTTCCTGTTAATTTAGACTTGCAAAATGTAGCAAGAAATTTAGTTTAAATTATAGTACTAAGTGCTAAGACCTTTTAGCCTGGTTTAAAAAAAAATAAATCTGTGTTGAAACCAGGACACCAGCCATGCTTTTTCATTAAGTACTGAATTGCGAAAGTCCATGTTTTGGTATGGTTTGGCTTATACAAATAGTTTGAAGAATTCAAATCACACTTTTCTCTGTTTCTATTAAAATCTGTGCTTAAAACAGATGGGACATTCAATCACAGCAGTGATACTCTGTAGTGCTAATTTTTAACAATAAAAGAAACACTATCCTCCCACACACAAATAGCCATAATTATGTAAAGAATGACTGCTTCAGACTGATGACTTTCAATATGCTTGAGTCTAGCATACTGGTATAAGAGGCCAGAAAGGTCAACAGTAATTCATAACTGCTATAAAATTGTGTAGCATCCTAGGGCTTCTGGAGGATGCTGACATTATCATGCTTCTTCTGCTGGTTTGTATATGTAAATTTGTGATAGGAAGTGCACTGCTTTGCCATATCGCATGCAGAGCATCAATCAGGCAGTAGAATACATCAGAGTATTTTCATTATGCCTAGTTATTTACTGCATCAGAAGAAATTACCCTGGCAAGCCAAGCGGCCTTCTCTGGATAGCATGATATGACCAACCAGGTTTCAGCTCAGAAGTCTTGTAAACATTACAGGATTAATCTCACAATCACAATCATCAATCTTTCCTAGTCCTGCCTGGGTGCAACTGTGGAGATTGGTAACCAGGCAATGTAGATTTAAATTTAACCCTGAACATCAAGAGCTATATGTCAGATCTGTGCACCATATTACAAACACCTATATTTTTACTCTAGCTTTAGTACAAAATGATGAAAACATAAAATTTTTCCACTTCAAATTCATGTCTAATTTTTCATTCCCATTTTTGATACATTACAGGGAAATGAGAAATATTCTGAAAAAGATACATTTCATAATACCAGACTCTAATGCTAAAATGATGCACTGTGATGCCTAGATCTAATGCATGTATTAGAGACAACTGACACTGCAGTAAAATGTGGAGTAGTAATTCAGGTTCAGGACCAGACTTGGGATCCCTGGCACTGAGCCATTAGAGGTTAGGGCACTGTAGGGGTAATGTACTTAGCCTCTAACAAATGGAGCATTAAATACATCACGCTGACTCATAGGTAGCACTGGCACCAGTTTCTGAAACGACTGCTTGCTTGCCATCCTGCCAAAAGAGAGAAGGATTCTGGCACATTTAGGTGCTCTGTGTAAAAATGAGGCGCTGGGAAATGAGAGTAGCCTATATGAATGTTTCATCATTGTGTGTTTAACTATGAGCAGTATATAACCTAGCCTACTGAGATAATGCAGAAGATAACATGTATTCTTCTTCCTTTTTTTTTTTGAAAGTCAGATGAAAATAGCAGTGATAGTGATCATTTTTCAGTAGTCAAGAAACAATAAATATATAATGAGCAGATCACATATAGAGATTCTGTGGCAGTTTAATTTGAACTCGAATCTTTATTTTTATTCCTACTCTAAGTACTTTTTTGCTGCATGCACCCTAAACATTTTTCTCCTTTTCTATCTCTCGGTCTCTGCCTGTGTTTCTCTCTCACTCCATCGCTGTCTCTTTGTCTTTCTCTTTTTTCTCTCTTTCTCATGTATATAGTTGTTCTGTTTTATAGAATACCTATAAAAATTGTTAATGAGCTTAGGCTTACTTTTATGCTTTACAGAAATATTAATTTCCATGGGTTTGTGCCTTTCTCTTTATTTAATCAGAACTGCAGGCACTTTACTGCTCTATATGAATGCATTCTCTCTGTAATAGTTTCCTGTTTAGGAAGAGAGCTAGCCTCTGCCTACTAAATAATTCCTGTATAATATGCAGTGATCATACTCATTTGGTCTTCAGTGATGAAAACTCTGCAACACAGTGCTTAGCTGATGCACAGATGTGAGACCGCTGGTTTCAGAGATGCTTCCTGATTTACACCAGCTGAAGGCCTCATTTAAAGCGTGCTTCCCTTCTACAAATGTGGAAACTGACCAGCTAAATGCGGAGAAGATGAGTGTATTGCAGTGCTTACTCCATTATTTCTGTCCACAATTCTCCTCTCCCAAATTGATTTTTTATCTCTTTCACCATTTTTAAATAGCTAATAGCCTGATATACTTTTGTAACTACATCTAGTCATATGCTGTTTTCCTTACAGTTAAACCCACAATACATAAGTCTTCCAGTGCAGATAAGACAAATGTGTACCACTTCAGACAGATGAGCTTGTTGCATGTAGAGGTGTGAGGGGTATGAAACCTACCTGTTTGCAGACAGGCTCTTTTGGAGGCAAAAAGCACATTTATACAGTGAGCTAGCAGTATGATTCCTCATCCTCTGCAACTTGTTATCATAGTAAGATTAGGCATTTCTTTAACCACAGGCTTTTAGAAATTTTTTTGGGTGAGCAGGAAGAGATGCAAATAATACAAAAAAACTAGCCTGACCTAGCTCCTTTGTAAAGGACACAGAGTGTGCCTCTTGTGCCCAGAACCTCTGCAATCTCTGGGCAGCCATAGTGCTGTCCTTTGGGCCCAGCTGTGCCACAGCAAATGTAATCTCCTCTCCTCCTGCTGGTACATCGTTAGGTTGCCCATACTGGAAGTGGTGAGCAAGTACAAAGCTCTGTATGCATACATGGAAGCCCAAGACTTCTGACTCTGAGCAGCTATGGACTTTACAGACTTGAACCATAGTCTGCATGTAATGAAATGGCAGTATCTTCACTCTCCTTGAAAAGACTCTGTAAAGCAAAAAAGCTCCATTCTCTCTTCCCACCTTTTAAGAATCACATTAAAAGAAAAGATTAATTTTCTTGTTCAGTGCTAGAAGACAGTGATTATTATTTTTTCTCTTTTGATATTGACTGGTGACATGGAATGAGAAGCTGATGTATTGTAAACTATCACAGAAAGAAAAGCAGACTGAAAATTCCACTCTTTGCTAAGGGTGAATCCACAGTATGACATAAGGCAGCTCACTAGACTCTAAGCTTGAAGGAAATTTGCCCTAGAGAGTGTTGCAATGTACATCATCTTATTAATATAGAGACCTATTAGTGACAGGCCACAAACCCACTCATAAATTTATAAAGAGTACAGGACTGAAGAGAACTGTTCAATTCCAGAAATTACTCCTGTGTTTGGTGAATTATGAAATATAAGTTCTGAACCTCTTGTACTGGATACACCTAGGAAATTCTGAACTGACAGATTTTTCTAATGGCATTGCAGTGTGTGCCATCTTGTGAGGACCAGCAGCTCTAGAAGACGCAAAACAAGCATTCTGTCTGGAGGCCCTCTGACATGCCTGAGCACTTCTAGCAGCTGCTGCCCCCACAGAAAAATACCAACAAATGATGCTAAGTGTTAGGAGCCAAGAGGCTAACTGGTGTGCTGAGGACATTGCTCAACACCTGGGAGGACTCAGGTAGTGAGGAGATGTCAGTAGCAAAATATATTTCCATGACTTCTGTCTCCCAGCCTTCCCATTTCCATTCGCAGTGGCAGAACCAGTGGCACATTCAGTGAACGTTTATCAGATGCGGCTGCAGGAGTTATTGTTCCACCTCTAAGGAACAGCAGTGTAAGAGGGAGCTCTCCAAAGCTAAACGGTTTGGCTACCGATGACACTACCTACATGACGTCCCATTAAAAAAGATATATGAGATCACTTTAACCATTCATAGTTTTGCAAGGCTTAAATTCTGCTTGTCTATACAAGAAGTTAGTATGCAGTAAGCAAGGGAGTGAATTAATAGAGCACTAACTACAGCACCTCACAGGACTGGGCGCTTTCTTTATATGCTGTTTAGATAATAAGTTCTTTAAGGAAAGTACTCTGTCTTCATTCCTGTCTAAATAAGTACCTTTTTGTATGGATATTCCTAGCATGTATCGTTTGGTGCTGCCCACTCTACTTCCCACTAAAGGTTGTCCCTGTGCAGTGTAGCCAGAGTATCATAAATTCACATTAATGCTTATTAGTATCTTCCTCCTCCATCTAGACAACCCCAACCAAATGGTGGCAGAGCCTAAAGCAGGACCTGAAAGATATTCCTTTATACACAAGCCCAAGGCTATCTCCCTAGCTATTGCCCCAGCTAATCTCAGACTCAGTGGAGTTAGGATGGTCTTGTGGGAGCAGTGATTCTTAAACAGCAATCAAAAGCAAGAAAAATCCTTAATGGCTTATATCTAATTAATGAAATCTAGAACTCACTACTTCTCCTTTCAGCAACAGCATCCTATACTGTTTTGAAAGCCTCCCCAAAATTATTCTTCCTTTTGTTCCTCTGAACTCTTACTCCTCCTAATAGTTTGTCTTTGTTTTATCCCTTGCATCAAACATTATCCAACACTAACCTTCTTTCACCACCTCAGAGTAAATTTAGGATGCTCTAGGAATCTAACCTAGGCTGTTATATAGTACTTATCACTGTAGTAAGTATGAGCTCAGCATCTCCCAAGACCAGGTTCTTCGTTTATATGCTGTTTAAGTTATAAGATCTTAGAGAAAAACACTCTTGTTTGTCCCCTGCTTTAACATCCTAGCCCACTGTCTGCCCAGCACAAAGAAACTGTAGTAATATTTGGATGAACCTCAAAAAAATGTTTAGCCATTTTACTTATTCTTGAGTTTATAATATTGGAGTCACTTAATGTGACAGTATTAGCTGCAGTTTGGGGTTGTTCATCATCTGTAGGAAAAAAAAAAAAAAAGATCTTCACCATACTGGGCAGAAACTAGAAGTGTGCATGCATTCTGTTTCACATATATCTGTCAGCAGTCTTGGAGCTAGGGCCATAATGTAGATGGAGCACTCCACCCCACTAACAACCAGGTTTGTGGTAATGACAGACTAGCAAATATTTTATGATTCCACTGGAGCCTTATCCCTGAATCTCTGTGTTTGTGGAACTCAGATGTAGAGTAGCATGGAGAAAGCCACATCACTTGATGAGACAGAAGGCGCCTTGCTGGTTTGTGTAGAGATTTCACCACAGAATGTCTTTAATGGTTACTTCAGACTACCAACCACTGCTTATACTCTGATGAATGTGTCCATGCTTAGTATCTCTGACACTGTTGGCATAAGCTAGAATAAAACTAGGCAGACCGGACAAAAAACAGCCAGTGGACAAGCCTACTATACTATTATAATGTAATAGAACTGATATTTTTTTATGCCCTCAGTTTCAAAGTTCTTTACTTTGAACACAAGAAACCAGGTAAAATGTGAATCCTATGATCAGGTAATTCCTAGCTTTGCTCAAAATTTATATGACTTAATGCTGCAGCAAAATGCACGCAAAAATGCTAAAATTAAGGTTCTAACTTCTGTCAGCTGATACCCTACTCTCTTTTCCTCAGTCTTCTTCCACTTCTTTCTTTGTTTACTTTAAAGAAAACATTTGGTAGATCAGCTTTCAGTAGCCAAAAAAAATTGAAAAAAAGATTTGAATATGTGGGTGTATTGGTACTCAAATAAGTAACTTCCTGTTTTCTTGCAATTGTTTTATCTCCATCCCAACTCATCTCTTTCTTTGTCTTCTCTTCTGCTCAGCATATCATATGAGTACCTTCAGATAATAAGCTTCTTGGGCAGAAATTTTTACATGTCACTAATTCCATCAACACATGTCATCTGTCTGTAACTCTCACTTGTAACTAACTTGTAACTCCAAGGTAAATTATGGATGTCTACAAAAAGCTTTTGCCCTCATCTGTACTTACGTTTTATGTGCTTTGGAGGCATATAGAGTTTTCTCCTTTTTTTTCTCCTCATTTTACGTTTTCCATTTTTCAATTCTTATAACTCTTCTTGAAGCTGCACTATTATAGGAAGATTTGCTTATGAAACTATGTGATTTGCATTACATCTTGAAGTATGCTAAATTTTCCTTCCAGGTGCAGAACCCTAATACATGAAACACTTGTTAGCATTTTCAATAAGCAGAGTTGCATGGTGGACCTTGGCTAAAAGCCAATATCTAATATATCCTTAAATATAAGGACCGGGAAGTTGATTTGTATCTGGATAATGAATGCAGAAATCCATTAGAGTGCGCAGATTTCCATTATGATCTCTTGGCAGGTTTTCCTGCTTAAGAGGTGGGCTGCTGAGTGTTGCACAAGACGAAACTTCTGTGGAGCCCTTAGCCCTAAGTTAGGAACATGGAGATGATAAAAGCATGAATCACAGTTTCCAGATCTTCTTTTGACAGCAGTAGGCACAGTCTCTTGGGAAAGTGGAAGTGCAACCATTTCTTACCACAATTATCTCTATAGTCAGGACTATCAGAGAATCCAATATAGACTTGAGATTGTTCTACATTATCATCTAGTGGGGGCATATCCTCTGTTGAAGCTACAGTCAACATTACTGATTGCTCCTTTCAGTGTTTTGCATTAACTTACTTTTCCCTTTAGAAGGTTGCTTTAAAAATTTAAGAGTCTTGTTCAGCTATCAGTGGCCTTTTAGCTACTCAGATCCTTGCATCAATTTAAACTTTTCTCATAATTTTATTTTCCCTCTTTTGGATGATAACACTGATTTTAGAGGCTAAAATGGAGGTGGAGCTGGTGGAAGTTCAGCAAAATTGTGGCGTTGCAATTATTTCCAGGAATCTCTGAAAAGGAGGAGTGAGATTAATCTATGCAAGGCTCCATATAGATAACCTATAAATTGACAACTATCTCAAAATCAGCTGAGGTTTACTTAAAAATGGTTTTACACCACCTTAGGTATTTCCTAATCTGGTCACTGGAGGCTCCCCATCACCTACACCCCAGCAGTTTGCATTGCCTGCTCCTACGTGTACCCTGATGATGAGGTCTCCAATACGTTGGTATAAGTTACATCTTTGCAGGAAAATGTTCTCATTGACCAGACAAGAAAAGGATTTTAGACCATATTCGACAGCAGGTGAGATCACTTTGGTCAAGTGTTTAGTGTCCTGAAAGATCTATTGCACATTATGATGGTTGGGAGATTACTTTCTGTGAACCAGCATTTATGTTTCCGGTCATTAAAGTAGCCAGTTGCACTTTGCTAGCTTTTACTAGCTATTAGGGTCAAGAATTTGCCTAATAAATCATAATAACATATGTGAAGACATTTTTTAAACCTCTGAAAGTGTACAGCGCGTTATTGGCCATGTCTATGTAGACTCCTCCTTTTTTAATTGAGTATTTGAATTGTGCCTATGTATTTTTCAAAATAAAGTCCTGGGTGCTCAAGACACTAAGGAAGAGACATGCACAGATTTTTTTTTTAAATAATATGAGAGCAGGTAAGATTCGTTTTTCAGCTCTCTGAGCTTGCACAAAATTTTTATATTTGTTTTTGTGATTGAGACCCATGCATGTGTACAGGCATATACCAAGAAAAAGAAGAAGCAATTTATGCCTAGCTTTTCCAGCCTCTTGAAGGAAGGAAGCCTTGAATTGGTTTTATTCCCCTTGGTCCTGTGCATTTAGAAATGAAAGACTGTGCTGACCACAGGACAGTAAAGAATGTTCTATGATCATGTGGTGTTATGCTGTGGTTTCTTCACGATAAGGAAAATTTTCGTAAAAGACACTACATGACTGATTTGTCCCTCTAAAATGGCATCATCAACCATTTGGAACAGAGTCAAAAATCTCATCCTATAGAATATATGTATTGCTGTCAATGATTTTTAGGTATGTAAATACAGTGTGTGTGTGTTTGCACATTATGTTTGAGTTCAGACCTTATTCTTCCATTCTACCCACAGGTATCATAATCAGCACAGAAAGGTTAAGGCACATGCTTCCTTTTTTCAGTCCCTGTACATTTATTTGTATGTGTGTTTATTTAAATATGTACGCTGTGCAAAATTGACGAGTTTTAATTAGTTATCAGTAAAATGCTGTTCATCCTTCTGTTTGAAAAGGAAGATTACAAAGATCAACAGGATGAGGTGACCTTCGCGTTCGCTTTGTGCTGCTGTCTGCCTTAAAAAACTTCATCCATGAATTTTTAAATTAAAAAACAATAGAAGAGATCTCCAAAATGTAAGATTTTTACAAAACATATATTGAGGAAGTGAACTTAAATTAATGGCTCTGGATCTTCTCTGCCTCTGCTGTTAAATAATTAACATTTATTTGATTGAAGCAATATCTGATGTTATTTGATTGCTTCCATTTAACGAGGTCTACAGGAAATATATGTATACAATATGTACACATGTATGTACATGTTTCTTTCTTCGGAGTGGTCCTGCTTTTAATACTTTCATAACTCCTACACATAAAATATCAAAGGTTTATAATTCCTGAGATGATATACTATAAATGTAGCCATGATTTTAGTTTCTATTAGCTGGACTTTTTTATATCAGTATATAATAATTTGATTTTTTGGGCTCTGACTTTTTTTTCTGTTCACTGCCACCCAAAATCTCTCACCTATCAGGACCACTGTGAAAAGGCTAGAGCTTAGATGTGCTGCTGATGCTCTATGCAGATATAAAAAGAAGGAAAAAATAGTCAGAGGAACTACTTCATCCTGAAGATATGAGTATTAGTCTCAGAGCAGTCTGGTTTAAGTTCTTTTCTTTTCTTTTCTTTTCTTTTCTTTTCTTTTCTTTTCTTTTCTTTTCTTTTCTTTTCTTTTCTTTTCTTTT
>JAWMRA010000078.1:120710773-120798273 GCA_035584735.1 Pseudotriccus pelzelni
GGAATACTGGGACTATGGCCTTGCTTCCTCGGTTACAACCTGGTTACCAAGGAAGGCCTAAACTCAAAACTACTACAATTGGGTATACTTTTGTATAAATAAGTTGCCACTTAACCTTCCTTCATCTTTTAAGCAGCAGTTATGTAAGCTGTAAAATGAAGTCACTCCTTGACTTTTTAAGAATATTGCTGAATTATTGTAATATGGTTCTGAAGAAACTCCTAGAGTCATACACACGGTAATACTTTAGTTTTTCTAATCCTTTCATGCTGGAGAGATTTAGGAAGACTAAAACAATCACTTGAGCTAAAAAAATTAAGGGTCAGAAGACCTGACGTCCCAGGGTGGGCAGCATCCTCAGTGCAACCAGTGGCCAAAGGCAGGCTCTGTTTATTATTGTGCATCACCTAGTCAAATAAGTAAAACATGTCTGGGAAGAAGGAGAATATACAGTCATTTGGCAAGTGAAGAAATCAGTTGAGGATTCCCAGGCTGCTATTCAATCCCACTGAAAATGCTCCAGGAAGATAAAACCCCTCTTTGTCTCAGATTCATACACTGGTATACTTTATCTGCTGTAATGAGAACTTGAGGCTGAGGAAGATCATGTCTTGCATGTGAGTGACCCACTCCACTGCAGGTGACACCTGAGAATGGCACCACTGTGCAACAAGTGCAACCAAGCAGTGCCATTGACTGTCCCAAATGCTGGCAAATGCATTAGAAGAATAAAAACGCAGTGGGCATTTTTCCCTGATGCCAGTTCCTTGCAAAATTTTCAGTTAGGATAAAATCTATAAGTTTAATTTTCTAACTGAATGTCTCTTTTGAAGAATGTAAATGCCTCTTGCATACGTCTAGTGTAATATGTCATGTTAAAAAAATTTGGCTGATTCCAAAGAGAATATGATTTTTAAAAATCAGTAATACACTACAAGCTTAACTAAAAGTCTGAAAAACAACTAGTATACATTCCATTTAAGATGATTAATTTGAATAACTGTAGAAATGGATGAGTGTAAATGAAAATACAGAAGAGAATTTTGCTATCATCTCAAATACTTCATCAAGTTATTAATTTAAAAGTACATAGATTTTGAAATGAAAAATAACATAGATTATATTATACAATTAATTTAACATAATGGATAGCTTAAATATATAAAATATTCATCTCAGTAGTATAATTCACATAGATGTATACATAGTATAAACCAATTTATATTTAAATCTCTAAAATATAAAGTGCATGGAGTATTTTGACTGCATCTTTTTTTTTTCCCACTGCACCACAGTAAATATTTCCAGTCCTTTCCCTTTATTTTTTTTTCTCCTTGCAAGAAGTCTGTCTCTCACTGAACAAAGGAAATGATAGATGTGAGCTTCTGTGATTGCTGAGAAGGCAGACACAGTAATGACACTCAGAAAATTCTCTTCAGTTCAGAAATCATATCTAGTACATTAGATACATTCAGGTTTCCAAAACACTGTGTGCAAAATTCTGGTTTTCCCTAGGATATTGGTTTGTCGTTAAAGCAAATTGAGTAAAACTCATCAAATGAGCACTTTTCTATCTAAAACATATGCCATACAGGATAATATTGAATTTCTAGCTTTTTTCTTTAATTATTTTAAATTGTTGGTTTTGAGGTAGAACAGATATACAAAGTATCAGGTAAGAATTGTATGGCTTTGTTACTAATGCAATATGTAGGAGGCAAAACCTACTAGCACCTGAATGCCTAAAGAAATACAGATTTTGAAGGTTAATTGACTCACTGACACCAGAGACTGGATTTGTCCCAAACTTTTTATAAATACAGAGACTTCTGTGCATATACACGTGTGAATCTGTATGTCTGTGACCTAATTCTGACTTTCCTCCACCTTCAGCTTAGAGAAAAGCCACCCTGAATGAGTTGGGACAAAAATACAGCAGGGGAGAGATCTGGCAGTGAAGAACAGATATTCTTGCGAAGTGAAGTGTATTCTTTATTTTTTTGGTTAAGCTGTTCATGGATATTTCTGGTTCCAGACAAAATTTGAAATGAAGGTGAAAAATGTGACTTGAATAATTTCTCCTAACATTTACAAGAAATAAAGGGACTGTGTTTTTGTGTACCAAAACCCACCAAAAAATCCACCCCTTTGTCCACTGACATTCAAAATTTACCAAAGACATGGAAAACATTTTAATCATTCCTTGCTAGAAAAGGGTAATTTAGGTTTACAGTACTGGGACTGTGATCGGCATGGTCAGTGAATACTCATCAGCCTATAGTGGGCAGCAGGAATCACATGTCCCAGGATCTTACTTCCCCAAATTCACTGCTCCAGCCAGTACCCCTTTTTCTGTTCGGTTGCACCTTTTTCTCAAGTGGCTTTGCTGGTTGTATTCATCTGAGTAGAAACAATGCTTTTGAAAGGGACTTACTAAACAAAATAACCACATATATTCTATAATTTCTTAAACAATGTCCAGAGCTTCACTTATGGAATTAATTTATTTTTCTTTACCTTTGGCTTAGGGTTATGATTTTTTATAACATTTACTAATGTGCTAACTGTTGGATATTTTGGGCTTCTATGTATCACAATACAAAGGCCACACTGACTTCAGTAAAAACAATTTTGAATTTTGGGAAAAAAAATCTATCCTGTAGTTGATATTAATTACTTCATAGAATCATAGAATGGTTTAGGCTGGAAAGGACCTTAGAAATCAACTAGTTCCAACACCGTTTCCATGGGCAGAGACTACTTCCACTAAACCAGGCTGCTCAGCGCCCCATCCAACCTGGTCTTAGACACTTCCAGGCATGGGGCATCCACAACTTCTCTGAGCACCCTGTTCCAGTGCCTCACCATCCTCACAGTATAGAACCTCTTTATAGTATCTCATCTAAACCTACCTTCTTTCAATTCAAAATTGTTGTCCCACTGCGGCTTTCCTCTAGGCCTCCTTTACATACCATAAGGCTTCTATAAGGTCTCCCTGAAGCCTTTTCTTCTCCAGACAACAGTACAAACTCTCTTAGCCTTCTGATCATCCTTGTGGTCCTTCTCTGGGCTCACTCCAAAAGGTCTATGTCCTTCTCGTGCTGGGGACCCCAGAGCTGGACATAGTACTCCAGGTGGAGTGTCATGAAGGCAGAGTAGAAGGGCATAAACACTTTTCTCAACCTGCTGGCCACATTTCTTTTGGTGTAGTCCAAGATATGGTTGCCTCTCTGGTCTCTCTCACTGCCAAACATAATTTGTTCTAATTCGGCATGTAATTTAGTCACTTCCTGGTAATACAAATGCTATAACCATTTTTTCCTGCTCTCAGACTTTTAGTTAGCCTAGTTAGTGTAGTTTCTACATATCATGCTTAGTCTCTTCCCTGCAGTTTGAAAGTGCTTTTATTTCTGGTTTCCTATCCATATCAGACATTTCTCCAAAGCAAAATATAATAGAACAAATTATCTCATATTTAAACTTCTTTAGGTAAATCAAAATATTAAAAATTGGAATTTTTAAGATGCTATTTCTCTATCAGAGTTGATTCAACGTGAAAATTTTATAGGCATATTTTTTTCAATAGGGAAAAAATCACCCATATTGAGTGTTAAATATGAACTATTTGGATTGCTTCTGGCTTTTTGTGCAGCAGATTACAATTGGTGATCAACAGTTTGCTCAACTATAATCATGGGAGACAGCTAAAATCTTAACAATGCTCATTGGTCTAACTCAAGTCTAGCACATCACCACTACTTACAAATGGTTACAGTGAGATAGCTCTCTACTATGACTCACACTTTAATTGATGTTGCGGAGAAGCCTCATTCTTTTCTGCATGTCAACATGCTCACCAGAATTTTCATTTCGATTTTTATTGTTAGTTTAATTTTCATGTTCATTTGAATTAAGGGGAAAACATTTGGTTTTCATAGCAGTGTATGCAAATGTTTTGAATCACTTGGATTTGACCTTCTGGAGTTTACAAGCTGTGCTGGCAGAGCCTGGCTTTTTTTCAGCTGCAACAACTGATATATTGCGTTGTCTGTGGTTACTTGTTCCTGACTCAAAAGCCAATGAGGTTTTTTTGGAGCCTTTGTCCAAGCTGTTGTAAAGCTATTTTGAGGGCATAGCAGCTTTCTCATCTGACAAGCTCAACTACTCCTTGCATTGAAGTTGTTACTGGCTTTTAAAAAATCTTCCCTTGCTATTTGAGTATTTCTACATTCCTGATACAGCTTAATATATATGTTAAAAACTACTTTAAATTAATTTCCAAATATGCAACACTTGCTACATATTTAGATTGCCTATTATTAATTAGCTTCAGACACGTACCTACAGTGGCCTCCTATTTACAGGGGCAAGGAAAATTATCTACTGGCAACCTTGTGACTAGGCATTTTGCAGCTAGAGCTAAGAGGTCTAGCTGGTATAAAAGCACTCTTCAGGGTAAAGTTGATGAATTGTAGTAATCCTGACTGGTGTCAGGACAAAGGAGTCTCTCTAATTGAGCATGGCTGAAGAATCAGAAAGGGGCAGTATTAGTTAACTGGCCTAAAATGAAACTTTCAATAGGCCATCCCTCCTCCTCACAGAGAAAATGAATTGGAGCATTAAAGCCACCCCCGTACATCATCTCTTATCGAAGACCTCCATCTCTTGCTCATATACAATATAGCCTGCTCCATAGGCTTTGGTGCCAACACTGCTGTTTCCTCCATTACATTGTGCTGTGCAAAATCAACTGCTCTTGTAAATGGAAGCCACTTTGACAGCAATGCGTATTTACCACCTTGAACCACTGGAGAATCATATGAACAACACTCATTGGTTGATGAAGAGAATAAGACATCTCCATTATTTTTATGAATACTACCTCTGGCCCTGGAGTTCATTTAATTGAGCTTATCCTGTCTGGACGAGTAGTTCCAGGAGAAGTTTTAGGGAACATTTAAAGAAGGCAAACAATGCTGAAGAAAATAAGTTGTTAGATAGATGATGAAGAAACCTTGTTGAAACAACAGAGAACCTGGATATTCTGCCTGTATTCTCTATACCTGGCTATTAAGAGAAATCAGACAAGCTTAACACTGTTTTATCTTCCCAGCCCAAATTCGAGATAAAAGGGGACAGTAATCTATTAAAATATCTAGAAAAAATGATAGAGGTATCAGCAGCTGAAAAGAAAAGGTGCATTTGGTTCCACAAAGGCTGGCAATAACCCTTGCCTATGAATAAAGTGTGTCGGCTGAGTGAAACTTATCAACAGTATACAAATAAAAAACTAAATTTGGTTAAATAGCTCTTCCTGCTTCATCCACTTGCAATGCTTGCTATGCAGCTTTGAGCAAATAAATAATGCTTTGTTTTAAAGAAGCTGTTATGGATCACTTAAGGCTAACTAGAAAAGGAACTTGAACACCAAAAAAGTGTTTTAATATGTCCTGCATACAGAAGAGTAAAAGCTGTGGTTCCATTCAGGAATATTACACCAGTATTGTGAACCAGAAATCCTGGCAGTTTGTGCTGTAGTCTGGATGTAAAAAACCAGCCATGGCTCAAGTCCTGAGCAGGTGCATGCCTTATTTACATGGTGTTCACTGGAAAACTGGCTTCAGACAATGATGGTTCCAGAGCTGTACCAAATACTAGCATTCTTCTTAAGTCTTTCTTTGTATCCTGACAGTCCTTTTCTTTAACATTAATATCAAAAGATGACATTAAAATTACAAAACTTATCTTACTGAAAATCTTTTCTTAGTGGATAGGTGTATTGAAAACTGATGCCTTGAATAAGAGATCATATTATATCAGCAAGTAAATTCCCGGAAAAACAAGAAATTTGGTCCCCTTGACTTCCTGATATGCTTTCTGGAGGCATAGCATGCTTGCTAACATCTGGTCAACAGAAATCGCCGAGAATATAGCATAGAAATTAACTTCCATTGTACAAGAAGAAGAAATAGAGGATAAAGATTTCTTTTAAAGATTGGCTAAGGGTCTGCAGAACTAGTTCCTTGAATTGTTTTGAAAGACTAATGGGGTAAAATAGTTATAGACTTTTTTAATAACTTCTCTGCTTACCAGTATAGGCTTAACCAATTGGGCAGAGCCTAGCATTGCATGTATGACCGACATGCAAAGTTGTCAGTAAGCACTTGAAAGCTGGTAGCCATATAGATGGGGTTAGTGGACCATTACCAGTATGAGGCAGATACATTTCTATGTGTTCAGAAGACGCAAACCATACTGGAGCTACAAGGCTTGTCCATAAAAGCACATTCTTAATCAGCATTTGAACATAGATGTAGAGGGCAAGACTGTTTTCTGGTGCAGAAAGCAATTTGGGCTGCTGTGGTGACATAGGACTCGCAGGGACTGCCATCCAGACTTTGAGTGGCTGAATTTTAAGATTTGTAGTTGGAAACTGTGTAAAAAAAATAACACTTAACATTTATGTTCATAGGAGTACTTGTGCCCCTTCTAAGTGCATTAGGTGCAAAGACACAGAGCCTCTTGCTTCAGTTCTCCCTTCTAGTCTACCTGCAAATTTAAAATTAATTAGGCTGTGGGATGGCTACGGCAAGAAAAACTGAAATCATTATACTATTCAATTTTGAGAAGTGAAGCACATATTCAAGTTGTTGCCTCAGATTAGACAGAAGAAATATGTAAGTCTGAAAGCCCAAAAAAGTGACAATTCTTGATAAGTAATGAACTGATGCAGTGTTTATCTTCAACTATAGCTAAAGGATTACTGCGCTGCCTTGTTATTTTCCTACTAGTATAGCTAGATTGACGAAAGTATGATCTATGACATTTTAGCCAAATTTACCATATTATTTATTATCTTGTGCTGGTTTTGCCTGGGATGGAGTTATTTTTCTCCACAGTAGATAGTATGGAGCTGTGTTTTGGATTTGTGCTAGAAACAGTGTTGACAATTAAAGGGTGTTTGAGTTACTGCTGAGCAGGACTTGCACAGTGTCAGAGTCTTTTCTGCTTCTCACAACACCCCACCAGCGAGCAGGCTGGGGTTACACAAGGAGCTGGGAGGGGACACAGCTGGGACACCTGACCTCAGCTGAGCAATGGGATATACCATACCATATGGCATCATCCTCAGTATATAATGCTGGATGAAGAAGAAGGAAAGAGGGAGACATTGAGAGTGATGGCATTTGTCTTCCCAAGCCACCATTATGCCTGATGGAGCCCTGCTTTCCTGGAGATGGCTGAACACCTGCATGGGTGACCCTTCGTTGCCACCTGGGGTTAAACCACAACATATACCCATATTACTATCTTGACTACTTGCGAAATTTGCGTTTCCCTGCATACTCTGAGAAGCTGTGGTGTCCCTTCCTCACTGCTGCTAGTGCCTAAAAGTGTTCTTAGAATTTTTCACTTCCATACGGTATTTGTTTTTATTTTAAAAACCAGCTAGCACTTCTTGTGATCTTTTTCTGAAGCGATGCCTGTCACAGCTATCATATATTACATACCTGTACAGTGTCTTGACTCTACATACACTGAAACTTCAATTCTTCATATCCTCAAGCCTTCCACAATGCACTTTCTTTTCTTCTCTCCCTTAGCCCCTTACGCAGTTCCTCATACCTTGGCATATGTAGAAGGCTATCATCTGACTTCTTCCACGTGTGAGAAGATATATGTTCCCTTCATGATAATCATCAAACAATTCTACCAACATCTCATATATCATTGCAGTGAAAATAACAGTTTTCATTCCTGTTCTTAAATCCAGTTTGGTGTGGATTTTCTTTTGGTTTTTGTTTTTGAGGCTCATGCTTTTCAGTGCCCAGTTCAAAGGGAGATTTTTTTGTGCTTCTCCCTATGTAAGGATGGTAATGACAGCTGTGTTGTCATTAAATGACTAAAGAATCCGTTTCATCCAGCACCTGAGTTGAAGGGATTAGTGCAACCTCAGATGATTTTTGATTTCAAAAGATGGAGCCAAGAGTCCCTGAAAGGCAGAACGCTCTGCAACAACATCTGGGGTATAGCGATTTGAATGAAACACATACTTGTGAAGCTGAGTTGCAGACCAGACTGGTGCTCTGGATAATGAAGTGAAGCACTGGCTGTGAAGAATTTTGTGACAAGGTTTTATACCAGAAATGTACAGGCGAATAGTGTGTGCCAGATGCTCAGTTAAGTGCCTTATGGCACTTAATTACAGCATGAGGATTTAGGCTCCAAAAAGACTAAGCTACTTAGTATTTGGTAAACACTTGAATGATGTGGCCATTAAGATCTTCTAGGGATTGAACCTACTACACTGAGTTTCAGTGTCAGAGAAATCAAAATCGCTATGATTTTGGATTCTTGTACACATTTCTGTAGCACAGTATAGTATGGCATATAATTAAATTTAATTACTATATGCAACTTCTCTCAACAAAGTAGGCATTTCTGGTTCTTCTATCCAAAAAGCATACCATATAATTGCAAAAAAAAAAAAAAGGACAGAGAAGAGCAATAAAAGTAATCAGAAGTATGGAAATGCTTCCAGGCATTAAAAATCATTCAATAGATTAGGTAACTGCATTATGGGGCAGATAAATAGTTAGCAAAATAAAAGAAATAAAATAATTAAATAATAAAATAACAAAGAAGAGTTAAGGGAGCAACTGATAGGAGTCCACGAAATCTCTACCACCCTGAAGAATGCACATAGATAAGTATTGATACCTGTACTTTCCTATACAAGAATGTGGGCTACCAGAAGAAAGAAGCAGCTGGAAAGTTCAAAATAAGTAAAAGGTTTATTCCACATATAGCCAATCAGTGGAGCTTGTCGCTACACACTGTGGATGTTTAAAAATGTCATGTGTTCCAGTTTACTGAGGAACAAAAACATAAATGCAAAAAAATACTCATTCAAGAAGCCTGAATTTCAGCTAAAGGCCAGATGAATATGGGAAACAGCATTACACGCTTGCCTGGTTCTTATCCTCTCCCCCTGACATCTGCTACAAGACGTTGTCAGAGGCACCATATGAGACTAGCTGGACCTTTGGTTTGAACCATTATGGCTGTTCTTATTTTCTTACGATTTTAAACTACATGTTATTCCAGAAATTCCCAGGCTGCAATAGTAACTCTGGCTCTAGTCTAAGTGATTACACAGGTGGTACTTCAGTAGACAGTAGTATGGGAACAATAGTATAGCAGTGTCAAATTTGGGCTAGGAACAACTGCCCCGGGATCATCAAATCCAGAAGTTTGTAATATACCGCTAGGATTCAGTTGCCGGCTATGCATTTAATCTCTGCTTTGGATTATAAATTAAACTGGAATTTAAATAAAAGTTGTGGCCAGAGGCCTTAAACCATGCTGATAGATGCCACAAGGCTTTTTTTTTTGAGTCATAAGGCACAAAGTAGAAGGCTTGTGCTATTTCTGATTGAACACAGAATTATTTTCAAACTCCCTTTCTGAAACTATTCAAGTTTCATTTGTGGCTTGGCTCTTCCATAAACTCTTTGTTCGTTACATTTCTAGTTGCTTCTGTTGAAAACAGAGATGCTTTCAAGTGAAATGTTTTAAGGAGGGTTAGAAAATGTTCTGGAAATAATTTTAAAAGCAATGCATATTCTCTTGATTTATAACCTGTATTTTACATGTAAAAGCGAAGACATAACACTTTAAATTGTATAATTTAAAAAATTAACTTTTTTTCTGCTTATGTTCCTAACTTTACACTATGTGGAGTGCTGACCTGATCTGATCTGGGAATCAGGGTCAGTGTTCAGCCCAGATTAATTATTTAGAAAAAATACAAACTGACATTTAGAAAAAGATAGATGAAACAGAATTCTTGTTAAGTATAGCAGTAAGAAATAGAGCATAGAATGGTAATAGAAATAAGTAGAGTAATTGCCATTAGATACTGAATAAAGAGAGTGTGATCAAATAAATCAAACCATGATTTAGATTTTCAGAATTTACTAGCTTTTTTGAACTGTGTTATCAATTAACAGTGTACTATTATGAGTTTAAATTGATGAGCACTTTTTTGAAAAATGGATAGCAAATGGCTATGTTAATCAAAGGAGATCAAGTTACATTAATGCAGGTTCTTTTAACGGTAAAAGATTTATAAACACCTTTTTCTTGGTACATGTTTAATTTTCTTGGTACATGTTTAAATAGATTTTCTATTCTTTGACTAGTAAAATGTTTAAGACTGACAAAATAGTCATAGTCTACAACCTACATAGGAAAAGGCTTTGATTACAGTAAAATTACACAAAAATGTGTCATTAAAAGGCATTGGACAGACATAAAACCTAACCTTTTGAGCTGAAGAATACTTAATATTCTCTTCATGATCATGCAAGGGGAAATTCTTTGCTATGGAATAGCTATTTTCCTGTTAAGCAGGCTATTTCATCAATGATTTATTCCTGAGATGTAATAGGTCGTTTAAAATGGTGGTTTAAAAGTTAGGCCTTTTTTGTTTAATTTTCTCACAGGCAGTTGGTAATTATCATGGTCCTGCAGTTTCTCTGGAATGCTGTGGAGGGTCAAATGCCAATGGAACCCTGCTTTATAGGGTAATTAAGACAGTAGACATGGTTATTAAATACATCGTGCTAAACTAAACTGGAATGCTGTGAAATAAAATCCAAAATCATAAATAAAATGTGGGTATTCTAGTGAAAAGAAAAAAAAGAAAAAGGAGGCTTTCTACAATCATATTTGCAGTAAACAGCTCTGGCTGAATTGCATCTGAAATTCTGCCCTTTAAGTATATACAGACTTGTTAGATGTTTCAGGAATATTTTAAAACTAAAAAGAGGAGTAAATGTGCTCTAAGTGTGTTTTGTGTGTGCAGAAATGTAGTACAGTAATCAAATTCAACCTCATAGGGCTCAGTGTATCTAAAGAATGTTAAAAAACTCCACAATGAATAGAACCTTCTGTATTCATAATTACCATGCAGTATGTGCTGGGAAATATGTACTAAAACAGGATGATAGATGTAAGTTTAATGTGAATAACAAAAGAAGTTTGGAGAATCCTGCAGAAAACACAAAGGGGTGATAACCTCTTTTAAAGGTACTACCAGGTGTAGTAGCCTAGCTGTTATGTCTATCTGAATATTTTGTGTTTGCAATATCCTTTAGGCCACATATACAGACATTACTGTATGCCTTACATGCAGGAGAGAGGGTCACAAATTAAAGACTTCATCAACACAGGTAATATGAACAGAATGGCAGGTTAAATATAGTAACCAGTAAGATACTGTACTTCCCTCAGAATATAAACTTGCCTTTACACGCTTTCTATACTGAAAAGATAGGGTAATACTAGAAAAACTGTGATGAGTATGCAAAAGTGGCAGGAAATCCACTTTGGAAAAAGAGTCCAATACAAAAAAAAGTCAATAAAACACAGATGATATTTGTATGTGTGATTCAAAATTATATTCTCTTTTTTTAAAGTCCGAATTTTTATACATTTTGGTAAACTAATTGCTTAACTGTTAAATTAAAAATATTTTTTTCCTCCCCTCCCTAACACAAAAAAAAAAAAAAAAAAAAAAAGGAACTGAATATTTCCAATTCTAGCTGTAAAACTGGAAGCCAGAATGTGTAGTTGACAGGCTCATGGCCAGCTGACTTTAAATCACTAGCCTTTCCATCAGATCAGTCTTCCTACTTCCACATGGAACACATTTTAAGTTAACAGTGTGTAGTTTGGCAAAGGAATTGTTTTTCTTTGGCATAGAGCAGTTGTCTCGTTTCTTTTTAAAAAAGTATTTTCTGCCTGCTTATATATACAGTGTGTGTCGACATTCTTTTGAACTTTAAAAACAGTTGTTACATCAAAAAAAGCTTTACTTAGACGATTAAATTCTGGCTATTTTGGTTTACATATATATATATGCAGATATAAGGGATGTAAATTGATATTTAACTCATCTGTTTGCTGGCTGGTGTAACCTATCCACTTTTTAGCTTTTACTTAAATATGTATGTAAATGCCTATAAAAATGTTGATTAAGCTACTTGACCACAGACACTCAGAAAACAGACCTCTTTCCTTAAGACAGTAATTTAAGTAAGTCTCAGTTGATATCAGAGTATTTACAGTGCGGGTATAGACTCTAAGACAAACCAAGATTAAATCTGATCATTTTGCTCTTACTCCAAAAACATGGCCATTTCAACCAGATGTATTTATAGCATGAAAAAAGCAGTAGAATGGAATGCTACTCATTCAGACATTTGCAGTTGATTTATTCATTCCTGTTCGCTTCCACTGAAAACTCAGAAAAGAAGAAATGCAAATTTTCAGACATTGGTTCCACATGAAATGGGACAGACCACCGCACCAGCTACTGTTGTGAGACCAGATAGAGCTACTGCTGCCTACACATAAAGAGAGCCATTAAGGAGAAGTTGTTTATTTCTGCTTCTGCAGAAATCATAAACACCAGCCATGAGCCTGACAGCACAAGCTGTGCTGCAGTAAATTCTAGTACTTTGCCGGCCATTCTAAGCTGCCCAGTAAAAGTTACTGTAGCTAAATCCCATATACATTTCATGAAATAATCCTGCCCAGAAGATGGTATCATATTCATGCACAGCAGGGTGTGTAAATGCCTATAAATCATAATGCAGAATCTGAAATATCTAGAAAAAAAAATCTGTGCAAATTTAACCATGACCCTTTGCCAGACAATAGGCCTTCATATGCTTTGCAGCTTAGCAGACACCAAGGAATTTTGTTTGGAAGTGATAGCTACTGTCTATGTAATATTTAGGACCTATTCATGGAGCATCTGGCAGAAAATAAAAGGGTTTCCTCCTCTAACATATGCTAAAGAAGGATGTGGTCCTGTGCCTGCTCCTCCTCTTCTGACTTTTTGCAAATAGCACAACATAAGAGACAGTTGTTTCTGGCTGCCCTGCTGCCTGTCATGGCTGTCAAGTGAAATCCCATGAATTATTGCTCTTCCAGATGTAAGAGATTTCCAGGCTGCCTTAAACTGCCTGTGGTTTGTGGTACTGGAGAGGAGAGAAACGAGATTAAACTTCATCTCATCAGTGCAATCTGAAAAGATCACACAGAGGACTAATAATCACAGCTTTTTCATTCCAGAGCCAGACCTGAGAGCTCTGTGTTTTTGTTTCAGGACTATGTCATACTAAGCTTGTTGGAAGACATTGATTAAGGTCAAACAATGTTTGAAGATCAAAAATAAAATTTTTAACTCTGTGTTGCTGCACACATTTTGCATTCTTCAGAAAGTGTCGTGCATTACTTTAGCCAGCTGAAGGAGAAGAGACTGTGAATAGAGTTCTCTGATTCTGAGATGTCAGCACTTCTTAGCATAAATTTCTAAGAGAGAAAGAAAATGTTGATCTAAACTTATTAATCTAATGTCATATAGCATCCCCTATAATTCAGAGGAAACAGTCACCAAAAAAAGCCACTTGTTACTTTGGTTTCTCCATAAATGTCTGTCTTTGTTCTTGTTCAAAATTTAGCATTTTGCCCCTTTGTTTTTTTAACATTTTTTATGATTTGTCATGCCAATCACAATGGCTTCTGCACCTTTGAGGTTAGTCTGAATGTTTTGTATTAGCAAAGAATACTTGTTCATACACTGACTAATTATATAGTTTTCAGAATGCCCAAATGTAACCTTCCATAAGTTAAGAAATATCAACAGGCTCAAAATGATAGGTAGGAATTTAAATAAAGGTTTCCATTATTGTTTCCAGAATTGTTCTGTTATTGTGTTGTCCCCTCCAACCATTTGCTTTTAATTTCCAAGTGAGTTTTTTCTGTCCTATGAAATATATATCTGTATACGTATGAACGGAGAGAGACATACATATGTAATGCACATAGCTACCTGCAAACTATACTTTAAATAATAGCTGTAAAACAAAATAACATAATGCTTTAAAACCTAAGCATTGTCAAATGATTACTGTCAAGACTGTGTTTTTTTATAAAATCAAGACAAGCAGAGAGGCCCCTGACATTTCTCTTCAGCCCTATTAATAATCAAAATATTAATTACAGATAAGAAAAATATGTTGCCCCAAGAACACCTGGAAATAATTGACAAATGTATGCAACTTAGATCAGAATGTAATTGCCCTGATTCGACCTATGTAGCTTTTTTAAAAACTGACGTAGCTTGTTTAATAATAGTCTTGGCTACCAGATGTAAAACCTCCCAGGCTAGCTTCCTTTTCCATTCAAGCTCAGGCATATCACAAAGGCTCTCTAATATGAGGGAATACTAGTAAAACTGTGATGAAAACCATAGGTACGAATATCTGCAAGTGGCTCACATGAAAGCATTTATTGCTTTTCATGCACATGTATTAAACCATAGTGGAAAGGAGCCCTTCATTGAAAATGCATTAATTATTTGACACTGGTTTTCCTCAGACATTTTTTTTTTTTTTTTGCTCTGTGATGCAAGTGAAAGATTACAGCTGAAAAAATGATCATCATACTTGAGGTAGGCTCACAGAATCTTTTCTTATGTTCTGTGTGAAGTTGTCTTGAACCGAAACCTCTGCTCCTTAAGGATTAAGGGATTGAAAAGCAAAGACTGAAGCTGCTGTAATTTAAACCCAGCCATTCTCTAGCACAAAGGTGCAAAATGGACTGAGTCAATCTGCTTCTTTGCTAGTTCACCTAAGAAATAATTCTACCTTTTGAAAGTTTTGTATTATTAACATTCCAAAGATGTCACTATCTTTAAAGGAAATTTATTCTCTTGATTTTTAAACATGAGATCAGAGCCATGAGACACGGAATAGGGGAACATGGTTTCAAATTGCAATTTACGGCATTTTTAAAAAATTCCATCTATGTGACATTAGATAAACCATAAATATAAAATTAATCAATGAATGCCACTGAAGTGGGTTTTCTTTTGTATAAAAAATATCTGGTATCCAGAAATTCTTGCAGAGCAGTTTTCTACTGCTATTTTAAAAAATGGTTTTACATTACTAAAGTCATAAAAAGTATCAGATGAAACAAACTTCGTTCCAAGGATTGCAAGAGAAGAGGGAGCATTATGTTATATTACAGATAATTAATACATTCACTAGACAGAAAAAATCCAGTTAATTACTGGGTGCATGTTAAATGATTGCAGGTTCTGGGTTTCAGTAACGAAATTAACTGAATTCACATTTCAGGTTGTTCATTTCTTTTTAAAGTTTGTCACAAAGACTCAGTACATAATTCTAATCAAAACAAATCAAAAGTTCTTTTTAAAAAATTATTCCCAGTGGGAAAGCACCATATCCAGCAGAAAACAGAGACCTAGCACTGTGGTTTGGGCACTACTGTGCTATGCAAGGGACCTGTCTTTGATTACTGGGTTTAATGCTCTGCTCGTAGATGAGCGCTCCCCACTGTGACGCCCAGCCTGTGAGAAGAAAGTAACTCTGCAGCTTTGGGGAGCACAGCCCCTTAGAGCCACTTGCTTGGAAATGGCTCTAGTGCAGGCAGAAGTGGGCTCCCCCCAGCCTCCCACTGGTGTATCGGCTTCTGTGAGGTAGAGGCTTAGGTAGAGGGAAGTAGGGGAGTTGCGGTCCTTTGGAAGTCTGGAGAAGTTTTTTTCCCTGGGGGGAAATACATAAACATATTCTCTTGTGATATGTTTGAAAATTTACTACCTAGAGGAGCAAGTATAGACCTTGTATCAATTTTGGACTACATTGCATAGTTTCCATTTGGGTGAGGAAAAGTTACATAAGTGGTTGCATATTTGTGTTTGTAAATCATCTTCTATCTGATTTAAAAGTGTGACCCACTGTTTATCCATACATTTGATGTGGAACTGGCAACCAGCAATAATATGAGCTTTCCAGCACTTCCCATTTATAACTTCAAAGCCTAACCTGGAGGACCACCCTCTCAAGAGACAGAAGCAATTCATTTTCCATATTCAACGTGCTTCTCTTGAGAGGAAAAAACTGCCAGTCATGCCAAATTGTGTTGAATGATACAAGGGAAAGCTAGTTTTATCACATGGGCAGCTGACACAAAACTCTTCCACTTATCTTAGGTTGGATGGGGACTGGGTTCAGAGATGAAAGGTCAGTTCTTTATCCACTAAGCCCTCTAGATATTCCAAAATCCCCAGTACATTACAAATTTGAACAGTTTAAGCTCTCTTAAATAAAAGAATCCCTTCTCGAGGTAAAATATACAGTGTATATAGATACAGCGCAGGAGAAACACGTGAAAGGTCAGAGATGTGACCTTTTAACGTCAATAGTTTTATTTATTGACAAGAAGTCCAGTTTAAAAGGCTTAATGAAAAAGCAGGACAAGAATCAAGGAATCTTTTAAACTGCGTATAAATTGTGCTGCATGTCTCAGAAATTGTTATTGCTATGAATGTTTTCTGAGTCTTATTCTTAGCAGAGGAAGCAGCTTCAGAAATGAACCGCAAACCGATTACACTCACAACCCACAAGGTGGTTACTCAATTTTTCTAATACTGTGTAAAGCAATTGTGATATTTTTATTTTCCATTATATTTTCTTTCATGTCACTTAATTATTCTGTTATCCAAAGTAAAGGAAAAAAAGTTGAATCAACGCAAACTTTGGATTTCGGGCTCATTCACTGAAATCGGTAGAGACAACCCTGATGATGAGATTATGCCAATAACACTTCTCTAATTGGGAATTCTAGTTTGTGTGTGCATTGGCAGAATAGTTGCACTTTTATACTGTCTTTGTATTAAATGATTTTCTGACACAACAACCCTACAATCAGAAATACTGGTGACCATGCATATAGATAATATAACTAGTACATGAATCTCTATATAAATAATAGATATGTGTATATGAATGGATTTTCCAGTGGTCCTGAGCACCACCAGATTCCATTGAAACTGTTGAATGTTGCAAATGCTCAGAAATTCAAAATATAATTTAGATCTTCAAAATGGTTTTTCTCCACATCAAGTGCAAACTAAGAGTTCTAAAATTAAAAGTTGAATTAAAAAAAATTGTTTCCTGCAGTACTTTAGCCTTTTACAGTGCTGTGTATAGCCTATAGCATTTGTTTAGGTGAATCAATTATCTGCATCCTCAAGCGCAGATTTTATTTTCATGGACTTTTGGATTTGGTCATTTCAATAATAATGTCTGGTATTATTCTAGTTCAATTTTACAGCTTCTCCTCTGAAAAGACAACTGCCTTTTGTGACGTAATTTAAAGACTTCATTTTGAATGGACATCGAGACACAAATTGAGAACACAAGGAAGAGAAACAAAGCTGGATTAAAGATTACCTTGAACTGATAGAGCTCTGGCCCAAGGACTCTGCATTCTCGTTTAAAATGCCTTGGCAATAATACTGATCATTTCATCTCTAGTGCCTTTTATGATTTTCTTTTCCTGTAAAAGGAGAACAGGACAAATTGGGAGCATCTATAATGACAGAAACTGGATAGGGCAACACAGTGAAGTGTTAGCGCTAGTTCTTCTGGTAATCTTTTCATCTTATTCCTGTTTTTTTTTCTTACTAGTGTGCTAAAACGCATTTGCAAATTGATATTGATAATTTTTCATATAAATACTAAACAATACCAGACTGTTAACACAGCTTTGCTCATGGAACTTTATAGCCTAATTAATTCAGCAGGATCTTTTGTCAATATTTCATACTACCTTCAGCATGACACCATCACTCTGCTTTGATCTTTCATGTCACAAAATATACAATTTGTATTTCTGTCTTACAGATATTTTTAATGATCTCTGAGGTTAGACAAACTATTGATGAAAGATTTCTTGATCCAAACAGTACTTAGTTTTATCCTTAGATAACTATGCAAGCTTTACAGTACCAGCTTACTCACCGGCCTCACTCAGAAGCTTGTTCATGACATAACCTGTAACAACTTCATATTTGCAGGGGGTTTTTCTCCTGTATTTTAAACATTGGTGCTCAGCCTTATTACACAGTGAAGCATATGAACATTGAATCATCAGTTCTTTCACACCTGTGACAAAGCATTAGCTAGACTGTCCTTTGAAGGAAATAGAGAATTGCCTGATAGATGTATCTCATTTCTTCATTGTTTAAATTATCTCATTGGAAAGAAATTTCAGGCACAAAGAATATGTGCACATGCAACGAGCTAAATTATGAGCAAATTCTCTGGTGTCACTCTGGCTTATTTTTAAGAGGAGGAATGTCCCTCAGTTAATCTGCATTATATTGTGCAGACCAGTTTTTATGTAGTCTCATCACTGTGGTGAAATGACTGTTTATCAAAGGTCAGTTACAGTACTCAGAGCCCAACAATGAACTGAGATGTAGGAGAAGATGAGTAATTTGGAACCTTAATAAAGAAATTTTGCTTTATTTGTGCCTAACCTTGAAAAACACTCACAGATTTCAACTATTATGCGGCATGCAGCAGTACAACTTCTCAAGGGCCTTTTGTCTGCACACCTCGCTGCTGCCAGAGGCTCATTGTTAGCACTTAGTAACTGTAGTAACACAGGATGGGTGTTTATTGTACTTATTGACAAGTGCCTTTTGTTTTCCTTGCTTTTTTTCTCTCTTCCCAGAACTTGATGAACATTCTAACCTTTCTATCTTCCTTGCTTTAATTTCATTTTAATAAGGCATTTGGAGGCTTTTTCCAAAAATGCCAAAGAAAGGTATTTTTTTTCTTCCTGAGCTTCTGAACAGATAATTTTTACCTACTGTGTTCAACACAAGTGTCTGAAGTACACATTAAAAGAATAAATGGCTCTCCTCCAGTTCCACATATGGTAAATGTGTTCTCCTGATATTGCCTTACCCTGTCATGCTAACAAATATATATTTCTTGAAGTTTGAAAATAGAACCTGGTAAAAGTCATGCTTAAAATGAGTAAAAGTTTTAAGGTTTTGTTTTGGGGACTTCTTTCTTTAAAACATTAGAGAAGGTGTTTTGATGTTATGGCATTAGGAAGAGTCGTATGAGATTGCTATCAAGAACTAGATTTTGACAGTGATGAGCACCGACAAAATTGTCTAAATGTTCAGAAAATTTTCAGAAAACATGGCCTCCAGTTTATTAGCTGATTTCTAAAAAAAAAACTAAACAGTGTCATAATTTCAGGGGTTTTATTTATTTATTTATTTATTTATTTTAATCTCTAAATTGAGATGAATCCAGAGCAGACCGACAAGTTTTCAGATAAATCATGGAATAGACAGGATATCTTGGCAAAATAATAAAAACAGTCCAAAAAAAAAAAAAAAAAAAAAAAAACAAAACACCAAAACCAAACCAAACCGAAAAAAAGAAACAAAAAGAAACCATCAGTGAAAAAATATTATCCACTTCAGTCCCATTGTAGTTAATGGCAGTTCAATACCTAAAACTTTTCATTATTTTGAAAGTCTTCCCTATTTGTCACAACCTCAGAAATTAAACTTATGTAAGTATTATATGATGAGTTCTGCTTTTAACTAAAGCCTACAGTTTGCTTTTTTTTTTTTTTAGGCTATATGCATTAAAACATCAGAAGTTCAAAAATATTTTACTTAAGCAACCTGTGTCCTGATATTCTGCATCATAATATAGAGGTGAACTGGAAAGAAGATGTGTACACTGCCATGGAAGTTGTGAGAACATGTTGTACTAGTACCTTAGCTGTCACTCCAGACAGTCAAATGAAGTAAGTCAATGGATCTATGGTACAGAGGTCAGAGTGGCAGTATTTCTGAAGAATTCAGAGAAGCTGTCTGGAGACTGCTAGTGTGTGAGATGGAGGAAGAAAGAGAAAGATGAGCAATGAATTCCCTAAAGCTATTCCCCTGAATGTGTTCCATAATAAATTTTAAATGTGTGTCATAGTGGTGTAGAAGGGTCAGATTTACTAATAATTTGCATTAACATTAGTAATATCTATTTTTTGCGAGCATGATTGCTTTTAAAGTTTTGAAAGTTTATATTCTTCCCCAATAAACTCAGACTTTTTTTACTGGCTATGTCATTCTCTGTTATTATATACATTTATCTACATAAATCTTTATATATTAAATGAAGAGGCTGCCATGTGCCTCTTACTCTTCTCTTTGCCTGACTGCTTAACAGACAGAAACTGCTATAATCTGCCACAGCATCAACAACTGAATGGGGAAGCGAATGTTTTCCCCACAGAACCTAGACAATAACTCTGGACAGGAGGAAAATGGACTAACACAAGGATTTGATGAGAGAGCGCCTTTCCTTCAGTGACCCGGCTGGCTTACTCATGACAAAGTTTTTACAGGACATAACATAAATGAAATAAGAAGAATGAAAGCATTAAACAGTGTAGCCAAGGAGAGAGGAGAGAGAGGAACTCAAAGTAAGGCGTAGTCTATCTCGGAAGCGGCAAAAGGCAATATTGCCTGTGTGATTGTTCCAGCCTTCACAAAGGGTATTGTTTGCCTAGCTGGGAGCTGCCGGAAAGGATTAACAGTTTTCCAGGACAGACAGCATCCCGGCAATCCCACCTCGGGGTATCTCAGGTGTGAAGTGGGGACTTGGGGAGAGGGCAATGGTGCAGGCTCAATTGGCCAGTAGTGCCCTTGGCTGACATCGTAGTTTATTTGTGAGCTTATTAAGCCTGGCCAGTCCTTTGGGGGCACTCTTGGCAAAGGTCACAAAAGACAAGATTTTGCATAATGAATACATTAAAATCTTTTTGTTAGTGCATGGGGAGCAAGAGGATAATGGCAGTGAAGCTTTGGAATACATAAAGGAGGTAAAAGAAAATTAGTCCCTGAGGTAGCAAATATGATCACCATGTGGACTTGGGTTTCTATTTTAGCACATAAGCCCTGAGAGAAAAAAAGTGCTTGGAAACATGCTGCCTTTTATTTAGATCCATAGCTACTGCACTGAAGGTATACGCCACAAAGTGCAAAAATACCACTCCTCTCTATGACGAGTCATTTACATGGAAGGATCCCGGACAGTGAATAGGAAAGGGTGGAGAATGCTGCAAGCATTTTGAAGAAGAACTCGGGGAAGGGAGGAGGAGGGGAAGAAAAAGGGGGGGAAAAGGATGCTATGTCAGCATGTCAGCTATAAATTGCACTTAGTTATCATAAATTCATGCTGAAAATAAAGTTAACGTTATCAGATTATGACCACGAGTCTCCTATGAGATTGATGTCATAATACAGCAGATAGCACCTTTTCTGGCACTTTATTAAAGACCCAAATTGGGTGGCAAGGATAAGCAAGTTTAGGTACACGTGTGAAGATGGCAGGGTCTCACGACTCAATAACCTGACGATCCAAAAGACTCAGGGCTGATAAAAGATAGAAACGCCAGCTATCGGGGTCAGTTCAAGGGTGCTATAAAGAGAACCAAATCCCACTGAAAATAGATAAAGTATTACTCTAGTTGCTAAGGTACCTTAATCTGATGAAAGCTAAGTTGTGTGAATTTTTTTAAGGGTTTATCATTCTTTGCACTGGTCCTACAGTACAAATATGCAATCTTAAGTAACTAGAAGAAAGTTAGAGGAGGATTTAGAAGTATACTTGCTGGTCCATTTGAGCACATCAGTGCTGTCTTAAGGCAAGTTTGGGCTGGAGGAAAAATCAGTGAATAACTACATCAATTTGCTAGGATGTCTTTCAATCAGTCTCTGAGATTCTAAGGTTCCTGATAAGGGCATCATTTTGGCAAAGCCCAATATAGAAACTGCTGGTTTTAGTCATCAGGAGATCATTTAGAAAAGCAAGTTCGCATCTATTTTCAGTTCTTTGAGGGAATACTTTCTAATGGAAATAGGTGTATCTTTACCATGCAATCATTTTTAAATCTGTGAGCAACTGTAAAGGGCCACTAATGATAATTTTGTGCCTTCGGAAATTATTTGCAATAACCTGTTTTGGAATTTTTGTTTCTATAGAAAATATGGGTAGTAAAGGATACAGTTCTATTTTATCTCACCTTGCCTCTGTTTCTGCCTCTGTTATTTACTGCTTTTATCTCAGCAGATAATGCTACTGGTAACCAACTTTTACCTTGTAAGAAATTTCATTAGCATAAATTGGAATTCTGTGGTTTTTATTTCTGGTGACTTTGCATCTGTTGCAGGGTCCAAGATGGCTCTGGTGGGGTGACAAAGTTGACTCTAAATACCCAGTTTTTCAGCACTTTAAGGAATCTTGAAATTTTCTTTTATTAAGATGCCTCGAGGGTGATTATGCTATTCCAAGCAACTACCTTAGTGGTAGGGACTAGAAATTAAAATTATTAAGATTTGAAGCTTCTGTATTTGCAGATAATGTGTGAAAGTCATACCTAATTTTGACTGTACTTAGAATATGCTTAAGTTAATCATATTAGTCTAGCACCATTTGTATTCAAAAGCCCTTCTCTGGACCTAATATCCTAAAGTGAATCGGTGTTCTTGTCTGGTATCCATACATGAAACATTTGGAACAGAAGGAAAAGATGACATGCTGTGCAATGTGTTGTGCATGAGTTTCCAATGAACTGACTGAGATGACCCACACAGTTACTCTTCCTCTTCTGCTGCTAACGAAATGGATTAGAACCATAAAAAATAGAAGTGGTTTGTTGTTTGTGGTTTTTTTTTTAATTTCCTGTTCAATATTTCAGTCTTTCTAAATTTATTTCATAAATGGAGAAATATATGCAATACTTGCACAGGTATGAAAAGACACCATCTAAATTTCTGTTTGAACAAATATTGTAGAAATACTTAACACACTATGGAAAGATTTTCAGCTGACAGATGAGGGAAATGCATTGCTTTACAACCTGGACAATTACCTATGTTTTATTCTGTCTCAATGAATGCTTAGAATTCCTGCCACTGTAACTAGCATACTTTTAGCATCTGGTTTCAGATCACTGATAACACATTGCAAGTTCATCAGAGCAACCTGTAGATGAACGCAAAACTTGTTAAATGCATGATCTCAAAAAAGAGTTAGTTGGTGGTAAATCATCATCAAATGGAAGTGATCCTAGAAGGCTCCTCAGGGATCAACATTAGACTCAGCGTTATTCAACATTTTAACATGAGTTAAAACATAAGCATAAATCATTCTTAGAAAATTTGTGGTGGCAAAAAGACCGGAGAATCAGTAAATAATAATGGAGACAACACAGCCCTACACTGCATTCTGAATTACTGGTAAAATTAGATCATTCAAAAATTAATAAAAAGCCAGCCCATGCTGCAACTCAGTGAAATGTAAACTGTTTACAGAGGAAAAAGGCCCAGACTAGCCCAGCAGGATGGGAATCTTTGTACAGGAATACATTGACTGAGGAAGCTCTAAGTATCATAGTGAAGAAGTAACCACAGGCATAATTATAAAAAACAGAGGTTGCAATCCTATAAATAACCATGTGAGAAACAGGATTTGAAATTTATGTATCTTTTTATTTGGCAATTATGAGACAGATAAGAGACTACTTTGTCCCTTTCTCTTATCTACAGTTTAAAGATTTTTGGTTTGTTGGGGTTTCTTTTAATATGGAGATGTTGTAGAAAACAGACAGAAAATTATGCAAGGTTGTATAAAATGCCCACAGTGAGAGACTTTAGGAGCTTGGCTTATTTAGTTTATCAAAAAGAAGATTGAGTGGCAACTTGACTGAGAAGTAACTGTGAAAGTGTAAGTACTTTCACAATGCGAAAACTGGGAGTACTAAATTTAATCAGGGAAAGAAAAGGATAACAAGAACAAATGACTGGAAGCTGAACTAAGCCGCATGTTAACCATGAGTGGTTAACCGCTGGAACAAGTTATAAAACGGTATGATCACTTCCCTATCTTTTAATGTCTACAGATCAAGACATACTCTCTTTCTGGAAGCTATGCTTTACCCAAACACAAGTCACTGGCCTCAGTACAGAACAATTGGATAAAATTTGAAGGTCCATGATGGAAAGACCATAGCAAAATATAAAGACCTGTCCTGGTGTTAACCTCTATGGAAAAAAATGCACAGTTGGTAGCCCCATTGTGCATGTCTCAAATGCCATTTATTATGTCTAAGACCAATCCTTGAACTGCTTCTGCCTGAGATGACTCAAATTTTCAAGTTTTAAATAACATTGTAGCAAAACGCCTTTCAAAAATATGCTCTAGAGAATATGTGTTAGAAGGAAAGTAGGAATATTATGAAAATTATTATTAACATTAAAACAGTGTTCATAGTTGTAGCGGTCTTGTCATAATAGGTGAACAGTTAAGGTATTTAGTCCACTGTCTGAGCAAGTAAGTGCATATTAGGGCTACTTTTGTTTAAATAAAATCTCATCCTAGCTTTATATTTTTTAGTCTTTTCTGTCAGTATATGGGTCACCTCCCTCTAACACAGCTGTGACAGGCTCAATAGTGTGGTTTCAGGGTATCATCTTTTCTGATGACAGAGTAAACATGCTCATCTGCTATTCCAGGATGAATGAAAAGGATTGTGGATCATCCTGCATAGATAATCAGAACTCTTTTCCTGTCCGGGATTGGAAAAACATTAACTCCAAATCACAGAAATATAAAATGTCTTGATGCATGTGAAGAGAGCATCATCTAATTTCAATTTGGACAAACGTTGCAGATATACTTGACGTATTGTAGAAAGTCTTTCAGCTGATGCGTTAGGGACATGCACTGCTTTACAACCGGGGCAACTACTGATGCATTGTGGAGCTGCTGGATTGAAGGATTAGGCAAAAGAGTAGGGCTATTCTGCCAGATACAAAGAAGCTTTATGCCACTGGTAAATTAGCAGAAAGGGGGAAGGTAATAGCGTCAGTATATGATGTGTTTTTCCCTAAGAAGATATAACAGAAGAGAATAGAAGTAATCAACTACGGACACGTGATTATTCATAAATACTGTGAGGAGCAAGAAAGGCATTTTTCCTTACAATGAATCAACACATGGCACGGTTTTCCTGCAGAATTTGATCAAATTTGACAACATTGACTCAGAAATTATCAGTGTTAAAGCCAACTTTCCAATAGTGAAGTAATGCAAAACCATACTAACTCCATACAAGATTTTACTTAATTCTGTGATTTATTGTAGTTTAAATTTACAGTGTTTTTGACCTATAGCACATAAATTTTAAAAAAGTTCTTTCTAATATGATAGAACATTATATCCACCAAGGTTACAGAAGCAAGGATTTTCTAAATTCTGAGCAAAAGGGGAGGAGACCTGCAGGAAAATGTTTTGCATAAACCAAAATGTAAATAAAAATATCTAAGACTGCACAGTCTCTGTTATAAAAAATACCTTTCAGTGTGTTTAACTTGGATCAAGGTGCTGCTTCCATTCAGCTTCCAAGATAACTGCACTTGAGTAGAATCTAGCCATTGTCACTGGATCTCCAGGCTGAAATGCTAGCCTAGCTATCTTTTCTCCTGGTTCTGTTTGGTTGGGAGATACCACTATTGAGTGACCCTTGCTCAGTAAAGGTTAAAAATATCCTAATCTCTAAGGAATTTGCGAATTATATTCCCAGAGTTTCACTTAGCTAAGGTATCCCTGTCTAACTTTTTTTAAGTAATGTGATGGAAAAATAAGGATCAGCAAATAGTCTGGCCTCTGCATCATGGATTTTCTTTTATAAAATGTGAAGAACAGTTTTTTTAAAAGTTAAAGATTTTGCACACTGTTCTTCATTTAATTCTCCTCTCAGCCCTCTAGATATCACAAGCACATCATCTGGGTGAGGTCTTTCGGTGTTGCTCTCTCGTGTGAATTTTTCATACTTGTGGTGCTCTGCTTTCTGGCAGACATAGTTTTTATGGATGTCCAGCTTATCCACATTTAAGAAAGTGGTTCAACACAATTATTTTTGGGATGGTGGAAGAGGAAGGGACATCAAATCAGAGTCAACCATTCCCTGATCCAGTCCTGGAATTCTGCTTTCCTCTTACGTAAACTTCACTGCAACATCAGATGGGTGGAGACACTTGCTATAAGAGCAAGGGAGCTGTTATTCTGTGCAGTAGAGGCATCTCACTTGTTAAATCTAGGTAAATACTTGTCAAATGACAGCAGATACCACTTTCTTTGTGATAGAAACTTATTTCCAGATAGAGCTGTCAATTTAGTAGATGCTGAATCAGTGCCATGATCAAGATGAATGCTTGTTTCTTAATAAAACCTTGTGTTGGGTAAGCAAAGCAATGGCCTTTACCTCAGGCACTTCATTAACTGAACAACCAACTGATAATGGACTATTGCATCATTATTACTTAAATAATGATGTTATACTGAGGGAATGTAAAGCAGCGTTGTTTGGATGTAGAAATATACTTGGGTCCAGAAGCAACTCAGTACTTTTTTGCTATATGCAAAGGTCTTTTTATTTGCAAACTAATATTTTAGGGATATTTCTATTCTCAGACTTTCTGCTTTACATTGAAAGTTTTTGAGTAGATTTAATACTTATATAATCAGATTTTCTCTCCTCCTATCCAGCATTCCAAACAATTTGGGTGATAAACAGGCCTGGCTTGATGGAATTGCCTCCCCTAGGTCACACTTTCACATCTTCCTCTACCACTACAATGTGAAACCAGTCTAATCTGTCTTAACTTCACTCAAGCAGCACATAGGGAACCACTGCTTAATTAGCATAAACAGCAAAAGAATCATAACATTGAAAAAATGGCTTAAACGAGAGACCAATATGACTTCTATTGAAAGGAAGTCTGTCAGTTTAGAGCATCACTGGTGGTGTTCCCCAGGGAATTGTCTTAGCACAATATTTGATCTCTTCATTAATGGCTTTGATAAAAATACTGGACTGTGCTAATGAAATTTTTCAGATGACAAAAACTTTGGCAGAGTAGCCCATACCGAGAAGAACTGGAATTTCATACAAGGAAGAATTAGATGACCTTGACGGCTGTAGCAATAGAAGCAAGATGAAATTTAATAGTACAAAGTGTAAGGTCATGCACTCAGGGACTAATAACAAGAATTTCTGCTATAAGCTGAGAGCTCATCAGTTGGAAATAGTACAGGAGGAGAAAGACTCGGGTTTAATCAGTCAATCACATGATGATTATCACTACCAGTGGGAAGGTGCCATGAAAAAGGAAAGTGTAATCCTAGGATGTGCTGGGATGTTTTCTAGTACTGGTAGAGAGTACCACTTCCACAGGGTCTTGGCAAGACTGCCTCTGGAACAGAACATACAGTTGTATTGCAAGACAGTTCTTTCAAACCAGAGGTGCTTCAGAGAAACCAGAAAAGAGAAGTTAGGAACCTCAGGTAACGCCTGAAAAGCGCCTTAAGTTCTATTGCTTAGCCAGTCCTATCACGGTCCATTTAAAGCTTTCAGTGAAACCTTTTTTAAATGGCAATTCAGTGGGAATGGTTCATGCTGACAGTCATGTTCAGTTAGTATGCTGTAGTATATAATTGTTTTCAGCCAATGGAAAAGCACTTTAGTAAACACATAAATGGCATCTGAGGAGAATATATTTTATAGAAATTGTGATGAAGATATCAGGAATAGTAAAATATGAACTTTTTGGTTTTTACACCTTCAAGTAAATGCTTTCAATTAAAATTTCTTAGAAGTACTGAAGAAATCAAGCACAAGACAATAGGAAATAATATCTATTTTCATCTTCATAGCTGTGTGTCAAAGAGGACAACTAGTGATGGACCTATGCAAAGTATGACTTCAAAGTGTGCAGCAACCACAAAATAGATTTTTACATCTAAACTGCAATGAGAATATCCTACAACAATTACACGTCTTTCTAACTGTGAATGAATGAATGAAGCAAGCAGAGATTTCTTTGAAAATCCTTTGCCCAATGGACTCACTTGGATTCACATTGAGAGACAAGAAAACAGTGACATATTTGTACCATGGCTTTAGGCATGTTTAAACAATCTAATTTATTTAAATCAGATGTATTTCCTCAATTCTGTCTTTAGCAAACAGCAGCCTGACAGTTTGATATCTTGGATGCAGAAAATCCTTCATTGTCACAGAAAATATCTCCATTTGGAAGCCACACAGAATTCTTGCTTCTGGGACAGTTATGCCAAAAATTAACTATTCAAACTAGTGGAATTCATATTTTTTCAGCACTACTGTAAGAACATTCTTAGTGTGGAAAGGCAAGTAAGCCAACAAATGGAAAATAAATGTCAAAGTAGAACTAAATTTCAATCCAGCATGAAGTTAGAATGAGAATTAAAAGGTCTTGCTCTGAGGAGGAAAGAGTCCATCATTTGTTTGGAACTAGTAGATGAGACAATCTGAAATACAGTGTGTGTGAAGACACATTTTCAAACACACACCTTTTTTTAAAATCCTCAAAGGTTAGACTACAGATATAAGTCTAGTATAAAAAGATATTTTTGTGTTAGATTTATGAGAAAATATGAAGTATGGAAAATACATAGAAAAAGACGCAGTATAATAATGTCAAAGAACCCATGGGAAATGTGCAGTGTTCCACTTAACACCATTGTTAACACACACATTGCTTCTTGAAGTACAAACATAGCATGGGCTTCCTAGTGAAGTATGTTATTTTTAAGCAGTTGCTGTGTTTTTCTGATTAAGGATCACAGTCAGTCCTGAATTCCTAAAATCATGTAGATCTTGAAAAAATATAGTTAGAGTATTTCTTTTTCTTCATGGTATATGTTAACTCTTTGTTTTTAAGGGAAATATGGTTCTATGATAATAGAATAATTTCATTCTCTGTCACTTCTGTTGTCCTGTATTTTTTGCTACTATTGGACTGTATATTTTTATACCGGGAGAAAGGAAGTTATATCTAGCAAGCAATTAAGACCTAGAATTTTCAAGCTGTCATGGCAGGTTATGGAAGAAATTGTATCTTAGCTGAATCTTACGAGTATATAATGTCATTTCTCTGTAGTCCCTCTGCCTATAGTCCATTGCAAAAAGTAAATAAATTCCTGGAGCAATTTTTTCTCTCCTTTAGTTCGTCACCTCACTGTTAGGGAATGCAGAGGCAGGATTATAGCAGCTGATGCATAAATATGAACATCCATTCCTACGTTTTACTTTTAACTTTTAGGGACAAATTACTCTTCTCTACATGAGATAGGTTGCTGAGAGCTTGTAGGACTGTGACAACCATCTCAGGCATGGCACATTTAAGAGCAGCATTGTGACTCCTGGAAGAACCAGGCAGCATTATCTTTTGCAAAAATTTGGCTGCCTACACATTAAAAAGCTTGGAAAATATAATTAATATGATGGATTTGTTATATAATTCAGAACATAAACTTGTAGAAAACATGATGGATCACAGTTACTACTGAATGCATGGGATAAAATAAAAGTGCCAACATCTATGTAGCAACATGAACAGTGGGTGCAGTGATGTTCAGATATCAACACTCTAGAAGATGTTAGGGCTTCTGTTCCTCACCATAGTAGGAAGAATGCAATATCATTCATAGTACTGGTAGTACTGGTTTGTATAAAGCAAACTGGATTAGTAAGCACCACAAAGATATGCAAGCATAAAGTAAAATAAATTGTGAGGATGAAAAATGGGCTTTAAAAACAAGGTAGGCACCTAAACAGGCTACACAGAACAGGTGAACTATAAAGAGTTAAGGCAACTAAATCAGTGTCTTATCATGTTGGAGCTGGGCAGGCGAGTCATACACAGCAGAACAAGCCAAAAGAAGAAAGTGTATATGGGAAAAGGTATTGTTAACTTTGAAATGGGCAAACAAAAAACTAAGCAATGACAAAAAAGCCACCCCAGAGCTGTCTTGGTCAGATGTCCTCCAGACATGCCCACTTCTGCCAACTGCAGCCCCACACCAAGTGCAAAACTGCCAGAAACTACAAAAACTTGCAGAAACTACAAGAGATAGAGAGGAACTTTTCGCTAAGGCATGTAGCAATAGGGCAAGGGAGAATGTCTTTAGACTGAAAGAAAGTAGGAAGAAATTCTTTACTGTGAGGGTGGTGAGGCACTGGAAAGAGTTGCCCAGAGAGGCTGTGGATGTGCCATCCCTGGGAGGCAGGCTGGTTGGATGGGGCTTGGAGCAACCTAGTAGAAGGTGTCCCTGGCAGTGGAGTTGTAACTAGATGATTATTAAGGTCCCTTCCAACCTAAACCATCTAAGATTTTAGAAGAAATCAGCCAGATGAGAGCCATGTGTGCCACCACTGACAAAAGTGACAACAGAAGTAGGCTTAAAATTCGCTGAGTTTTCTTATACCAAAGCAAATGAAGTACACAGCAGTGTTGGGAGAAGGGGAAGTTCATAGACTGCCCATCAATATTTACAAAGAAAAGAAAGACTTGTTTCCAAAAAAAAGGACAGTAAACAGAACTAAATTGTTGGTGAAAAGAAGTCTAGGAAAAAAATTTGAGAAAGAAAAAAAAATTAAGAAAGCTTCGGAGTGTGAAATGGGATGTCCAGAGAATTTTTTGCAGTGGTGTGAGTTGGCAAAGAGAGTATAAGACAAAGAGCACTCAACACAGACTAGTGTGCAGAAGAATTTAAAAAAAGTGAGATTTTAATAAATTCTAGAATTCACAGAATGGAGAGGAGGGGAATATGAATATATATATATACACACACACATATATGTATATATATCTCAGTACTCCCTAATTCTACGGAGAGTTTGTGTTCTAAGTTGAAGATACTCAGTATGTTCACTTCCTGGGTGTTAACAGGCATAATAACATCATTTTTAAAAGCAGTAGAAGTATTAGTGACTGTGACCAGAAGCTCTACTATCACTCTGACTTCAGTTTTCCAAGATATAAGTTAAAGATGACAGTGATGCAGTTTAAATTTTAATTTTTTTTAGTAATTACTTTGAGAAGTTGGTAATATTTGTTGAGATTTGACATCTACAAGTGAAATCAATGGACATGTTATCAATATTATAAAAAAGTCAAAATTAATAAATCTTTTACAAATTGTGTTGCTGAACTTAAGTAATCAATTGAAAAACAAAACAAAACAAAATGTGTTCCTTTTCAATGGTTTACAGTGATTGTTCTGAAACTACTACATTAATCTGCTGGTATTGCATAATAAACTCTGTTCTACAGTTTTATATGATAGTCTAAGAAAACATCCATGCAACACTGAAGATCAGTTCATCCTACATAACCTTTACAAATGTCTTCCAGGAAAAGTGAAAATGGATTTGGTTTATATGAAGATGGTTGTGATCCAATGGCTAGAAGAGAGTCCTAAATTTTAAAAACATATTTGTTTTTCCCTCATTCTAGTACTATTCTGTTATATGAATTTGATGAAGACACATAAATCTGCTTTTTCAAGTGATGTGGGATATAATGCAGAATGTCCACTGGCTAATTATCAGCAAGAAATAAAAAAAAAAAAAGAAGCACCTGAAATGAACATACCTTAAAAAAAGAAAATTAGTTTCTCAGACTTGTTTTCATTCCGAAATAGGAATTATGACATTTACTTTGTCTTTATAACTGTAGCTCTGGAATTATATAAACGCAGAAAGCAATATGTAAGTACTCAAAATTATTATTCTCACCAAACTCTTTTTTAAATAATAGGGCTTACTTCTTTTCACTTTTTCAAGAGCCAGTTCTAGACAGTAATTTGATTTATATTGTACAAATGCTTGTTATAAGTTCCAGTTTAGAAAATATTGTCTCTATCTTAAGAGAATTCAATAAAGTATTAAAGTGACTAACTTACTGCCAGACATTGGTTCACATTTAATCAAACAGTAGACTATCATCTGCAAAAGAAGAAATTTCAGTAGCACATTTGAAAACATGTATCAGTAGTTGAAATTATAGATCTTTTAAACCTGTTAACATTTTACTAAGTTTGGCCTTATAAAAGGAGAATTTAGGGTACATTTTAAGTATCCAGCTTTTATTTCTTATATACTTTAACAAGCATTACTAAGGTTGCTGTGATAACTTGTCAGTTTTTACTTAATGATCATATAAAGCTTTCATTATTGGACAGCATGAATTAGACCTTCCCGTGGGCAACTCGAACTCAAGTAAAGAATTTTATTAAGGGTTTTTTAATTGAATGAACAATTTTAATTTTTTTAAGAAGAATAGTTGTTTTTCTTCATGTTCTTTATCCCATTTAGCTTCTCTGATCCTGAGGTGTTACTTAAGGGCATAATTAGTAAACATTTGGGGCTAATGCCCAAGTATTAAAGATTCAAAGCCATGATTATAACTTTCATTTTATCTAAGCTCTAATTTTCCTTTCATGATCATGAAGACTGTAAGAGACATTTAAATTTTAACTTTTTCAGGAATATGATGATTTTTTTTTTAAATCATATGTTTTAGCAATAAAATTTCAAGACACACTAGCACAAAACTCAAAACTCTTCTCTGGCACACAAATAAGGTTGTGCTTGACTTTGTTGTTATGATGGTAGTGAATTTTGTTGTAGAGAGTCTCAAACTGGTGAGTAAATTTCTCTGTTTCTGCTCACAAAAATAATACCTGATATCAGCATCCTTTCTATCATTGCAAACTCCAATCTACAGCACGGTATCTGGGAATCAGTAGGAGGAACAACATATCAGGAGAAATGGTGTCTAACAAATCAACCATCCAAATGATCTCTCATGTTTCCAGATAATTTCAAGAATAGCAGAACCAAGTCTATTCATCTACGTATTTGCATCCTAAAGCAGAGAACCCATGGAATAAAGATACAATTGAAATTAATAATAGCAATAAAAGAAAATATTTCTGTTATGCTTTGTAGTCAAAGTACTACAAAAATTTATTCTCAGCACCACTAATAACCCAACATGTGCATGCTGTTTATGGCAACAATGAAACAGAGGTGAAGTTGAAATAGCCAAGGTTATATTTCATGGGCATGATGGAGACAATGGAAGTTCACAGCAGTTGATCCCATATTCAGCCCATTAAACTATGAAAGAGTCCAAAAATGGACTGCTAAGAAAGAGCTAGTCTTTTTTTGAAACAGGTGTTAGGGCCATGACACATCTCCACTCTGATTTAAAGTAAATCGAATCCAATTGTGCAGAAGTTTCCTCTGTTGAATACCATAGCTTTCACTTCCTGCAATAAAACACAGAGTATTGTTCTTATGCACTACTAAGAGAGATGCCACACTGCTGTTCTTTCTGCTGTTCCACTTGCATCAAATTCAGAAAAAAATTGTTACAGTGGAAGTCAATTGGTTCGTCTTATCCACCTACTTCCCTAATTTTGCCACATAGGAGGACTTAAATTGCATAGTTAATACCTCTAAGGTCTTTTAAATTCTCAAATAATAGTCTGTGAGTAAAAAATCTTGTGTTTGTTGGGCCATTATAGCCTATATGCACCATTCTACAGAATCACAGAATATGAAGGGACAGTTGGAAGTGACCCACAAGGGTCATCAAGTCCGACTCGTAGCCCTGAGTCACACCATGTGCCTGCGAGCATTGTCCAAACACTTCTAGAACTCTGTCAGACTTGGTGCTGTGACCACTTCCATGGGGAGCCTATTCCAGTGCCCAACCACACTCTGGGTAAAGAACCTTTTTCTAATATCCAACCTAAACCTCTCCTGACACAACTTCAGGCCATTCCCTTGGGTCTTGTCACTGGTCACCATAGAGAAGAGGTCACTGCCTGCCCCTCCTCTTTCCCTGACAAGGAAGTTGTAGATGTCATCGCAAAACCCTTCTCAGTGATTTTTGGATGGTCTTGGGAATTTGGAAAGGTCCCAGCTGACTGCAAGCTGACATATGTTGTCCCAGTTTCAAAGAAGGGCAGGAAGGGGGACCCTGGAAACTATAGGCTCGTCAGTCTCACTTAAAAGCTTAGTAAAATTATGGAGAACATTATTCTGGGATGTGCTGAAAAACACCTGGAAGACAGCACTGTCACTGGTCACAGCCAGCACGGCTTCATGAGAGGAAAGTCCTGCTCCTCAAAGCTGATTTTATTCTGTGACAAGGGAACCCACCTAAACAATCGAGGGAAGCCAGCTGAAGTCATCTTTCTGGATTTCAGTAAAGCTTTTGATACTGTCTCTCAGAGGATCCTTCTGGACAAAATGTCCAGCACAGCTGGATAAACACATCATGTGGTGGGTGAGCAATTGGCTCATGGGTCAAGCACAGAGGGTCACAGTGAATGGGGTGACATCAGACTGGTGACCTGTCACTAGTGGGGTTCCACAGGGCTCTTCAACATCTTCATAAATTACACAGGACTAGAAGGAACACGAAGCAAGTTTGCAGATGATACAAAACTGGGAGGAGCTGTTGACTCCCTTGATGGCAGGGAGGTCCTACAGAGTGACCTTGACAAATTAGAGGACTGGGCAATCACAAACAATATCAAGTTCAACAAGGGAAAGTGCCAGATTCTGCACCTGGGATGGGGCAACCCTGGATGTTCGTACAGACTGGAGAATGAGATGTTGGGAAGCAGTGCCATGGAAAGGGACCTGGGCAAATTGAATGTGAGTCAGCAGTGCCCCAGCAGCCAGGAGGGCCAACCCTTTCCGGGGGGGCATCAGGCAAAGCATCACCAGCCGGCTCTGCACTGGGGGGGGCCTCACTTTGAATATTGTTTGCAGGTTTGGTCACTGCAGTATAAAAAAGATATTAAGCAATTAGAGTGTGTCCAAAGGAGGCCAAGGCTTGGCTTGGCACTTGTGGACCTTTATCCTTATCAACTACTTTACATTCATTGACTTCTATGAGCAAAAATGAAGTCACTAAATTTAAATTTCCCAAATGTCAGTACTGCAACTCCTATTCCTTACTGGAAAAAAATTTATTACCTTTTCATCTTGTCTTGTAGCATGAATTTAAGAAATGTAAAATCCTTACTTCTTCTGACTAATAAAAAAAAAGCTTTCCTGAAGAATATTGAACTGGAAACCTTTCCTAGAGATCAGTGACACATAAGGAAATTCAAAACTTCACAAGAGTTAGCTGTGAGTGGTGTGTAAAGGAAGAAAGCAACCTGGCATGAGCTGGAGGAGAAAGCAGAAGGCAGATGAAGAAGGGAAGGAATTGGGATGTTCTACAAATTCAGAAAGTATTTGGAAAATCCTGAGAGCCTCCGTGTGCCACTTAGACACTCAGAAGAACACCCATTTATTGCACTATATTATCTGTGCGTGTCCTCACACTTTTACAGCTTCCTATTAAGTCAATAGACTTCTAAATATTGACATAGAAATATATATATATATATTTCTATAACTCAAAGGTAAATGATAGCCTTTGTTTTCATATTGCCTGGGCATAACATCATAAACATTGTTTATAGCACTATTTCTTTGAAAGTCATCCCATCAGCTTCTGCCTAATCTTATTGTAGCTTAATCAACCTTTCTTGAAATCTCATTTTAAAATAATGTTTTTATTAATGGTCTAGTAATAGATTATCATTTAAAGTAAGTTTAAATGATTAAAAAGTAAGGTAAAACTGAAACAATTCTTTTGAAAAATGTTTCATTTATTGCATTTCTTGCGGCTATTTAATTCAAAATTATGTAACTAGAGGGTAAATTGCAAATACAGTCTTCTGTTTTATCATTATGATTAAAAACATATCAAAATTTGAAATATAAATTAATCTGTCCATGGGACCTTTGACTTCTGATGCAAAAGCTGTTTTTGAAACAGATGTTTCTTCAGAGCTTTACTATACAGTAAATGCATGTGATATTTAAATGATATATTGTCACTGCACCTTCATCATTTTGTTTAGGGACTCAGAGACTAGATGCAGACTCTTCAGTGTACTAAGGAAAGTGCTCAGTATACACAGGTTTGAGTCACATGATTCCCATTAATTTTAATGGGAGTTACATGGGTAAATCTGTGTGCTGAAAGTCATGAGAAGTTAATGTCAACAGAATTTACTGTTCCCAGCTTTGGTCTCTGAACCTTTATGCCTGGCTACCTGCACCTCTCCAAAGAACCTGGCAGGAAGGAGAGGATGGAGCTGTATAAAGTGATTAAACCAAAGGCATTCAGAGTTTAAGAGGTCTGTGGCATGTGTTCAAAGTAGGAAATAAGTAAGCAGTATCAAATGGGAGCAAATGTAGTTTTGAAACTATAGTCTCCCTAAAACCTCCTTTGAAAGCATAATCTCCTTAATCATAGCGTTCTGCAAACAATACATAATTTATTTTTTAATTGTATAAAAAATATATATTCATATTGAAGTTTGACAGTTCAGTGAAGTATATCAAATTGACTCTCATTGTTACAATAAAAAACAAAAAATACTCAGAGGTACTTAGAGTTTAATTTACGTTTATAAAAATAATTGGCGGATTTCTGAGAATTTCTAACTGAAATTGATTCAAGATAAACCCATTTGGTATGGCTAAATAGTGTGAGGGAAGGAAAAAAAAACACAACAAAGAAATGCTTAGGAATATAATTAGGACATATGAAAAAATTAAGATATATGAAAAGAAATAATTAAGTGCTTAGCTTTGGGTTCAGTTTCAGCTACCTTCACCTCTATAAAAGTCAGTGGAACTAAACTTGGTTATGAATAAAAGCAGGCTATAGCATGAAAAAATATCAGAATACTTTTTTTAAATTTTACGTCTTAGCCTTTTGACTTAAACAGTGAACATCTAATATGTTTTGAGAGTTGTTCAGCACTGCCAAATGTACCATTCAAGTGCACTTTTTTGGCAGCTTGTATTTATTGGATAGGTAGCTATTTGAGTTGATTAGCTAGCAACATTTCATGAAAAAGAAATAGTTGCTCATTCACTATGAATACATGTAGTTTTCTTCACCACTTGCTGACTCAGCTTCACTTGTGGTCTGACGGATGAAGTCATATCAGTGGTCCATATTCTTGTTTTAATTTACAGCACTGGGAGGAGTAAGAGCAAGAATCTGCTGCAGCTTGCCCTTGCTCTGTTGCCCGGCTCCTGAGGACAGAGGGTAGAGAATCCCTCTAGGATTTAGTCACCAGCAGATTCTCTTGGAGAGTTAGGAAAGGAGGAGACAGCAGTGATACCGAATATGCTGAATACACACAGCTGGCAAACAGCTTAAGGACTGGTGCCAAGTCATGTGAGTAAACCTGAACCTAGATCAGGACTTAGAGACACTGAGAAATGGGGTGGCTTTTTGAATATGTCTCCCCAAGCAACGTATAGAAATGGAGCTCATCAGAGCTTTTTCCTGATTTTTTTAATCCAGTAGAACTGAATGTGAACTTATGGAGAGCTCTTTGAATCCTGGGCAACTCCAAGAAGCCGAAATTACAACTGACATAACTTTTTACTGGAGCAGTTAAAAGATCATGGTCCGGATTTTCATAACTAACATTGGGACCATAACTGTTTTACTGGTTTCTTTTTCAGCTCACTAATATTCCCAGGTAGTGTTCTGATCTGGAATATAGTTAGAACATGGTCATGGCCTGGAAGTAATGAGAAGGAAGCAGAGAATTACTTGGCCCCCAGCACCTAGCTAATGAGTTCATCCTTCCAAAAATCTTTCTCTTTACAGGGGGAAATTTAGTTTTATTACTGCCCCTTTTGCTTCTTCAGGATACATACTTGGAAGGGCTCCCATTTCAACTCTTCTGGCTGCCCTCCATACTTCTTAAAAGTAATAATTACAGATCTTGTTCTCCTCTGAATACCACCTGAGTGTGAATAGCTTGAAACACACATTGTTTTCTTGAGATCCCATTTGATATTTGACACAACATCTTAGAGTAACAATATTTCACATGAAAGGTTATTGAAAACAAGTGGCAGAGACCTGAGGACACAAGTGCTATGAACTTGGAAAAAATACCAGTTACATAGATTTAGAGGCATGGGCACCGTCACAGTACCGACCACAGTGAAAGAATTATTGCAATTCACATTTGAAGAAAGAGCATACTCAGAAATACACATATATACATACATATACATATAGTAGATTGCATCAGACATGTAGGAGAAAACCAAATTTATCAAACTCTAGAGCCATTTAATGTCATATGAAAAATGTGGCTTGGTATAAAGTTTGTCCTCATTGAGTGCCAAAACCCCACAGTTCCTTAGAAAGCTATCTTCATTTCTGTGTTTTCAGAGAATTCCTTTCAGATAAACATTTAATAGTACAGACTTTGCTATAATTAACAGATTAAAATGTGCAGAACTTGCTGAGGGAGATTTCATAGAATAAGATCAAATAATAGCAAATGTCATGCATGCACGTGCTTAATTCAAGACCTGTTGAAGGAAAGGGATATGTAGGGAACAAAACCAGGTACCCTTGATATTTATCAATACATTTGCTCTCAGAAGGATGCTTGGAAGATAACAGAAGTAACCCTTAACACAAAATAAGATTTTGCAAGTAGTGGGAGCTCTGAAAATGTGTATATACATATTTTGTACTAAAGTTTTTGAAGATTGTACAGAACTTGTAGCAAACATGCAGAAGCAACCTGGATATAAAAAAAAATTCAAAGGTACAAATAGTTGAGTACGAGCAAAAAAATACAGATATTACAGATATTACAAAGATTAAAAACAATTGGGAAGAGGAGATTGCTAGAAAGAACATGATATAACCTGTGTTGTAGTACCACAGAATACTCTGACTTGATCAACTGTGGTTGGATTTTTAACAGACCAATTTTTATAAATTACTCAAAACAGCTCCTCAACAGTGAGCATATTTTAGCCCAAAGTCTACCAGTTACTACTTTCACTTTCCCTGCCTAGAGGAAACTGCTGCATCCCTCTTCTCCAGACATACAGCAACAACTTGCAAATGTTTGTGCATAGGCAGTCAGATACTGTAACTGGGATTGTTAAAATGGAAAAACTTAGCTTATGTGGCAGTTGATATGGTATCCAGCTACTGCACAAGCAAGTCATTAGCACTGTGTTTTAACAAAATGAGACTGTAATTAGGTGCCTTTGATTCTAAAGACAGAATGAGTTGCACATTTCTGGCTGCCATTCCCAAGCATGACATCAGAGTAATCAGCCAGAGACTGTCATTCTCTGCTCACCCCACATTTTTACTCCATTAGTAACTCACAACTAATCCCTGGGCAAGATGAGATTCTCAGTCATCAGCGAGCAATAAATATCTCTGCCAGGGTTGATAAGATTTCTCAGACACGTATAGTACTTTTTGTTTTGTTCCTGTTTTTCAATTTCACAAGCTGTCTCTTCGTTGAAGTGGGGTCTGGATCACTGTTGACTTGAGGCTGCTTTGCCTCAGTAGGAATTAACAGTGTTCCTTTGTACTGGCTGTCTTGAATGCAATAGGACCATCAGAATAACTTTCTTTCTCTCCAGGGAAGACTGTCTGGAGTATCCCGTGAATCCCAATTCCCACCTGTTGAAGTGATCCCATGGGTCACTAGTTGCAGCCAAATAGAGGAACTCACTTTCCTACCCTGGCCTGTGGCCAGCACAGCCTGGCTGAGGGACTGGGAAATCCTACGGTCCTGCAGTTTAGTTTAGTTACCTGTACTTTTTCTCCTGGGACCTGAGCTTAGTCTTGCTGGCCCACTGGCTTCCCCAAGAACTCTGCTTAGAACAATTACAGAATGGGAATCTGGAACTACACATCTCAAAACGGAGATTAATGACTACATTCACCAGCTATTCCCCAAAATATGTGGTATTACCAGAGGACATCACAAATGATGTGTGAAATGAGGCACCTTTGCAGACTGGCAGCGCACAAAGAGGATAAAGAGAATGACATGTAATTATTACTGTGCTATTAGCTGTGATATTCAACTTAAACAAAGACAGAAAAGTCCAATAAATCCAAAAGCCTTAGATTTACTTAAAAAGGAATAAACTGATTGGAAACTTCTTTCTAATAAATTTCACCAGAACCTTCTTCTGGAAGGGAAAAGGGTCCAAAGAAAGAAAAAGAGACATTTTAAATTAGTCTCCTCCTTTCAAAGTTCATCCCTTTCTTTTCTTTACTTGGAAAAAAGCAAACACCTTTCAGATACATTAACCAAATTCCCTTAAATACTGGGTAGCAGGAAGGAAGGAAGCTATGACAGGATTGTGGATGTACCTCTATCTGTTACCATATCAGATGTAGTGCTGTCACTTATACAGACAGAATTGAATACAAGGTATTCCATGCCAAAGCATAGATTAAGAATTAGAATTGAATTTTATGAATTTTGGTTTTGTGGCAAATTATAGAACATACATTACCCAATCTGAGATAAACTGTTAGCAAAACATCTTAAAAACAACTGAAGAAAGTGCATACACCAGTGTCTGCCATCAGTCCTGTAAGCTTCCCAGAGGTGGTTTCAATAAATCCAGAAAGCCCTTACACATTTAAGATAGATATGTCAGGCAAATAAGAATCTCTCCAGTTCTGAAACATGAACAGTATTATTTATATATGAAATATTTTGAAATGGTGAAATAAAGTTAAATGTGCAAGAAAATTGAAGAACATTAATCCTAAGTGTTTTGTCTGCTTTGTGGTCTACAGATTTTTTTCACTTGTCCATGGGATGTTTATCTTCTCTTTGTTTAATCAATAAATGCATAATGAAAGTTTGTAAATGCTGTATGATAATTTTATTAAGAAAATTAAAGATCTGCTACATAGCATCAATGTACACAATTTCAATTAAGAGCTGGCCAGCAGATCATCAAAAGATACATTAAAAAGAAAGTTAATATTGAATTGTTTCTAATGGTATCTAGCAGGCATCAGTACTAGGCCCAATGCTAGTCAACATTCCCAGCAGTGATCCAGAGGTGCAAATACAAATTGCCATGCTAAGGATCTGAAGATGACAGAAAGATTACTCAGCTAGTACATAATTATGAGACCAAGAAAGAGAAGATCTCTTTACAAGCTAGATTCATTGCAAAAATGAGCTTTTTAGAAGGGATGAATGCACAGTTAATGGATTTCACCCCCTAGAAAAGGGGGTACAGTGGTGCCTTGACTCTGCAAGGATTTATGGGCTGCGGTGGACCAACACGAGCTCCCACTGTGAAGCTGCATGAACAGAGCTAGCGTAATTCTTGAATCCTGATGCAACAGTTGGAAAAATTCCCAGAGGTCTGCTGTCCATATTTTAATGAGAATGGTGGGGGGAAAAAATGGAGAATTTACAAAATTGCATTTAAAATTAATTTGAGAGCTGAAGAAAATTATTTGCTGTGAAAATATAAACTCGATCTGTTTGATTATCAAAAAGGAGGGCTGAGCATGACTTGATTAAAGCTTATAAATCATGGCAGAAAACCTTCATATGCAGACTCTTTATTCTGAAGAGAGAATAATGTTAACAACCACCATGCCCCAAAATTAAACAAACAAACAAACAAACAAAAAACCCAACATTCTGGAAGATGAATACTGAAAAACTAGGACCAAAACACTTTTCTACTAATGAAAATGAATGTTGGAATAAATTCCCCAAAAACAATGAATTCTGCCTATTGGCATATTTTCAAATCATGGTACAAGTTAAAATTTCACCATAAATTATCTGTTCTTTAGTTAAATAACAATTTTATTGGACTTGACACCAAATAAATGAAATTGATAAAATTTAAGGGTCTTCAATGTGCCCACAAAACTAGCTGTGGTTGGAAATCCAAAACAGAATAGAAAAAGGAAGAAATAAAACAGTGAGAAATTAGAATGATCTCTTCAAAATTACATTGTCTGAAGATCTGTGGCCTGATTTGGGGCTTTTGTTATAATTCTGTGTGAAGATCTCTGGCTCTAGACCATATGCTCTACTGTGGTGTGTATTGCATAACTATGGAAAATGTCTTTATGTAGGTATTTTTCATTCACATAAAATTGTCTGTAAGAATTTATATCCCAGCTGGTATGATGTTATACAGAAACAATATCATGTGTTGTTCTGCAAGTTGTGCATATGTTTGGTTTCTGAGGCCAAAAATCAGGATGTGGTTTGAAGAAAAGTGGGAGGAGTCAAGTAGTAAAAGTGTTATACCATATGACAACCTCAAAAAAAATAAAAAATACAAAGAGCATATCAGTTGGGAAAATATATAGCAGAAGCAGAGACTGCCTTTACTGCAATAACTAGTGATCTGCTGTGCATATGTGCACATTCGCATACCACTGAAGTTTTAAAAGAATAGTTTTGCAACCTGTTGTTTACGTAGTCTGAATGTCCGTAACGACGCAGCAAAGCCACTTTCTTCTGATGTAATCTCATATATTGTACCAGTATAAATTCCTCTGAATTTTAGCATATTAGAGGTAAACCAAATTATTAAGACTACAAAATGGCTTCTATGTCTAGGACAGGAGACAGGGTGGTCATTTCACACTGCAGAGAGGTACACTTGTAGGCTTGCTGTTGGTTTAGAGAGTTATTCTCTGCTAGTCATCTTAGTGGATTTTAAAGGTATCAGAATTTGGAAAGTGACCAGCCTGCAAATGGTATGACATGCCTCTTCCTTAGGTGAGTCACGCATCTCCTGAAGTCTGAAAATGTTTTACTGCTGGACCTAATATGACCATTTCGAAACATTTTTTTGATCACTAAATTAACATACCTACTAGGTTTCCTCATTATTTAACTTGGGCTACAGATTCACAGTGGAGTGAAAGTAAACAGCTTCAATCTCAGTAAGTACACATAATACATGAATTAAAAAAGAAAAAAGTAAATACTTTCAAAGGCAGTTTATATATGTCTATTCTTGATATATAAACCAGGTGAAATAGTAGAAAATATAGGCTTCTTGGGGAAATCACTGCATTTGTAGCTCCCTATCTGTTCTCTTCATTAATTTTTTGAAGTGTGTTGAAATTTTCAGGCTCCATATAGACACATTTAGTCACATATTATTTATATTTTCTACATATTTTCCATTATGTTCAATCACGTTTTCGGTAATTATTTTTTTAATTTGTTGGGTTTGGACCGTATGATTAGTGAGAGTAAATAAGTAATCACCAGATGGAATGAAATTCTGCTTCTTGCACTCATGCAAGTTCTGTAATTAAAGTAACTTTAAATAACAACATACACAAATTAGTCATTTTCACAACTAAAACAACAGCCCAAAAGATGCCCCTACGTATTTAAACCACTCTGAGTTTAATTAAAGACAGATAACAAACGAAAGATTATTATCAAAGGTTAATCTCTATTTTAATCTTTAAGTTACCAACAAGCATAAGACATCTGTTTTTATCATATAGTAATTAAGGTTTCTTATTTTGTAGTGGGGCATCTTGTCAGTGCGTGTCAACGCTGTGACAAGCATTTCATATATATGTGAGCTGGCACCTACCACTGGCAAAACTGCAGGTAACAGACACTATTGTCACTTCACTGATAATCTAAAAAGAAAAAATCCTAATTTGCATTCCTAATTTTGATGTTCTGATAAAACATTTAGTTCTGGATTTGATTGTTTAATTATCTTTCCTACTCTAAATGCTGCAAGTTTCAAACAGAAATCAAATTATTGGGTTTTATGTCCCTAGCCTTATAAATTTGGACCCTTGTTCCAGGCCAGAACACATTCCAAGACTGGTTGCAGGAGCAAAAAGCTACACTCTGTGTCAAGCCTAGGATGTAGCTTAGGATATGTGGGAGGAGAAATCTTCTTCATAATCCCCTTGCATAGTTCTGTGGTGACAACCAGCCACTCACCTTTCTGGCACATCCTTTAACACATCCTAGGACAGCCCTTACATTTCCTGTTTCTAAAACACACAGGTTAAGCAATCCAGGCTGTTGGCAGACCCAACAGCACAGTCTTGAGCAGGGCTAAAGGGTGACAACATGGAGCGGGAGTCAGGAGACACACTATCCTGAGCATTCTCCCTGCCTATTGTCAAAGTAGTCATGTTCAGTAGCGCCAGTATAATCTGTGGAAAGACTGTTTGCTTGTTGTATTTTACATTTATATAGGTTTTCTACAAATTCCACTAATTTCCTTTCCTGTAGCATAAAATATGTACAGCCATTTGGCAACAGTTCTGTCACCAAAATTCTCTACAGGACATTCACAACAATCCAAGTCTTTTTTTTGTTTTGTTTTTCTGTCTCATTCTTTCAAGAAATAGTAACGAAATCAGCCTTCTATCTAATAGGAAAGCTATGGCATTTAAGATGTTAGCTAGACAAAGATGTCGCTGAAAGTTTTGTAGTTGAAATACAAAACATGGGCCATGCTAATGCCAAGTATGTTTTTGTGAGGATAACAGAAGGCTTTTTTATTCACAGCAACCCTAATTTTTATCAGTCTCCAGAGACCTGCATGTTTCAGAGCCAAAAATCAGTCTATTAAACAGCTTAAATAAAAAAAAAAAAAAAACACAACAAAACCAAAACCACCCCACCGAAACTTTGCCTACAGTGCCTTAGAGAACCCACCCTTTCAGGAGCTGTAGCCCAAATTTTATTTTAAAATAAGAAGTTCAACAGGCAATTTTACACACACTATGAAACACCTTTCTCTTGCACTGTGAAAACTCTAAAGACTGCACAACACTAGACAGAAGTGAGCATTATTATCCTCTATTTGCAGATACAGCAACTAAGACAGATTAAATGCCCAATGCACTTCTGCAATAGCAGAAAAAAACAGCCCCTGGAACGATTCTTTCAAGCAAACCTAAACACTGTGTCTAACAACTCTGCCTGAACTCTGCCTGAAGATTTTCTTCACTTGAAATGTCCTTTTTTTTTTTCAAGTTCCAGTATTTTTTTAAGAAAATTAGACAGTTTCTCTAGATTTTTGTTTTAATGTTGTCCTTATTATTTCTGAGATCTTGCAGTTTGGAAAAATAGTAACTTTCCAGGCTGCATGAATAACCTTGATGTCTTAGTGTTTCCTCTGTGAACGGAAAAAAAAAGGTCATTACTTATGCTCCCCCTTTACATCTGCATTTCCACACTTTGTACACAGATTCTTACTGATGAAAATAAATTTCTGGAAATTGTACTAATTGTCATTAACATCAAGGATCTGATTCAGGAAAACACGTCTAAAACAGGAAAGGGAAAAAAGAAACCAAAGCCCAGTGCAATATTAGAACACATAGTTCAACATCTGTCTATTTTCATAAGCAGAAGGATATACAAATACTGACTTGGAAGTGTGATAAGACAGTAAAATTCATTGCAGGAATCAATAATTTTCCTTTAAAAATAGTCTGAAGTCCTAAAGATTTCAAATATATTCTCCTTCATTTTATAACAATCTTAAGGAGGATGAAAGACTTGTCTCGCAAGCTCTGACGGTCCCTTTAAGCTATCATTCCTTGTAAGGAATGACAGAAACATTCAATCTTCCATGTTCCTCTGGTAGGACAAATTCAGATAACACAATGAAATAGAATTTAAACAAATTTAAAACAGTTAGATTTTTCTGCCCCAAACCATGTCCCATTTCTTTTAGAGCTTTTGGAAGCCTTAATGGCTTATAGCAGTGGGCAACAAAGAGTGAACTCTGAACAGCAGGTTCTGGGATTTAGACATGTAAATATTTTTTTCTCTTCAAACATGAAAATGAAGGCTAGAGTTTGCTCTGCCGCCACTCATGGGGCTTTGTCTGATGACACGATGTCGAAGCTTTGAGCAAAATGGAAATGTCAGTTGCCAGAAGCATAACCGTGAGCCAGTCCTGGTAAGCGAGGTCTCTCATCCCGTTGCAGGTCACCATCTCCTTTCTGTACCTTGCCTGGTGGCGGGGGCTGCTTCAGCACTGTGTTAGTGCTCTGACAAATCTCAAGCTGGCAAAGTGACTTGCAAGGTTTGTTCACATGATTACAGGCAAGAGAAGCTTTGAAGTACCCAGGCTGTTAAATTCCAGTAAATATGTTACTGCATATTTTAGAAAGAGCTCCTTACCACACGGTTCACAATTACTGTGTCCATTTCAGCATTAAAAAGGTACCTAGGAAAAGAAAATGTGTTTAAGTACAAAAAAAATCAGAATACAACATTTAGACTGAATAATTAATACCATTTTATGTTATGCAACCATGTATTTTAATCATCAACGATGACTGAGGCTACAAATTCATGTTTATTTACAAGGATGCATTTCTTAAGTCACCATTTAAAGTGGGAGGTCTTAGTAAGCAAAAGATAAAAATGTGTTGTGCTACATGGACATACTGAAGATACGAGTTAAATGTCCAAGACCATTCTTCAACTCTCTAGGCAAAAAGACAGTGGTTGTTTAGGCAAAACAAAGAAAGAACTATACTACTCTCTCTGTATCTATCATTTTAAATATCAGTAAATGTACCAGTTAGTCTAAAAAAACAAAGTACAAATCTACTACGCTCACAACACACTAAAAGTTTGCATTATGAGTTTACATAACTAATGTGAACTAACATAACTAACATAGGTCTGCTTCATAATGCTGATTTCGCAGAAATACTCCCAGAAAGCATGTTTTATACCAAAAGGTAACATTTTCTCACCTCATCTTTACCAGTGAGGACACTTCCTTCTGCTTCACATAGTTCTACTCCCTCTCAAGTTTCATCATGTTCTTACATAATTATTGGACTACTGAAAAATATTTTAATACAAATAATCCAGTTTCCTTTCAAGAACTTTTCCATTAGTGTGCTTAATAGTTTAAGCAGAAATACAGCCCAAAACATTTTGCTCTCCTCAGGCATGTAATACAACCAAAAGTGAGCTTCATATAGCTTCCTATTCTAACACAGTTGCACCACAAAGTTTACATAACATTTAAAAAAAAAAAATTGTATCATGATTCTGCAGTAAGTAATGTATCTTCTTGTATTTCTGCATTGGCATGAGGCATTACTTCATATAAGCATAGCTTAATCATGCTTTCCGACAATAACTGTGCGAGCAACCAAAGGAAGCAGTTTCAGTCTGTTCTAGCTAAATGTCACACCCCAGGTGGAGGTTGCTGCTTCTCCAGAGCTGCCAATGAAGCTGCTCATGAAGCCACTTCCTAACTCAACTTGATCAGTCTGTACCTGACTAATTTAAACAGTAACTTGGCAAAGGGACTAGGGGTTCTTCTGGGAATGTAAAGTCTGGTACCAAGAAAAGTGGTCAGAAGCTTAGGGCAGGATGACAACTGTAGTCATAACTACCACAGACACAGTTAGAAGAAAACATATTATCAAGATTCAAATTCAACTTAGCTATATTTTGCTTTCATAGGACTGTTTCACCAATCGATGATTTTATTTTGAAAAGTGACTAACGTCACTAAGGTAATCCCCAGCTAATAGTAAGAACTTTACGGGGGACTTAATACAGTGTATGAGTGACTTAGGATCTGAATATGCCTCAGGATGATTTCCACAATGAATATTTGAAAAGAATACACGAAAGAAATTCACTTAAAAGTCCATTCTTTAAACATTCCCCAAGGAATTTCTGTCAGTAAAACATGGAGAATGTTAAGCAATAATAGCTAAACTTCTGTAAACCAAGAAAGAAACTCCTCTTCTAAGGTTGTCTTTACCTGAGCTGGATAGACTTCAATTCATAATTGAAAGGTTTATTTATTCAAAATTGAACATGTAAAACTCTTAACAGCAGTTTTAAAATACCTTACAGGCCTCAACGTTCTCCTTCTTTTGTTTTCATCACTCATTTGAAAAATATTCCATGTTGGTCTGTTTATTCCCTAATGGATCAACCAGGAAACAGTAAGTTTACAGTGAATCCACTTTTCTTGTTTTTTTTTTACTTTTTGTTGTTGGTGGTTGGTTGTTTGCTTGGGGTTTTTTGTTTTCCTCTAAGTTATCCTGCATATTGCTACCTATCTAGACCTGGCACACTTTTATTTAGTACTCTCTATACCTTATTCACATCTGTCAACAAAAAATGCACATCGCAGTCACACACCAAGGCACAAGTCACAAAACTCACAGAAGAAGTAAAAGAAATGATATTTATATGTCATTTCAATAGTCAGGGGAGAAAAAGTATCCCAGTCCCTCTTTCTAAAAATAATGCTTCATATAGGTGTCATCTCTGTATTTCACTGGAGTTATCAAAAGAAAAAAAGTTGTCATTTATGGAAGTTCCCTCCTGCTATTGAAATAAAATGATGTGCTTTAAATCACAGTTCAGTTCTTCCATACCTTTCTTCTATGAAAATCACTCATACATGTAGGGAAATAGGAAAAGCCCAGTTTTATTAACCCGCCATCAACCCATTTGTTCTACACAAATAACACACATAAACTCTCTTCTAGTCATCTCTTCCTATCAAAAATGGATTGAAAATATTTACTGTGTCTTAAAAAAAACCCAACCAAACGAACAAAGAAAAAGAGCAAAAAAGAACAAAACCAGCTACTCCTGCCACCCATAGCAATGATGAGCTGATAAATAACTTCACCATATTGTCTTGTCAGGCATATCTAATGCAGATAAAGAAGTCTCTAATTAGGGCATTAATTCCACACTGCAGTGCAGTTGCAATGCAAACTCCCTTTCACTGACAGGTGCAATATGTGGGTGCAAATTTCTTGGCATCAGCAATCTACTCTTTTGCATTTACATTGCTAAGCAACATCATTACTTTGATTGACTTATGTACAGTACTACACTTTCACCTCTCAGATACATAAAGCAAAGATTGATTCCAATTTCAGTGCCACTGTTTTAAACAGATGTAGTTCCAATGAATTGGGTGCACTTACTCCTAATTTACCGTCATGGAAGAAAAATAATTTTCTTGATTACCGTACTGTGTAGAAAGCTCTAACTCTTTTGGACAGAATAAACTTATACTGGCCTAAAACTCGCGTGACAGTCAGGGGCATAGTTACATGTATTTTTCCACAAGAAGATGGCAGCTGCCCTCTAAGTGTAATGCGAGTTAACTAGGAAAAGGTGATTGACTGATGCTGAGGTTAATTGCTTGTTGGCATGCTAGAAAGCCTATGCTAACAAGTGCTGCTTATAACTAACAAGTGCCAATTATTTTCTAGTACACATTCTATTATGCTAGGCGCTATCCAAACATCCAGAAAAGTCCAGGCATCCCTGCCCAGATCAGATAAGTTAATGATTTAAGAAAATTAGGCAAGGTACTGATGAAAATGGGTCAGTACGTGTTGCTTATCACAGATGTACAACTCTTCATATAATGCTATAACACAGAAATCTTTTGTTCAAGTTATCAATGCACTGAACATATATTCATAATGAAAGTGTAAATAGTTGTCTGATTATAAAATTTTTTCTCTGTTGCTGACCAAAACTTTACACTAACAGAAAATGCTTATTATGTCTTATAGAAGCCAGGGAAATATTTCAAAAGCCTGGTACTTTAGTCCTGTTTCCACATCTACTATGAACAAAAGAAAAATTTTATATATAATTGGTGACCAACTGTTATGTACAAGCCTGACAAAACTTCCCACCTAATAGGTAGATTATTATGTAAAATATTGCCTAATATTTGTATAATGCATTCACCTGGTTTGAAAATATGCTGACAGAACTAGAATGCATAACGTGATCCATTGTTAAATTGATATTAAATTCATAATTTTGTTCCTGAAGCATCAGTAAATACCAATTTTAATTGCATTAATAAAATATGAATTATAAAAGTAGAATTGCAGTGACTAATATAGATTTTCACTATGATAATAATTATTTAAAATAAGATTAAAAAGTAACAGCTCCTAAAGAAAGAGGAAGTTAATGTACCAAAAATAATAATGCAAAGCCAGCCTGCCCCCTGCCCCCTCTTCCTAGACAAGCCATCTACCTTGTATCAGTCGGAATAAAACAGGGAAAGTTGGCCTGAGTAAAAAACTTACCAGTCTTTCAGGCTTTCTTCGCAAGAAATATTACAGTGCTTGGTAAAACTGCATGTTTATCTGTTACTCCTTGTCTAATTTCAAACTAAACATATGTAATGGCATAGCAATGTAGTAGCAAAGTTGAAAGCCTTTGGAAATGCACTAAATGTGAATGCTAGGAATTTTAACTTAAGATGCAGAATGGGTCAAATATGCTGGTAATCTGTTGGAATAGGTAAAAAGTGCCTAAACTGCGGTTTGATCTCTCCCAGTCCTGCAGTGCAGAGAGCATTTCAGCATACCAGTATCCCAAGAATTCAAAAGAATGAAACAAAACTTCTCTAACGGTATGGTTTGTTCAGTAGGCATGGGCGCTCAGCACAGGGTTGGGCGAGGTGACCGTAAAAATGAAAATATTTAAGAAAAGCTAAAAACATTAAAATTGCATTTCAAATATTGCTTTCGTATTACTAGACTGTTATAGAATAGATATGTACATTTCTGTACCCATCAAACACTTAATAAAAGATAGCTCCTCTAGGCAATTTGCAAACTATAGTTTCATCTAGATATATGTCAGTGTAAATCAGGAACCTTCAGTTCTCAGTTTTTCTAAACAAGTATGCCATAATCTTTCCTAGCCCTGCTTCCGTCAGACCCTCATAAATCTACCACGTTGCTCTGTCTCCTCAGAATGCAGTCAAATTCACAAATATTTTAAAGGTATAGTGAAATACACATATAGCAAGTCTATCATCATAGAAGGAGTTAGTAATTTCCTTCACCTGCAGTATATATTTCATTTTAACACATCTTTAATAGACACCAACTAATCATGTTTAAAGGCTACCTCTTTATTATTGCCCTTTATCCATAAACTGCTCTTTTTGCTGACCTTAATATATAAGGTAAAGGTAGGCAATTGTTCGATATAAATGCTTACATATATGATTTTGATTTTAATATGAGTAAAGTAGAACTAGTTGGGCTGGACATAGCTAAATTTTGTTAATTTTCAAGTGCCATTGTTGAATATGTATTTTTTTGTTCGAAATCACCTAATACGCTCAGAAATACCAATGACCATAAACTCAATGTCTTCTTTTTTTCTATATCCTGTATTTTGTAAAAGAATAAAAACATAATGATACTTGTAATTTCAGATCTTTTAAGAATAAAGTACTATGTGAAATTTATAATATAAAAATTCCCCTTTCCTGGAATTACAGTTTTGTATTTATTGAATGCGTTCACAGGCTCCCTTAGGATGTGAAATGTATGGAAATATATGTGCATTACTAAGGAAAGAAGTAAATTTATTCTTTCCCCACATCGTGCTCTTCTTTGCAGTAGAGGTTTTTAATTCAACACAGAGCTAGAATGAGATGGAGCCAATTTCCTGGTCTATATGTGTGACAAATGCTAAAAGTGGCACGAGATTAACAAATTAGTTTATGTATATATCTTTAAAGATTTTTGACTATGTCCCAAATCAAAATGCATGCCTATTTGAAATGAAGATTTCTTTATAGTTAAGTATTAAGCAGGAGTCTTATAAATTCTTGTAGTTTTAGGATGGAATGATGCAGTGTATGACAACTGAAGAATAGCAACCCGAAAAAAAAAAAGTGTAAGAAGGTTTTTATGGCACATCATTCTAATAAGAACAACTTCCATTGGTATAAATTATATATTGAATGATAAAATCTGATATTTTAATAAGAAATTTGCTTTGAAAAAGTTAATTATTTCAGTACACAGATATTTCTCTTAAGCATGAATATTGACACTGTATTAACTATCAAAATATGAAATTCTTTCTTGTTAAGCCATATGTCAGAAGCTTTTTTCAAAAATGAGTAGGGACAGATCTACAGTATAGACATGTGTGTCATTATAGAAAGGTTTCTTTATGATGGTTTGAAATAAAGAGTATGGAACTTGACCTTTTCAGCTGACATAGTAATCACCTACTTGATGTAATCCAGATATCTAACACCAAACAATAAAAACATCTGTGACAACAAAACCATATAAAGCTTGTGGAATTATTTAATTTTTTTTAAGAAAAGATAGCAATATTTAATAATCAGATAAGCCTGGATTGGTTCTTCTTACACAAAAACTTTTGTGCTTTGCAAATGCTAGTTTTAAAGGGCTATTAACTTCGAAGTGAAAGCTTTTTAAGCTTGCATGCATGTGTTTTGGAGTTACCTCATTCATTCTGCTTTTAGGACCTTGTCATAGTCCACCTGTTTTGCTTTTGCTTAAATTACATCAAAATAATAGCTTTCTTTAGAGAAAAAAAAAAATCCTACGTTTCTACTGACTGCATCTAAACATGATAATATGTTTAAAATTGAAGAGGAGCCATATTCAGGTTGCATGTCTCAGTCACCCAATCTCCCTTTCACATATCTGTTCATGTTGACAGACTATGTCATAATACATCAACAGAGAGATCAGCATAGAAGAACAAAAATTCATCGCCTGACAGCAAGAGGAAAACTGATTTCTACTATTAAATTAGCAAAAATATACCAATACTTCACTACCAATAAAGACACCATGGCTAAAAACATTCACCATATTATAAATCTGAATGAGCACCGGGAATTTTTTGCTTCAATAATCTTTAAACACAAAAATAAAAGCAGGAGGGTGAGGGGGAAAGAGGGTGGACTCAAGGATGTCAACATCTTAACAAGTAAAGAATTGATTTCTACCAAACTATGCCATTCCATTTTGGTTTTGTTAGTCTTTTAAATATTAGTTCTAAATATTCATTTAATTGGAGAGCACTGAACATCATTTTTGCAGGATCCATTTCTGACAGAGGCTCTTACAAGGTCAAGGAGATGTGTGGAAAATGCTCTGTGTCAATAGAGTGCATCGGCTTCTTTATGTCTGAGAATTTCTACTCATGTAAAAAGTATTCCAGCTCTCTCATTGCTAGATATAATTTTAATATACTGTATTGAGCAGTGGTGTATCGCTAGGAATTTAACAATACCTGGAATAAATAATGTCTTTTTGCAGCCTGGGGCAACGTCTGCCACTTATGCATTAATTCTGCCCCTGTTTGAACACTCTACAACATATGCACTTCTCTTTTGTCTGTTATCCTAGAGTTGTGTTATTCCCAAATATTGACATCATCTACTTTTATCAGCACTAACTGCTCTGAAGCTTCCTAGCCTCATGCTCAGCTCTATTTCTTTCTATTGATTATCTTCCTCACTCCAGCAGGTAGCTAGCCAGCGAGGCTGTCCTGAGAAATAGCTTCCAATGACTTTATACGCACAATTTACACGGAATTGTTTAAAGAAGATATTAGCCTCAATACAAATCAGTGAACCTCATTTAGTCAATACTGCACAATTCAGCTGTTGGCACCCTGTCACATATTAGTCTTTAAAGTCAACTACCATACCCAATCTGCACATTAGCTATAGTATTTAGTTTCATATTAAAATGAGGGTAGTTTTTCACTTTTCTTTTTGAAATCTATTCAATATACTTTCTACATCACCTCATTGAACCATATGATAGCAATATAATTTTAAGTATAAAAACCTGAGATTAAATGCTTGATTTTTGACAGTGTTCTTAAATATAATAAATTCAAAGGGAAATACTGTTAAGTTAAAATGGAGTGTTTTTCATTAAGTCCAATCAAATGGTAGACAACAAAGGATCTTTTATTTGAGAATATGAAGTGAAAATGAAAACCAGAAAACCTTTACTAAGAAAAGGTCTAGCTAAATTATGTTGGAAGGAGGTCTCCAGATTGAACCTGGGTGTTTCTTTTGCTAAGAATGAATTAAAGTAAGATGCACTATGGGAGAACAGCATACAAAGAAGGAAAACCTAGTGCTTTACAAAAATGAAAACAGGGCCTAAATACAGTTAAGTTAGAATAAAAGCTACAAAGAAAAATCAAATATTAAAAAAAAAATCCCTACTGTAGCATCTAAATTATTCAAGGAAATTTGGGGAACTTTTTTACCTCTTTTGCATTCCACAGCAGCACTCTAAAATCTTAGCTGGATGTTTATATGAAAATAATCTTTTCCTTTTAGCCTACCAGAATATGATCTATACTACGATTTAGTCAACAGATAAAAGATAGAAGAAAATAAGAGTATATGTGCTTATGCCTGAATATGTCACTTGAGAAATAAGATAGCTGTTCTCTTTTTTTTTGGTCTGTATTAGATGCACTTGTTTTACTGTATTTAGCATATCCATAGTGTTTATACTAAAGTTTCCATGTGCATCCTTCAGCAGCAGGATAAAAATAGACATTGTTCCTAACTGTTGGAAGAAAAATAATTGGTTTTGCTGTATTTGGCAAAGAAATATTTACACCTTTCCTCTAACATGTTGTTCTTATAAAGAGAAAATGCATAGACAACCTGCAAGGATTCGTGGCTATTATCTTTTGCAGGAGGCAGAAAAAAAAAGAAAAAGAAAAAAAAAAAAAGAGGTCTGGGAGTAAAAAGACAAAAATAATAATAAAAAAAAGACCAAAAATGAGACAATAAAACAGAAATCCCCACCTCATGATATGTGATCAATATTCTAGAAAATGCAAAGGAAAAAATGCAGAATCCTTTTAAGTCCTGATGAGCAGTCCTCTGGACTTAGCAATACATGTCTAAGTGCTTTCAAGAGAAGGTAAAAATTATCTACCTAATTAGCCACTGAGAATATTGGTACTGGACAATAAGCTTTATTCTAAATGTTGGTAATTTGAATATAAAAACTAGAAGCATTTTGCATGACCTCTGCTCCATGCTCTTTTGCCTTTAAAGCTCAGTGAGCAGTAGCTGAGGTTCTGAACCCAAGGCAGGAGAGAGATGCTAAAGATGACCAGTCTGGCCTTCCTGATACATCTTCATATGCACACATACTCTCTGCCACTCACATACACACATTTATCTCAAACTGATGCTCATAGAAAAGCTTTCCCCTTCTCTAAGCTTCTACAAGAAACATTTCAGAAACCAAAGGGAAAAAAAAAAGGCAGTGAGGACAGAAATAGCTGCATATTCAGGCAGCAAAAAGGCAGGTGTGGTATGGGAATTCCTAATGTTCTTGCCTGCTGCTCTGCTTTTGCTGTTGAAGGATTTGAGGGCTATTTTCATGAGTCTAAATATGTTTATAGTAAGTCCACTTGAAAAGAGAAATCTTCCAGATACTGTTTTAGTCTATTTGCTTGAGTAGATCTGCTTATTTAAACTAAAAGTTAGACTGTCCTTCAACTGCTGTCTTCTGTTCATGTGCCCACCCATTAACTATTATTTCCCTACAATTACATTAGTATTTACTAAAGTAGATGCAAATCCTTTGCTTATTTATTATAGAAACTATTTCTTGGGAAATCTTACAAAATATTTATATGCAGTCAGTACTTAAATATGTTATAATAGTTTTTCTGTAACATTTCCTTGATAGAATGTTAGTTCTTACTTCAGTCATGTCCTTTAAGGATTGATAGATGAAATTGTAATTGGAAATACAGTTAATTCAAAGTTCATTTCTAAAAATCCTGGTCTTTTAAAGTTAACTCTGTGTTATATGTAATGAATATTCTTGATAAGTGTAGTGACATAGGAAATAAGCACATACTGAGTAATACGTTTTGGGGAAGATATAACATATAGAGTAAAACAACATATGCATTCTCAACATTTACAAAGCCAGGTTGATGTAGCTGTTTTCTTAAGGCAATAAAAATATTTTAACGATTATTACCTGTGTCTCCTTTCATTGTGACAGAAAAAAAAACTACAAAATTTCTTATTTATGCTCATTTTTAGAGACAGATGGATTTACAATGTGCTTAAGTTAAGCTATAGTGATCTCTTTTTTTCCATACTATCTTAAAATGGTAACTGGGTTTAAAAAAAAACAACACCTAGGAAGTAGATTAGTATTATTTAATATTTAGGAGAAACAACAACTTTTCCACCAGAAACTAGAAAGCACTTTTAGCCCAAACAATTATCAGTTTCATTCTTTAATGCAGATATTTATACTTGCAGATCTCAGGATTTCTTTAAAATAGGTCCTTGCTGCACACAAAGGTGCACATGAATAATTTACACTCACCTTTCTTTAGCCATTTATGTTGAGAATATACTATTAAAAATATCTATTAGGGAAATAATATTAATTGAATAACATTGTCTTCCCTCTATAAGTAATATGATTAAAATAAATTGTGTTATTTATCAGTAGACATTACTAGTTTCTCTTGATTAGCTTTTGATTAACGCTCAGAAATTTAAACTCAGACATACTTAGCCTCTAATTTTTAGACAGATGTCAGTCAGCATTAGTGCATCAATTTTTCATCAGAAAATAGAAATGCACGTTAAAACAACTTTAACAAACATGGAATCTCTACATGGAACCATATTATCAATGCTAATTTTATCCTTAAGATAAGCATTAACTGGGAAGAAGAGGAGAATGAAACTGTTTATAGAACATGTGAATCTAAACTGGAGGTAAAACTACCTACTTTGCTTTGCATTCTCCTTCTTCAGTCTCACAGTTGTTTACGTAGTACATGGAAATATTATAAAACTATTGAAGATAGTTTGAATAAAGATGTTCTCCCGACATGACTAGCTTGGGATACGTGATTCAGTATAACTATCCAGGAACCAGTGACTGTGTGCCAATGTTTTAAAAACATGTATGTAGCATGTTCTTTGTGTGTGTTTGCATGCTTATATATGCCACATTTCATCACTACTGAGTGTGTGCCTTTGTGTCTGTGTTTATAGTCCAGTGGAAAAAGCAAGAGTGAGGTGTGAGGGTGGAAATGAAGCTCTTTTGGAAGAGCACTACTTGACCAAAGTCCTGCCCTCCAGTTCGAGAGAGAAGGATGGGAAGGGGCACTATAAGGGGCACCGCAAGAAAGGTCCAATACTACAGCCCACTGAAGTCACTTGAAGTTACCAAATGTGTTCTAAATGAAAGAAGAAAATACAGTGCTTAGATTCCTTTGAGCCATATTAAAGGAATCACAGCTCCACAAATCAGGCTTACAAATAAGGCTACCTTTTGGGGGTTGAAGTTAAGTGGCAAACCAGATGCACATTTCACTGCCATTCTAAAGATAATTCTAAAACGATGCTCAGCTGGTGCAATATGTTTGTGTTCATAAGATGAAGTGAAATTTAAATTTTAGAAAGGGGGAAAGGTTTTGAAGAGTTTTGAGGGAGGCCTATTTATCTTCCACCTAATTTAAAAATTAGTCTTGGCTGTTTTCTCACTCCATCAGTCCTTGAATCAAAATTTCAAATCAGAATCTATTATTTTCTTAGCCATGTTAAGCAGCATTAAGTAGAGGGAATGGATTTTATTTACATTAAGGAACAAATACTACAATTTTCACACAGGAAAAACACTCTTTAGAGTCAATAGCAATTTATGCAATTTATATTTCAAAAAAAACCCAAACCAACCAAACAAAAAAACTCCACACAAATGAGCTTTGATTTTTCAACATTATTGAATACCTTTTCTTATACTACATTTCACCGCATTTCAGAAACACACGAGAACAGAGCACAACTTGCCGTGCCAGTGTTCCTTCTCTCCTTTTCTCTCCCTCTCACTTATACCATTTTGATTTTAAATTTGCTGGAGCCCATTTAATTTATAAATAACCTTAAACTGTTGAACTGTTCGCTAGCTTATTTGAACAGGAGACAATGTTATTGAAACTAATCTAGTTAACAAGGTAATTAGCTTGTGCAATATTCTTCAGAAGGCTGGAAACCAACAGTTCATCACTGCACTGTACAAATAGCAGGAGCAATGTTAAGCCTCTGCTTAAGGGTGGTTCTATCAAAACTCACAGGTCACATTACCAACAAAGGTGTTGTTTTTAAAAAGTATCTAAGGGCCATCTAAAACTGATTAATTCGCTCGAACTGAAAGGATGAAAATATTTTCCAACAGTAACCCACTGTAAAAACATAGGCTACTGCTGGTGTTGAAAAGATGGGCTGGAACCACAAAAACCCTTTTTATTGCTTCCACAAAAGGCTTTGGGCCTAATTATTTTTAAGTATAATCCAGCCAACATCTTCTCATGCTTAGCTGCACTGAGTGACACTATTTGTGATGCCCAGTCTGCTGAAACTGAGCAGGTTGCTGTCAGTTTAAAAATGACTATAATAAAAGTGACCATGAAGATGGATCTTGTGATTTTGCGTTTCTAATCAGTCATCTGTGAAGAACACTTTTGCTTTGATTCAGCAGACTGGTGACAGCCATGATTGATAGTGCATGAGGATGAAAAAAGGTTATTAACTGTCTTCCTATTAAACTCAATGTATTACCCCTCTAGGTGCATCTCATACTTTAACTTAAAGTACTTACTCAGGTAAGGTCAAGAATGAACTCTCTAAACACAGTATCCATCCTGTTTTAGATGAACCAGGAACTCTAATGTTAAATTTTGCATGTTCAGCATTATAGCATATCTGAATCCTTCTACCTTAATCACTGTGCCAAAAGCAAAAACTGAGCAGACCTTTGTATGCTTCTAAACATATAACTCCATACAAATATTTTTGTGTGGAAAAGGGACAAATCAGGTGCTTCGTGTGTTGTCACATACGCACACACATGCACACACATGTTTTACTTATTAAAATAGTCTCAAAATAAAAATTTGAATAAAGTTAACCCAAAAAAAAAAGATTAAACAGGGATATGAATTTTCTGGGATGCTCAAGAATAAATCTTACACAGAAAACAGCATTTTACCTGCTGGTAGTTAACTTTATTATTAACTTGATCAAGTTTGATTTAATAATTTATGAAGGTTTCCCATTAAAAAGAAAACCCAAATGGTTTAGCATAAATGTAGAAGTATCTATTTGTTGCCTTACAACATATTTTACTTTTAGTTTTTATTTCCTTTTTGTTTTTATTTTCTGATGATTATCTTCTCAATCAATACTCACAACTATCTGCTGAAAGAGAAAGGACAATAGCACATATATTCATTTTCAAAATAATTATTTGGTGGAAATACTGATTCTTAGGGTACTTCTAATTTCTAAGGATGTCTCTGTGAAGAGAAAGTTTTAACGGGGTTTAAGCAGAAAAAGAGTGAAATATGTTTTCTGTGTTCATTTTTATTTCGTCCTGACACCAGAAATGAACTGAAAGTGGAAAGTTGTCCACTTTCGATTGTGTACACAGGCTAGCATCTTTTTAAATTAATGAGTTTATTTGGGGAGTAAATTTTTTTTAAAAAGTTTTCATCTTTTGGAATTAGATGTTTTACAAACACTTCATAATCAGTAGCATTCAGATGCTCTTTGAATTTGTTTATGTATATCCTGAATTACAATCATTTTCTGTCAAAAATAAGTAGACTAAGAGATCAAAAATCTTATGACTAACTACAGTGTGCAGACTGTTATCTGAAGGAATGTACAGACACACTTGTTTAAAACAAGCTCTTTAATATTCTATATAAGATCTCCCCACAAAATACATACATTCCATATTTGTTTCTCACAGTATTAAAACATACGTTTAAATTTAGTTTTATAATACTCCTTCATTTCCTCTTAAATTACATCAAGAATATTTCTTGCTCTCAGTAACATAATTTCAGAAGGAAGCAGGAATATTATACCAAGCTAGATCATTTTGGAGAAAGAAGGAAAAAGTGTATCTCTATCTCTACTACTCTATAATGTATTGTCACGCACAAAGTCTGCAGCATAAGTAGATATTGTAATTTTTTCAAGGTGGTGTTGAATTTCAGTAGTCCCTGTTATTTTTAAACAATTTTTTAAAAAACATTCATAGTGGGTTAAAAAGAATTCAGAATAAATATAATCTACCTAATATGATGATGCTATCTTACAAAACAAAACAAAAAAATTAAACAATCCTCTGTAGCATCTTTATTTCTGGAAAGTGTGTTCCTTTCAGGTGTGGACTTGGGAATAGGCACCAATTTTCCCTTCAGTAACATTTCTGCTTTATAATAAATTGCAATCCTGTTGTAGCCCCGTGTGGATTTACAACTGGCAGGCTTTTTCTCTGACAATTTGGGGTCACCGTGGATATAGGTGAACAATAATTTCAGAGGTGATGGAGATATTGACAGAATTTAGCACTCTAAGTTCCTAGGCAAATATTTGTAAAATGTACACCCCTAAACTGTGGTATAACAATAAGACTTCTGGATTATGTTGTTTGCCTTGTTTGTGCATTGTATTTTCTTCTAAACTATCAAAAATATTAATTTCTATTTGTGCCCGTGTCAATACTATGAAACGTTTAAAGTAAAAGCTAACATTCCTCCCTCAAGCACATTTAAGCAAAGAAGAAAGTTACAGGTATTAGAGGTTTAGCAAAAAAAACCCCACATAGCATGCTTTTAGCAAACCAGAATTATATAACAACATTTGTATTGGATATCCTTATGGGTGCCTGAAACAGGTAAAACCATGTTATCAGACTTCACACTGAACAGAGGTCCTCACAGTAGTGAGAGTTTCTGACAACGGGCCAGATCTACACTTACTCACTCAAGAAGGGACAGGCAGGATCGAGCCCCCGCTGTTCACTTCACGTGTGTAACCTATAGAGAAGAAGTAAGTCTAAACATAACTCCATCCATGTGTAAAATAGCCAAAATGTTTCAGTTAGTATGGAAGAAATTGATGAACTAGATTTCTTCCTCCAGCTTCTTTAAAAGAATTATCAAAAGAACAAAACAGAAGATCCCAATTAATGAAACAAAGGACAGTTTAGGATCATTTAACCTGGAACAATCATTTCCTCGGGTTAAGGTTTATCCAAAACCCAGACCAAGTCTGAAACATTAATTCTAGTGGTACCCTCCGAAATCCTGCTTTATTCCAGCACTCAGTACACACATGAAAGCAAAACCTGAGATAAACTGCAGGCTAAGTGCATGTGGCCCAACCAGGACCATACAAAGGCGACACACGTAGCATGTGTCACAGCCAGCAGCACATGAGTGACTTCGCCAGGGGGGGATCCCTCATCTAGATCCCACTCCAGACAATCAGGGCACAACATGGGAAAAGGCCAAATAAAAAAGAAGGAAAGAGAGGAAGATGGAGGGGGGAGCTCCAAGAGGGGCAAGGGGAAAAAAAGAAAATAATAAGAACTAGACCCCAACCCCCACCTCCTGCCCCAGACAAACGAGGGCAGGTAGACGGGCTGGGAAAGCCGGCCACCTCCTGCGGAGGGGATGCTGCTGCTGCCGCCGCCAGCGGGGAGCCCGCAGCGCAGCCCGCACCGCTCGGGGCGCGCTGATCCCGCCGCTGCGGAGCGGAGCGGAGCGGAGCCTCCGCACCTGCCGGGCCCGCCGAGGGGCCGCGCCCCCGCCCCGCCTGCCCCGGGCCGCCCCCGCCGGAGGCGTCGCTGCTCCCCTCGGCCCGGAGGGGCCCCGGCGGAGCGCTGCGCCCTGGGCCGGTCCCCCCGCGGCCGCCAGAGCCCCGGCTGCGCGGCTCGGGGGCGCTGCCCGGCGGCGGCGCGGAGCGGCCGCTGAGGAGGCTCCGCGGAGCTCCGGGCACCGGCCGCGCCGGGCCCCGCAGACACCGCGCGGTGGGAAGAGCGAGGCTGGTAATGAATTCCAGCAGAGAGCTGGAGAGGAAGCATTTTTCAGGGATCTGCCATATTTAACATTGACCACACTAAAGATGTTATTAGCAACGGGGAGGTGTACGGGGGGGGGGGGGGGGGGGGTGGGTGGGGAACGCCGGCGGGAGGGCAACGAGAGATGCGATAAGGAAAAATAGATAATGACACATAATCCAAACCAGAAGTTTGAAACCAAGTTACTTCGCTGAAAAGAGCCACAAACTCAACTTTTTTTTTTTTTTTTTTTTTTTCCTAAATAGGCTGGGACTGAAAGACAGGGAGATAAACTTGTTAAGGAAAGAAATATCCCCCTACCAACCGGGTAAATAAGATAGCTGAAGTGAAACCATGAAAGAGATGGGGGTAGGGAAATGCAAAGGACGTACTACTCTTTAGAAACCCCAAAGGAAATTGTAAAGTAGGAAATGAAAAGGAGGAGGAGAAACATTTCTGTTGTAAACTAGAGGGAATGAAGATTAGCGGGAGAAAAGGAGGGAAATAGCTGCAGAAAGTCTGAAGTAAAGCACCACTGAAGATTAGCCAAGGTATAAAATATTCCAACTGTGGAAAGAGCATGGTGCGCTCATCCCTTCAGCATGGGTGTGTGAAAGGGAAATGAGTAGGGATAATTACAAATATAGCACATGTCCGGAGGAACCAATCCAAAATAAGAGATAAATTTGGCTGGTGAAGACAGATAGGAAAAAGGCTGGAAGAAAACTTAGGAATACTAATACCTGAGAGGAGAGGAAGAGAATTAGAGAAGAAAAAAGGCTCCAAGAGTACAGGGAAACTTAGGGAACCAGCTGGATAGGGAGGAAACAGCTACGGCAGAGATGGGAAGACAGAATGAAAGTGAGACAGAAAGAGAATGGGAGAGAGATTAAGGGGAGCAAATAAACCTGGGAGAGGGAACAGTTGGAGCGGATGGGAAGAAGGAAAGCGGGAGCGGAAAACTAGGAGAGACTGAAGGAGGGACGGAGGGAGGGATGCGGAGACAGAAGGAAGGAGACAGAGGGAGGAGACAAGACTGAAGTCTTCCAGCCTGGGGAAGGTGCAGCGCTGAGTGAGAGAGAGCTCACTCTGAGGGTTAGGTTAGATTTCCAGAGCTCTTAGAGCTCATCGACCAGCCCGCTGGAGTCACTATTCAACCCGAGTCCCAAACACACGCCTCACTAACTACTTTACAGCCACTTTCATTGATTTTCTTTATCAAATAAACATAATACCCGTTACAGCAACACTTCCTCTTCGCGCAGCTAGAATGCCACAAGCTCTGATTGCTGCATTTTTCCGGCTTACAGTTCCCCACCCTCCACCCCTAAATAAATTGTGTTCTTTCACTTAAATGGTCTAAGACATTATTGCCTGCAGAATTTTTCTGTAATCTGGAAGGTACGCTGCAAGCTAGGCAAATCGTTTAAATTATAAGGTAAAGAGTCCCCATTCCCGTCGCCCTGGCATGAAGACAAAAATTTTCCCCCACAAATTCAGGGGTAGCTTATATATTTACATACTTATTTCCTGCTAAGTGTTAACTTAAGGGATGATGTCAAAGCGAATGCTCCAGCCTGAAAAAATGCAGGAAAAAAAACCACGCAATTTTAGCACATGCATCTAAACTATCACTTGATCTAAGCATTTCAGCCACAAAACTCAATTTTATTTTAAAAATCCCCTAAAAGTAGCCCCCTTCAAAAGCTGGTTTTGAACCAGGCTCTTCCATATATGTCAAAGGGCTGTTGAATTATTCATTATTATAATTACTATCATCATTGTCATTATCCCTTTCCATGTGGAAATAATTTTATTATCGTAATTTGATATCTGAAGAATTTCCTGTTAGTCGTTTGATAACCATTTTTTTCTACTGAAAAGTTTTGTTTATAAATGAGAGAAAAATATTTTAAGTGCTTTTATGTTTACTATAGATTTCCGTTTATCTAATCGATCGGAATGCCAATAAATCGATTAAAGGTTTAGTGTTTTACAAACAACCATTTTGTGCTTTTTGATTTTACGTTCGGAATGATTTTAATAAAGCTAATATCTTCTCTGAGTGTTTGTTCACCCCAAACTTAATATTCCATCATTTCTATTATTTACAATTGCAATTTAAAGTGTTTTTAATGAGAAAAATAAACACAAACAAAATAAGGAAATAATCTGATTAAATTACTTTGTGCCTGTGGTTAACATATTTAGGCAAAGCCCTTAAAAATCTTGGTGAATTATATGCGATCATACAGTGATTGCGGAATATTAAATTAAACTTAGATAAATCCGCATTGAAGGAGGCAGCACCCAATCCTGAATTTATTTCCCATTTTCTATAACAGCATCACTGCGCTCCTCTCTTTGCAATGACAATGTGCCAAATCTAGGCATTTTGAAAACATTTTCCATATGCTTTAACTGGAGACTGATAGACAAAGAAGAAAAGGAGATGGTCTTTTTTCTCTTGAGGTATATTTCCTTTAACTTTTCCTCCAACCTTTTCTGATCTTCATCATTTTTTTAAACAAAACTTTGAATATCATTAGGACCTTTTTTTTTTTATCTTTTACTGTTTGTTGGGGTTTTTTTCCTTATCGCATAATCAATTCCTGAATTGTGGAGTTTCAGTTACGCTATAATGCAGGACTATAGAACTGTCATTTCTATACCTTGGCGGACAACATTTTGGGGAGAAAGCATTGATTCATTTAGTTTTCGCTTGCTGCTTTTTGTAATTAAAGATGGTTTTAATTATACTCTTTTTTTTTTTTGTAAGTCAGATCAGATGTGCTGCTTGCTTGCTTGCTGGAAGGTTTTTTTCTTTTAACGGTGCTTTTAATTTATGTGTAGTTTTTACGGATAACACAGAGGTGGTGGCTTTTATTTAGCTGTAAAATCCACACGTTTTCTTTGAAAACTTGGCTCCTTGGGCGAAAATAACTTTTTCTGGTTGCTTTATAATCGCTGTTTGTCGCAGAGGTAGTTTAGCATATTGTCTACACAACAAAGATTCCTGTTTTATTGGCAGTGTGGATTGCTGGATTTAGGTATAAATATTTCATAACTTTCCTCTTTCTGCAGTAAGATCGGTAGTTTTATTGGCTTTTTCTCCCTTTTTGTCTGTCTTTCTAGCAGAACCGTTTTATTTCTGAAGTCCCTTTTTGTCCTTTTCCAGAATAGAATGTAAAATTTTTCCCTTGGATATATCACTGCTGGAAATATGCTCTTGGGCTTTCTGGAGGGGATGGGGGGAGCGGTGGTAAGCGGTCGTTTTCCTTTATTTGCATAAGAGCTGGTGAAGTGCCTGTGAAGTTGGTGAATTGCTATTGTTTGGGGCTAGTCCTGACTGTTTTTGTTTATAAACACTGGGGTGGTTGCCGGGAGGGGAGGGAGGTCAGAGCACTGTCAAAGCGCTGACCTCTGAAAGCCCAGAGGGCGCCTGGCTCCTTCACCCTCTCCTTTCTCTCTCTCCCTCTCCCTTTTTCTTTCCCTTCCCATCCAAGGCCAGGAGCTCAGGTTCAGGGCATTTAATCCCCGCGATCTGCCCAAGAAAGGAGCTGAAAAAAGGGCTGTTAAGGCTCCGGAGGAAACGCCGGCAGCAGACTCAGACCTGGAAAGCTTTTATTTATAGTAACGTCCGGGTGCGCGTTTTTGTGCGGCTCCAGCCAAAATAACAACAACAACAAAAAGCCAATCGGGAACGGCACCATTTAGCTCAAAATCTCAGCGAGATGTCTATACTATTTGGCTGTGATTTTTCTGTAAGGTCACTGCTCGTTAGACGCACTTTCAGTAGGTGAATGCCAAATCCGGGGCAGTGAGGGCAGAACTGAAATGCAATGTTATTGTCGTTTTATTTCTTTTTCGAACAAAACTTTCCAGGAATCAGATCGGAGATTTTTGTTTTCCTTCCCTCCTCCCTCTTCCCTCGTTCCCGTCCCCGTCCCCCCCCCCAGCCTTTTTAGTGTCTAGTGGAATGTGCTGGGGGGGGGCAGTGTCGTAATTAACATTAGATTTGTATACATGATACCTGAAAACAGAAAAATTATTAATAATAGCCAAACAGTTTGGGTTCAGAGTCAATTTCGTCTCGAGGGGGAAAAAAAAAAAGAAAAGAAAAAGACAAAAAGTACAAGAGATTGCTATCAGGTTTAAGTATGTTTTGAAAAGAAGTTGCTGAGTTAAACAAAAATGTTAGTTAACACACTGCCTTTGTCAAATAGCCCCCGGGAGGAGAAGAGACAACAAAAAGGAGAGGAGGTGGGGGCTGGGGATCTGAAAGTGTCTGTAGCTCAGATAAAGGGTCTGTAACACTGAAATCTTGTAATACCTCGTTTCAAACTGAGCTCATCTATAGACTTAGGGAACGCAGTAAAAAGACATGGATCCCCTTTCCCTTGGGTTGGGGTCTGGGGAGAGGAGAAGGTGGGGGAAGGGAACGCTTATTAGGGAATTATGTCGGTTTATTAAAAAGGGGAGCGGCTATGTCTGTAATTATGCAGATCCCTGTGCCCCTGTGTGTCCGCAGCGCAGATTTAGGGAGTGAAATGAGCTTGACGGAGAGACGTGGTGTAACAGAGCCCGGGTTGGGCTAGGATTTCTTTGTCTATTAAAGAATGGCCAGTCTCCGGCTCTGGCCCCCACCAGTTCTGTCTCGCCCAGGACAATAAGTTTTCCTTGGGGCTGAGGCTGGAGGTGGTGAAGGACGGAAAAGACTGAGGGTTTTTTTTTAAATTTCCCCCTTCCCTTTCTTTGAAATGTAACGTCACTATCAAGAGCTTTTTGTGGTTTCAACAGGAGGCTCAAAAAAATCCCAAAATGTGTAACGGTGCCTGCAGGAGAAGTTCGGAGGAGGTGGGCGGGGGGTCCATCGAGACCAGAGGAGAGGAGATGAGAGGTTAGGCGTGAGTCTTCAGGGGCGATCAGCTGAGCAAGAAAGGGAGGAGAGAGGGGAGTGGGAGCGGGATCCGGGCCGGGCCGGGCCGGGCCGCGCCGCCGGGGAGCCCTCCCGCCGCCCGCCGGGAGCCCCGCACCGCTCCGCAGCCGCGCCGGCGGCCCCGGGTCCTCCGCGCCGGCCGCCCCCAGCCCACGCCGCGCTCCGCTCTTATCACATCCCACAAACCTGCTGCTGCTGCCTCCCGGAATTAACCTTCTTCGATTTTTCCTAGCTACGTGGCGATCCCCGGGTTCCTTCTAAACTGTTAACGTCTCGTAGTGCCTTTTTTTTTTTTTTCCTACACACCCCGCTCCGCTATAGCTACTATTTTTAGGGAGAGAGAAAGCGGGAGAGAGAGAGAGAGAGAAATAGAGTGGAGAATTAAAACGTTAGGAAGGACAGTAAACAGTGGCAGAAGAAACCTTGAAAAATGTGGACTCTCCTCTCGCAATTCCTGCCTTATTATCCTGCTCCTTTGTTCCTTTAGCCGTAACTCAAGAACACCATAAACCTATATCCCCCTCCAAGAAGAGAGAAAGAGAAAAAAACCCTCTACAGCCAAAAAATAATGACTTGACTGTTCTGACGTTTGGTGTTTTGACATTAATGACATTAATGATATTGATGTTTCACTAGGAAAAAAGCACTAGGAATAAAAGGGGGGGGGGAAGTGCGGAGAGGGGGGACGACTTTAAAACTAAATTATCTTCGTTTCCTTATTCTTCTGTGACATTAAGTATACGTGTTTCTGCACTTGAATTTGAAATAGATGTATTGTTCTCAGGTGCTTCTTCATCACATTGTATTTAGTTGTCTTCAGTCTTAGGAAATGTGTTGCCATTCTTCAGGCATGCACTTGAATGGACAATGCACCCTTCTACCTCAGTCCCGTTTCATCTACAATTTAAACCTAAAAGCCCTCTTTCCATCATACTCCTTCAATCTGATAACTGTAAACTGGTTTCAGAGATTCCATTTTCACTCTTTGTTTGCATTTTTTTCCACCTTGTAAACAACGATGCAGAATATCGCTAATTTCCTTATTACCTTCATTGACAGGGCGCAGTGCCTGTGGAAATCTGCATACATATACTCACATCTTTTTTCATTGATGAGCTGGAGCAATGCTTAGGTGAGGCTTGGAAAAGCAATAAAGTTGCTCTCACGAACCTTCCAGTGCCCCTGACTTTTTCTTTAAGTTTGAGTCTTGGAGATTTTCCTGAAGTTTTAAGTAAGGTTTCTCCGGATTGGGGTAGGAATCCTTCCCTGCTTTATTTGCAGACTCTGATTTTTGGAATAGCTGTACTTTCAGGCTGGTGATTTTTTTTTTTTTGTCCTTTTTTTCCCCCTCCCCTTTCCAAGGACTATTTTCTTTTTTCCTTTTTTTTTTTTTTCTTCTTTCTTTTCTTTCTCCTAAAACTATCAGGACCTTCACTCTGACCTTAAACATCTGCTTTTAGACACTTGGTTCCCTGACACTGGCCTGTGCTTCCTTAAGGGCAGCCTTAATTCATCATCAGGTGGGGATTTTCCTATTAGCATTAGTTCCAGTACTTGCAAAATGTTCTCCTGGAGCAGAAGGTTTAGGGCCCAGAGAGGTGTCTGTTTCTGCCATCCTGGATTTTGCTGGTTTGTTGTTGTTGTGCGTGCGCGCTTTTAATGGAAGGTTGTGATAAAACCTTCCTGCTGGTTTTTAGTGTTTAAGGCCTAAGACAAGGTTTTGATGTGTATCGCAGGAATCACGAACTTCAAAGGCATGTCAGCTCTAAGGTTACGGTTCACCTGCGCGGGGTCCTTAGTACTGTAAATATCTCTTGTGTGTAACTGTGACTTAGTGACCATTGCTGGTATACCCATTTCTGGAATAGCATTATCAAAAATCTGCACGTGTTCCTGTGGTGTATTTGGATGCTCTTTGAATAGTCATGTTTTTATCTTCAGTAGGGGGTACTTTAAAGTATGTCTATTCCTAGTTTTAGTTAATTATCTTTTAATGAAAGTGTCAGTCATATTCACATCTGCAGTATTAGGTTAAGATAATTAGATTTTCAAATGAGAAGCAATCTTCTTAAATCCCACACAGGAAAATATTTGTAGAAGATTCCGATTTATAATGACATCTGTACATTTTACCCTACTTTTCATCATAATAGCATGCCCCACTCCCGCCCCCCCAAGAATGAAATATGTCTGGTAAAATATAGCAGATAAAATATTAATAAAATATCAATACTTGCAGGGCAAGTGGAAGATGATGCCTGTATATGCATGAAACCTGTATTGTATGCAAAGAGATTCTTTCCCTGGGCTGATATTTACTTCATTTTGATAAGGCTGTTTACAATTGATACTGTATATTCTGGAAGGCTTTGCTTTTTACTTTGTTGGTATCTCCAAGCAGTCACATGGCAGTCAACAAATAAAGTGAGTTATGTTTTGTGTGACTGCGTGTATGTAGAGTGTATGTGCATATGTGTAAATATGATGTAGGATGTGAGCGCATACACATGTGCGTATGTGTAAATAAATCCGTCTTTATCTCTGTATGGGCAGCTATTCCCTATCTTTGATGTATTACCTTTCCTTTTACAGATGTGTCATACCTTCAGTAGCCCATTGCAAAAATGGGATGCAAAAGTATTTTTTTCATAAAATTCCCATTAAAAGAGAGAAAATGGAAGAGAAAGACAGCTAGAAATATCTCCCTGATGAAATAATTTATTTGGACCCGTTTATTTTAAGTTTCCGAACAGTTAAAAGAGCAAGTCTGCCACCCTCCCACCCTTTTTTTTTTTCTTTTTTTTTTTTTTAATTTTCCCTAGCCATCTACTTTGTGTGCCTGTGCGTGTGTGTCTGTGTTACTAATGAAGTTTGCAGACTTGTGTTTGTATCCATGAGCTCCTTTCTGCTGTCCCTTCTTCTTTGGGCTGGCTCTGTGGCTCCCGCAGCCCCGGCGAGCCCCCGGCAGCCGCGGCAGCTCCCGCTTCTCCGGCTCCGGGGCTGCGCGTCATTTGCAGCCCGGAGAATGTTGATCACCTCACTAATTACACCTCTCCCTCTCCTCTTCCCTCTCCTCTCCCTCTCCCTCGCTCTCCCTCTCCCTCGCTCTCTCTCCTCTCTCTCCTCTCTCTCTCTCTCTCATTCCCAGAGTGCATATCGGGAATAGACACACAAAGACATGCGCACTCAACTTAATCAGCCATTTTTTTAAACAGGGCTAAAACGATAATAATTAGCAGAATAAAGACATATCGGATTTTCATTTCCTTTCCTCCTTTTCCCAACCCCTTCACAACCAAACAGCGAGACCGCGGTCGGCACATGCTTTAACAACTCCCGGACCCCAAAGGACCGCTCCATGCCCCCCACTTCTTGCTCAATCATTTTTATTTTCACCCAATAAAGTTGGAGGATTATTTTTTTTATTATTTTTTAATGAACCTTCTCTCGTTTACTTGGATGTGATCAGCTGTTAAGTAAATAAAGCAAAACAAAAAAGAGAGGCGAAGATCCAGTAGGAACTGCGAGGGGAAATGGAAAGTAAGTTTTTTCTTTAACTTTTATTGAGTAGTTTGTGTTAAATTTAGGTCGAGTATCGATTATCTTTCCAGGCTGATCTTGCACAATCTTTGATATTTCGCTCTCGCTCTCTCTCTCTCTCTCCCTCTCTCTGTGCCTCTTTCTCTCTCTCTCACATACACACACACACACTCACATCCCCAGATCCCATGTACCTCTCCCCTCTCTCTCTCCCCCCTTTTTCTGCCTGTTTCCCCACTTTTAGGTACAGTATTTGCTCTCATTTCGGAAGGAGGGGCTGCTTTTTCTCTCTCTCCTTTCTTTCTCTATCTGCCTTTTATTCCGGGCGTTACGTTTTGTTTGTGTATTTTTTTTTTGTTTTGGTTTGGGGCTGTGGGTTTCGGTGGTTTGTTGTTTTTTTTTTTTTTTTCTCTTTCGGGCTGTAACTTTCGGATTAAGTGGAGGATCCTACTCACTTTGCAGAAGAGGTTCGGGGGATGCCCCCCACTTTTTATTCCGCTCTTTTTTCCTAGGGAGCTCGGGGAGGGGGGGAATACTGTCAGATTAGGAAAGACGTTACGGCTGTCAGAAGTCATCCCTTGCCAGCCCCTTTAGAGCTCGCACTCTTGTTTCGCAGCTCGGTCCCCCCGAAACTTTGAGGTCCTTTTTGAAGGCAGATTCCGCTCTCGCACCCTCCTTCCCTCTCCTCCCCATCTCCACCCCCCTCGGCCTCTCAAACTTTCGCTTTCGGGCGAGGGGAGAGGGGGGTGCCAGCAGGGCAGTGGGGACCCTGACTGCGTGCGTGTGTACAGGAGAAAGTGTGGGGTGCTTTTTCCCCTCTCCCTCTCTACCCCCCTTTCCCCCCCTTTTCTTTTCCAGGGAGGTTTCTCAGGAGCAGAGGCAGGGTGGCCGTGCGGGCGTGTGTGTGTGTATGTGTGTGTGTGCGCCGGGGGATCGCGCTGCTGGCTGCCGTCTCTGGCAGCAGGAGGAAGAGGAGCCCGTTAGGAGCGCGCCCTGCGTCTCTGTCAGTTTCGCCGCGCAGCGCGGGGAGGCGGCTCGGCCCGGCTCGGCTCGGCTCGGCTGGGCTCGGCCCGGCCCGGCCCGGCTCGGCGCGGAGCGGACCCGCCGGCGGGGATGTGCGGCTGCCGCTGCCTGCGGGCTGCTGCCGGCTGGGCGCCGGCGGAGCCCGCGGCATCCCCGCGGTGCCGAGCCGAGCCGAGCCGAGCCGTGCCGTGCCGCTCCCTAGGAAAGGCTCTCGCGGGCAGGGTTGGGGACTGCTTTCAGCGAAGCCTTTCTGAGATTTTTGAAGGGGGGTTGGGGGGGTTGTTTTTTTTGCGGGATAGGCGTCTTTTTTTTTTTTTTTTTAACCGAAGGCTGAGGTGTATAAAAAGACCCCAGCCAACAGACACACACACACACACCAAAAAAGAAAAAAAAAAAAAAAAGGAAAAAAATAAGGTCATAAACAGCGAGCCGCAGTTCGGTTCCTAGTCTAACTGGTCGTGGCCAGAATCAAGTGCATCCCTTTCCATCACGGCAGCTAATGGCAGACGCGTCCCTGCTTTCCCCTCTTGCCTGACATGAAATTTCCTACAAAATTGCTAATAAACTTCCCCCCATCCGATGCCAACTTACGGCGGTTCCCCTCCACACCTCCCCTGCTGCATCTTCTGCCCCCCCACCCCCACAGCGTCCCCATCAGCGGCAGCAGAAAACATACGGGTTGGTATTTCTTTTGTTACCTGCGAGCCGGGCGGCCGGGGGTCTCTCATCGGCTGCTTAGGGCACTGGGTCCAACCGAGAGAGGAGCCACATCAGTCGGGTTCAGCGTGTTTCACCTCAGCGCCGTCCCGAGGAGGCTTTAGCCACCATTCAGTAACACACCCTCCTCCTCCTCCTCTTCCTCCTTAGGTACCAAGGCAGAGATCGCAAACATAACACCCCCTCCCCACCAAAAAAAAAAAAAAAAAAAAAAAAAAAAAAAACCCCAACCAAAAAACAACTTGCCAGGCTGAAGATGGTGGAGATTTACATTAAGCCAGACACAGGCAGGTTCACTCAGGAAGTCTGACCATCCCGTTTTCTGACAGTTGCATTTCCTCGGCTCCATTCCGTCCTCCTCTTTTTTTTTTTTTTTTTTTAAATTTTCTTTTTATTAGCCTTGCTCCGGTTTTATCAAGGATTATTTAGTTGGCAAGAGGAGAGCGAGAGAGTGGAAAGAGAGGGCTCGGGTGCTTTTGGGGTGGCTGCTGTGAGGGTGTTTTTTTTGATGGTGGTTTTTTTTTTTTCAATCGTGTTTCCCCTGGATTTGCAGTGGCTCGATCCTTAGGAGCGGTGGTGGAGTGTTTAAAAAGATCATATGTAGCATTATATTTTTAGTTTGGTGGTGGATGGATGGAAGAGGTAGTGAGAAGCCTTTGCAGCCCTGCCTGTTGTTGGTTAGATTGAGGCAGAGACTTGGCTGCGATTGGGACGCGACTGTGACATGGGCATCGATCGCTTCCATTGAGAGCAATGCAAAAACACAGCCTGGGTATGTAACACTCTCAGTGCCATCAACACTTGTTTTACTTTATATTTACTGGCAAAACTGACAGAACGATCCGGACTGCTTTTCTTTGAAATAAGGACTACAAACATTTGGATGGGAAGGTGCACAGAGAAGATTGTGGAAATAAATGGGGGGTTGAAGGTTGGGGGTGTGTGGGGGGAAGAGCCTTAATCATCATTGCTCCACTTCCTATTCAACTGCCTGTATTTAAGGAGTTTCTCTCTTTTCTCGACTGGGGGATCCTACTAAACTGGTTGAAATGAAAAAAATCAGACTATCAACCTTGAGGGAATATCTGCTAGTTTTCAGGGTTTGCGGTTTCAGCCGGTAGGAAGGCACACAAAATAAAAGATGGCTAGCCAGCTGTTTTAACCTCTTGCACCTGGCTCCAGAGCTGGGGCTCACCAGGATTATTCAGTTATTCGTGCTATCTGTGCTTGAATATTTATAGTGTACGATCTAGAGATCCACACAGTGTATTGTAGCATCTCTTTATCCTTTAGTCGTGGGCTTTTAGGACTTTGCCAACGTAAACATGTATTCAATAGTTTTCATTTTTATGATAATGAACATAGAGGGTCAATGAAATATAGAGGGAAAAGTCGTAAATCTGCAAAAGTGAAACCTACCCAAGGAACAAAGAAAGGTCAGGTAAACCATCTGTGTAAGTCACAGTAATAGTACCTGCTGTGTGGTTTATGCAGTGATACTGCTTTATTATTCTCTAAAATGAAACTTATCCGCTAGATCAAGTTAAAACTAAAGGAAAGCTGTGGAGATGGTAAATGGCATTGCATGCATCTTTCAAAATAGGGTGACAGTTGTATTCCTCAATTTTTGAATAGTTTAGGTTTATTTGTAAAGATGGTGCACCATCAAAGAACATATAAAGGGGGCTGAGAAAAATCACTGTTTAATATTGCAGAATTTACTGCTTCCATTCTGACCATAAGCCTAAATTTACACAATGAAATTTGATTATCTCTAATAACAATATTAGATCCTGCACTGGATGGATGAGAATTGAGGTGGTTTTGTTGATTGCAAGGGTTTAATGTTGCATTTCAGAATCTGATGTGGTTTAGCCTCCCTTCCATTAACTGGAAAACCCCTGAGGTTTTACAATTATTTCTTAAAGATAATACATTTAAGATTGCATTGGTAGGCTGAAGAAAAGTCATAAAGGCAAGAAGGGAAGCCCTTAATAACTCTTGAGATTCAGACATGTTCAGCAGTTAGATTGGCTCTGACTTCACCAAGGGTCGACAATGTGTCATTTCCATGAAGCCAAATTGCCCTCTGCCTATATGATATTAATGTGCAAATCAATATTTCAGGGATTAAATTTCCCTTCTTCATTTTTTATGGTTTCTACCTCAATAAGTCTCAAGTCTATTAGAAGAGGCTGGATGATTTAAAATCTTTCACTTCAGAATGGCTTGTCGTAGCCTTGTTTCACAGACTGTTTTTTGGATTTTTGTTATAAGAGACTAAAGGCATTCCATAGAAGTTGGTAGTCAGTATAGGAACATGCTCACTGTTGTAAAGCCCTTGTTCGATTAAGAGCTAAAAAGGTATTGAAAATATAATATATATGTTTATATAATATATATACATTCTACTGCTTTAAAAATATTGTGTTAATCACCTATTGATTTATTTCAAAATCAATTGAAGCTCCTTTCTTATTAGTGATTTGTTCAGCATTCTTCAGCCTTGTTGTTAATTTTCTTAAGCAGCATGCATGAATTAATCTGCTGGTAGAATGTGTTTTGGGTTTTCTTTGAAGCATAGTAAAGATCAGGCATTTTTTACCTATTTAACCTAAGCCAAGTGGTGTGAACAGTTTAGTATTGTGGTAGAAGCAGGACACTGTTTTCTGCACTTCAGATTCAGCATTGTTTTAATGAAGCTAAGAGGCATTTTATGATTTCTGCTCAGATGCTTATCAGTAATGTTTATTAAGAGTTTCCATTGAATATTCAGGATCAGTTAAAAATTAAAATGGAGCTATCTGATCTGGAAGGAAACAATACATGACAGAAAATTTAAGTCAAAATATGAGGTTGTGATTTTATCACATAATCTTGGGAAGGCCCTACTGTCTATCATTTAGTGTTGTTTTATAGTCTTAGACCATCTGGACCAAGTTCCGCACAGCTGCATGAATTTCATATGTGATAGAACATTTTTTCCATTCAGTGTGAAATGTTCCTTCCTAAAAACGTACACCAGACTCGCTTAATTTAGTCTGCTAAAAGAAATGCACATGAAAAAGGACAAAAGGCTCTTTAATCTCTGCAAGCTGTTTGTTTTTCTTCAAGATTCCTGTCTGTTTGGGTTTGAAAAGTCATGTTTATTGAGCAGATGATTCTGAGGTGTGACATTAAGATAATATATGATTTTTGTGCTAGTTTCTGCTCTCCTAGTTAATTTGCAGATCTACTTTTTATGCCTGTCAAAACACAGTTAATCTATTCTTATTTACAATTAATCTCGATAAAATTAATCTTAACTATGCCTTAGTCAGTAGCTTAAAATATCTAATTATATTCAATTAACTGCTGTCATAGTAATTAACACTGCTTAATTGCCTCTGCGTATATTTATGTAAAGCTCATTAGTTACTGCTTGCTCTTTTTTCCTTTTCTCATTCCCATTTTTGTGGATCTGAGAGCACAGATGTAAAAAGCAGTCAAGTTTTTGACTATTCAGTTCTTGAAAACCCTGTGACAATGGCAATACATGTGTTTCTAACCTGTTATGTGGGTAAATATTTGTGTTTTCATATGCAAAAAGGCTACCAGAGCTGGGTCTCTAAAGAACTTCCAATCCAGCTCCCCCCACCCTTCAGTCTTTCTGCTACCCCACCATATACAAAAATGTTTTCTAGCCTGTTGATAGAAATATGAGAAGCCAGGTTAAGCTTTGTGTTTATAAATGAAGAGCTTTTCTGCATCTGCCTTGGGGCTGTACCCAGAAGGCAGAGCTTTGCTGCTCCAAATTCATTCAAAGGGTTAAAGACTTGGCCAAGGTTCAAACTGAGAAGCGCCCAGGGAAAGTGCATGTGAATATGTACAAGTTTCATGTAATTAGTGCTTAATTATATTAACATATGCAAATTGTCAACTTAGGAGCTTGTTGAGCTGGCAAAGATCAGCCAGGCACAATTGCTGTATTGTTCTGAAACAATAATGGATTTCAAGTTGGATTGTGAAAACACATAACTAGCTATCTAATTTAACTCATACCATGGTGAAATTTCATTAGTCTCCATGGAGACTGGTTTAATTGTGCTGACTAATGTTCTGGGCTGCAGAATGTCCTAAAAAGAAAGCGTTGTTTGCCTAATCCACCTTACAATGACACTTGTTTGTACATGTTTCCCTTGTGTGAGAATTTGCATATGCAAATAAATAGTTTCTCTGCCCCATTTGTCATGGCTGTTCATTACCCATGAAGAGGACATTGTTACTAGGCTGTTACTGAGTCTCCCAAGACAGGATAGTGTCAACCAGTTCGGCCACATTCTTTCATAATTTGTTTCTGATTAATAGACCAGAGTGAGGCTCATTCTATTCAGGCCTCTGCAAAGGGAAGGTCAGTTCTGTCAGTGAAAAGAGTTTCCGCAGCAACTGAAGTTTTTTCTGTCCCCCTCCCCCTCCCCTCCTCTTGCTTTGGCTAAAATAATCATATTTAAAATAATGTATTCTTGCTCTAAGGAATACCGCCACTAATAATCTCTAGTTTCCTAAAGCAAAAGATAGGAAAATAAAGGAGATTCTGGTATTGGAATATTAATCCTGTTTTTGACAGAAAGGTAAACTGATATAATTGCTTTTCAGTCGAAGGAATGGGGGTTTATACAAGTGTGAAAGCATCGGAAAAGGATTAGCATTTTTTTGCATAATGAAAAGCTCTGTTGAATAGGGCACTGAATGGTTGACTGAATGACTGAGATGAAAGGAAGATGAAAATGCAGGCTCCTCTTTCTTTTTGCCTGTGTTCAGCTCTCCCTAAAGTTATGTTTGTCCAAGACTTGAGAAAACAAGCAGAAGCTCAGATTTTAGCAACTTGCTAAGATGCCCCGAGTTTACAACATCATGTGAAGTAACACGTACAAGAACAGTGCAGTGAAAGGATGAGAAACAGAGGTTTGTATGGAGGGGAGCTCCAGGAACACGACAGGCAAACCAAATATTGACTATTGGGTATCGAGGATTCCCAGCACTTTGCTTGGGGGAAAGAAACAGGGAGGAGGGGGGCCAGCAGGGAGGGAAGGAGTTGCTTTAAGAGTTGCCAATGGAAATTATGCATCAACACATAATAATCTAATAAAAGTTTGGTATTCAAGGAAGCGGGGTTTAGTCAATATCTGTTTTAATTATTAAACTGTTTCTCTTTTGGAAAAAGTTATGAATTCTGACTCAGTGCTAAGTGTTTAAGTGGTATAGGAGCCTTGCTGGGGAAAAAATTATTCGTTTTCCTTTGAAAACAGAGAGAGCTTACCGAAATAGCAATTGATACATGCACGTAAGGAGCGGGGTTTTCAGAGTGACTGCGTCAGCGTTGTTTAACGTTTGGATTCTGGTAGATTCAGGTGGCGAGAAAGGCCTTGGCCTTCTCCTGCAATCAGTGCTGGCCTCCTCTGCCTCCAGCAGGCTCAGGATCAGGCCCCCAGCCAGGGCTGCAACTGGTTAGCTGTTGACAATGTGATCAGTGCTTCTAATTATGTTCTCTCAACAGTAATTAGGGCAGTTAAAATACCATAAGTGTTGAGCCACTTTTGAAAGTGGGAAGTGGTTCTTTTGTACGTATGTAAATCAAATGCAGTGTGAATAATTATTTGTATGTGTGCATATTAAATAGGATCTCTTTTTTTTAAGGTCAACATAATTGCTGATTTAGAGCTACTGTGGAAAACTGTTGGTAGTTAGACTAAATTTTAACTTGTTTCAAGTGTTTTTTTTCAATTTGCAGAGTATTTATTTGTAGATGCTTATTACTTCAGTACTGGACTTGATCTGATAAAATTTAAATAGTTGGAGATGCTTCCAAGAAATTAGGATTACTTATGGATAAATGAAGTAAAACTATAAATGCAGAAGGTTCTTGGGAAGAATAAAGTCACGAAAGTTCTCTTTTTAGGCAAAGATAAAAACCTACTAAGGGGTTTTAGTGTATTTTGCTGCTAACTTTATGAAATTCCTTAAAACTTCTTTTAAAGGAATAGGTTTAGGGTATATTCTGTCATTTGGTGAGGATCTTATTAGTGTATTTCCATAAGAAAAATGTGTTAATTTAAAAAATAAATTAATTTATATTTTAAAATATTGTTAACCAAGCACCATGTGTTGTCTCTGGCAAAGTTCCAGCCACTGTAGAACTGGATAACACATGGGTTAATAATAACTTATGTGATGTCTGCATTCTTACTGAATGGGCAGAAACCCAGAAGGCTGAGATACTGGGATTCAGAATTGTAAAGAATAAGATATAACACAAAATATGTTTATGTTAACAGATGCACAGATAGGAGGAACTACGAAATGTATGAATTGCTTTGATCTAGTAGGTAAAACAAACCTAGTAGATCCTGTTTGGTTGTTGTAGAGATTTGTTGTTTTTGAAAAGGTAATAAACAATTTATTGATAGTGATATTCTGCAGACCTGTAGAGATAAACTTGTTTTGCAAGTTTTTTGTAAAAAAAAGCAGGAAGTTTCTTCTTTAATACATGCCACTATTCCTTTTTTAATAGTCACTCTGTAGCAGTTTTATACCAGTATTTTCATTATCACTGCAGCTTTTGCATGTTCCAAACTAACCAGAAAAGTTTGTACCAGACTGAAACATGGCAGGCTTGCTGAGGAATTACTTTCTCTGCTTAAACAAAATATTCTGAGGAATGGTTTAATGATCAACATAAAAGTTTGCCATATCAAACCATTTTGGTTTATGTTCACATTACTCAAAATGAGCTTTCAATTAAAAAAAAAAAGGAGAGAGCAAGAGATATACTTAGACTGTAATTTGTCCAAATTATATTTTATTTGCCCTTGGTATTTTTGAGAACATTTTTAAAGACACTCAGAAATTGGGATTCTTTACAGACAAATCTGGTGTACTTTTTGTACTTACTGTGATCTGACCAGTTGTCCCAGCTCCTAAGAAGGTGTTATAGTCCTTCAGGTCAGTAGTTCACAAACTAAAGGCTGTATGTATACATGATAGACCATGGTGACTCTGAAAACAAACATTTACTGTATAGAATGTAGCAGTGTCTGCAGAACAAGCGATGCACACACTAGACATACATTTAAAACTGTATTTAAATAGATAAATATTCTGTTTCTGCAACAAAGACATCCTTACAAAATGCCTGAGTTGATGTGTGCCTAGGACACATAAAACCAAAAGAACCAGATTCTTGCCATTCATCCCAAACTAAATCAACAATAACTGCTCTGAAATTAAAGGAGCAATACGGGTGTAAAACTGGCAAGACTGACAATTTTGATATTAGCGGATAAAGAATCAGACATGTAGTTACCAGTTGACAATAAGCCCATAAAATCAAATTAAAAAGGTTTCATCTCCTCTTTTTGTACTACCATTTCCATTTTTAAGGATGATATGCTTAGTGCAGAAGGCACTAGAGGGTCTGTAAGAGGTTTTCCAGAGAGGCTGAAGGGGGGGTAAATTCCCTTCGTTTTACCAGGTAAGAGCAGAGCTGAGGATCTGTGAGAGGCTGAAGCTGCTGAAGGCTTGCTCCTCCCTGTTTTGACACTGAGGCTGCCTTATAAATTCACCTAATCTGAGATGACAAGGCACCTGTCACTGGTAGTGCTCCAGTGTTTGCGGCACTGGTGGAAACCTGGAGTAATCCCAGTTATTTCCACACTTGTTCCAGAAGATGGTAGCGTAACAGATAAGAATAATCTCTTTTTCATAGCAAAAACATTACTTCCTTCTTTCCCTTCATTTGTTGGGGAGCTTAGTTTGATTTTTGGTATTCAGAGGGCCAGAGCTTTCATAAGAAAAGAGGAAGGGAAAGTATCCTTGGATTTGCCAGGTGTTACATTACAGTTTCAAATGCAGGTGGTTTTTCTGCGTGAGAAACTATGGCTGTCCACCTTCAAGTAAGCTTTTCCTTGTTTAATACCTAACATTTTACATGCCTTCCCCACTCCAGAAAACAACGTTCTAAGTGAAAAGTAGTTCCTAAACAGGGAACATATTCCTGTGGGTTTTACTCAGGTCCTTTTCTGTTTGTTGGTTTGTTTTTTTTTTAAATTGAAATATGGTTATTGATTTTGTTTACAGCACCAAGGGTTTAAATTAAAGAAAATGTAGCATTTCTAAAATAAATTATTTAGCTCTATGGCATATATCACCCCTCAATTCCTCAGTTCCTTTTGAGTTTTATGAACCAGTCACCAAAAAAATCATTTTCCTTGCTATTGCAGTGCAGCCGTCTCTGGAGTGGGAAGTGTCACCCCATGCACACAAAACCACGAGCCACTCCGCTGCAGCACAGCAATGTGCTTTGGGACTTTTTCCAGCAGTAACAACTGATTTCTGTAGGGAGGGAAAATATGATTTCTCACTGGGTCGTCAGCTGGTGCACTGGGACAGACATTTTAGTTCCAGTGAAAAGCATCACTGGAGTTTTAAGTCCCAGCTGGTCTGGCCTGTGGGTTTCTGTCGTGCTTGATGGGTGGTTTCTGTAGTATTGCTGCAGTTTTCAGTTTTGACTGAGGGCCTCTTCCAAAGTCCAGTGCTGCCCCTCATCTATTTCCCCAGGTTTGGATCAGGCCATTGCAAAGAAGAGCACTGGTGCAATTCCAGCAGCGGCAGGTCAGCGCTGCCAGGCAGCCGCCCCTGGTCCTGAGGGGAACACTTGCTGAAATCACAGCTTTTTCCCGAGTGGGTGGAAAGGCAGCAAGAGACAATGGAGTAAAAAAATGTTAGTATTTAAATATAGCAGAAACTGCGATCCTGACAATAACTCAGCTACTACAGGGTCAATTCAGCCATATGGAGATGGTGACATGTCAAAAAAAGGAGGGGGGGGCGGGGCACAGAGTAGAGGGGAGAGACCTTAAAAATGAAGAATTTCATTCCATGTTGAAATCTATTCTCCATACAGGCTGCTTCTTTAATGTTGAACAGCATAGGTCTCTGAATGGTTTTGTCCATCAAAGACATATATACTGAAACACCTAATGTCTTTCCACAATTGGATTCTCTTGGTCATGAACCAGATTTATTTGGCCCAGCACAGAGTTTGCTGATGAAATCAGTTTGTATTTCAGTGTTATCATTATTTAAAAATAGATTTTGAAGCTGTTTGAATTTTTAAAATACATTCAATGGTAATGATTTATAAATGTTCCCGATTTCAGCTGTAGCTCTACCGGAGGGTTGAATCTGATTTCAGCATATTTTTTACATGATTTTAATAATTGGAGGCAAATATATTACATATCTTTTAAGTTCATTTAAAAATCTGTGCAATTTAAACAAACGCTGAATTGTGTAATGGTTTGTCTGGGAATTACTTAGGCTGCACAGCGTAATAATATTTTATTAGCTGTCATTTGTTTTCAAGGAAGAAAATGGTGATTTTTATGTTGCATGTTACATGAAAACTTGGCATTGAAATAGGACAGTCCCCAAATGTGAATTTCTTAAAAAGGTGGGACAGGAGTTGCCCAAAAGGTGAAGACTTGAGAAAAATTGGGGTAGGTAATTTCTTTCCTGAAATGAAGCAGGGTACAGATTAGGAGCCATTAAGGTTTGCCAGGAGTTGCTGGTCATAGAAGCCTGTTTAAGTGCTCACTGTCAACAAGGAAATCATGGGCAGCACTTAAAGTGGCTCACCTCTGATTTATTCATAAACCTCACACGAGCACTTGGCTTTGTTCTTGCTCTGGTAAGGGGGAACTGATGCCAATAAGAACAGGAATAAAGAGCTTCTTGCATGGTCCAAAAGTGAATAGCACTTTATCTCAAAGCATGACCTTCATTCCCAAGATCTGTTGTGTTACAGTTGACTCTGCTAGATGTGTATTCTCAGATGAATTGCTAGAATACGTTACAACAAATATATACTTTGTAAACCCTCTAGATGTAACAAGAACCGTGTAACTGGAACTTAGGTTCTAACTTGACAGAAAGGTTGTGGTATTCTTAGGAAACTGAGAGATTTCCGTTTCAGACAGTGCTTTATGTTGGTGTGTTTAATGTGAGTCAGAAAACAGTGTGATTATATGGCTGTGAGTCAAACGAAAATTTTATATTCTTTAAGGGATTTATTTGAGAAACATATTTTGATAAAAGGAGACACACAGAAATGTGAAGTGATTCAGAGACTAAAAAGGAATTAAAAAAGGTTGACTTTGTTTTCAGGCATATTTGATGGCTGCTGCTTTATTTTTGTTTCTCTAAAAAAGGCAAAGTAGTGCTCACAGTCTGCAATGGGGGAAGGGACCTTTCGAAGACGGTCAACTGCCATGTTTGCACTGGGGCAGAGGTTGAGTACAGTTACTTAAATCCCCAGAGAAACATTTAGCTAACGCTAGACTCTTTCTGATCCCGTCCGAGTCTGGTTTTCTTTCCTGCTTTTTAATGAAGTTTGTTTGTTGCTATGTTTAGGTTATGTTTTTAAACTGACTTGCATTTTCACAACAGATTTGACCAAAAGAGTCATAATGGAAGACAGTGATGAGAGTTAATGATACGTCTTTGATAAAGCAGTCCTCGTGTGCAATCTGATCACAGCCATCAGCTCATTTGTCATGGCTGAAGTGAAAATGTCAGGACCAATGAGTGTATCAGTGCTGAAGGGGGCGAAAGGGCTTTTGGAGACACTTTTGTGCTGGGAGTGGGCCATAGCTTAGATGCAGCTCTAGGGAAATACTGGGATTAGCCAACTCTGTGCACAAATCCCTAGCATAACAGAATTAGTTGGGAAAATGAGGTTTGTTAGGGAAAAAAAAAAATCTGTAGAACTGCTCTAGGCTGCAGCCCAGGAACTATGAAAAGCAGTAAAGCATTTTATTAAAATAATTTTAGCAATGTGAATGTGCACGCATTCCAATGAAAATCACAATTGGTAGCCAACATATTAACAAAACCCATCCTAATGCATTTTGCATATGTACGTGGGTTTGCTTCTAGAATAAAAAAAAATATGGTCTTCACAACCTTAAAAGAAGGTGTACTGAATTTGACACTGTGGAAATTAATATAACATGTAAATATGAACTGATGCTGATGATCTTTTTGCATGGGTTAGTTCAAATAAAAAATAAGGGTAGTCTCCCTGCTGTAGATGCTCGTGGTGTAATGCATACTATGAAAACATACTGATTGCCAGACTGGGATTCTGGTATGGCTAGCCTCTTCTCTCCTTGACTAGTCTGTACAAGATGCTTTGGAAAAATATCACTGCAGCAGATATAGGATAACCTATTGAACATGCCTGCCTTGGCAAGATTGCAAATGCAAATTTTTTAGACCCCTGAAAAATAAGATTTAATATCCCTTACAGTTTTTGGTTTTGTTTTTGTTTTGTTCACAGTCATTACAATAACTCTGGATAATTTTGGCAGCCAATTTCCAGTCTGTTTTTTAACCTTGATAGATTCAGTATTCCAGTGGTATCCTTCAGCAGTGAATCCTACTGTCTAACCCCTTTGCCCCTCTCATCATCAGGTTTTAATTTGTCACAGCTTAGCTTTTTTGGAAACCTGCTACTTGTCTTCTGGAAAGCTTTGTCTTCCGGAAAGCTTTGTCTTCCTTCCTGTTACATACCTGGGAAGAGGAGGATGCTTTTCCCACTGCGTTGTCCATCCTGCTTGTCAGATCTATTCAGCTGATGTGAAAAGCATAGGTGTTTAACCGGGTAATCCCATTACCTGCACTTTGCCAGCCCAAGAGGAGTCAGTGAGCGCGAGTTATTCCATCTTCAGTGTGTGGAGCAGTTACTGAGAATTGTCCTAATACTAGATGTGTGTAGCTAATTGTCTGTCTGGCTCCACCAGTTACTAATGGTATTTACCTGTGGAAGGAATATTTACCTGTGGAAGGAATATGTCCCGTGTGTTTGATACTGCAGAACGGGGGGTTTTGGCTTTACAGATGCACGCTGAAGGGAGTTAAATAGACTTCCAGCACTGGGCTATGAACAGTTTTTCCTTTGTTTGGTGTTGCTATCAGAGGTGCTGCTGCAAGTGTACCATCTTTCCTTTGGTTTTACAGGAAGGCTGAGAAGAAGATTGTTATTGGCCCCATGGTATCACTGATCTGGTGGGTGCCACCATTACGCAAGGCCTTCAAAAGGGAGCGGAGCGGAGCGTGGCAGCAGACAGCGCCTGCCCACGCTGTGCTCTGCTTTATTAGCGTGTCTGCGTCGCTACTGTGCAATGCACAGTGTTTGTCCATGGTGGAAAGCTCTCACTTCCTTTTCCTTTCCCAAAACTTGGGCATAAGTCTGGGAGCAGGCAGAACTAGTGCACATGCTTATTGGAGGGGGTGGAGAGCAGGGGATGTGTGGCAGAGCCTTAGGCTGTGGCTCAGATACCAGGCAATTGCCTCTGGGAAGCCCAGGTTTCCTTGCAGCGGGCTTGCAGCTAGCATGTGAAACTACCTTTTGTGCTCATGGGCTTCAGGCCCGTGGTCCTTCTGGGCCTTCTCATGCTATGAACGTGGCCACAGGGACTAAAGATACCAGGTAACCTTGAGTTTGGCTTAGAAATGTGTAAAAGCTGCAGCCACCACCCGTTAAATCCCAAACACTTCTCTGTTTATGTGTGTCAGTGTGAGTGGCAGCCGCAAAGTAATTTATTTAATCTAGCTGGTACTTATCTTTGTTAGGAGTCACCTGCAGATTTCTTCCATTTCATGTACTGTGAATTGTCCTTTTTCAGATAATGTGCTTGTACAGCCTTTTTTTTTGGTTTGTTTAATTCTATTGATTTACAGTATTGAAGTGATATATCTGATACCTGTTTCCTGCACTTTGACTGTATGTAGTCAAAGAAGCTGATGGGATTCTTCCCTCCCTTCCACAAGACTTTAGCTGTTTTAAATGTATAATTATAATTGCATGTCATTTGATAGCTGCACTAATTGCTGCCAACCATTGTCTGTTTGCACTTAATGCTGAAACCTGATCAACATCCTGCTTTGGTTGATGTTTGGTGGTAAACTTTAATTAACTCTTATTGCATTGAAGAAGAGCTCAGTCTCTGTGCTAACTAATCATTTACCTTCATTATGTCCTGACAGCTCCACTTGTTCCTGGTACTAATAGATACACCAGTCAGTAAATAAACCTGCAAACCTTCATGCCTTGAAGTTGTTCCACATTGATATTTTGTTGCTTAAAGTATAATGGTGTAAAGATTGTTATTTCAGTTAGTTTTGTATCTCTGCTTTTCCAGACACTGATCTCAAATTGCCTTTTTCATGCCAGACAATATAATTTTAATAGTAACTGTAGATTTAAGATAACATTATTCCTTCAGCATACATGCATCTTTTGAATCAATACAATTAAGCTTGTCTCCTGTTGGAATTCTTGTAATTATTTTTCTTGAAATACTTTTCCTGTAATGATATTGAAGTTAAAGTAATCAGGTTACTGGCAGATCATGTAAAATTCAACTCAAAATTGCTGGCTGCTTGATTTTAATTTGTCTGACATCAAGTTTGTTTGAAAAGGGATAATATGTGGTTAAACCAAGGAGCTTATAATTATGGTTGACATTTGTTTGTTTATAATGAAATCTAATTAAAGTTCATACATTTTAAAACACCAAAGTTAATTACTGAATTGCTCACTTCACTTATGCACAGCAGTCAAATTAACTTGCAGAACAACAACAAAAAAAGACAAAAGACTACGCATAATAAAAACAAAATGCCCAGCTGATCTTGGCAATACAAAACAAATTTGCGATGATAATATTCTAGGGAAAAAAGAAAATCTTTACTAATAACTAAACTGTTTAAAAAACATCCTGTATTTTCACTGAGCAGGCTGATTTTAATACAGAGTAATATTTTAATGTTTAACAAGATTGACAATACCACTGTTTTTTCTTTTCATTCCAGATGCATAATTAGAAGAGTCTTGTAGTCTTGTAAATCAGCTCAAAGCCATGATTCTTTATATTTTGTTTTCATCAAGACTCTTTCTGAACTTGTCTGGAGTTGTAGTATCTCCCCAGGACCTGGAATGTCTGTTTGACTACCTGCTTTGTGGTAACTTTTAGAAAGATAATTGCAGCATTTTTAGCGTGCAAGCGAAAAAGTACTGTAACATTTATTTTAGTTTGTTTTGAGAAAACAAAGAGGTTAGGTGAATACTGTAGAGCCATTCTGTCTCCCTAGTCATTATTTGCTAGTTTTGCAATCCATTCCTACTTTCCAAATGTGCTGACAGAGGGCACATCTAGACTTCAGTAAAATCTCAAAGTTTGTAATAATTCACACTTTAAAAGATCATACTACTCTATTTTACATCATTAAGGTATGTTTAGTATACTTACTTATGTTAATGTTATGTTTTGTTAAATTAGACCCTAGTTTAATGAAGCAAAAATCTACATTTCTGTAAATTTTCCTTAAAAGCTGTGAGTGCAAATGATCTCTTTCATAGTATGTGGGAACAGGTGACAGATCCAGGCAGTGTTATTTTTTGTGAAGACAATTAGGATTAATTTTTGGCTGTTTCTATTTCATTTAGTTCCACGTGAGTTTAAAACAACATTTAATGTAAACTAACTTTGTTCAGCGCTAAAGAGATTAAATGGTGAAAGCTTTACAGATTGGGAGTATTGACATATGAATAAACACAGTAAATATGATTTATTAATTCCTAAAATGATTGATGCAGTAAAGTTCTTTAAAAAGGAATATGGATTCAATAGCTAAGCTTTATATATAGCGGGATTATTAACTTGAACTTCTAAATTTAATAGGGGTTTGGGGAGTGAAAAGGGAAAGCATGGGGGCTCTTTCCATTAATGGCATGCTTGTAAAATTGAGTGTAATTTACATAACCTTTCATAGTGTATATTGTGTGTGTTATAATACAGGATCTGATTGATTTGTAGATTAATATTTATTTAGTAAAAGAAAATCAAAGGGATTAAGCAGTCATCATTTTAACTCTAATCCTACTTTGCATAGATGAGACAAAGGGAAGTGATTAATGCTCTAATGTTCCCTGGGTCACTATCATTCAGATGCACCTTTCTCCATAAAGGAAGAAAGGCAGAAAGTTGGTGCCTCTTCCTAGTATTGGCAAACAAGAGCTTTTTAGCAATACTTTAACTGATTAGGCCATTCTTCATCACTAATGAAGTAATCACTACAGAACCTGTGTCAGGTGGGGTAGCAGAAATATGGTATGAAAGTGAGAATTAGAAGGATAATTACAGTTCATGTTCTTGTCTCACACCAGTGTGAATTATTAGTATTCAGTTAGAGCAAATACACGCAAACTAGGGTGGCTGGAAAAATAAAAAGAAGCCAAAATTGTTTGCAGAAGCAGCCTAAGACATAGGCCTATCTTGCATAATGATTACAACATTTTCCTAAGACAACAAAACCAAACAACAACAAAAGAAACATTATTGCACAGTAGCTTTGTCAAGCTGGGATTGCTGATCGTGCTTTTAAAAGGAGAACAGCTGCAGTGGTTTCATTAAAGCTGTGGAAAGAAGACAGGAGAGTAATGCAACAGTTCTTCACCATTACAATTAAATTAAAAATTCCAAAGCCTATAATAGCGTTATGGCCATTGTGTACACTTTCCCGTTGCTCCTCAAGATAGAAAACAAAGAGGCAAATCCTATCCTGACAGTGAAGGAGAGCTGATCAGCCTTGGGAGATTTCATTGTAAGAGTTTAAAAATCAGCTGCAGTGATGTTCAGTATTAGCCTTTGTGGATGATAAGAGGAACAT
>JAWMRA010000078.1:120800773-120803273 GCA_035584735.1 Pseudotriccus pelzelni
TGCATGTTCCATCATATGTTACATACAATCAGTAAGTCATCCCAGTAATCTTTAATTCCTCATCAAGGTATAATGATTTCTCTATCTAATCTGATAGCAAACATGGCTACAAAGAACTGTAAGCAGCCCAAGTATGGAAATATATGTTATGGTTTCTCTCTGTGTTGCTCCTCAGCTCAAAGATTCAATATTTGTTTTAATTGGAATGAAATATACTTTTGTTTATACAATTGTAATCAGAGGACTGATGTCATTGTTTAGTACTGATTAATACTGAAGTTATATAAGAAGACTGATAACTATAAATGTGCAGTTTATTTTAAAATGTTGATTAAGTAACAGAAAAGATGTTATGACACTTGTTACTGTGCTGAGTTTGTTTTTCACTTTGACTATGTGATGGAAGGTTTAAAAATATAGTTTACTTCTGCTTGATCTTTTAAGATGAAATTGCAACAGCAAGACTGTTCAGCGCAGGGCTGTGGGAAGAAGGGGAAGGGTGAGATGCTACGCTGCAGAACCAATTTTGTATCTGCCTTAAATTACTTACTGCTTATAAATGCCATCTGGTCCCAGTATAGTGTGCATCCTACGACTATTCTGGCAACTGTTCTTGTGTGCATACTGGACACTATGATGCTGTGGGATACAGTAATATACTACAATATGGGTAGTTTGCTTTAAGCATCAGAGGGTAAATGAAAAGCCACAGATAGGACTAGAATAGTTTTAGGGACTTGCATCTAGTTCCTTTTGCTGTATTAACTCCTTCCTTATCATAAGTTAGCTTTACCTGCTGAAGAGGTTTCGTCCTGACTGATCCTTTCGTGGTACTGGGTAGGACAGGGCTGCTGCATATGCATCCCTGTATCATTGCTTGGAAAGAAAGTAGGACTACTACTGCCTCTTTTTCTCTGCAGTGGCCCCAAAAATTTGTCATGTGCATGTTGGTGCCAGCTGGGTGCATGTCTTCATGCTCGCATGTGTGTTTATATCTGACTGAAATAGCTTCACAAGTGCAGTTGCTGAGTGGATACATGTAAAAATGCTTTGTACCAGCATTGTTTATCCTTTTGTGTCAGAGTTGAGAGATACCAGTATGAAGACATTTATACCAGTCCTCTACGGACGAAATGGGCTGGGAGTTGCTTTCTGGTGTAACTTCTTATGCAACTTTTTGTCTGTAGATAAGGCCTCAGAAGGGGAGTTAGGGAGTTAGATGTGTAGGCTTTCTTCAGGATGCATACATTTGTGCATTTTGCCAAATGGGAAAGTAAACGCGCTTGTCTCTGGACTAATTAGAGAATTATTATGTTTTCATGCTCATTGTGATCAGATTATTTCCAAAGGGTTTTAAATTGCGTGTGTGCCATGAGCAAACTTAACCTGGTTCTCATCAGTGATTAAAATTACACACCAAGCTTTGTGAGGTTTGATTCAGGAGCAATTAGGCTGTCATTTTAGCCATCTCAGATACCAAAACTAATTTTGATTCATTTTCATTCTATGCAAATCTTCTGATGTATCTTAAACTGATCACTTCCTCTCTCTGATGTAGCTGACAAGATTAGATTTGATTACACTTAAAAAAAATTAAGCAGCTATCCTTCATACCTAATATCTCAGTGACCTTCACTGAGATATTCCTTTCCCAGGCAAGGATTTTTTTTTTTAATCTGAAAATCACATTGAGTCATTTTATGCAAGAACATAGCACCTGGCTATTATGTATATAAATTTATATTGTCTAGCTACACAACATTTTTAAATTAGATTTCCTTTTCTGGTAAATGAAAAGATGTAGAAAACATTAATGCTTCAGATGCCTAAAACAATAGTTTTCAGGATGTAATCAAACTTTTGTACTTAATTGAAAACTTATCTGATAAATTGGTTACTGCTTTCGTCTAAAATTAATGAGATCTATCATGCTGACTTATGACTAGAATGAAGATTGCTTACCTCCTGCATAAAAGCAAGGTAGAGTCTATATCATAGGCTGAAAATAAACACTAAAGTTTCAGAGTACTCAGCTGTTGTGTACAGTGCCATCATTCTGTAAACTGAGAGATCTGCAAGGACTCGGGGTAACTTAGGCTGTAATCAGGCTACTATTACAGTGGCTGGAGCCTTGCAGGCTCAGGAAAAAAAATGAAAGAAAGCAGACTTTTAACCAATGTGTGCCCAACTTTCCTCTGGTGCTTTTGCCCTTCTGCCAGACACTGATATGGCTTTTATAGAGTGCATCTTGTTCTCAACAAAGGGAGTTTATGGTCTAAGACGCTTGCCTGCAAGAAATGATTGAAGGATTTTCATCAGTAGTGCTTGCGTATGATTTGTTAAGCTAGGGGAGCTGTTGATTGAGGCAGTGGTTGAGAGATGGGCAACTCACCGGGATTGATAACATCAAAATGGTATTTGAAATGGTGTTCATTACGTTTTGCAATGAAAAAAAACCCGAGAGCGTGCGATTGTCCCCTAGGATGATGGGACTGGTTGA
>JAWMRA010000078.1:120808273-120853273 GCA_035584735.1 Pseudotriccus pelzelni
TTGATTAATGAGCAGAGTAAATGTTTATTGAACATGTGTAGAATCAAACAAAAACTATGCAGGTTAGTCGGGGAGGCATGCTCCAGATGAGTCGCACTGATTCTCGTAGAGGCCCGTTTAGGATGCACTTTCTGCAAAAACAGGATCCATAAGGTTTTTTAAAAACAGTTCTCTCGTGATAAATGACTAGAGGAGTTTTATATCCCTCATAACCTTTTCAAACTTTGTCCATTACATTTTGATCAGAAGCTTGATGGAGATTATGGAAAATTATGATTTTTCCATTCCATGCGTAGGGAAGGAGTTCACTTTCTGGCAAATGTATCTGTTTGCAACCGTAATCTATCACAGCCAAGTTATTTTACATTGGAATTTTCAATAAGCACATGCAATGTGCCACATTATTACCAAGGATATTCAAGAGTAAGCACTGTCATCCTTTTGTCTGCCCTTCTTTTCCAAGCCAGTAATGATTTTTCACAAACATGAAAGGGTGTGGTGTAGATAAATACGTTAGTAGAATGGCAACTATATTTTTATCTTTACTGGAAAAAACTATGTGGATATAATGAATATGTGGGAGTGATGAATACCATTTGTTACACAACTTGTCATGACTTTTTCCAAACCTTAATTATGGGGTAACTTATTTTCTGCAGTGTGTTTACTGGATTGGCTTGATTGTCTTGGTTCATGTACAAAATATAACACATTCATTTCCAAGATGAATAACTTTGTAACTTATTAAAAACTTCTTTTGTCTAAGGGATATAAAAATTCAGGAAATATTGCAAACCATTAGTCACTGTAACAAGCTCTAAATATGATTAGAAAATCCATTTTGCAAGTGTTATCTATTGATTTATACTAGAAATCTGTGATAACTAAACTATCAGGAGTCATCTGCTGATTACAGCAACTATGCTGGTTTTCTAATCATGTTGAAACCGTGTACACACAGAATAAATACAAAAAAGTCTCAGCAGACCTCTAGTTTATGGAACAAATAACATTTTTCTGGTGTTCAGCTGCATTCAAATGGTTAGTCGGAGCTAACACATGCTGCACATGCAGTAACATGAATTTATATAACCTGATAGTTGTAACCTTGGTGTATCTGCTATGAACAAAAATGGTAGTAACATGAGATTTGATCTATTATATTGTCCCACAGTGCTGGCTGCTCTGTTAATTTAATAATGTATTTTATTTAAATTGCAGTTTTCTTTAATTCCAGATGGGTGTTGGGGTTTTTTGCCTTTTTTTTTTTAAGATCCAGAGTTGTGTTAGGAAAAGCGCAAAAAGAGCTGAGGGTCTAGTGACACAGTTAACTTAGAGGCTAAACTCACTTTAGAAGTTGCTGCTTCCTGTCATCTGTGAAGCCATTCCTTGCACCCTACATTTACACTGATTGTATGTGCAGCCACATTCTAAGTCACGTTTTTTTAAATGATCCACGTTTGTCACCATCTCTTTTTTGGAGTGTTAACCTGGATCATTTCAATTACATGTTCTGTAATGCCACCATTCAGAGAGATTTTACTGCAAATGGTGTCACAGACAGGAACAATAGAATAGAAGATGGGAAGGCCGGCAGCTTTGTCAGGTGGCTTCAGTTCTCCATTCAGAGACTGTTGAAAATAAGATGCCAGCTGCTTATTTTTTTTAAAATAGCCATAGGCATAGCTATGAAGTTACACAAACTATCTACTCAAAACAGTACTGTCTCTTCACTCACTCAACCCGATCCCTAGAGAAATCCTGCTGAAATATGTTTCAGTTTGCAGCATGTTCTACAAAATATTTGACGTGGGGTGCTAAGGGAGCGAGTATTAGCTCTTAGCTCTCATCACTAAAAATGTCCTGCTGCTGAATCTGCTGCTTTGCCAGATCCTGTTTTGTTAGATGGAGCAATAGCGCAGTAGTGCCTATGTGGTACTGCTATCATAAGTAGCAAATGGCCACCACTAGCCTTTGGAGTTCAGTCTCTGTATCAGTGAAAGGCATCCTGGTGCAAAAGGATTCCATAAACTGTTAGAATAAATATGGAAAAGTATCGTCAGACCTCTAGTTTGAGCAAGAAATATTTTTCTGGTGTTCAACCACATTCAAATGGTTGGCCTGACCTAATATATGCTGCACATGCAGTAACGTGGATTTTCATTTTACAGAAGGACAGTTGAAAGTGTCAAAAGTTTCTGTCCCTCGTGACTTCTTAGAGAAGCTTGAACATTTGAACCTCACTAGATTTAGTAACTCTGAAAGCAGATAGCATATACACACACATTATTTTTATATAATTTCACTTTAAGGCTAATTTGAAGGAGAGGAATGTCTTATTTAAAACATCAACTGAGGTATTAGTATTATTTTTTAAGACTTGGGGTTGGCAGTGCAGTGCTACAACATGTCCCAAATGACCAGAATGTTCTGGATGTGCGTGCTTTACAGCAGAATGTAATGCCTCTATACATCACACAGAAAACTTTACTTTTAATTGCAGGTGTACATTCAGGCCTCAAGGTGAAAATAAATGAGATTTTGAAAGTCTGTTAAGTTATTTGCTAGCTAACTTGATAGTTTTGTCAGGTCTTGGTCAAGCTGTTGACACCAAGGGAGTTGTAAACTTTTTTTCTCTTGGTACATCAGATAAACTTTTAGAGCACCTAAGGAAAAAATGAACGTTAATTTGCATGAATAATAGATATGTGCCTTGGGAGTCATTGAATATTCATGAATTGTGTTTATATTCAAGCAGCTCCTCCTAACTCTTTTAAAATTAAGGTGCTGTGAATATGGTTTGCCAGTAAAAACTTTAATACTAAAACCATCTGAAAGCACAGAAAAAGAATTTGTGACTTTGTTCCTTTGCTTTGTCAAGTACCTCAAAGTTTTTCTTTAGTCATTTATATTTATTTAAATGTTATTGTTTTATGGACTTTCTTTTTATAAATGTTGCTGGAGCAGCTTGATTTCTCTTCCTGTGCTGATGGAATAAAAGGACGTCTTTTCATAGTCATAACTTTTAAAGCAACCATGAACATCAGAGCTTCTCTTCTGGAACTGTATAATTTTAGGCAGTACGGAAATGTCCCCTTTAGAGTTAGATTCTAAATATGGCAAAGTGAAACCTTTAGCTGTTTTCTAAGTTGTTTAAAAAAGAAATGGCCTGATTGTTCCTTACAGAAGTGCAGTATTCAAATGGTGTTGGTAATGCGGCTGCTAGGAACCAGAACAAAGACGACCTTACCCTGAGTGAACTCAGCTTGGCCTAAATGAATTTCCCAAAGACTTGAGTTTGGAATTGTGGAGCTCGATGTAAGCAAATTAAACCACAGAAGAGTTGCAAGTTCTTGGCAGCATCCATCAAGAAGCATTCAGTGACTCCATAAGTAAACAGAGAAAGCTTCTATAGCAACAGAGTGCATTTCCATTCTGCAGGAGGAAGTGTTCAGCTTCTGCAGATTTGGGAGGCTGGGGCAGGACAGTGATCTGTCTCTGTGGATATAAAATACATATAGCTGGAACTGCTTGTAAGGCAGCCATTTTGTAGCTTGGTCAAATAGCTTTTCATTCAGGTAACGGCATATATCATGTCATGTGCATATAATAAATCAAATACTTTTATTAATAAATACATGCCTTTTTGCAAAGTAAACTGGGATGTCTGAAGAGCTTACTTAACCAAGTAACTGAATGGCATGACCAGTTTCTAATCACAAATAAATATTTGAAGTTAGTCTATCAAAAATATTATTCAGTTTGCTGATAATAGCTTTAATAGTCAGTGCTTTTATATCGTATGTTTACTGCAGTTTACATCATATATGCAATTATTTAGGAGCTCAAGGAAAGTGACAGGCAGCAGTTAGCAGACTAATACTCAGCTGTATGAAAACTACCTTGGTTTTCCCTTTATTGACAAAATATTGATCCATAACACTATTAATGCTATGATTGTCAGTTAAATTTGGGTAGATCACTTTACCTCTTGTGTTCTCAAACGGCAAAGGTATTACCCTAAAGGAATGACCTGATTTCAGTTTAAGAAGGTTAAAGGTTAAAGGTTAGCTCAAAAGCATCATCTGCCTAGCTGCTTAACTTTAAACTGATCAATTTAATGAAAATCTGTTTTACAGATGGTGTTGTAATGTCTTTGGCAGGATTTAGGCAGCTTTAACATTAGACGTATGCTAGTAAAAATTATTTCTTCATTTGACCAGAACAACACCTTTCCTTTTATGTTTTAAGGTAAAAGGCATGTGGGATATGGTATTTTGGCAAAGGACCCTGCAGCAGAAAGTGTTGATGGTCTTTCCATATGAGCTCAAAAACAGAATACCTCTATGTCTATTGCTAACGATGACTGAAGAAACAAACAAAGCTGTATTCATTTTTTTTACCATAATGTTTTACTTTGAACCCATAAAAAAGCATTTAAGTCAGAACTGTCCTTGAAAAAAGCTTGTCTTCTTTGCCTAGGGTGGAATGCAACAGCATTAACTTTTTTAACCTGGCAGAGCACACTGATTGTCTCTTTCAGACCTTGTATTTGTAGATCAGCAGTATTCTGGTCCCTACTCACAAACCGAGCAGTAATTTTGTTACTTAGCTGTAGATACTATAAATAAGAAAGCAAATTAGTCAACCCAAATGTTAAGTTTTATCTGATGGAGGTTGTCTGAATAAACAAAGAGTGAGATCCTTGGGAGTGTAAGGCAGACCTTTGTGTTTATGTGTTCTGAGAATCTGGCCCTCACAGTTTCTGCCAAAATAATTAAGTTTCCACACAAGCACGTCTTTCTATTTTCAGATGTATGCAATTCAAGAGGAATTTCTTGGGCTGCTAATGCAATACTACTATATGTTAGCTTTGTTACTAGCTAGGACTATATCCCTTCGCTGAAATGCATTGTAATATTACACACACAAGCATAACTTGCATGTAAGCAGTCATGAAAGTGGTGCCCCTTGTTTCATATTGACTTTCCAACTTATTTAAAAGAGAGTTTACAATGAGCCTTTGTTTTGTCCACAAATGATCACATCTTTCTAAAGAGCCCAATAAAATGAGATAATCACAAATGTATAACATCACATATTGAAAGGGTGGAAGAACAAACAGGGCTTTTACTGTATTTTATAGGCTGGATTTATAGGCTGTCCTTGGGTCACTTAGGGCCAAGAATTTTCACGGTTAGCTGCTTGGTCCTGCTAGCTAGCATCCTCTGCAGGAAATGCAAATACCATGCAGCACCTGCTCGTCAGCTGGGGTTCTGCACTGCTTTTTTAGAGTGAGGTGTCCACTTCTCTGCTGGTTCAAAGTCAAAAGCTTAATTAGACCAGCTCTTTTTCTGCATTTGTCATCAGCGAAGCAGAATAGTCTGTCTGGATTCCATAATGCTGTTTGCATATTTTGATTTTAAATCAGCCAGGAATATTGAATGCTTTGCTCATCTTTATCACGTGCAGGAGGCACAAGTGGGATTTAGTGCTTAGGTAACTTTAGTGTAACAGTTCCCCAAGGAACACTGCTTCGTTTTTTCTCATTATCCTCGTTCTGGATGAAAGCATCGTTGTTAGGAATTAACAACTGAGGGGGTGTGAAGTATATGCATGTAGGGACGAATGGACTCACAGCCCAAATCACTTTGTTTGCTTTACTCTGTTTGACATGAAATGTTCGTACTTGATCAGCCTGGAATTAACAGAAAGTCACATTCTTTTCATTTCAATTGTCCCGCACTAGCTTTTTAATATAAAATCAAATACCCTAGATATGTGCCAGTCCAATTATTGAACTGTCATTGTCCCAGTATGACAGTAAAAGAGGTCAGGAGATTGTGCAGCATTGATTTGCATAAAAATCATTGTGGAAAGGAAATTGGAATATGTCTGCACATCTGAGGAGCCAAACCGTGCTTTGCTTAATCTTATTCTTGTTGTTTGTTTAGGTGAAGAAAACTGTTTTCAGTGATAAACAGAAGTTATTCTAATTTGCTCCTCAACACAAACCTCATGATATAGAGAATAGAGGGTATTTTTAAATTTTTTATAGTACTTATGTTCATTTAAGCTTTTAAATATTTTATGAAATTTAATTTACACTGCAAGTTTTAGTTACTGTGATTCAGATTATGCTGTTGTGCCTACATGTATAAAGAGCCGCTAGTGTTCAAAGAACACACTGTCTAGTCACAGATACATTGTGTAGTTAAAGATATCCATAACATATATGCCTACTGTATGTACTTGTACACTATATACAAGTACATTTATTAAAAACAAACAAACAAAAACTTGTTGGCTAGAAAAATAGCAGTTTCAAACCTATTATTTTCATTATAAATTTAAAATAAAATAGTAGAGAAATATTTTTTACATATTTCTTGTTTATTTAATTTGATATTCAGATGTTTGGCTCTCAGATAGTCCTGCCTAATGGTTCTTGTAAAAAAATAGCATACTTTGTATTCAGCTTTCCACCAAAACATAAAGGTGCTCTCAAATCACACTTTAAAGAGTCCCTGTGTTCTTCTATTGAAATGCTGTTCAGAATCCCAGTCTGTCTGCTGTCCTGGGTGAGATTGTATAAGGCTGCTGTTTGAAAAGAGGCTGTACCGGACTACTTGGACATGACTTCCAGTGTGCAGCCTGCCCAGTGGAGCCTGACCTAGTAGCTCCTCTTGGAGAGCAGGAGAAGTAAGCAAGGAGGAGAGCAAAAGCAGTAGAAAGAGGATCAGCCTCATTTATTCAGTATGCTCAACACAAAAAAATGGCTGTATAATAGCTGGTTTTTATGCCTGGAGTTCTTTCATTCTGACATTAAGAGAAATATGTATTTATTTCTAACTGAGATTCAAAGTAGAGATGCAGTGTATAGTGTATATAACAGTATTATGTCAATGGGAGTGAATGTGTATGTGTGCATTAATAGATTGCAGCTATGGATTTGGCAGCCACTCCCTCCCAGCCTTGCAACATAGATTTTCCTGTTACCCTTAGGAGATTTTAGGTGATATTATGCAACTTACTACAAGTGTCTTCTCTAGAATTGTAATTAGTTTGCCAGGCTCTCCCAGGTGAGATTTTTCTCCACGCTGTCTTCCACATATTTAAAAATGAGTAGTAAAAAAAACCAAAAAGACTGAGACACTAGAGGAAAGTTATATTTTGATATGCATGTGTGTAATTCAGGTTTGCTATTGCTTTTGTTAAGTGATTTAGAAGAAACTTTCCCTTGGTCTATGCATTTGTTAGTTCATCCAGACAAAATGCCAGAATTGTGATATTATAGGAGGATTGATGGGAATAAAACCTCAGAGAGCTCGTATGTACAGGACAGAGATTTGGGCTGTTTGATACACAGCTCTTAAGACTCTACTGGTGCTATATGTGTCTATATTGCTAGAGAGACAAATTAATTTTCTGCATTTCTTTTTTTTTTTTTCTCCTTTGGGGTATCACTGGAGCAATGCTTCAGGAAAGGATAAGAAAGGATAGTGAAGAAGCTGGTGTGAAATGCTGAGTAATGCAATTTCTGTTAGTTTCAGAAAGAATTGGGCACAATGCAGGAGACATATTTCATTGGATAAACTTCCATGTGTGCTTGTGGGTAAAATACAGTACAGTACAACAGGAAATAGGTACTAATACATTAATCACGTGTAGAGTTTTTATGTTAATAAACCATAAATTACACACGATAGCTTGTAATATTTTTTGATCCTGATGGTCTGCCTGTTAGACTGTTGTAGTTAAACTAGGCAGATAATTCAGACTGATCATCATACAACCTCATGCTGATATATAAAAGAAGTGAAGGTTTGCTAAGAACTGCAAGACCTTTGCTTTGTGGGCAGCCATGAAGGAGGATGTCATGGAAATGACCCCCTTGGTCTGCAGCAGAAGGTGCCAACCCTGCAGTTCTACAGCAGGTAGATACACAGAGAATTGTGCACCACAGCCTCGGGGGAAGCTGCATGTTCTACTCTCCCGGTGGGAAGGAAGGCATTAAGATAATCCTTAGCTTTTAAAGGCAGGGGGCATTGAAGGAAACAAAAATTGAGCAAAGGTAGTCCTTGAATGATGAAGTGTGCAGATTCCCATGCCTTGGGCATCTTACTGCAGCAGCAGCTACAGTAATGAAAAAAATGGTTGTGTCATATACAAGGAGCATGAGCAATACTCCTTGGCGATATGCATGAGTAGGAAACTGCGAATTGCTAATGAAAACCATGATTGGTAATATACTAACCTTATTCCAAGAGTGAGCATTTGACTACCTGGGTTACCTAACAAAAATGTAATTTTTTTCTATTTAAAATTGTTATCCTAGAGTGTTAATCAAACCATGCTGTTCACATGATTCTTGTGTCTAAATTACATGACTGTGTAACTACTTTTATATAGTTTGTTTATGTAGGTTTATTACTGGATTGTGTGCAGGCAGCCTAGCATATATAGAGACGGTGTTCAGGGTTCTGCCCAAAGACAGTGTTTATTTGTAGTCTCTGTTCTCCCTTGTAACCTCTCCCCAAGAAGAATATACACTTCCTTGTGCTGCTACTGGAGAAAAGAATTATCGAGCCACCTCCACCCATAAAGACAGCACGGAATCTGGTGTGCAGGGATGGTTTATACCCAACCTTTTACAGAAAAGTAGGCTACTCTAGATCAGAGAAAGTTCAAGATCAATCCTGTTGTGATGACCGTGTTTAAAACAAAGGCGTGCAGTGGAAACTATTCTTACCAGAACTTTATTGGGCAATTCCAGTGGTCTATATCTTCTCATTTTAAGTTTTTTTTTGACACAAATGAAACTTTTCCTTTGACATTCTAAGCTTTAGGCCTTTAGGCCCTAGGTTTCGGCCTATATTAGTCCTTGGGTGGGGGAGGTCAGTTGTCTCCAAACAACTTTATTAAGAATGAGGGTATTTTCCATGGAAAATCCTGAAAAGCTGCAAGTAGCTCAAGAATCATAACAGGTATGACTGATATTATCCTTATGCTAAATTCAAAACTCTGGGTCCTGAGGGAAAAAGAGAAGGAAGGACACTTATTATTCGTAAAATCAGAATTTCTGGTGTTGGAAGGGACTTAGAAGGATTATTGAGTCAAACTCCCTGCTCCTCGCAAGTCTACCTAAAACTATATCATATGAGTATCATCCAGATGCTCCTTAAACTCTGATAGGCTTGGTGCTGTAATGAGTTCCTTTGGGAGCCTATTCCAGTGACCAGTCATCCTCTCAATAATGTCCAATCTGAACTTCCCCTGATGCAGCTTCATACCATTCATACAATAATGTTCCTATTTTCTATGTAACCTAGACAAAAACTTGCTCTATGGGAAATAGATCGAGGCAAAAAAAAAAAATAAAGTTTTCTAATTGAATAAAGACTTTGTGAATGACCAGAAGCTTGATATTTTTACAACTCAAACAATGAAACAGAGTCTGAGGAAGATATTGGTATTCTTGCTCTTTGTGTGCTAGTGATGAGAGCATGGAAAAAGGCTTGCTTTACCACTGAAATGAGACAGCTTTCAGTATCTAGATGTTACTATTTTGGAAACACCCTTTGGCATTTGCAGATATGTACGCAGCTAATGAATGACTGGAAATTAGGAAAAAAAATGAGGCCAAACTGCAAGTGTTTCTGAAAACCTTATGTCCTTATTTGTTCAGGAACTTCTGTGACTCAAAATCTTTGACCCAGGAGGAAGTTAGGACCCTGCTGGGATATATCAGAGCAAGATTTTCTGAAGTCAGTTCTCAGATGACAAAGATCACAGACCACAAAAAATGGTTTAGGACTAATTTTACCAAATTTCTGACCTAAAGTTTGGGAAGATTTGAAAGTACTGTTGTAGTGTTAGTCCCCTGGGACTTACCCCATTGCAGATGCATCTCAGTAATAGGTGTTGTACCTAGGCTGTGGATATCCTTTGTCACTTTTTGATTTGCTAAGATAGTCCCATAGGTCATGATGAATTGTGTACGCTGTCAATGTGCTCTGTCTCTTTTCCTGTCTCCACTGGTATGTTTTGTAGTGTGTCAGGCTTCAAAAAAATCGTCATGACACTTGAATTTCTGTGCCTTATAGAACTCAAGAAATGAAAATCTTTGTAACTCATCATTAGGACTGCTTACAGGTATTTTTTGAGAAAGGATTTGCTCTTTCACTGATACTCTGTACTCTCTTTTTTTTTTTTTTTCATTTCCGAAAAACAAAAATAGGTTTGTGGGATTGTCTGTGACTCAACATGTTACATGTCTGACCTGGATCCAGAAGTCTTGCTAGGGTATTTCTTTTCTTTCAGGGGTTCTCCACTGAGCAGTTTAAATTCTGTGGCCTCAGCTACCTCAAAAATACCAAACATGATAAGGTAATGTGTTCTGGGTAACCAGAAGATTTTGGGGCATACAAAGGACAAGAGCTATGCTGGTTTTGAAGAGTTCTGTGTATGTAATAATTTTTATGAAATGAAGGAGAGTTGAGCTGATAATCAATAAAAGGAGAACTTTGAAATCTCATGCTGCAGAGTTTAAGCCTGTATCCCAGAGCTTTTGTGCTCTCCAGATACAAAGGTTTTGTGCCTTGTGTGTCCACAACAGGAATTAAACAAATTTCTCCTTTGCTTCTAATAGTTGTTTGTCCTAGCAGATTTAGGAGGTGATGTCAATACTGACTGGACTAGGAAACAGAGCATGGCCTTGGTAAAAAAAAAAATTGTCTCTAACCAAGCAGAGGTGAGTGAAAGATTGGCCCCCAGTATATTTGACAGTCTAAATGGACCTTATAGAATTATAATTAAGCATAACACTTAAACATATGCAGACAGAAAGATGTACGTATGTGGAGAAATTATCTTCACATGTATTTAATAGAGTGCCCATAATTGGGAAGGATGAATTACAGTATTGGGAAGAACAAGTTAGAGATGGAGTCTGAAGTTGTTCATGCTTGCAAGAGCACAGAGAGAGAGATATTATCCAACACTAGTGTTAGGGAGGAAATCACAGTTGTTGGAGACTGGGTTTCTTGCACAGGAAGTGCAGTGAAGGTAAACAAAAAGACCGGTGTGTGTGCTTATGAAAGTGCACATTCCCAAGAGCATAAACAGAACTGAAAAACTATGTGCATCCATACATACCCCAGGCTGCTACATCACCTTCTGTAATGTTGTCCAAAGGTCTATATATGTCTGCCATAGTAAAGACTGGGTTTCCATTTTTGTTCTAATTTCCTTCTCACAGTTACTCATAATTTTCTTATAGATGCTGTTAGGGCTGAAATTATCAGGATTTGGTCTGGGTGTAAAGAGTATTTCTTTTTTCTTTGGAGCTCTTTCTGAGTCACTTAATCATGAGATATCTTTCCAGCCTGTCCTAATGAAAAATACTCCATTGCAAATAAAGTTAGTTAAGTACATTTCATGCAGCGGCTGTCCATAACAAAAGAGAATGCAATTTTAAAAGCAACAACACATTAATAGGCCAACTATGCAATCATTGTCCTATCACAGCAAATTATACCATTAGTCCACGTTATCTAATCTCTTTGCTACAGACTGGCTAACAACAGTTGCTTCTCAGAGCAAAGCAAAAAAAAATAATGTCATGGGCAAATATGGAATAATATTACTCACACAGGAAAATTCTTTTTATTCTCATATGTCCTCTGTACTTAACAATGAATTAGCATCATATGAATTCAAGTGTATATTTTTTCCCCCAAAGTGGTCTTGGGGTAGCCTTATTGGTACACAAACATCAAATCAGTTTATAAACTGAACTCTCTTGGCTCAATCACAGGTAGTGGGAAGGAGTTCAATGGGTCAATTTAACCTGCATATAAATATATTTTTTTCAGCTTTAAAAAATTTCTAGCATTTTTTAAGTTTTGTTTGTTTTTATTCATCTGCTAACAGAACAAACAGTGTTCTTATTTGCTTTGTGGTCTTTCTACATAATCTTTATAGCTTCATAATAATCTTTGTGATTATTTAATGGTGTTTTTATCATGCCTCTCTTTTATTTACATGTTTAATGCACCAAAAAATTTCAGTCTATTCAGTGTTGCTTTCAGTAGAAATTTTTCCACATTTCTGCTAATCCTGTCACTGGTCTCTGAACTCCTTCTACCACTGCTGAATTTTTCTTGAGATACATAGATATTTCAGAACTGAACACACTGTTCTCAGTGGAACTCTATGATCTTACTGTCCCATGCCTGGTGCATCCAAAAATATAATCTGCTTTAAACAAATCCTATTGCATTCTGTGCTGGAAATATGTTGACTTTCATTACATGTCTGTTCCCATGCCCCCCCACTTCATACTGATGCTGAAGTGTCCTAGAGTGGTTGCATTTAACTTAGACACCAGTAACATGTTTGATTGATCCAAAGTATTTCTTCTAATATACATTTTCTTGGATTTATTTGTCAGTAGTGAATTTCTTCTGCATGCTCAGCTATCTTGAAAACTATCTGGCATTCCTGATGGTTCTTTGGCTGCTCTTGCCTGGTGTGAATTAATTTACGACTTCTGCAAGATCAGACCTAGTTTGAGGTTAGAAGACACAGGGGTAACTTGTGTTAAATGACCTGTTAGTTCCTCTGGCTTGTTTTCTATCTGTCAGTTTCCAGTCCATGAGTTGTTTTGCCGGTGTTTTAGGTGCCTGTATTAAGTGGCTAGGCTGCTTCCTGCATAGCCAGCTGAGAGCTAAAAACTCCAGCTCTGAATTAGCGCATGAAAGAATTAATTTCACCCTAATATTAGAAGAGTGGAGGAAAGAAGCATCCCCTTTTCCCCCATGTCACCTTTCTGTCTCTTCAGATAGCTGCCTCCTGTTGCTTTCCCACATGGACTGCTGTACATAGTGGCTTGGGGTGCAAATGCTTGTAGACAGTTAACTATTTGCTGAGCCTGAAGAACAGAAATAACTAATTAATCGTCTATCTGCAAATATTTACCCCAGACATCCATTTGCTGGTGCAAAATAGAAGAATTTGTTTCTGCACCTGGTCTGCAAGGCTAAGGTATAACTGAAATTGACTCTTTGTAGTGTGCTCTTTTTATATTGTTCAGTGCTAACTTTAATGTATTATTGATTGTTATTAAGGTACACCATGAAATACAGATGGGATGTCTGTTGTGGTTGAACTCATACTGCGGGAGCTATGTTGACTTTTGGATTGTTCTGGCCTTCATGCTGCTTGACATTAAAACCTTTCACATTAGGGTTTAGAAGAGAAAAAACCCCATATAGTAACTAAGTTACCCTATATGTAGTGTGTAGTAATGTGAAAATATGATGCCAAATGTCCTCCCCACCAAGTCAGCACAAAATTTGAAATGAAATACTAATTTCTGAGCAAGCCAGGAAGTTCCCAGTTCCCTGTGTGAGTATATAAAAACACTAGTTTAGGACAGTCACTACCTGAATTTAAATTAGCTGTGCTACCTGCCAGTAGAGAATAAAGTGATAAAAGTGGAGGGATTAGGGGTCTGATTTTCGGGACTGCTTAGTGCTAGTGGCTCCTGCTGGTGGCATCCTGGGATCCAAGGTCACACTCAGGTGGTGATCAGCTTCTCTGCACTGACTGCCAGCCTCTGTCCTTGCACAGCCCTCTTGTCTGGATGTATTGCCTTGTTTGAAATACACAAAAATTGCATCAGAGGATCAATTACTCCTGAAATGTCACTACTGAACCCTGCAGTAGTGCTAATTAGTTAAAGCCAAAGAGGCATTTATCTTGGCAGTAGATCACTGAATATTTTTTCACAAAATTAGATTTGAAATACTTTAGATTCTTCCCCCTCCCTCTTTCTGAAAAGTCAATGTATATAAATGTTGAGGGTTTTTTCCCTTTTTTATTTCCTATGTCTCCATAAAATGAAATACTTCTAAATCGTTCTCACTGTGTCCAGCAGTTCGCATCGCAGAATAACTTTTGTTTGAAACTCTTAAAGAGGGTCTTAGTCACTGGAGAAAACTTGAAATAAGGAAGCGTATGACAAACACACAGCCACGGGATAGCCCTTTCTAACTTTGGCTCAGGTCCCTTTCTGCCATTAAAGGGGCAAAAGAAACTGGGAATTTGATGCAAGTTCCCTGCAGTGGGGGAGGGCAGGGTTGTTCTGCTTGTGCCAGGGAGTCCGCGGCTGCCAGGCAGCCAGCTGTGTGTGCACTGCCCTTCCCACGGCACACCACTCAGGGTTGTGTCAGGAGAAGAACTGGGAAGGTCAGTAGCTATAGCCCATGGAAGTGTGTCTGTGATGAGGGTGAAATCCTCTCTACACAGGGAGACATGGGGAGCTCCCAGGCAGAGTCGACTCAGCGGGATGGTGGTGACTGCAGGAAGCTTTTTATCTGGTACAGAAAGGCAGTGGCTGCTGTCACAAGCTGCAGGGTGTGACTGCAGTCCTGTGTTTTGATCCCTTGCTAAGGTTTCATTTCTCATGAAACCTACCTTGGTAGGTTTCATTTCTCATGTACTCACCTTGCAGGGAGCCTGCCTGGGCTGTGTCAGCGTGTTCTGGGCTTGATCAACTACTGCAGTTGTTTCTGAGCAGCAGTTGTTCTTTTTTGGTGCTAAAACATACACCAGGCTCTCATTCACACTTCCCATCCCCCAGCTTTTCATCTAGCATTTAGTCTTTGGTGAGGATTATTTCCTCAATTTGCCACAAAGATACTCAGCTGCCAATGGCATGAGCAGAGTCTGTGAAGTTTCTTTAGTTTGAGATAGGTCATATTGTTAAACAAAAAATATTTACAAAGATACAGCAAAAATACAGGGTTTTTACTGGTTTTTATCCTTTATAGAATTTGTTTGAAGCTTTAAAAACATTGTTTGTTTCCTGTTAAAATGGTGATGAGAGGAAAGAGTTGGGAGGAATGTAGGCCAAATCCATCTTTGTTGTAGTATTGCTGATCTCAGTAGTATTACTCTAAGGATGGAGTAGTTTTCCAAAACAACAGTGTTTCTTAGCTTGTCAATTGACTGGGACATGGCTCTCCTGTGGTTTGACTATTGTGGTTTGTCACTACTGTGAGAAATTATCCAGTTCAAAAAGTTCTGTTATTTGGGTAATTTCTTGCTGAAATTGATGGTTACTGTTTCTCTCCCAAAGTTTATTTCTAGGGCTTTTCCATTTGTTTCTGGTGCTCTAGATAAAAGGCTAGTCACAAAGGAAGAGCCAGGGAAACTGCTCTGCGAAGAGGATGTGTAAAAGAGGAGACAATTTGAATTTGGAAGTGTTTACCTTCTCATGGAAGCAGTTTAACTGTTTGATACAGAGTGTGAGTTGATATAATAAAATCCACCTCCTAAATATCTTACAGATTGAAACAGGTTACTGGGTATTGATAACTGTAACATACTTTTTGGGTGAGCACGTGGGTGAGACACCTCATCTGTAGCCCATTTCTCCTCTAAATTATTCCACATTTGTGAGCATTTTAAAAGCAGCTACTATTTAAAACTAGAAAGCTTCAACCCTGAAAGGCCCCAACCTGTCAGAAACATTTCCTCCCTTGCCTGAAGTTTGGAATTTTGCTCCAAAATGCCACCTCCCTTAGTACTGTGCATAGTGTCATCCTTCCTTCATGGTTTACTCCTTTGGAACCTCAGTTGCACACACAGTGTATTACCAGTGTGTACCACCTCATCTTCGTCCTGCTCTACCAACATCTCTACGTGTCTGTTTTTCACATTGCGCTTTGCATTGGGAACAGTGTCATTTCTTCAGCACTTAGCCTGATTTCATTCTTGCCAAGCCCTAAACTGTTTTATGTTTTTTCTCTTTTCTGTCAATAATCTTCTTTTCCTCTTTCTTTTTGTGTGTGTATGTTTATGTGCGTATGTTTATGTGCGTCATCAAATATGCATTTCTAATTATCTGAGATGAGTGAGGTAAAGGTTTTATTGTTTCAAACTTCAATTGGCTATGTTGTTTTAAGTAATAAAGAAAAAGGTGTACTAACTATCCCACAGGAAACTATCAAGCATTTTGAACCTCTTAATGCATATTTTGCATTAAGAAAAAAATGTTATAAATTTGTAGGATGCTCTTTAACTGTATCAATACTCTTGTTTTATATGATTGTGTGTACCAAGCCCAGCTCCACTAATATTAAGGGGGAAAAACACCGCTGTGACTTTGTGACTAATATATTTTAGAAACGTCTTACATTTTTCCTATGATAGCTTTTCCATGCATAATAGTGTTTCAGTTTGAAGGTCTGACTTCTCAAAGCCTATTAGAACTAAAAAACAAGTACTACTGTCATTCTCTTGGAAAGCTGGAAAATTCCTGCTTCCAGTACTATGAAACTCCTTTTTCAGACTCATAGATCATAAGATTAACACATCATTGGTAGAAGGCCCATCCTGGGTGTTGACCCAATGTAATCTGAAAGGAAACTATTTCATTTGAAAGCAAGGAATAAGTCTTGGTGGTGGTTTGTAGCAAAACCAAACACTGACAGCTGATTTAAGCTAACTGGGCTGGGAGAATTAACAATAATTACCCTTGGAGACAATTTTAGGTCTTGGTTCAAGCACAGAGATGTTGTTTGCAACATCTTCTGGGATGCAGCTGAGACTTCTCTGAAGACCATGGTCCTTTACCTTTCACATGACAGGTGTAGAAGTGTGCCTTGGGAGGTCGGAGTGCTCCTTGTGAATGCTGGACCTGTGCTGGTTTTACATCGGCAATACAAAACCTTCCATGTGGCATCATTAGGTTGGGATGCCAGCAAAATATCTGATATAATAGTTCCAACCACAGTCTTTCATTCTATTTTAGGTACAACCAGTGGGGGCACATGTAAATGATTATCTGGCTATACACAGGTGTCAGACCAGGGCTTTACAGTCACAGTACATATCCTGATGAGACATGGTGTTGTTGTTTAGCAAGGGTTAATTTTTGTCCCAGTTCAAGCAAAAGGTAAATTTTCCATTGACTTTGGTGGAACAAAGATTTCACACATGACACTTACATCTGTGCTATATAAAGCTTTGTATACATACGCTTGTGTATAATATGTATCACAAGCATGTAAAAATGTGTTTCTGTATATTTTATCAAATTATATAAACTGTGTTTAAGCCATCTAATATGCAGATGCCTAGAATGAATGAACTAAAAAATCTGGATAGTAGTAAAATACTCAGAGAAAGAAGCAGGGAAGCGTTTTTCACAATTGTAATATTGATAGGTTTTGTTCTCTTTATCAGTTGCCTTCCCCTATGTGGTTTTTTTCTAGTTGCATCAGTTTTCAGCTACAAATGTTTTACATTATAAAACTCCGTAAAACAGATTAAAATTGGGAAGTAGAGGAACAGATAATCTGAAGATTTAAGTGCTTTGGGCTAACTTCTTTTACCAGCTTTCAGAGATACGGAGGGAGACTGTATTTGAAACACCTCATAAGAAAAAAATGAACGTTTTAGTGTTCTCGGACATAATATCAGGCTAACATGCTCTCTGACTGACATCCAGTGCATACTGTATAATTGCCAGACTGCTTCTCCAAGTGCCTTGAAGATTACATTTTTTTAATGTCCCAATATTAATAACCAGATGTGATCTTCTTCCTGCCCAGGGGTCAAACTAGCTGGCCAGGTCAGGCTGTTTGTCTGTGTGCACAGACTGTGAAGTCTATTCACAATGACAGGTATGGGAGGGGGGAAGTGGGTAGGGTGTTAACCTCAAGACCACCAAAAGGGACTTCTCCCTGCTGGGAACAAAGACCAGCAGGAGCTTCAGCCTTTTTCAGTACTCCTGGGATTTTAACCAAGTGAACAAAAGACGATGCACAGCTGAAGAAATGCTCTTCACAGCTGATACATAATTTAAGATGTTCAGTTACAAACAACCGGATATGTATTTGTGATTTCATTTGAGCACTGTCCAATTATCTGCAGTCAGTTAATATTTTTGTATGTATAGTTTCTGTGTGCTGCTTTATGTGTTCAGAAGATGCTCAATTGCCGGAGTTTGAATACATGCTATCCTAGAAAATAGCCCTAGTACTTATTAAAGAAATAGCATTAAAACACCAGCAGTTGCTATGGAGTATTTTGTACCTTTTAGTTAATATTTGCCAGTCTGTGTATAGAATTATTTTATAATATGATATAGTTTCATTAAACAATATTCTAAAACCATTTATTCCTCACTCTCTCTTTTTGTTAGGTAAAAAAAATTCAAAAGAAGAAGCTATTTGTTTCCTAATTGATTTTCTACGTTAGTTGTTCATTGAATAGATAAGTAGTGCCTGTGATATTTGATTACAGAGCAAGGCACCCATTTAACCTTCCGTTCTTTCCTGGCCAGGATTTCAAATACAATACAACGTTCCTCCCTTAGGCTCAGTAGGATTAGACTGCTAGCAGTAATCCCTGATGCTATGAAATAGACCTGATAGAACTTCAACTCACTTGTTTAGGATTATGCTCATGAATTTCAGTCATCTAGTTGTATTAACCCTTTGGGAGCTTGTGTGGTTTATGTTGCTATAAATAATGAAATATAATAAACAATGGTAGATGCATATCAAAACTTATGTATGTTTTTAAAAGAATTCACTTTTGCTTGGTGATCAAAATGTAAAATTCACTTTGAAATGAATTTAACTCCTATAAGATCAATCCTTGGAGTTTCTTTTAATTCTCATGTTCAGATGTCTTTTGCAGTTCAATAGTTTAACAGTTCAGTCTCAATTTGTGTATTGATTTTGAAAAACTATGTAAATAAATTTTAGTTCTCAGAGTTGCATGGCAAGGGCAGACAAGTGATCTCTGCTAACTACAGAGCATCAGTGCAGAATCCCCTAATATAATGACTTGAATGCAAGCATGGTCCCATGGTAAAGAGGAGGGGTACTGTTACCTGAGCTATCATTTCCTGGCTTTTCTGCTGATAGCAGCAGTCCTGATAACAACAATACTGACTTATGGTGACTTATACCCCAATGAAAAAGCAGAGTGAGAGTGTCAGAGCATTTCCTATGGACCACTAGACAGCTGGTGAATCACTCCAGATTTGGACTACTGTTTTGAATTGGTGGCTTCTATTTAAATGCTGATTTTTCATCTGTTCAAATCACTGTAGGGAATAACTGTACTATCAATAAGAAGAAATAAATATTTTCTTTCTTTAATTTTCAGGATCCTAAAACCCACCAATGAAAGAAATATTGTTTCTTATTACCTTATCAGTCTCTTAAACTGTTGAACCTTTAGTTCAAAGGCTCATTAAATATTCATGTGTAACTAATTGTATTGATTATTGAAATGTACATATGTATATGTTTTAGAATATTTGAGGTCAGTTACAATGAAAAATTGTGGAGAGCTTGACTTGGGAACTCCAACGTACTCTCACTTTCTTGTCAGACGATAGAGTCAAATTAAGACTGACTGAATATGCACATTCAGGCATCAATTGGTTGAACTACTGTCACTTCTATACACCTGCACGTGGAATTGCTATATTTAAAAGCCAGATGACAGGCAGGATCAGTGCTACTAGCTGCACTTGATGACAGAGGCATCAGGGCATTTCTTTACCCCTTAGACACTATTAAAGCATGCCTATTATTGCAGATCTGTCGGATACTTTTGATACATTTGATGATAAAGTGGTATTGATGAATAGCTGAAGGCCATGAGAGCAATAAATGAAGTTCCTCTTGAGTGATTCCATTCTTTTTTTGCAGGAGGACTCAGGATTGGGAGCCGTTTGGGGGTAGTTGTTCATCAGCCCAGTGGGTGCACTCATGTGTTCCCACATGGAGTACTGCTGAGTTCTAGTCTGTCACTCTTCTTGATTAACATATGCCCAAAGCCATTACAGGAGAATCATCTGTATTTTGGGTGGGGGTATCTCCAAGATGCAGACGATTTTCATCTGCACAACTGTTTCATTAGACTTGGATGGTGGAATCAATTTTTTGACTCTGTATCTTGCCAGGGGTTTGGATATATCAGCTGTTGTAAACTGAAGTCATTCTGGTGGGATTCAGAGCTGGTAGGAATGGCCAAGGCAGCACTGCATAATTGTCCCACAGTCATAAGCCTTGTGATTCTGAGGTAACTACTGAGGTAACCCAAGGAGTGATGAGTATCGCTTGGTCATTTATATAGATATATATGGCCGGTTGCCAAACGTGTAGATGTTGCTTCTCTTTCAAATTGGCTTCTCTCAAATTCTTTTGTCTTAAAAATATCTTCCAAAGCCTTCTCAGTCCTGCTGCTTGCTGCAACCTACAGTCAGTTTCAATCTTTAATACATTTAAACTTTTGTGCTTTGTTGGTTAGTTTTGGTTTGACACATGGTATATTTCTGTTCCCTGATTGATTGCAAATGTACCATTAGAAATTGGCTGTTTCGTGAATGCTCAGTTTACACATTCAAAATGTGCTTTCCCTGGATATTCTGCAGGATGTATTTAAACATAGCTGTTTCTGAAACAAATTCCTTGCTTAGGTCAGCAGATTTAGTATGTAGAAATTTGTGAAGAGCAAACAGCCAAGAGGTGGGGCATGGAAGGAACATTAGTTCAGGAATTTCAGACAAATATATCCACTATTTTCCAGCTCTCTGTCTGATGTTTTAATTCTAACTACAGAAGTTGCAGAACTTAGTGACCCACGCTTTGCCACCTTCTGATTTGATAAGAAAGGTAAACCTCTGGAGTTTTGTGAGATTTGAGTTGCCAGGAATATAGCCATCTATCTGCTAGACAGTGCTTCTGACAGCAAGTATTTTGCAGCTGCTGTCCCAGTTCTATTCCAACTCTCACAACTGGTTTGTAGTTGCATTCTAGTCTTTCAATCTATAAAAACTGAAATGAGTCGGACCCCGAATCTCTCTGAAAACCTCACTTCATCTATATGATTCAGATCAGCTAGCAGGTCCCTGGGCTAAATCTCAAAGACTGTGTTTTCAGAGAGTGATTGGCAAATGGAGAATCTGCTCTCTCACTTTCTTGGTCAAAATTTGTAATTTTCAATCATTCTATCACTTAGCAAATTGCACTTGTCTTTCAGTTTCTTGCAGGATAAAGGGAATAAAGGGTGCCCTCATTGGGCCAAGTTTGTTCTCAGGTGACCATAAATTTTGATGGCTTGGATATTAGGTTTATTAATGTGCTTTTACTTAGCAAAGCTAAAAAAGGTGACTTGTGCGTGTGTGTGTGTGCGCGCGTGTGTGTGGGAAGGGAATCTTATTAAGTCTAAATAAATAGACTGTAGGAACCATGGTAATACTTTACACTTCTGTTAGGCCTTTATTCAGAGGCTTTCAAAATGTTTTAACAATGTTAATTAAATTCAGTGCTCCTTCATTCTGTGTTAGTCTAAGTGCATATAGGGCCATCTTCATGTACATACTGGTAGAGTGAAAGGAAGCTCGTGTTTAACTGTGTGCAGCAGCATTGCACAGCAAGTATATTCAAGGCAGGTGAAAAAAAAAAGGAAAAGAAAAAAAAGCTGTGTTCAAGTGAAACTGCATAGGGAATTGCCTGTAGGTAGGCAAAACATAATTACAAGTTGAAATTTGGCCAAGACATTTGTCTTAACACTCTTCCTCCTTTGAAAAAAATGTGCCACGTACTTAATAACTTTATTAAGTACAAGCGGTTGTGAAATCTGTTCTTTGTTTCAACCAAAAGAAAACATTTCCTAACAGGACGGTGCTGTTAAACACCAGGCTAGGGCACTGACTCATTACTAATTTAGACAGAGAGCAGCATCAATGAATTACCAAAACTCTTTTTTGTAGCACTGGTGTTTTCCTTGGAGATCTCCCCTCCAAGTATTGACCCTGCTTTAGCCTGCGAGATCTGAAGGGATCACAGCACAAGGTGGTATGGCTTAGGGCTGTATATAAAATGATGAAGCAGAGAGTGAAACCCAGCCATGTGCTCCCTTTACTCGACACTGTAGTAGGAGAGGGAGGTGGCGTTCAGTGAAACTCAGAGCTACTCTTGTTTTCTGCAGTAAATAATCAGCCTATGAAATTCACTGCTGCAGTGGGGGGTTATCCGGATAAACAGTTTATCAGGATTTTTAAGAAGGATAAGGGCATGAACATTAATGATGTTTCTGATTATGTGGGCTAAAACAAAAAGATACAAGAACGTTTGGTTCTCTATTATTATTGTTTAAGTCAGGATATAAACAGATTGTCTTCCGGGGTCAGGCAAGGATCCCTCGTCATACTGCACATTTGTTTTGGCTATCGAAGGGCTTGTATTTGTACCCTGCTTTTCTGTGGATCTGACATTAGCTACTTGCATAGACAGCATGTCGGAGTAGCTGGGCCAAGGGTATGATTCACAGTGTTGCTCCCGCATTCCCATCTCTCTGTCTCCCTCAGTGACTGTTCTCAGAGGACAGCATTAGACTTCAAAAATGAATACAAGAACTGAGTGTTTCAAATGTAAATAAGATGCCTTTCTGTTTGCAATTTTAGTCTCACTAAGGCAAGGTACTACTCTGACAGTAAACAACTGAATCTGCATGTCTGGGTTATTTTTTTTTTCTTTGTCAACCTGTCACTCAGCGTGGGAGAGGAGTGTCTGCATCATAATTACTATTTCATATATTTAATTTGGAAGTACAGACAATAGACAGAAAGGGCCATTTGGCAACTAATTAATTTGCTTCTGTTCAAAGAACACGACAAAAAGTTTCCCTTCAGATGAGTATTCATAGACTGTGGACTGGATTTGAGTAATAATTCATCAGAATTACTCCATAGATAATGTGATATCCTCAGTACAGCTTGTCAAGGTACGGGCTTTGAATATATTTTTTAAAATGACTATTAGAAACACTTGGATCATTCTAAGACCAGTTATGATTCGGTACCACACAAGATCTCCCCACGTTTCTAGGAAGCACAATTTTATTCCACCTCTTGGAAGAGAATGAGGCATCTGCCACCTGGCTCCTGTGATAGCTAGTTCTGCAGAATCCACTTGGCAAGAGGTGAGATATGGCTTGATTCAGATTACTGTTTTTTGCATTGCAGTAACATGTTAAATCTGTGCGCTAGCCATTATTAATTGTTCTGTGCACTCTGCTCTGAGCAAGGATTAGGAAGACAGGCTCCAGTGTTGTGAATGTTATTATAAACAATCCAGAAATGCTGAGGTTGTGCGCAGATAGCTGTCGGGGTCTTGACACAGCAACTCTCTGATGCTGGCCAGTCAACCTATGGAAGCCAGGTCTTAAAGGGAATAGGGAAAGCAAAGGTAAGATGATGCACTGCAGGGATTTGTCCCAGTACAGAGCTGGGAGATGACAGAGCATATGGCTGGACTCTCTGCCTAGAAAGCACTACTGATTTCTATAACACAGACAGTGTGTGGGAGAGCAGAAGATTTGAATTGTAAGAGGGAGATCAGTCTTCTTCAGGGAGGGGCATGTTGTTGGAGGGGCATGGTATTTTTCACTTTTCAGTACTTCCTCTTTCCCTGTAGATTGTTAATAATGTGCTGGAGAATTCTCAGGCTTTAGTATGTCAGTGGGCCTTGAAGAAGAGCTGTAGGAGGGAAAAGTATTGCTTGACCCAAAAGAACAGGAAAGCTTCATCTAGTAGAAAGAAGAAAACACATTGATTATTTGAGGAAAGACCTCAAAGGGAAAATTGAGATGTAATTTTTCCAGGCATCCATACCATGATAGTAAAAACTACAGAGCAAAAAACATTGCCCCAAACAATGCTATGCAGATCCTGGAAGGTGAACTGTTGTGGAAGCCAGTCAAAGGCTTTCAAATAAGAGCTTCTTCAAATAAAGTCCAGATAGAAAGAGAAACAAGACTACTGCAAAGTAAAAATGAGAATGAAGCATTTTTATTTATGCTGTTCAGTGAATGTACTAACATTTAATTGGCTTTTAACATACCTGCCTCATGTATCTCCACAAAGAACTGTAGTTACTAATGCTGGTATTACAAGTTAGATAATTGTAAATATTAATTGTAATAACATTGTAATGTAAGCACTGTAATGCACCTTTTAATGGCAAATATCCTTGTAGAGGGATCAGATTTTTCTCTGTTATTTCTAGTTGTAGCCAGAGGTGTGTAGAAGGGGGAGGGGAATAAGGATTATTTTAATCCCCAGGTCAGACATGGGTATGTGAGTGGGCACTGCCATGCAGACCAGCTAAATCAATTATTCTGAAGCAATGTACAGTAGCCCCCAGTACGGACAATGATAAATAACACTGACCTAAAACAGGAATGATTTTAAGCCACATTTACTTATCCAGCTTTATGGAGATCTGGGAATAAAAGTTGATTTTACTTTGCATCAGTCTGTATCTAAGGTTCATTAAATGATTTGATATACTTAGAAGTGAGATGTCCATTCTCTTAGTCGCTTTTTCCCCTTTGTCTTATACATTGTCTCAATAACTTGGAATAAATTGAAACATGCAAATAACATTAAAAACAGAATGTAAAAATAGTATTTACATTTACTGATCACATCCCCAAAGATCTGAACCAAAGCTATTCAAAACAAAGGAGAGTCTTTTTAACTTTCTCCTTTTTACAACTGTCCTTCAAATCAGGGCTTCAAACCTGAAATAACACAGTTACATTTGCAGTCAGTCTCAGAGAGAAATGAAAGATTCACTGGGTACTGATGCAGTAGTAGGGTTTGGTGGGTTTTTTGTTGTTGTTGGTTTTTTCTTCCTTTCTTTTTTTATTGTGTTATGTGGGGTTTTTTCCTTTTCTTCTTTTTTTTTTTTTTTTTTTCCTGTAGCAGTGGTACTTTTAGGTGTAGCTTGAAGGATTTTGGTAGTTCAGGCAAAGAGGAAGCTTTTGTCTCAAAGGCTCACAAAGTTCAGCCCCTTCAACAGAAGAGGTTTCATTTTAGAAATATTGTAAACTTCTTAATAATAAGTGATGAGCCAAGCTTTTTGAAAATATGGCTGATGTAGTCACTAGGTAGTACTATAAGGAAATAAAAAGTATCTCCTCAACCATTCCTTTATGTCATACGACAGTAGTAAGTGGAGTTTCTTTTTTTTTAAGCACCTGTGCAGGTCAGATTCTTTTTCCCCTCAGTGACTGTGATGAGAGTTAATCTTCCAACTGTGACATAATATCATGGTCCCCAAAAACTCAGCAAGGAAAGCTCAGCTGGTATGAGTCTGTGCTAATAAGACACTGGTTTTTCTTTTTCTTTTTTTTTTTTCATTAATGCAGATGCCAGATGACATATCCAAACAAGCGCTTCAAATATGCTTGGTAAAAGTTTATTAATAGATGTCGTTAACTGCCAGTCCTCATGTGTGCTCCTGTTTCTCAAAAAACCAGTGGTCACTTACTAAAGACCAGAGACAGAACATTTACTTAAATAAAATTGTTAATAAAGGACATAAAGACTTGTTTCTTTCTGTTAGTATTGGTCCATGAATACTTCATGTGTTATTTTAGGGTTTAGAGATATTTAGGCATACAAACCGTCCAGTCTGAAATAGGCATGTACCTTATTATTATTATTATTATTTAAACACTGACCTTTTATATTTGGAATATTATAAAACATACTTGTCCTCTTCATGAAATTAAAAACATCTGCTATGGCTTTTCAGTTAAAATGTTTTGGACATGACAGTCTGGTGATAGGTCAGTCTGCCATTTTGAATGGCTTTTAAGCTGACAGTGCACCTTGTACCAGTGAGACTGGGAAAACAAACAAAAAAGGCAGATGGTTCATTTAGTTTAGTAATTGTAATTTGTTGTTCATTAAAAGCAATTCCCACACAGGCAGTCTCTATGCAGATGGAGTATATAAAAAATTTTATTCTGCCAACCTGTCGTAATAATTATTTTTGTTAGTGTAATTTGCACCGACATTTGATAGGCAGTTGATTAGGGCAGTATGGTTTCATCAGAATTAAAATTAAATATAAATTTTGCTGCTTTCATTAGTGTGCTTTTATAACTATCATGACCAAGCAGCAGGGGTTTGGCTCTGAAATATTGAATATCACAGCAGCATTTGTTGTGTGGGTTTTTTTTTTCTTCTTGAGATGATTGAACCTTTTAATTGAAGGGTTTGTGTTTGGAAGATGTTTTTTATACCTACAGAAGATGAAAATTAATGGAAAGACTGTTTTAGGATGATTCTAAAATATGATTTTAATGGAGAAATGTGCAGAGTTAAAAAACCAAAGTCAGTTACTAAGCTTGAGATGTTTTTCAGTCTTTTTGAATGTAATGATAGCATTTTAGCTCCACACATTCTGGCAGGCAGAAAGAAACCTTTTGACCAGTCATAAAAATGTCCTTACAGGTAAAAAACCTTATTGCCTAATAGATTTTGTTCAAGGATTTGTTTTCCCTTTAGAATATAAACTTATGTGAAATAAACTTCAGAAGAAGGAAACTGGTGCCCTCTTGATGAATGTAATTACAGAGTTGCTTATTTTGACAATCATGATAAAGTTATTCTCTCCTAGATGTCTTAAATTGTGAAAGAATTCTTAAAAAAGTAAATATTAGAACATCTTGGTACAAATGTAGACAGACAATTCTCATGGCAAATCTGAAGGGCTGAGTGCAGCATAGATATTTTACCTCACTGCATGGTGTAGCACTTCGATCAACCTGCAATATTAGGAAGTAGATAACTGCTGAATGTAAAATACAGAACGCAATTCTATGTGTTTGCTAAACACAGAATATATAAACATATAAACACATATAAACCACACAGTATCTTTGGTGGTTTATCTGGTTTTTTCCTCCATTGCAATATAATATTGGTAAGGCAACAGAGCGGACAGTGAGGGTCGATGTCTTTGTCCTATTCGAGTCAATGGCAGCTCCATCATTAATTTCAGTCATTCCCTAATATTTTAGGGATGCATCTGAATAGAGTATAGAATTTCTTTTCTTCTAGAGACTAGGGATATTTTATGTTACAATTCTACTTCTTCTGAGGTACAGTATCCACTGGGGTGTAATTTCCCTTAGAGTTGCAACTGTTTAATTCAGAGCATGCTTGACCCACTAATTTTCAGTAATACATTTTTCTCTCAGAACCTTAAATTTATAGAATTATCTATATCTAGGAATCAGGCTGGGAAAAGTAGAGAAATTCTTCTGGTTTGTAGCTTGACTTTTGTTTCTGCAAAATATGAAAGAGACAGTGTTTATTGTAGTCAGAAAAATAGTTGGCATGATTGTGCGTAAGTGAAGAATCTCTGGATTGTCTCAAAGTGTTAGCTGCCCATTTGCAGACAAGCAAGCTTTTAGTGTGCAATTTAGGTCAATGGATAGAGGGGAGAAGATGTGTTTAGGCGACAGATTTTAAATCACCATAATATAAATATGCTTCCCTTTTCATCCGGAATTTGCTTTCTTTCAAGGTAATTTAGTGGAGCAGACATGCACTTATGCCTGTCTTTGTAATTTTAGGGATTAGGATAGTGAGGATTAAATGCTGACCCTTAATCTTCAATATCAACTTTAAGAGCGAAATATAATATGCAAATGGAATACCTTCATTTTGTGTTTATATATTTTAATCTCTGTAATTTAGTTTTAAGAAGATGGAAACTCATCTTTGCCTTATTTATTTTGAATCCCAAAGCAAGATGCCATTAAAATCTTTATCCCTGTATCTTAGAGGATAAATGTTTATCCTTTGGGGATTAAAATATAATTTTTTTAAAAAATGAGTTTAAACTAACACTCTTATATCAGTCCAAGAGTTCTGTATGTCTGATTTAAATGTATCCTTGAGTGTCATGTCAAACATTGATAATGGGGGAAAAATCATGGTGTGTTTATTTTCTAAAATCAATGAATGGAATTTGCATTAACAGAAATCAGTTGGTTACTGTACCATAGATAAATTTTAATCTGTTCGTTGTAAGCTTTTTCTGAAAGTTCTAGATATATTCACAGTATAGACCTTGAAGTCTATGAGAGAGAGAGTATTTATAGAGGTTGAATATTGTGCTGTTATAAACAAGTAGACTATCTCAACCTGTACAAATAAATGATGCAGTATTAAGGAATCAGATCAAAAGGAAGGATGAAGTATGAAAACTTGGCAAAAAATTGGATATGTGAAATAGTCTTCCTTTTGGAATTAATACTAACATTGTAGAGTACAATTAAAATACTCAACCCAGTTAGATTTATAATGGATGTATATATTTATATAGATGTGATTTGAAAAAACCAAATTATTTTGACATCACCATTCCTAAAACATTTTTTCTTCAGGCTCTCTTATTGGTTATTTTATCATCTGTATGTTTCCTTTCTCTGGTTTTGATGATTTTAACTAAAATGGCAGCTTGAAAGTTTCAAATAATTTTTCAGCTAATTTGAGATTTCCTCACAGTGAGGATTTAGAACACTCTGGTATAAGCTGTATGTTAAAAGTCTGTGTCATTAAATGGTAAATGAATAATAGCAATGCACCACATTCCTGCCTGGTGAGTCATCATTCAGGGACCATATTCTGACAACCACAGTCCTACAAAGAATACTTTCTTTGTGACAAATCTTTCAAGTATTTTGATGTCCTTTAGAGAGTAAGGTGCTACCCAAACTGTCAGAACATGGGTCAGTGAGGATATTATGAGAGCTGAAAAACAGAATGAACAATGTAAAAATAAATAAAAATGCTACCCATTAATTTTTTTTTATTATAAGGCCTTAGAAGTTACATTGGATTGCTGCTAATGGTTTGCCATGAATCAACTAAAACTTCTAATTGTTATTTACAGATTAATTCCCTTGAGAGGTATTGAGGAAGCAAATTAACGTCTTCATAGTTCTGTCTCTCTGTCTTTGGGATACTTTTCTGGCCCTGAAGTGGCTCAGAGGAAAATTATAAAAAATGAACCTTTTACCTTGAGGCTAAAAGTTTGATAGCATGCCTGGCCCTTCCTTAGACTTCATAAAAGTGAGAAGCTGCTTTGTATCCTCATCATTCCAGAACACTTCTGTAAAAGCCAGTAACTATCTGGATTTTACAGTCAGTTTCAGGTTTTATTAATTCCCCCAATGGTATTGAATGGGAAAGACCATACCACAGAGTAAAAGTACAGTTGTGTCTTCATTACTGCCCGGTAGAGACCTAATAAGTGTCAAGAATTTTAGTCCTGCTGCACTCATCTGCACCTGAAAGACTGTGAAAATACACAGCAAGAAAGATCAAGAAAAAGGGACAGTACATGCTGTCCTATTGTCAAAGGTAGCCAAGAGCTGTATAAAGTATTTTAAAGCCCATTGCAATGATAACTTTGCATATCAATAAGTCATCTTGGCAATTTGTATTTATGCTGAACTCACTAGCATCTTTCAGAAAGCGGCAGAATATCTAACAGCAGACGGTCCCTCCATCAAAGATCATATAATACTTTCTAAAACTTTGTCTGTGTTAATGAAGTACATCTAGAGGATTACACACTGTTACAGATGACATATCTGGAGGTGGATTTTTCTTGATGTTTTCTGCTAATTTTATGTTATATTAGGCTTAAGATGTCAGCAGCAATGTCCTCCTATGCAAAGGAGGAATCTATTTTAACTGTGTGTTGGTGTTGATTGCTCAACATGTTTTTGTGATGCTTCAGTCAAATCTTTCATCTGAGTGTCAGGGATATTCTTTATATATTTCAATGGTGTTAAATTAAAGTGATATGTACTAGGGTAAATAAGTGATCTATCTAATATATGGCGATATGGGTACCACAATTTATGTGGGGATTCAAAGGTACCTAACAGACCATCAATACTTAAAAAAAGTTAGTTATATTTTATATAATAATTGGTAACGGTCATTAGACAGTAAAAGGTTGTAATTTGGCATTATATTCAAAATGAAGGTCACTACCAGTGTAAAACATGCTGTTCTGAGTTTCTAAACCGAAAATACTTTTTTTTTTTTTTAAAGGACAAATAGGAACTTTTTTCTTGTTCCCTCCTTATAATATTTCTAAGCCCAAATGGTTGGAACTAAAAATATTTTGTAAAATTGCATAAAGCAAAATGATGAAGTAAATTCTGCAGATTTCTCAACTCAACCCATTTTCTGTGGGAGTGTGGGTGGTGCAATAAGTGTTGTGGTACCTCACAGAAATCACAAAACTTTATTAGGGTGGTTGAACGCTGTGGTCAAGGAACTTCCACTGACACCAGCTCATGATGCCCAAAGTTATAAAGCTTGCTTAAAACCTGCTGTTGGACACAGTCAGGAGGCAGAGGCAAAAACTGAGACAGTATGTAGATAACCAATATTTTAGTTAATGGCTTTGATGAGAACATGTTAGCTAGCATATTTTAAGCGTGACGTTATCAAAAAGTATAAACTTAGAAGCTGGTCAAGTTAAAACCTAAGCTTTCTCTGAAGGTTTAACTCAACCTAGCTGAGTAAAAGGCTTTTAAGTTGTACTAGGAAACATATCTTGACATGTTAGAAATCCTCATCTAAAGAAATTCTTAAAGATTCATGTAGACAGGAACTAGTAGCAGCTGCAGTGTCAAGAGCATAAGTGCTATCTATGAGAAAATTTGCTAAATAAGTGGGCAGCTGCTTTCAGCATTAGCTGCCATTTTTCAGTGGTCTTCACAAGTGGCTCTAAGTAGAAAACATTACTGTAGCCCCTGAGGGAAGTGCACAAGAGATGCTCATTTGAGAGCATTAGGGCTGATTGTACAGTAGGTCCCTAAGACGTGAGAGAGGTTCAGAGGAGCCAGTCTGGGTGACAGAGCTGGGCTCTGGACCAAACCCTGGTCCTGCCACAGCCTGTTGCTGTTGGAGGCTCAGGCACCTGTGCCTTCTGGCTTCAGCTGCTTCAGGTTGTCATAGGCATCTATAAAGACAAAAGTCTTTTAGAGGTAGCTCAAATTTGTCACAGATTTAGGAAAGGCTATATTCAGGTAATTCTTTCCTGGAGGAAGGGAATAAATAGCAGTATGAATACCACACAGAAGCACACACAGCTATGCTGAAAAGCATGCCTGCTTGTGTCTCATTTCTGGATGCCCAGATGTGCTCGATGCCCAAATATCCATACATTACAGGTATAAAAATGTTAAAGAAGGTATGTCCATCCAGCCACAGAATGCATCTGTGTATCTCCCTACGTGCTGTGGGGAGCCACTGTAACCTTGTCCTATCTTGAGCCTTACATTATTAGCATTTATCCAAACTCCACTTTCTTCAGGCAGTAAGAGAGCCATATGAATCACTGTCCTTACTGTAGGACTTTAAGTCCCCTAGCAAAATGTCCCAAGTCACTGTGACATAAAAGATAGGAAAAGCAAGCAAAACCAAACCACTTTAGACTAATAATTTCTTCTAATCCCTTAGACACCCTGATTGTTGGGATAGTCTCCATTCACTAACCACCAAAAGTGCATGAAATATTTGTTGGGAAGTAATAGTTCCTTGCGGAGTTCACTTCCAGTGCTCAAAAACCTGTCCACTTAGAAACAAGCAACAACCATTATAACCTCTGGGACCAGTCTTGCTGTAAAATCAATATTTGGAGGTATTCACTTTATATCTGATGCATGAGCCTGGGTGACTTTACTGGCTGCCTGTTGCTAATATGGACCACTGCCTAATTGTCATTCCAGAAGAGGATCCAGATGTCCCTTACTCCCTCCCTCCAGCCCACCATGGATTTCATTACCAGAAAAAAATTCCTAAAAGGTGATATCATTTACTGTTAGAGGCTGAGCAGACGAAAGGCCATCCCCCCTTGCACCTTTAGGATAGTGAACAGATTTTAAAATTAACACCTCTCCCCCGCACCACAGATGCATGTGATTTCACCTACTGATCCACATGTAGTCCCCCTTGAATATGCTTAAAGTCCTGCAAGTCTTTATCTTTTGCCATAAAATCTTGGTTCTCATGTCTTCACGTGTTGTAGCAGTGGTGTATGATTTTTTTGCAGCATGGTTGCTAAGGACAGGTACAAATGGGACACTGGGCTCAAGATTCAGTGATTGCATTCCACATGTAGTATTCAGATGCCAGCACAAAAGATACATGTGGAGACAGCTGAAATTCACTCTGTCTTTTGGTGAGCTTACATTCTTAGCAATGAGTAGAAGCTTCATTCTCAGAAGATGCATGTCTTTTTTATTTTTTTTTCCCATGGAGTCACTGAGTAATGAGTCTAAATTACCCCCAAATACAAGAAGATCTTCAGGTGTTTTAAGTCTATCCATGTGCTTTCTGTGAAACACTCTATAAGCGTGCTTTGTAATGTTTTACAGAAACATCATTGCTTGTTTGAGAATTGCTGTTTGTTTGAAGTTGTTTTGTTATAGAGTAAGTAAAAATGTAGCTAATGTGGATAGGTTAGCTTTTTAACCCCAGAAATCACACCTGTTTATATGAAATTTGCATTAGTTTCCTCTTATATAATAGACTGCTAAGGATGATGAAGGCCTTTCAGGCTGTGATTTGCAAGAGATATCCAGAGCCCTAACAAACCTATTGCTTATTTTAGAGACGTTTTCAAGAATATATTTTCTCACCTGAAAGTACCATCACATCTACTCTTCCTCTCCTGTTTTTAAGCTAGACTTTTTGAATAACAGTCAGGTAAAGCTTGTTTTTGCAACGATTAGGTTTTCTGAGAGTTCATTGCTGTGATTTTTTTGTCAGCTGTGGAATACAAGTAGCACAGTGTTTCTGTTTAAAAAAGCTTTTAAATAATTTTAAAAGTTGGGGGGACAGAAGACTTCTCTTAAGTGGGGGATGGCAGCGCGTGTGTTTAATACATAGTCCTGAGTTTACTGTATATTTAAAGTAGATATATACCTTGCTGCTATGAATCTTTGACAAAGTGCCAAGTGTTGCATTGCCAAAAGTATAACATTTCATTTATTTCTTTAGGCTCAATAGCGGTTACTGGTAACATGTGTTTGTAGGGTGTCAGTTCTGATGGAATTTCTTTACCTGGCCTGTTTCCAAGTAATGTTGGTATGTGTTTAAAATGTTTTAAAAATAAATCAGACTTTTGTGTTTCTGCAATAGAAATTCCAGGCAGAGTGATAAAGTGGGATTCACTTACCATCACAATTTTTTTAATCTATTTTGTTTATGGAAAGGGACTTTGGTCTTCCTGTTTCTCTTTTCAGTAGGCTAAACCACTGTAATAACCAGGAATAAGTACTTAAGACAAACATCTAATATATTAAAAGAACTTTAAATAAGAAAAAAAGAATTTTGACCTCTGTCAGAAAATGCTTTTAATGTTGCTTCTGTTATGTAGTAGAAACTCTCTACTAGATCTGACATTTGTGTATTGCATCCCTGCAGAAGTGCTTCTGTGACTTTGAAACTCTTGACCTGTCCTTTATGAGACAGAGAGACCTAGTATAGACCATCCCTTTTCATACTGAGACTTTATATGGATTGCTGTGCATGTCTAGGATCTCTTCCAGGGGGAAGCATTGGACACGTGTTGTATGGGTGATAGCTAAAGGATGCTTAATAATACCTTTCCCCGTAATTCCGCAAGAATTCCCAAGAAAAAGGAATAGGGCTGTGAAAAATTCAAGTCTGAGGGTCCTCAGGACATTAGTAGCCAGGGAGCACCTCCTGTAAGTGGAATTAAGATGCCTGCCAGGAGCAGAGTTTCTGCAGCAGTAGAGATCCTCTGATCTCTGCATGTTTTCCCCAGGTGACAAACTTCCCCCCACTTTGTGGGCATCTGCTACCCTGGGCTCTTTCTTCTCTGGATGAATATATAAATCTATCAGCCTGGTAAGGTGGCCAGCAAAAGTTTGCCAGCACTTTATTCCAGCTGTTCAAAAGAAGTTGCTTAATGCAGATGCACTGGTTCTTATACTTTACACCTGCATTTACAGAGGTGCTGAGCTCTTTCAGATACTAGTCTGCTTTGTTCACTCTTCGTGAAAATTTGGCCTGTACTATCTCAAGCTGAGCTTTTAAAGCTGAAAATCTACACCTCAAAAAAAATTAGTGACTGTTTTCTGGAAAGTAACAGGAAAAGAAAACAGAAAATACTGATAGCTGGGTCAAATTCTGTGTCAGTTATTGTTAAAGCAAACAGATTTTAGGTTTGGCCTTTACTTTTGTCTGATGGGGAATTTCTTGTCTTCCTTTAAGGAAAGAGATTGTATTTTCTTGAGGATAGACTAACTGTTGATTATTCTGTGCTGTGGTAGCTTTTTTATTTTTCAGAGGATGTTCAAATTTAGAATTATTTTACAGTTTTATAGCATAATCCATTAAATATTTATAAAGTGAAACAATGCTGAAAAAATAAGTATTCAATGTACAGTATTTACTGAGAATACTGAGCAGTAGCAAATATTTACTGCTGCATTTGCTCCGAAGTTTCATTGTACGTCTGGAAGCTTGATAGTAACAGTTCATATTTTCTTACCAAACTGATAATGTGTTATTAATTCAGATGAAACAAGAGGTAGCTCTACCAGATTCTTCTGGTTTGTCCCAGGTTTGAAATTTTATGAGAACCAGACTACACATTCCTCTACTGTTAGACAGTATTATTTTCAGAGATGCTAACCTGTTAGTGATTAGCCCAGACTGGTGTCTTGGATGCTTGTGGTATCAGAAAGCCCTTCCCTGAGGACTTCCCTGGTCCAAAGAGAATTTTCCACATTTGAGCTTGAAAAAGATGGTCTGAACCTGTGCATATTCCCAACTAAGGGTCAAACCCCATGAGCCAATGGGAATTTTGTCTGAGTAAAGACTTCATGATTTGACCCTTTGGGATTTATTTGTTTCTTGTACAGATGTTTAAGTCATTTAAAATTATGTGGCCCAGTGTTCAAAGAATTAGCTGCCTAACAGATTTTTTGTTTCTAACCCCAACTAATTCACTGTCTCTGCTTCTTGGTGTCTTTGTATTTAACTCATCCTATATGGTAAATTAAAGAAAATTCAGGCCTCCAGTAAAATGATTATCAAGGAAAGTAAATTACAAATTATCACAGACTGTAAGTGGCCCAAAAGGTCATTTTAGATTTATTTGTAGAAAATAGCCATCATCTTTATGATATTACTATTGGTAGTGCCAGAAGGCAGTTTGTGTCCTATATTTCTTTGTTTCTCTATGCAAGATTCTGCTCGGTGATCCTGATCATTGCCTCTGTATGTTCGATTGCTTTTACTATAAATGTATATTTTTTAGGGAACCATCTATGAACTTGTAATATGTGCTTCCTTCTGCAGCTTATCGTTTCAACTCTTTACTTCGTCTGGATGATAGAAAAAATGTGATATTTAACTTGGTTAAGTTTAATACAACGGTTGGAATATCGGGACATGCCATGTGTTGTAACACTGATTTCGTATTTGTGCATGAACGTATATACATACCTTTTTTCTGTATATGTGCGTTAAGACATGTAAGCATATAAGAACATACACATATGCTTCGTCACATGGTTACCTGATGCTGTTTTCTGCTTGGTTATTGTGGAGCGTTCTATAGAAATTTAGTATCTGCACAGATATTAACATGTTTCCTATTATGTATGCTTGAGGTGTCTACCTGTCAGGCTCTTCTACAAATCTCACGAATTAAGAAAAGGCTGTAGCAAACTATACACACAATATTTGCTTATATTTGATATTTTTTTTAATTGTACTGCAAAGTCTTTGTTCTGCTTTATAGTCTGTTTATTTAGATAAGCACCTTCAATATGAATTCTACGTAGTACTTAAGGAAAAAACCCTAATGACCAGGAAGTAAGCAGCACCTATGAAAGGGGAAGACTAGCAGGAGGTGGAAAGTCAAAAGGGTCAGGCTGACCCCTGTCTGTTTAGTATCCCTGGAAAACTTGGTGGCAAGAAAAAAATTTTCTTCCCCACTGCAGTGTTCAGACCCCCTTTCTGAACTGTGTCTTTGCAGCTTGGAAATTAAACAAAAGAGCAAAAGGTTGTTTCTGGAGAGGCATTAAAAAAAAAAAAAATAAAAGAAAAGAAAAGACAAGACAGGGTGATTTTTAGTTTTTTCCAGAAAGCCTAATGATAAATTTCATTTAATAGTAAAGAACCTGGCTGGTAATTAGGAAAGGGCAAAGAAAGAAGGAGAAAGAAATGGAGTTTTGCTAGTTGTTAGTTTCTTTTTGCTGCTCACCTGATTACATGGAGATGAAGAAAACAATCACTTTTGATGCTTGTTTTTTTCCATCTCTCTAAAGTGTTGATATTTGCTGCAGCCCCCATAAAACTTTTCACAGTCCTGGTGTGTGTCTTTCATAATCAGTCATATGGAATGCTTTTCATAATCTTTCCACAGTCACAGTGGAGGAGAGGACACAACAGTACTAAAGCCATTTGCTTTTGCTAAGCATAGGAGGAGATGGAAGCTGCATTTCTAAATTGGGCACTGTGTAGTTTTACTTATTGATTTACAGAGCACTTATTATCATAGTAGAACATTATAATGAACATAGCTGAAGACTGAACATTTGTTGAAACATGTCTGAGGCATTTCTACATGTTGCTTGAGGGATGAATTAATTTACATGATGTTTTACTTTTTAAATAAAACAATTTATTGTAGAAATCAAAATGTCAAATCTAAAGGCTCTTATCTTGAGCTCTCATAAATTATTTCCTTGAAGCTTTTTTGGAGCAGGACTTTTCACATATTCCTCCCTCAAGCCTAAATTACACAAACAATAAGTAACAAGTTATTGTAAGTGTAATGGTAATTAACCATGAAAAAAACCTACTTGTTTTGATTTTAGTTGATTTTCCCCGTAGATAAAAGTGTCTCTTTGCTGTGTGTTTCTGGTTCTTCATAGTTTCAAGGTTTTGAGTCTTTTTGGGCCTTTTGTTCTTCATTTTTTTAAGTGATCACTTACCTGTATATGTCATTAGATGAGTGTCTCCCAGGGTGATTTGCCTCCTGTGTTCTCACAGTTTTTTGGCAGCAGCAGAATGGTGATTTCTGTTTGCATGCTGGTGATGTTCTGGTGATGAGCCGTTAAATAAAATGATCTGTCCCCAGGCCAACCACTTGGTTCATTGCCAAACAGTAATCCAGTACAATTAAGTATCAAAGATTGGAGTACTCCATTATTGCAAGAGATCTCACTACAGGCACCTGGAAAAGCAGAGAACTCCAGAGGGGAAGAGTGATCAGAGCATTTATTTTCACTGGGGTATACAAATTTCATTGGGGTTTGTTTGAACATAGGAGATTTGGATGTCCATACATTTAAAATCAGCATTTAATTTATCAATTTCATCTTTGTTTTTCTTCCAAAGCTGGAATTGAGAGAAGGAAGAGATGAAAGTAGGGAAGAACCGACTCAATTTCTGAGGCTACTTCTGCTGTTGACTTTTTTATTAAAACACAGGATTTTATGTCCCATTGTTTTTTCCTCTTTCATAAAGATGTGTCAGTTGCTGCTGTCATACTTATGCACACATTTAAGCATTTAGTAGTGGCAACAAAGCTAGAAATTTGACAAATTATTAGCAAATTGTTTTCATTGTTTGCTTTGCAATTCAGGGCTGGGAATGCTGATTTTTTGTTCCACTACTGGCCTTGCGAGTAGCAATTTTCCCTTTTTCCAAAGAGCACTGATTTCTGATGGGTGGAATTAAATACAGGTTTCACTGAGGGTGAAACTGAGTCACGGGACTGTCAAATCATTTACTGTGTTTTACAGCTCAATCACAGTTGAAAATGGCGATAAGGTGTTCCCAGTTGTATTTTCTATCTGTGACTCCACTCTCTACAAGGCACTAAACTATAGTTTTGAGAAATATGAAAATATATGGAATAAGGAGAAGTTGGTCTAGTTTCACCAGGGGCTGCTCAAAGATCTGTGGAAGCCAGATCTCTCCCAGGGCAAAAATGAAAGACAGAAACAACCAAGAAAATTAAAATTCTTTTAAGACTTGGAAAAGTTAAAAGAAATGCAAAAGCAGAATGAGTTAATACTAGCCAAAGGAGCCAGGGGAAATAAGAATAGAATTTCAAATATATTGGAGAAAAAAAGAAATAATGGAATGAAAATGCAAGCTCAATAATAAATGAAGGGGGTGACAAAATAAAAGCTGCTCCTGAAATGGCTGATGCACTGAGCTACTTTCAAAATCAGTCTTTGTCAAGGAAAATAAAAGGAGTAAGGACATAACAGATCAAGTAATTAAGACCTTTTCAAAATAGTTGTTGATAAAAAAAGAGTAAGGCAATACTTAGAAAAAATGGAATAAATCCAAATCAGCAGGTCTGGATGATAAGCATAGTATGGTCTTAAGAGACATAGATAATGAATTTACATAATCACTAGTAATTATTTTTGAAAAGTAAAGTACAATTGAGGAATTATCATAGGATTGAGAAAAACAAATCTAATACCAATCTTTAATAAAAGAAAAAAAGAGTAATTCTGGTAATTACCATAGGGCTTCCTGTTGTTGTTTATAAAGGAGTGATAGGAACTTCACTGAAGCTGCAAGAAAAATAGTCTTTACCCCAAAACAATTTAACTTTCAACTTGATATGTCTTAGTTGAAGATGACCTAAAAGTAAAATAGTTAGAAGAATGAGAACAGTAGGAATACAGGGTGGGGTGTTTTTTTTGGGTCATTCTCTATGTATACATATCTTCATGATTGCATAAAGATTTGTGATCTATTTGAAGTAATAAAATGATTAAGAAGTAAGATAATGGATATTATTGCACTGATGCTGAAGGTTTTACCCCATGGTTTCTCTTGTCTCTAAGCCCACAGGCATTTTCAGGAGGCCTAGAATATCCAGGCAGGTGCTACTTGCCTCCTCTCTCTTGCCTGGCCCCTCTGATTGCCTCACATGGAAATGAATAAGATTGCTTCCGAGAGTTCTTGACCGTTGCTTGTTCCTGAGCACACACGTGGTATATGGAAGCAAAAGTGAACCTGCAGATAAAACAACAGAAATAGTTTTCTGACCTTTCCCATAGACTTCCTGGGTGGACAGTCTCAGTCTCTCTCTTTTACTCTTCCTAGAATCTGGTCTCAAGAGGGTTCACCCAGGAGCTTCTGAGGATTTGGGAGGAAGGAGGGACCATGCCATTTAGTGGAACTCCCTCCATGTTTTCCAGTTCTTCTTTGAGAAATGTGGAGAAGAATATGCTTGCTGAAGGTCCAAGGGAACCTTGGACCAGTTCCTGAGGAAACACAGGAATGCAGTTTCCAGAGAATATGATGTAGTGAGGGGAATAAATGAGTTTAAGCAGAGGAAATAAGGCAAAAATACTTGAAAACTGTGATTTAATAAAAAAAGAAAAAACAAAATATGGAGGAAACAGCCTTCCAGATCTTTGCTTAAAGGAAGGGAAAAGGTTTTGGGCAATTGAAATTAACATGAATGTGCCCATATTGCCATGGGAATTTTCCATTTGGTTGCTGGAGTTCAAGTTGTATTTTGGGGATGGAGTAAGGTATCTTAGAGGTGTTCTGCAGATGAGTGAAAGACTTAGTTTGTTGATCATGTGATTAAGGAAAGGGAGGTAAACAGACCGTTCATTAAATCTGCAGGTCGTATTAAAATTGGAAGGTGTTGCCAACACCAGTGAGGACAGAGTGTGAAGATATAAAAAGAAGTGAGGGCAGGTTAGAAATATGGAGAGGAAATCCGAAATGGGATTCAACCTGGCAAAAGGAATCTGATACGTCTGCTGAAATAGATATTCAGCAGAAGAAAGATGCTTGTAAAGAACTGATGTTGAAACCAGGTAGGGGTGATAGTGGATAGCAAATTTGGTACAAGTTTGTAATATAAAATGAGAAGCAACTGGCCTCCCTTCTCAACAGTTTCATTCTTGCTTATGTGTGGTAGCTAGAAATGAGACAGGCTCCCTTTCTACAGACTATGATAAGATGTAATACTGCACACAGCTTTAGGCATGTCATAAAACAATAATAGATATGAATAGGTGTAGTAATTGGAAGCTCTCTTATAGTGAAATGAGACTGGACAATGAATTTTGAAGCATATAATAGGAAGTCATTCTGCACGGATGGATGAACGCTGCTGTCTTTTTCAGCTTTAATTTTCATGTTTCCATATAAGGCAAGTAATATGAACAGTAGTTATTGTTTAACCAAGTATCTTTGCACACCAAACATGTTAATTTCATTTTTTTCTGGCTCGGGTATTTTGTTAACTGTGCCATCTTGGCACCGAATGAACTGCTCCTAGCCTAACTAGTTCAACTCATTGCAAGGTGATCTGCAGCGGGATGTGTTAGTTTTCTTTTCTCACATAGCAGATGAAAGAAGACTACCCAGAAGAAAAGACCATTTTAAAGCATGTTTATCCTTACCTGTATGCTTAGAGTTTTAGACATTTGTAGTTTGAGTATTTTTCAGCCACTCAGTCAAAAGTCACATTATATGTGTGTAAATCTATCTATGTATCTATCTATGTATCTATCTATCTGTCCATCTATCTATCTATCTATCTATCTTAAATAGTTATATGCTTCCTCCACTTTAATGTAGTCAGTTAGTGAAACTTGATAATTTACTCTGTAATTTATATAGGTGACTTGATTTACTTTTTTACTTAAGCCTGCTTGTACCTTTTTACCTAAGCCCTCATGGGAGAGGGCTGTCTTTGGCAGAAGCAGAAATACGGGGAATACTGTCCTTCAGAGCAGTGGCTGCTGAAGTAGGGTACAGAAGCATGAAACAGTTGCTAATAGTCCTTCAATAAGTACAGCTGTTGCTCCAGGCATGTGTGGGTGCTGCAGACCCTTTGATTTGTATCCAGCTGGTTTTCTCTCCTTTTAGTGATTCTAGAAAGTCAACCAAGTACTACTTGCCTGGGTGTTTTTGGCAATATTCTGTTTCTTATATCCAAGTGCATGTTTATTACCCAGAGTTAATACCAGCAGGCTGCTAGAGAGGCATATCTCCCTCACTTATATCCTTTATAGAACAGGAAATATGTGAATATTATCCACTATAGTTTTTCATGTCACACCAACTCCTGCAGCATATAAGTACATGTATTGACCTATTGATAAGAAAGCAAAAAGGAGAAATATGTATTTCAGTAATGTTTCTATTATAGAAGGAACCAACAGAGATATTTAGATTACTAGTGTCACTGAAAAGTCACTTTTATTAAAATAAAAAGATCTACTGCTCTCTCTTTTACTCTATGAAAGAAAGTATCTCTTAGTATCAGCACAGAAATGTACTTGTTTGTTGACCTTCAGTGAAGCCACTGATGCAGGTGAATGCTCTCTCTAACACCGCCCATTTTTGTTACTGGTAGATGAGGCTGTCTCAAAGTCTTATAACCTTTTGCTTGATAAAGAACAGAAAAGGGATTTCATAATGAAATAAATATCTCATTTAGGAAGTGTAATTTCATTACTAGTGTAATGGTACTTTAACATGTTTGGGGTTTTTTTTCACCTTTGCTTAGATATATTAGCAATACGCTTACTAAGACAGAAACCACAGAAACCCTTCAGGTCAAGTAGCCTGGTTATATATTTAAATGTACCAAGCTAAAATCATGCAAACAACCAAAACTGCAAGGGAATAACCCATTTCACTCAAGCAATATTGAATGAAGCACTAGTTGCTTGTTTTCTCTAACAGTCAAATTGAGGGTTATAAATAAAGGACTAAGACCACAGTGAAAAGTAGAAGTTGAATATTCAGAAAGGATGTACAAACTCTGGGTTTTTTTACAGTACTTGTGCTACATTTGTGTTCATAAATTTACAAAGCTTGAGTCTCCTCCTCCTCAGTTGAATACACATCTTAATACCTTGTTAAATCAGCTTGTTAAAATAGCTTTTGATGTACTCTGTTCATGTAGAGGTTTCCAATTTTTAAAACGTATATGCTGGTGCACACACACAGAATTTAAGACCAGAACTGAGATATTAAAGTTTGCCATTACTCACCATGGCTTAAAAGGGCTAGAATTGCACAGTTAGCTGTGGAATAAAACAAATAAGCCTATTAAAGGGGCGTTTTGACACTGGCAGCCTGGGAGGTCTTTTCTTGTCAGTGTATTTATTTCTGTGTGTACTTATTTAAAGAGAGAGATGGATTTTAGAGATATTGTTCAAGTACAGAAGGCAAAAAAAAGTAAGCTGGAGTTCCAGAAAGGCCAGCAAAGTCCTTACTAGAGGAGAGAAAAGAGGGCCCAAAGTTCTAAGAGACATCCATACCCAGTGTTGTAGGTGCAGATACCATAATTGCACTGGTGGTAGATGCAGCCTGCAAAACATAAGTGGGAGACTATGTCCCTGAGGTTCAGTTCTTCCAGTGTCCCACTTCAAGAGCATTTCATCCACAAGTTGCAGGTATACCCTGGCGGAGCTGGTGACAGTGAGATTGTGTGTGTGGAAAGGAAGGATTCAAAGATACGATGACATCTATATATCTGTATATAGATGCACCCTGCAAACATAAGTAAAGTGGCTGGATTGCTTTTGGTGTTAGAGATGGTTTTAACTAAGGTGAAAAAAATGAAAACAGTAACAAAGATTGATGCAATTCTGTGTTGCTTTGTTAAAAAAACAAACAACAAAAACAAAACAAAGAAAAAAGGTTCAAATAAAGAGACCACAGCTATTTTATTAGAAGTTTCAACATCTCTTTGTAATACCATTTTTCAGTGTTAGGTGAAAGAAATATCTGCTGCAATTTCTGTAGGATTGTCATTTTTAATGTTGGATTTGGGAGAGGTAACAGACAGAAACATAACGCATAGCAGCAAAGTAGTTCCTTTAACTACTTTGCAGATTGCCTCTGTTGCAGGTATCTTAACTTCCCGCAGCTGATTAACGTTCTTGGTTGTGTTTCTAGCTTTTTAATAGTTTCTATCTCGCTTCTGCCATTTTATGTGAAGTACAGTAAATGGGTGAGAAATTAAGTAAATACCCAAGGGAGGATCAAAATAATTTATACTACTCTACAGACATTTCAAGTCTTGCAGTCTCTGAGCAACCACTTGCTGAGCTGAGTAGCTCAAAATGGTAAAGTATACTTCATAAATCAGAAATCCAAGTCAGAGTGTCTGAAAAAATATTATTTTGCCAATGTTTTTATTAAAAACAGTACAAAATATGTAGTTTGACATAGGCCTTTTACAGGCTTTAAGGAATTTGATAAAACAAACTTCATTTAAATGAGCAAGCAGTGTAGTTAGAAAGATATATAGTTATCAGTCTTTCTAATAATGGTAATGGTATTTGTGCAAAATACTTTGTAGAAACCCAAAAATTTACTGGGCATGTGAAACTATATGACTGTCAAACTGTGGTGTATTTGTTTTAGAGGACTATGTACTAACTGTGTATGCATATGAAATTAGTGATCACCAAAGGCAAAGAATGGACAGGCTTAGAAACAAAAGTCTTCCCTTTATCTATGGAACGCATATATCGAATGTTGTTGTACAATATTGCATTTCGCAGTGAGCCTTGAGACCATTATCTCTAGGAATGAGGGAGACAGTGCATTCCCCATATCTCAGACTCTGATGAAGCAGCAAATTCGTGGCAGTTAAGGTGTTAGCTTTTTTATTATATGAATGCAGCTGGTAGAAATGACACCTCCAGATAGCCTTTACTTAGGCCAGTGAGTAATTGTTATGGGTGGGGTGACAATTTCAGCTTATTATTCTAGACTTTTTAATTTTTTGGTAAGTGGTCTCAACTATTATCAAATACAGATAGCATGTTCTTTGATTTGAATGCTAGCTTATTCACAGGTATTTCACTGATAGAAAACAGTTAGCCCCACTGCAAGACAGTGAGGAAATTATCTTTCTTCTGCTTAGTTTTATGCAGTGTGGCTTTTGTCTGCTAATAACTGACCATCCAGCTGCAAGGGTGTAAGAGGGTGGGTACGAAACGATAAAATCAAGAATGTGATTCAAGTACCATTTCAGATGAAAAACCTAGAAATTTTAGATGCTTTGCAGTTCTAACAGTAACGCTGCTTTCATTACTACTGTACCTCAACTCAGCAGAGAGAAAAGCTTCTGAAGTTACGATTACCCATAGGATTTGTAAACCAGATTGATGGAAGTAATTGGTAAACTGCTTAATCAAGCCTTGCTTGGAGGTGAATAAGGACTGCAGGATAGAAAATGTAGGCTGTATAAGTAACCCAACAAGTCAGTAGAGTTCTTTTTTCTGAAAGAAACAAAGATAGCAGTAATTAATGACCCTGACTCTGTGCCAAAAAAGCTTTCTTCTGACAACTCCAACTTAATTAAAACTTAAGACATTTCAATGGCCTCAGAAAGCCCCTGATGGGGTGAACTCTTGCAAACTCGTGAGAAAATTTTGTAAATTAAAGGAAAAGATGTGTGTTACCACTGGTGCCATGACTCTAATCCCTGGCAGTCAAAGAATCTATTTAGCCAAAGCCTTTTCTTTTAACTGGCTCACACCTGCAGGCTTACTGGCACTTCCTCTGTACCAGAGAAGGCAGTTTTTGTGTTTTACGGAAGATCAGATAATAGGAGTCTTGCTGTTACTTTTGTTTTTGTGCATTGTTCATTAGGCTGTGAGTGTTGCAGGCACACTTGATATGCTTGGCTAGCTTGTGGGGGGAGAGCAGTGTCTGAATACTTTAGGTGGTGCAACATTAGAGGATGGGCTGGCAAAAAAGCAAGTTTAATGCAAAAGTGCTTCAAATTAAAACTCATAGCTGATGGGGCAACCTGAAGGGCAGACCCTACTGTTTTTCACACATCCAAGCTACAGGGAACAATATTCTGTACTGGACAGTTCTGGATTCAAACAAAAGGAAATGGGCTTTCAGATTCCCCTTGCTCCTTTATATTAATGTAATTTTTATTCATTATGGACCAGCTGCTGTAAGAATGCCCCACAGGTACCTTGTATGGAAAGTAAAGCTCTGTTTGCATTGCAAGGAGGCAGGCTATTTTATGAGTTGACCTGATTTATTAATAAACATAG
>JAWMRA010000078.1:120858273-120923273 GCA_035584735.1 Pseudotriccus pelzelni
ACCTGTGACCTCATCCTTCAGGGTGCTCAGTAGCTCAGGCTGGGCTTGAGCCCTTCGACCCCTGCTGTTGTCAGGTAGGAATGCACTGATCTGGGGGAAAGCACATCAAGGCAGTAGCTGTGCCAGTAATTTCAGTATAGATTTCCATACTTTTCAATGGCATTGCTAATTTCCAGGTATTTATTTCAGAGTTGTTTGTGGTTGTGCAAGGACGTGTGCATGTGGATGTGCAATACAGTTAAAAATTATTTTATTTTGCAAACAAATTTTAAAACTTGCAACTTCATTTTCTTTCTGTGATTAATTAATTTGATTTTCTTTGGTCCTTAGCTCTGTCATGGATTAAGTGGGGCAATTTTTGATCTTCTAATTTGTGATCACTATGAAGAATATGCCTAGAACATAACCATTTCAGTTGGCATTAACTATACACGAATTTCCAGTGGTATTTACACATGTGACCATAAAATATTTCTGATGGCATTTCCTTACTACTTAGCAGCTGTTACAACAGTCTGCAAACATCTATTAAGTAAAGGAAGACATTTTGTAATATAGATTAATAGAAATGAGTTAGAAGATGATAGGCAAAAAAAGCTGTAGGATACAACTGCCTTTTGTTCTTAACTGGAAAAGTGTATAAGGAGACTGAATTTCAGTATGAATGTTAGATTTCAGCTGGAGTCCATAACTTACACTGAGTGCAGCTTAGCGTGTTTAATTTCAGACATAACTAACACTAATCAGATAGGGATTTTTGAAAACAATTTATTCCATTTCAATGGAATTTCCATTTTACTAGCTGTAATCTCAAATATGTAAATGGTAGCCAAAGCTGGATGTGATGTTTCAGTTAAGAATTTTTTTTTTGCCCGTTGTTTCTTCTAGCATCTTCTTGCCAAATCTTCTGGAGTGCTTGTAATTTCCTCCATACAGAGCCCAACAGGCTCATCAGCAGCAGAAGGTAAACATAATAGATGTGAGGAATTTCTGGAGATTTATGAGGTTTAGCTTTCTGAAACATACACTCTGTCTGGCAATCCTAGGATATGGCCACATGTGGACTCTGCGAATTGAAAATGTTTTAAATGGGGCATCATTTAGCCCCTGTTAAGAATAAAATTTAGGAACAAAAAATGCATTCTGCAACAGCACTTAAGTATCATTTCTGCCCTGCAACAGCGTGTTTTAGTTCAAAAGAATAATCATCAGGGAGTTTAAGCTTTTGTTAAAATGTCTATGAAATTTGACAAACAGATTAATATCCCTGCTATTTAATAAATTAAGCTTACTACATACAGTCATCCATGTCTTCACATTGAAAGACCAGAGATCATTATGCAGCAACCTAGGAACATGAAGCTACTCTGAACTAAGGAGATTGGCATTATTGGGATTTAATATCAAAAGCTTCAGAGCAAAATACATAAAAGTACAAGCCTCATAACTGTACCATTATTATGAACATTAATTTATTAAATTCTGCCATCTGTTTATGAAAATGTAATTGAAAAATTGCACTCCTACATCAGTTTATTGAGCTGATAAAAGAAGATTCATTAGCAAAGACAGAAATATGCCATCCTAATGATCACAATAACATCAAGGCATGGTAAAGTGCTCTTTTAACCTTTTTCATTGGGCTTTACTGATATTAATTAATCAGCTTGGATGCTGTCAACATCTGAAGCAATAGAGTGATAGTTCCAATTCTGTGCCAGGCGTTGCTCTGCATCTTTTTCTTTTGTATGTTTTGCTAGAAGAGCCTAGAAGAGCGTTAGCAGAACAGCAGAGAGAGGCCTCTTCTTCCTGCCCATTGTTTACCCGTAGTATTGCCTGATGGAAGGGCTCATGTCTGTAAGCCCAGGTTTTTCATGGCCTGTTTCATCACTGTCCTCAAGGACTTGCATAAATGAAAGATGGGATCATTTGGAGATAAATATTGCTAAGAATGTGACTTTAACCCTCGTATTCTTTCACAGTACACTAAAACAGAAGGAAAAGGTAGCCTTTACTGAGAAAGATGGTTAAACAAAAGCTTCTCTGACTTCTGAGATGAATGTCGCTTGAACTGTTGCTTCTTTGTGAGTTTAAAACCTTCGCATGGCTGCCTCATGCTTTTATTCCTGCTGAGTAGTAATGCTCTGGGATGCTTCTGACTGTAACCACCTAACTGATAAGATTGAAATGATAACCATTTACATATCAGCGTTCGGCCAATGGACTCTAGTTCCAAAAGTTTTTGTGCACTGATTTCCTAGCATTTCTCCCCTTTTACTGTGAGCACAGTGAATCTGGGAGAATGAACATTTTTGTCTCCCAGCATTCTTAGGCACGTTCATAAAATGTGTGGCACCTTAAAAACATTAACAGTATTTTTTGAGCTTCATTTGGAAGATTATATATTTCAAAGACGAGTATAAAATAGCTAGATATCACTGGAAAACAACATTTAATTATGAATGAAACCAAGATATTGTCTTGGAATGAGAAGCGACTGCTCATTTACTGGAGATTTTACAGTGAAGCTAAATAATGAAATCTCTTTCCTAAACTAACCTACATAGTGGTTTTGACTTAAAGGTTTTTCTTAACATGACAAATACAAATAAACATTTTAACTCCCCTGCAAAATAGGAAAATAGTCTTGAGTTTGTGCAGGTTTTGTGTGCATTTGTCATGAGCAGCTATTGTGGAAGTGGGATTACAGCCTGACAATTTCATCATGTCTGTGAAAGTAATGTTTAGGAGGTGAAGTAATACAATAATGCTAATCCAGCTTTTTATAATCATCCTCCTATGTATATAATATTTATGTTATTGTCTGTGCAGGGTTTTCTTTTCCTAGAAGCATTCCTTATCTACTAGAATTCTTGTTTGACAAATGAGATTGGATTACCAAGTCGCAGCTGTATACACTGGTTGATGTATTGCTGTAGGATTGATAATTCAGAAAAGCAATGTAGTATTTGGGGTTAATTTTCTTTTCTTAGATACAAAAATCTAATGCTGCTTGCTAGATATTTTCTTCATTTTCGTTATCTAAGTTTTACCAGGTTTAGACTAGTTATTGACTCAGTTAATGTAAAAAATGTTGATATGCTGTCAATATTAATGTAGATGTCAGTCCAACACTAGTCCCTAATGTATGTAAGAGCAAGTATTTTTTACCTTGATACAGAAAGGCAGTCATGTGTGAGATTTAATATACATCCTAATCTATCTTGTCATTGCACTAGCCATGGGTGATGTGCTAATGTATGGGCAACCATTTTCTTTTTCTCTTCACACAATGGAATAGATACACATGAATGACAGCCAAGTCTCCACTCTGTAATTATTTGGAGGGCAGTTAGAACATACAGGAGGAATACTGTAATACAGCAGTTTTACTTACAGACCTAAAGTCTGTGGCCTGCTTTTTTTGTTCGTTTTTTTAAATTTTCCAGGAAACCATATGATCACTTATAATTGGGAAAAACAAACACAATCAAACAACCAAAAACCAAAACAAACAAAACAAATCAAACAAAAACAATCAAGCGGAAAAAAGAGAATGAACAAACTCACCCAAACTCAAGAAATGGCTAAATCTAAGAAAGCTTCGTAACACACAAAGTTTGGAATTTCAGTTCTGAGTCCTTACGCACACAGCCAAATATTTTTATGTATTTGAATGCATTCTTTGTGCTGACATCATCATATTGATTCACTCCTTGGCAAAAATATATGTTTTATAATAGAGAAGATTTGTCATCAAATATTTCTAAAAAGTGAAAAATTAGCTCTTTAATTAAACGTCTCTTTTATATGAATTTTCCTTTTCCCTTTCTCCATTGCTTTTCCAAATTGTGAACAATTATGGAAATGTGGGATTGTGAATATAAGTTGACACAATGTAAGATAAGCAAGCAAAAATTAATGTCCACAGCATGTCTCATCTTTGTGCATGTTGGCAAAACCAAAAACCTGAATATTGCTTTTTATATAAAAGACATTTTGATGAGATTGCAGTTTCCTAAAAAGCGAGTCCAAAATTACATATTTCTTAACGCAGCTTGAGTCAACAAATCTTTGGCTTCTCGAATTAATTTATAATATAGCTTCCTTTTGTTCCTCTTTTCAAACTGTAAGAAACTGTCTTTATGCCTTCAATCTGTCTTTGTGTGAGAGAAAATGAAAATGAGGTGCACTGTCCATATCATAAAGATAAGCAACCACCTGCACTTTCAGCATTATTTCTGCTATATGTTTAAGGAGGGAGGGTACATTTTCTCCCAGTGGTTGTATGGTATTATTTGTGGACTAAAGCTATTGCTTTCCTGGCACCTTGAAGTGTTCCATTCAGAATTAAAATCACTATGCACATCCTCACTAACTCTAAATTGAGACTGCTATAATTTCAACAATGGAAACTGAGGCCAAAATTCTGCTCATAGTGCCTTATATGGAAATATTCCATTTAGGGGGAAAAAAAAGGAAAAAAAAAAGGATCCCAAAACATTCTATTTTTAAAATATATGTTATAATCCTCATACTACTTCAGTTTCCTATGAATATCCTCTTCTCTGAGAGTAGTAATATAAGGCTAAATTGTTACCTTATGTTTTCGTGGAATAGGTTTGTGACCACTGGCAGTTATAATTTACAATGATTATGGACATTAACATACTTGACTGTTGCTTTTATTTTTATTTCAAATAGACTTTCAGTGGACTAGCAGTATAAGGAGTGGATGTTTTATCATCACAGAATACTACAAACTTTATATCGGTTTGTAGCTAAAGTGACGCACCAACACTTATTCACAGTCAATAGGAAGTATTAATTTGAGCTTTTGAGAGAATCTTTTGTAAACCTGTAGGTTGGGTCACACTAGATTCTTCTGCCTGTCTCTGCATCTAACTATCTATCTGGCTGCTAGATGACATGAGATCTGAATATTTGTTGAAGTTGCTAAAAGTAAAGAGGGGTGGTCTCAAATGCATTAATATGCAAATAATTTCTGCTCACTAAAGAGTTTATAATGGCCTTCATGTCACTCCTCATTCAGCTAAACACTATGTACATTTCAGTGTTTCTAGGTTTCTAGATTAGGAGTATAAACTTTGAAGAGACACAAGTGATGTTGAAGCAGTGTGACAGGCAGTAGATGTGTTCTCACAAACTTACGGCTTTTGCAAGGTCCACATTTTCATTCAACTTAATCACCAATCTTCTACCTTTTAAAACTCAACTCACAAAATCTATTGCCAGTTAACATTTATGTCAGGGTTTAAATCTGAATTTCTTACCTGCAAATACTACCATCTCCTCTTGTAGATTAGTGGCATGGCTGGTAGTATGTCAACATGTAGGTACTATGAAGATCTTGAATTAAAAATATCTACAATCGGTTATTGGAAAACCTAAGCATATTGATTTGAAATTGAGCGTAAATGCTAAGATTTTCAGGAGGGGTCGAAATCAGTTCTTTGCCTGATATAAGGTGTGTTCCTGTAATTTAAATTTTTCTCTTCTAAGTGTTCAAAACCACTCATGTAGCACACAAGACCGTACAAACCAGTTAATTTAGTATCTTTGCAACCTGTCATGTTAATATGTAAATACATGTGCATACGTATTTAGACAAATCTAAAAACATGCATTATTTACATGCTGTAAGAGATTTTTTTTCGAACCATTACAGTCTATTATGTAAATATGTGTTTAAGGGGCATAATATTTTTTTAATTTCATTGGATTTTTGACTTGGTAGGTCATAATGGGTAGGATCCCTTACACAATACCTCATAATTTATTTCAGTCTGTATTGTAGATGTTTCTATGACGTTAATGTGAATTTGCATATAAAATATGCTTCAAGAAGTTACTGTACACATAAAGATTAATAATTCACTGATTTTAAATGGAAGAGAGAACATCAAAACTGATTAGCTTACATAAGGGTAAGATTCATCCTCTCTGCAGAAGGATAGCACAAAACCTAGGCATCATTTAAGCCTCACTTAAGCCCTCAAAATGCAGCTTAAATGGATTTTAACTGGTGCATAGGCTTTGCTCTGGCAATCAGTGAAGTAGTAAATTTAATCTGAAAGAGAATAATGGATTTCTAAAGGCTTCCCATTTCTAGAAGTAAATTCCTAGATCCTCTAGGAGCACTCAACTTCCAGCAGTCCCCAAAATTTTAGCTCATTGTTTGCAAGAGAAATGAAATTCAGTTTCAGAAGAAACTTGTAAAGTGCCTTTCTCTGTGAAGAATCCCATCTGTTTTGGGTCGCATCTGCATCAGCCATGGAACGACACCGTACAGAGATGGCTGACCTACTTCAGAGGATATGGATACATGTGCTATAGGACAATTATTTAAACCAAATTTATATTCCAACTCATGCATATTTAGATTCCAGCTCATATTCCATAATTAAATACTGAATTTAGCCATTCGGTGGGTTCTGAGGTGCCCTGAAGATCGTTATTATTCATGGAAACTGTGTGTTCATCTGATTACTGAGATGAGATTTAATTTTGGGTATGTTGACTTTCAGTCAACAGATATGACAAAACACAGGCAGAAATTTAAAAAATGGGCTCAGGTTGTTCTTTACCAGCTAATGCTTCTGGTTACGGGACAGTGCTGGCACCAGTAGATGGTTTTGTAATAGGAATCTGAAAGCTGCCAGTAGCAGATGCTGAGGGAATGAACAGAGGAAGAGGTCAAGCATATAGTCATGCTTCCCTGGCATAGCTTCTGGCAAGTTTTCCAGACATCTAGTTTTCAGCAGACCAGGCTTAAGCTGTGAGCACAGGAGAACAAAGAATACCTACGGACTTTAATAATGGAGAATTTCTCAGGAGGGACAGTAGGAAAAGGGAAAGTGTGACCTGGGCTCTAAAACCTGCTGGGAATGAGGATGTCAGAGGAAAAATAGACATGTCTAGATAATTGTGAAATGTCAGAAATGTGGTTGTTCTGGATTCTTGTTGGGTGCTGGTTGTTTTAAAATATTTTATCTAATACTTTGTTTCTGAGCAATATGTTTTGAAGTAGAACAGCTGTTTTTAGGGTATGTCCAGGCTCAGATTGCAGAAAGAGCTGCAGGGCCTAGCTTGAGTCAGGCCTGTGGAACAATACCAGTTTATAAAACAGAAGATATGCAAAACACATTGCAGCCTCAGAGTAAGAACTGTGTGGAAAGGCAGAGGTACAGAGGGTTGTAAGATCCAATAAATTCTTCCGAAATCTACATAAACCCCAGGAAGCTCAAGTGTCCGACCCAAAAGGGCCACACAGAGAAGGGCTTGCATCCCTATGGCCAGAATCATCTCTGCTGGAGTTACACCTGCTCGTTAGGAAGGGGGAATCAGCTATACTCTTTGAAGAAAAAGGCAGAAGTGGAATCAGTCTGCAGTCATGTCACCTCACCTTGCAGAGGTTTCAGCTAATGTTTTCTAGTGGGATCCAGGCCTGGGAGACCTAGCTCTTGGAATAATCTGTCAGTGAACCAATGCAATAATTGCTCATGGGCAGCATGACACATATCAAGGCAAGGGCCAATTTTTACCTGCCTAGCTCAGGTGGAATGCTACAGAAATGTCCCCATGTCCTTGCTACTGACTCTTCCTGTAGGACAAATGGCAATATGGCAATAGAAGAGGATTTTATTTCAATGAATCTCTTTGAAACATGATAAAACCTAAAACTAATCTGAACTATCCTAAACCTGGGTCACATACTCACTGATCACAATTAATCTTTCAATTAAAATCTATTGGCTAGGCAAAATTGAGTCACATTATAGTCAGTTGACTTGTCTTTGATGGGTTTTTTGGTTGGTTGGATTTTTGCTTGGTTTTGTTGTTGTCACAGCAACCTGTTGAGTGGTAAGTCATATTCTAATGGGCCTTGTGGAGAAAGGTCCTGATGGAAACAGAAATACTTCTCCTGGATAGGCTGTGCCAAGCCCACTTCAACATGAAATATAAAACAGTATCCTGAATTAATGTGCTGCATTCTTTAAATACATTGCTGATCTGAGGCCTGGACTGTTCAGGGAGAACCCATACAGAAAAATATGCTTCTTAAACTCTGCCAGTCTTTGCCAGATGATACATGACACAAAACTGAGACAAAATGAATTCCCTTCATTTCCCCCTATTTTTTATCTTTTCCCCCTACTATATAAGGTGGAGCCATGGGTTGAAATGTCCTTCTGGCTTTATATATATAGATATATATATACCTTCTGTATTTGTCATGGAAGCTCTACAATATCATTAAATATATTGTTTTTTCAAGTTAGTTTAGAAGGAGTAATAATATGGAGCAGTTGTACACAAATAATTCATAGAAGTCCTCTGGAACACATGGATAGGAGCCTCTTACAATTATAAAGCAAAAATATTAAATAATACACATCATTTGGTGGCAGAAATTACATTATCTATGCTCTGTATAATAATAATTACTTCATGTTCGTATTCTGAATGTTTGCTAGTACACTTTATAGGTCGTCATTAGAGTACTTGCTTGAAAACCTCTTTTTTAGTTATTATGGATCTCATCCCTTTTGACTTTTGAGGGAAATACCAGATGTTACAAGTCCCTATGGTGGGCCAAGTACTTGCTAAATTCTTATTATTTTAGTGTTCATCAAAGAAACAGTTCAGCTATATAAGCCTGAAAAAATTAATGGATTTTTTTGTTTGTTTCTGCATTTTAAAAGTAATTTTAAAACATTCCAAAACAGTTCTCTTTCTAGTTTGTTTGAAAGAATCATATGAGCCTGGACTGAGACCTCACTAGTCAACTTTTAGCCCTGAGCAAATTTCCTTAAAAAGCCTGGGAGAAGGGGTTTGGAGGGAAAGGAGGAAAATGAAGGAAGGAGCGAGGGAAGCCTCAACAGTGGAAATGCTGACCTAACCTTAAGCATCATGAATGGTGATGCTATATTGCAATGCTAACAAGGACTTCTGAGATAAATACATCAATTAAAGGCTTGCAGGTGTGTCACAAGGGGTGGACAAAAAGAGAGAATGGGAAAGGATTTGTGCCAGCAGATCTTATGGTTTTGTAGTAATTAGTAATCTGTGCAGATGTCTATTATGAGTTACTAACAATAAATCTTGATTTCTGTTTTGAATATTGCTTTTGTTTCCCGAGTTCCATGCCTGAAGGAGAGAAAGAAAATGACTAGAAGATTAATTACTGCAATGGTTACTCCCAATGAGATAAAATGGAAAGTAGTAGTCTACTGAATGAGATTAAATATTCTTATTATTATTTTCATATTTTATTTTGATAACAGAAAATTGAAGGTATTGTAGGTTGTGTGGGGGTATGTATGTACTTAACTTTTTTGCATAATGATGGAAAAATAAGTCTACTTTGCCAACAGACTTTCTTCAAGCTATGTGCATAAAGCAAATTTTTTTTTCTGCTTCAGCAAAATAATGGAAAGGTATCCAAACCTACATTTGTGCAGTAACCTCTAATTCTAAGCACAGTGAAGAACTGTAAGTAAACTTTACCACAGAGCTATGTTTTCCTTAGCCTCTCCATCTGCTCATTTTTGACACCCCTGTCATTAACTGTCATTTTCCTTTAAATATACAGTGAAGCTGAAAGGCCAGCTCTACATCACATCATTTCAGATTAGGGGCAGTTCCTTTGAGCTGAGCACTGTTTAGGTGTCAGAAAGAAGTCTCTGACCTCTCTCGTACCGCACTGCCGCAGGGCCTTAATTAGTACTGACTCCAGCCATTACTGCTGAGAGGACAAAGGCGACCACATCATTTTTCTACTTAGGAAGTTAGCGTCTGACCTAATAACTTGTCCAGGCTCGCAGGACACTGTAACGGCCACACAATGGCAGTGGGGATTATTTGACAGATTCGTTCCTCCTCTGAATGTAGGAAAATCAGGGAAGTTAGCTATTGTATCCTTCAGTCTTGCAAGAGCTGTTTTAGGGTTTCACTTCGTTAATTTGTCGTGGAGAAAATGACAGACAGCAAAGGAGTCAGATATTCAGAAAAATAAAGGGTGTGATAATGAAGTGTAGAGTGTTTTTCTCCCCTGAGTAGAAGTATCTGATTATTTAAAATAACACTCTTCTTACAAGGTCTGCTCTGGTGCTATTGACTTTAGTGAAATTTTATCACTTTTTTCATGAACAACAAACTCAAGTCCAGAGTCGAATGAGCTCCCTTTTTCTCTCTCCTCCTTCCTTCCTGCCACCCTTCTTCATCCCATCCCCCAGTCTCCTAGCAGAAATTCACTGTCAGATATTTGCAGTGCTTTTGGCACAGCATTTTTGGTCTATTTCATTAGAAACTGGATTTATTGCATCAGACTTCAGCGTTATATAGTTCTATAGAATCTCCGTAATTTTCCTATTTTTTTGGTAACGTTCTGCTGAGAAACTTCATGCCAGAATATAACTATTTCTTAATCTAGAACTCCTTCTCTATTTAATTTTATTATTTATTTTAAAAATTAATTAAAGCAATTGAAATTGCTATAAAAGTTGCACAGTCTCACATCACGTTCCTGTATTATCAGCCAACTGCAGCACAGACACACATTTTATGCTACTGCTACAGAAATTGCTTTCACTGTAAGTACATTTCAGATGATCTAAAACTTGCACAAAGGTAAAACTCTGACGATGACCAGTTTGTCAAGGTATAAGTATCATGAATACATAGTATTTTTGAAAGCTGTTTAACCATAATTGATTAGTGTACTACTTTGAGGCTTGAGTTTTGTCCTTCTTCTGTAGACAAGAAGTAATTCTTCCTACTTCCTACTCCCTCAAAACAGAAAGAAGGAAAAGAAAAAAAATGTTTCTAATTTTTATATGCTTTTCCACACATCTTGGTCTTTGTAATTTCAATTCTAGTTAGGATTATTTTTACTGTAGTGACTTTGAGCCGGACTGGAGTCTCAAAAACACTGTTAAGTTACTGCATTTCTAAGAAAATCTCTTCTGAAGTGATCACAGAAAGGTAATTACAGTATTATCAAAGCTGCAAAATGTTGCATAGTGTTTCTTGTGCTCAAACAGCATCCAAAGCAGTAGAATGCATTTAAGTTCTGCAACAGGGCCCAAACTGGGCACAATTTGCAAGACTCTAGGCAAGTTTCTATATAGAGCTATAACATGGGGTAAGACTGTTGGGGCCAGACCCTTCAGTCTATGTAAGTGCGATCAAGCATTATTTCATGTAGTCTATGAACTGAAGTAATAGTCTATAAAGTGTTTTGGAGTAGTCCTTTGACTACATATCATATATTGCAATTTCCGTATTCTCTTTTAGATTTCCCACATATATTGATTTTTTTCTGAGCAGCAGGAAGGTGAACTTTACCTTTCTAACCATAAATAATTCCAGATTCAGAAATGTTCATTTCACCAGAAAGGTAAAACACAAATAAGGTCTATATGAAGGAAGGGGCTTCTGACTTTCTCTGGACCTATATATCTACAGAAGTTTATTCTCCAGAACAGGGAACAACATCTGCTAGCAGCTACTTCAGCAATTTAGCTGATGCTTTTTGCCCTCCATTTGCTGAAGAACAATATCTGGTCTGTGATGCTATTCATAAGTTAGATTAAAATTTTAAAGGGCCCCTGCCTAGCAACTTAAGGATTGGCAGCTTTATTATGGAAACCACATTAAGCTGAGAGTTGCTTGCCATCATTTTCCCATTGACACTGAAGCACTCAAGAACTTCAATGCAACGTAAAGGCACCCTGGATGCAGGAGTCCCTCCCACCTGCCAGTCCTAGGGGCATGGCAGGCAGCTATGTTCAGCACTTATGGATGAATGGTAAAAAGAGGGATCTCATCTTCCCCTCTGTCATTTATATAATCAAGATTAACCACATTTTCAGATTATTGGCCACTTCACTGCCTCTCCCCACCGGTAGTGAGGGAAATGAGTTGTTCTAGCAGAGGTACATGAAACTGCCTGGGCTGTGGATATAGAGTTAGAAAATAGGGAATATGGTGAACTAATTTGTATGAGAGCTTCTCTCTCACCCAGTACTTCCCTTCTTTTGTGCCCTCTGAGGAATGTTAGAAATTCTTCTAAGCTGGCTGATTTGCCAAAGTTTTGGATTTGGATTCAAGGGGTTTGGAAGGTCATTAGCGTATGCTATGGGAAAAGGACCTGAATGATTAAGATTGTATTTGTGTAAATGTGTTTGCATTCATGTGGCCATTATTTGTGCATGGACTAAGGCCTGCACACCTGCAGAAGGATATACATGATCATTAAAAAGTGAAATCTTATCTGTATTTGTATGTGTGACTGAGCTTACGATGACTGCTTTCACAATATTTTTTTCTGTTGCTGATAAATAATAGGCATTTTCTAACTTTCAAAAAAAAAATTTTAAAGATGTTGCTTGAGGGAAAAAAGTCCAGAAAGAAAGAAAAATTAGAGACAAGAAATACTTGTAGAGAACATTGAAGCTTAGAGACAAACTAAGAAAAGGCCAAGAAATCAGAGTTGAGTTGACATGATACTTTTCTTTTTTTCACTTGTGCCTCTGTGTCTTCCTCTTTTTCTTTCTTGTGTTGGTTTTTTTGTCCTTCTTGTGTAACAAATTAAGGAGAAAGTGTCAAACAACTTAGAATATTTTGGCTTTTGTTGGTTTGATGCGTAACTTTACTGTTGCTCAGATCTACCTCTTTGGCATGTGAATAATATTTTTTTTTGTCACAATGGTGTAGTTCTAAGAATCAGATAGTTTAAAAGCATATTCAACCATCCTTTTTACTTACTTTTAATCAACTTGTTCTTCCAAACAAGGTATGGAATTGATAGCTGTTATTGATTGCTTGTAGCATTACCTAATCTTCACTAAATGTAGGAAGCTTTTCAGATTTAGAAAGGTGGCAGAAAATGTCTAGTAATGACGCTGCTGGGAATTGAAGCTCAATAACGTGGTCAGTATAAAAGTGATATAGCTGTAAGAGGTATTTTATTATAAGCCCATTGTTTTTTATTAAATGCTCAAACTGGTGTAATTTACAGATACTTTGAAGTTGCTTATGTATTTACCAGCTGCTTCAGTATTTCGTTTGTTTGAATTTACACGAAGAAGAACTTTTATTAACGAGAGTGTGCTGGAACTTTGGAAAACTACAGAATGCAAGGAAAACAGTGGTGTCATAATGTAAAAAAAAAAAAAAAAGCGATGTCATTTATGCTTCCAATACAAAGGGAAAATATAAGAAATCATTACTAAAACAGATATAAACGTGACCTTCACTATGGTTCAGTAATTATCCTAGTCCACGGTGTGGTGTTTGTATCATGATTTCCCTTATTTCCTCTTTGTTTTCATTTTTATCTGGGTACTTCACTGGTGAGTAATAGCTAAAGGGAACCCATTATGCAAGGCGAGCATTCAGTTTGCAAGTGAATTTGCTTGTAGCTATTGCCACATTTGAACCTCACTAATGTATGTAAATTAAAAACTCTGGTATTCGGATCGCTCCTGTTTGAAATAAAAACAGAATCTGATCATTACAATCTGCAAGCCAGGTATTATCACTGGACTAGTGAGCCGCTGATGATAAATTGTACTGAATAGCTTGTGGATAGAATATTTTATCTCAGTTCTCTATCACACAGCACTGCATAAAATAAGAATGATTCATCAAGCATGAGAGCTGGTGGTTTATGAAATTCATTGCTCACGGCAAGTGTATTTTTTTAAAATTCAAAAGACAAAGCAACTCACAAGGGTTATTTAGTAATCAGTGTGAATTACTTCTAGGTATAAGCCTTAGTGGAAAAAATTAAAAATACATTTGCTGTACAGGAAGCATTATTGCTGTAGGTGCTATAATTTAACTGCTTCTCTTCTATAGGGTTTTTCTGTGTGTGTGTGACCATCTTAGATTCCAATCCTCCTCCCTTTTATTTTTAAAAGTAAAACTGCATAATCAGTTGTAACAGGATTATTGCATAGAACAAGTCTATTCTATGCTCTCAGCAGAAACATCTTCAGGGGCTTGTACACCTTAGGCTGCAGTGGATATTTTGTTTATTCAAAAAGACATGTAAAAGAAGAGCAATATAAAGCCATCTTTTTTTCCTTCAGATTTACAGTAAGAATGTTTCATTTCTTTTCGTGTATTGATGTCCCAAGGCAATGTTCCAAATGAAAAGATAATAACTTATGAAGAAGTGTCAAAAACTAATTAAGTTTTGTAACTTGTTTTTCCTTCACATAAAGTATATTTTTCATCACACTGTCCAGTCACATGCTGGGATTCTTGCTAACATCATCACATGCCAGTCACACCAAGTCTCAGTGGTTCTTCTCCTCCTGTCATTATTTTCAGCATCAATTAATTTTCTTCTGACCTCGCCTTTAGAAAATGTAGCAGGGAATTATCAGTGCATGCTTTGCACAGTCTATTTGGAAGGCATTAGGCCACTGTGTGTATTTGAAAATGGAGTAGGCCAAACATTATATTTTCTCACCTGCAGGGTTGCCTAGTAACCTGAATTAAGGATTTTCACCAAGCCTTCAAGACAAATAGAAAAACTGTAAAGCAGGTTGACCCAGGTGGGAGACTCAGGCCCACTCATGTAGATTAGCATTTTGAGTGGGGAAATATAAAACACAGCTTCTCGTTAACGTTTATTGTGGAAATAGTTTTTTGTAGTTAAAGCAGCCTATTTTCTCAGTAAGTGAAAAGAATGTGATGCATCATATTTCACTGTTGTTAAATTTGTGTTGTGAAGTGCACTTTGTTTTACTTTTTGACATATTATTTGCTTGCGGACTGTCAAAATTGAGCACTCGATAAAGGGATTGAGGAAACGTCTTTAAAACATGTAAATATATCTTTTAGTGTTCTGCTAAAAGCATGCATGCTCGCCTGTGTTGGGTAGCAATTCACGTAGATATGTTCAGCTTTCATTTAATCACTTCAAGGAACTAAATTCCTTGTTTAATGTATTGCCATTGAAAAGAAAGATTAGTGTACTTTGGAGGTGGGGGTCATTCTTTGTAACGCTATTACAGCTTTGTCCTTGACATGCAAGATTCCTCCAGAAAAGGAAGAGGTGGGGGGGGGGCGGGGGGAGCTGGAAATTCTGCCTCAAAGGTACAAAGCAAAGAAGTAGCACAATTAGAATGTCGGCACATAGTGACAGTCCTCTGCAAATGATGGTGTCAGGCCACTGAGGGGCCGAGGGTGGCAGAAGTGACATTCACCCTAGCAAGATGGAAATAAATGCCCTGTTTGATAAAAGAAAACAGACAATTTATGTATACCCTGAAGAGTTAACAGCTAGTGAGCCATTCCTATGGGTCAAGTGCTGCATTTGCATTTTGATGGGATGTTATCAAGTAATTAATGCACCAGTCAGGATTTATTACCTCAGGAGTGAACTGAAAGGTTCATTACAAAATCGGTTTCACTTGAAGATAGGCATTTCCTCAGAGTTAGCTTTTGACATGTTGTTCCTAGCTCTCTCTGCCTGTGGCAGCAATGGTAGAAGGCCAGTGAGGTGAAATTCATTGCTTAATAAGGGCATTCACTTTGGGTATTCTTGTGATAATAAATGTATACATCAAGGCCGCACTGCCTTGTCAGTTTAATTGCTTCTTGTGCTCCTTAACAAGCCAATCTTAATCAGTCTGGACCATGTTATGAATAATTTAGGGATCAGCAGACTTCACGCTTAATAAGATATACTAGATTATAAAACTTAAGTGCACTGTTTATAGAACGCATGCAAAACAATTTAAGTTTTTATTAGCAGCAAGGAAAAAAACCAAAACAAACCCAAACCCGAACCTAGTAGTAAGTTTTTCTAGCACTTGCAGTTTGTGAGCAACAGCTGTGCGTCTCCCTCCACTTCTGTGGAAGGGCCACAGTTTGGCCTTTCTGTCCCCCTAAGCCTCCACCAGACATAATGGGAAATTTGAGCAGGCCATGAGATTAACGCCCAGAATTTATGGCCAATCAGCAGTTGTAATTTTAGAAAACGTTCTTTTATCTTTTTAGAAGCAAAGCAGATTGTATTTTAAAACATTTTCTGATGGGCAAAAATTATCTGTTTGTTGTTGGGGGTTGACAGCCTACGTGGATTTTAATGCAATTATTTAGATTTGAGGTTGGGATGCCAAACCTATGTCAACGATAGGATTTTTGAATGTTTTTCCTTTGTTTAATGATACAGGTGAAATGTGGGATAGACTGTAAAACACTCTTACACGAAATGTGAATTATTAAAGTAAAATATTTTTATTTGTTAAGGTAATACAGAAATACATTTAAAAAGTAACAGAAATTGACTCCAATCTCTCTGAGCCTTTTATGATTCCTCCATCTAATAAGAAACGTTTGACTGAAAAGGAACATTTAACCTTTTTGTTTTAAAAGAATTCTTCGCTCACCATTTTACCTCAAAATTTTCAGTCTATAAGTTGTCCACAATAATGCATCATTCAGTTTATGACATCTAATAAAGGCCTACTGCAAGCATTAGAACCAGGTGCTTCAAAAATTTTCCTGTTTGCTTGTAGCTGCTTCTGCTTATTCCCTCGTAGCCTAGATAGGAAAGAAAAAAAAAGAAAAAGGAAAAAAAACCCCCAACAACCTAACAAAACAAAAACCCGCAACATTTTTTATTATTTTCCTTTTTTGTACCTTTCTGTTAAAGCCTTGACACATGCTGACAGCACTACGGTATCATTTGATGCCTGTGTAAACAATAGCTGCATGTGTGTCTGAACACAGAATGTATTTATTAGTATAAATAGAGATGTAATTAAAGGCTATGCTTTCAGTCATTAGATAATGTATTAAAATAATGTTATTGTTCAAATACATTTATGAATCAGGAAGGTAGGTACCAGTAAATGAAAAACAACTTCAAACCTATTTCCCAACCTATAGCTGGACTATCATACTCCTTTGTTCTTGTGCAGGTTAATAGAGATTGAGGAGATGGGCAGAGGAAAAGCAGTGCAATTTTCTGCTATTTAAGCTTGGCGAAATGGCACTCTTCAGGAAGCAGCAAAAAGTATGAAAGCGTAATAGGCATTTTAAAAGTAGAAGTCCATATAGCTGCTTGAGGGATCCTCAGATTTAGGCATGCATAGAATCACGAATGAGATAATCAGCATTGTGAAATTGAAACCTGTCTGCTGCCTGCTGCTGTTCTTCCCTCTTTCAGTGGAGTGATTTGTAACACTCATCTTCTTCAGGCAAGGCAGCCTTCAAGATTATCCAGAACTGTCAATAGTAATTGCCAAAGTATTTTATTACCTACAGAAAATCAAAGGAATTTTATAACCAACAGTTATCAAGTTTCAATACACGGTATAAAGAGAGCAATTTTAGTTGGAATACAATCGTGTTTGGCTTGCTTTTATGTTCTTGAGACAATTCCTGTGCAACCAACTACAACATTCACTGTATTTAAGCTGGAGGCAAGAATATGCATGTGTACTTGTAGTTTAAAAAAAAATTACATAATGCTTACAAGCTTCTGCAAGCAAGTGGGTTTTAATTGCCATACAAACTATGCCTTTGCTAATTACTTCTAAAAACAATGAGGTTTCTATAAAACTCGAGATGACATTTTAAAATTCTGACAGTAGATATAAGTTTAACTAGGGCATTCTCTGTCATGAGGTAAACAGCATGCCTGGAAATTAGCAAAATATGACACTGATTATAAAGTCTGAAAACATTAATGTTGCAGCTCTTATTATAACCTCTGCATATTATTGCTATGTGAACCACAGTTGTGATTGTCAGCCATTCATTTAACACAGTTCTGTTATGCTACAGGGTCACCCCTGATTCAAAGCTTTTCAGCTGCTTGGCTTCTTACTCAGGCTATGCGTGAGTGAGGACTGCATCTTCTGTTCGACAGTGTTTTTCTGAGCCATGCACTTCACTTTCCTTCCCTGACACCAGGGAAAAGGAAAGTGTGACTGTCTAAATGTTTAGTGGGAGAAAATTCAGTTTCTATTTTTGACAGTGTATTTCCCCTCTAATTCATAATGTCAAGACTTCAGTGACATGACTATCTCTGTGGGTTCTTTTAAAAACAAATATACAAATTTACTTGTAAAAAATTAATTGGCAGGGGGAAATGCCTCTTTTTAAGTTCCATAACAGATGAGTGCACTTGTATTTCGAGTCACGTTTGCAGGATTTTATTAATGATACCAAAAAGCAGATATCATTTTTACTGAAAGGCTGCACTGAAAGAGAAATAAGCCATGAAAAAAATTTTATACTACTACGACCATGAAGCCATGATTATAGCCTAAAAGACTGCTCTCTTTTCAACTGTGAAACTCCTTGCTCTTTCTACATAAGCTTTTGTTTTTTAAAAGAAGACCTGTTAATTGAATTATTAATTGTTGTTGAAAGGGTAAAGTACTTTACCAAGAACCTCCTTTCATAATACTGCAATATATGAAAAATTTAGCGAAATGGTAATTAGGGGAGAGGTTATTTATATACTATTAAAATGCTGATGTAATTATCAGAGAGTTATTCAATTACACCGGATAATAGACATTTTTAATGTAAGGAAGATGGCTAGCCTGCTGGAATTTTGCTAATATGGGGAGCTTACACTGGATCCCGTATTTTTTTCCCCTCTTATAATTTATACTAGTATGTTTGTATGGTACGGTGTGTGAAACATGCATTGATACATTATTCCATCTAGTACTTCTGTATGGATTACTAAGGTGTATTTTATATATACATCAACTAGAATTCTGCAGATATTTAAGCGCATCAGAGGAAACTGCACTAATTTGTCCCTTTTCAGAAGAACTTCTTTACCTCACCTGCACATCCTGAAAGGAGGAATAGTCAGGGCTAACACAGAGTTAATACAATAACATACTTACATTTCTTGTTTACTTTAAGCTGTGGGTTTGAATGGAATAATGACAGGACAAGTTGATGTTTGCATTTTTCAGGGCCTGGAACTTGGTATTTGAAGTAGATGAGTGCAAATGCTACTCCCTTTATCCCCTGATTGTCTTAGTAGAATATTGTCCCACTGATAAATCTGGAATTGGCAAAAGCCGTAACTAAGTGTGTAGCATGGGTATTTGGTCACTCTCTATACATATTTAAAGTATTTTCTTCTTGTTTTATTCATTTTAGTTTTGACTTTGTCACTCAGGGTATATGTTTACTTTAAGCATTTTATGTGTCTCATTAATTTTGTTATTAAAAGCAAGGGACATAAATAGTACAGAGGAAGAATATACCATATTATTACAGATACTGAATAGCTCAAGAAATGACTAGTGATAATTTTTCTAATCAGATGTATGATCGTGGAGACTGTCATAATGTAATGGTGTTATGGACATGCAGCTGTAATACCATTTTCTCAGAAGAGGAATGAATTGTCTCTGATTCTAAGCTGCTTGTAGTATTGGCATTCAGAGATTCAGAGCATAGGAACGAAAGAATCTCTCTGTGCAAAGCTGTACCGCAACTCATATTAATGTACAATGTCTGGCAATAAAAGCAAATCTTTTTTAGTTCTTTTTCCTTCAAAAAATCCAGAATGCAAGTTGTTGAAAGTTTCAAAACAGGAGGGAAATGCAGAATAGGATATTTGTTGGTTGTAGTTCAGATATAGTTTTCTGTTAAGACACAGAATCTGACAATATTAGCAGTAGCACTACTCAAATTTAGTGGAGCTAGTCTTAATTTTCACTAATTTGAATGAGAAAACCGTAATAGTCACTCATTAATATAGAGAAATAAATTGCATTTCTTTCTTAAATCTTTGTTTGCTTAAACCTTGTACAGTTACGTTTAATATGGAATTAGGTAGGGTAGGAGTTTACTGAGAAATTGCACAGCTGTATTTATACAGAGCTGTACCTGATTCCCACCTCCTGTAGTGTGAGCAGTGGTAAGTGAACTGTTTCTGTGTTGTTCACTCACTCTGTCAGATCGAAACTCAGCTCAATAGCATTAAACTAGCTCCCATTTGAAAGATTTGTCTTACAAAACCCTGAAAACTACTCTGAACATGCATACATTGATTTTGCTGCTGGAATCTCCTGAGCTTTGATGAAAAGGAGACTCCACATGCAGGTGAAAGAGGGTTTACCTCTTCAATATTAAAAAGAGAAGATTAAGGATTTTTGTTCAGCTAAGGCTGAACTAATCAGTGGCATGCAAGGGTAAGAGGCTTGGCCTCACGCCTATAGTACGATAATGTTATTTTCTTTAGTTGAACAACAAGTTCAGATTTCTCCAGTAGCTGCTTCTGAGTAACTGTCTACCATTATTCCCATTTGCACAACTAAATGAATATCCTGGGGTGCAGGAGTAGAGGTTTTTATTTTTATCACAGAGAGGGAGGTATTAGTCATGTTCATTGTAGGAAATTTGCTTGAATTTTGTCCTGGAAAAGATGCAACTGTTATATCAATTCACAGAACAACATCTGTATGATACTATTCTAAATGCTGAGCAGTTTGGTATTCATGGAGGAGATAAGGCATTTTTTCATAATCAGAAGTTTGGTTTCATTCCATTTAGTTCTATTAAAGCACAAAAAAATGGAGATGAGTGACTTTCACCAACTTTTGTGTTTTGCTCTAAAGAAAAAAAATGTTCATTTAAACTTGCAAGTTCAAGAACCTTTCTTTTTTTTTGTCCTTGCTAAATACATATTCTGCACAGTACTTGCTGTTATCATAGCACATACCACTATGGGAATTTTTGTGGAAGAAGAGTAGGGTATCTTTAATTTGCATATATAATCACTGAGAAGAGAATGTCACCGTAATGTAATGCACAGCATCCTAGGGAAAACAATAGTTTTTCACCTTCTGCTGTCTGATCTGGCTTTCTCTTGTATTTATCTGTGAGAATTAAGATGGCATAAGCATTTGCTTGAAATTGTGGCACCAAGCAAGGCTTTGGGAGATATAGAGGGAGAAGGCAGTAATTGTTTAAATGAACTGGGCATGCTGTAAAATATATCTAAACTTAAGTCTTATCAGCCGTGCTTTTGATCTGTAATAAGAAATATAATAACAAAACTGAAATGAATGCCAGAGAGACAGATAAAACTAGATAAGATGTTTTCAGAAATTAGATAACATTTATTTTTTGTTATTTATAAGAATCACTTGTTTTGCCTCTTAGGCATATGTTGGTTGCGTTCTTGCACAGTGTGGTTCTTCTTCAGCAGATCTGCTCCCCTGCCATCGTTAAACTGAGGTGACACTCCAGAAGTATACGGAAGTTCAAATAGAAGAGAGAGCAGTTTCTTAACCATATCTCATTGTATTTAAACTAACAATGACTCATCTGGAAGACTGGTTCTTGGTAATGACTTAGCCTTACTTCAGTCTGAACACAGAGCAGAGAAGACAAGAAAAACAAGCTCTGAAATAATTCGTGGAACTAGTGGATTATTCGCAATGCAATTGTGAATAATCTTCAGATCCTCCTGTAATAATAATGTGTAAATAGTGCTTAGTAAATTTGAGATAAAAGCCAAAGATATATTCTTAAAAGTATTTAGTGCTTTTATTGACAGAGAAATATTTATTTTACTACAGCATTTCTACTTTGCTTGACTTACAAGACTCAGTAGCACACCTATAGCAGTTCTGAATTGAGGAACTTAAAAACGGTGATGATGAATTTAGGCCAGCTGCAATTTTAAAAGAAGGTTGCTGACATTTTAGAATTACATGATTCTGTTGGAATTCATTTCATACTCTAATTCTGTTAGACCACTAAACATAAGTTGTAAGGGCAGAAGCTGAACTGGTAGCATAGTTCTTTCCTAAGCCAATCCATAAAGGTGCCTCTTCACCTCTTTGATATGATAAGGAAGTGTTAAATCAAAGTGAATCCTTTTTCTGCATCTTGGGACAGAATACTGCTTAAGCCAATTGTTACTATTCCTGAGTGTTTTAGACAGTGAACCATGCATCTCTCTCTGCACATCAGAGAAGATTGTAGCAGTCATTGTGCCACCTGCTATCACTTAATTAGTATAATCATCTCATTTCCAGTTGGAAATAGTGGCATTGTGCACTTTTTACTAATTGTAACCGTCATAATATATTCCAAATTATGTTACACTCACATGATGTGATTTAGAAATTTTAGGAGGGGATATTTTCTTTACATTTGCACACTGGTCTTTCTGATCTTGACTCTCATCCAGCAGCAAAAGTCCATAACCAGTTCTCTGTGTTATTATGATCCTAAAGATATCAGTGGTTCATATAATAACTCTGCAAATGAGCCTTTGGTAAGTACGATTTAACCTTTATTGGACAGAGAAAAGAATAAATAATGGAAACAGCAGCTCATCATAATGTAAAACACACCCAGGCTTCAAAGAATTTAATCTGGTTTGTTAGCAAAATAATTTTTTTTAAAAATAGAATGTTGCTGATTACATATGCAAGTTGGATTTTATATACACTCTGTTTGTGATTCTAAGCTTGAGGAATAATCTCAGTTGATCAGAATAGGCCTTAATATTTAAACATTACTATACTGCATCATTTTTTTGCTCCTGGAGATCACATCACAGCAAATGAATAGGTAATAAATGAATCAGTTTGGGGCACCTTCATTTCACTGGACGGTTCTGGGCTATGAGGCTTCAAAAACAGAAAGAGAGAGAAAAAGAGAAAGAAATAGGCGATGACATGAAGGAACCTAGGCAAACCTGAGCCACCGTCAGAGCTAACCCTCCCCCATGCCCAGTAATACTATCTGGCTAAGCAAAGCACTGCCACATATATATCAGACAAGGTTATTACCACTCTGCTTTGTAAACATGCTATGCCTCCTGGACATCTTCTATTTTTATTTCATTTTTGTGTTATATCTTATATGTAAATCTAGGCTGGCGAGAGTCAGGAGGCATTCATAGCACTGGGCCAAATTCATTCCAGGTGCAGTTCCAGGTCTGCTGACTTCAATGAAATTACACCTGGGATGAATTTGGTCTATTATTAACTGTAGAGATTACATGTCCAGCTTCCATAGTATGCTAAAATACCCAGAATACATATAAATAATGAAGTATGTAATTACAGTCCTGGTTTTAATTTGCGTTCCTAAATGTACTGATGCTTTTGCACATGTTTATAGTTAGCGCTATTCTATTGTAGTATATTTTTGTTTAGTGCAAATATATTTGAGTTTTGCTTTAAAACAGAGATACACACTTAATGTTTGTTTTCAAATGTCTGTCTTTCAAAATCCATTTGATGGCTGATTCCATATTACAATTTTAAATTATATTGATCTTAAATGTAATACGTATATACCTATAGATATATAGATATAAACATAGATATATATAAACATATAGAGGGCATCGTGATACTGCCATCTAAAAACATTCTGCAAATAACGAGCTTAAGTTCTTATGGATTATATATTAATCAATACACGCAAATAGGTGATCTTGTCAGAGTTGACAGGAGCCAATAGAACCGTTACCTATCAATATTAAAGATTTCATTCATTTGTATGTTTCCTGTCTCAAACAGTACGTAACAGCTCCATTGACAGGAATCTGTGCCTGACCAAGACCAAAAGCAAGGCAGTATTTAAACGGGCTCTTCCTTCATTAGGAGACATAAAAAGCATAAATATGACTTACCTCTGCATACATCTTCTAATTCCATTCACTTCCCCTGTATCATTTTGTGCATTCTTGCATCTTTCAGTATTACACACTGTGAAGACCTAGTAAGCGAGTTAAAGTCCGATGATGCTAACGAATCCCAGCGCAAATGACTGAATCAATAGGAAACCAGCCACTGCTGTTTAAGTGTATCGATAAATGTACCTTTATTTTCTCTTGAATGGATAAGTGTCGCAGTTAAGAGTCCTATGGATCTCTTAATTGAAAGTTAATTTTAAATCAATAAAGAGAGTCATTTAAATATTGATTAGTCCTTTCTACACGAATTGTTAGCTGATTTTTTTTTTTTTGAAACAACTTTGTTTAAATGCAATCAATAGCCCACAATCAGTGCGTTCCATAAAAAATTGACAGATGTTCCCAAAATGCCTGCTAGGCATAATCTTATCTGTTTACATATGTAGCATAGGTATTTCAGTCCATTTCAAATGTACCTAGGTATCTATGGCAGAAATGTGCTTTCCTTAAATACCAAACTGCACTATTAAAACACATTCTTCCCCCTGTTTTTCATAAAGGTGGTTTAAAATTAAAAAGGAAGGGTTCTTGGATTTCCTTCGGTTCTACAAGTAATATTCCTATTGTTTTATTAATGCAGGCAGACTGCAAAAGAAAAACACCCTTGTTTTGCACATAGGGAAAAGAGATACAGGTGCACATGTACTCTGTAACTGGTGTGTCATAATCCATCAGCTGTGTTATTATATGCAAAATGATACTTAGCTTTTAATTGTGTAGAAATTTCTGTGCACATTGTGTATGCATGTTGAACACTAATAATTTTTAGCTTTATTTCTTGGATTTCGTTTCTCTTTCTCCACAGCAGCACATAGCAAGACAATTTCATTTCAATTTGACAAAGCACACAGTTAAGTTAAAAGGATACAAATTTCATTTCATGAGATTTCACTGAGATTAACCTAATAAAGTAAACTTAGCTACATGTGGCTTTCAACATTTCAGCAAATATGACACTCTTCTAACATGCCTTCCCACAACGCTTTCAGTAATTTTCTTGTAGTGGCCTGCTACGATTTAGTTTGTCACAACTAGTGCTGAAGTCGAACTGGACATTTTTGTGCAAGCAGCATGAATTGCATTTTTTTCATGTACCCTCTAATTAATTATAAAGTCATACTTTGATGTAAATGCCTCTGCAGTCCTGAAGATGTCTTGTATTATTATTTTCCTTATTTTTGAATTTTCAAATACAGTGCCTTTTAAGGAAGGCTTGACCTTCTAAGTAATTAAGCCCTTATTGGAGTATGACAGCATAAAGTTAATTGTAACAAATCACAAAATTATATATATACAATTTTGTCAAAATTAACATTTTTATTTTCGGTGATTTGACTTAAATATAAAATAAAATTGACTGATATTTATTTTGACTGACATTTGACTGAAGAGTGTTACCATAATAATATTTCCTTTCTAAGCGACAGGTTAAAAATTAAGTCCCATAATTAAAACTGTTTATGACACGTAGTAATTTAGGGCAGAAAATAAAAAACTTTTTTTTTTTTAAGAGTACTATCTAAGGAGAATAGGGTTTTCTTGGAGGGGAAAAAATCTGACATGCAATATAATTTACTCCGTTTTTGCTATTAATACAAATGCTTCCTGCTGTTCTGAAAATCCACTATTTCTTAATCCAGCATTATTGTCCTCCTAATGCAACATTTCAAACCCATTTTGCTCCATTTTCTGTTAGAAAAGCCATATTAAAAGGGAAGATTAAAAAGAAACAGCCAGGTATCATTGGTTCATATGCATATGGGTTCAGCATGTGAGGATGCTGTTTCCAGGACCAGCCGTAAGATGTGACTGATAGATCTTATTTGTCTGATAGAGTTGACCAGGGAAATAGAGCTACAGCTGGTTACTTCATTAGGTCCTCTCATTGATTGAACCCTGCTGAAGTGATGCAGCAGGCTCCTGAGATAACTGCTGGTAATAGAACAAAATGAATTCTTATCACAGAGATTGGAAAGGCCATTAACCCTGGCCTCCAATGCTTTTCAGAGGTCACAGACAGGAAGCCAAGCGGTGACTGGGAAAACTGTTTTCTGTCCAACTACAGGTCATGTTAGAGGGGGTCTGTGACTTTTTTACCCTTCGGCTTCTGTACAGATGAAACTGTTACACTGGCAGATGTTAATAATCAGCTGTAAATAAATATTGGAAGCAGAAGAAGAAAAATGAGAAAGCACGGGAATTTTTTTCAATAAATATTTAATAAAAGAGCAATTGTTTCTGTGATATTTACTGCCAGTTCTGCTGTAGATTTTTGCCTAATACTTTTCCATATAAATTGAAAAGAGAAATATGTAGAGGCACTTAAAAAAAGAAATTTAATATGGTTTTATATAAAAATACCTTTCCTTCCTTCCTTCAAAGATGAGGATTATAATTGCCTGCTGCCTGCCTGCTTGCCTTATTCAGCAAGCCTATCACTAGTTCATCTGTGAATTAGTGCAGGGCGCTGTTTGCCTTTCACCTGGTTGAGAAGGGTATATATCTAAGTAACAGTCCTATAATTTACATTTAATGCAACCTTTCAATTGACCAAGAGCCCACAACCTAAGCCCCCATCTCACAGCTGAGGACTTTCCCACATTTGTCAAGTCAGTGCCACTCCAGCATCAGCCAGGAGAAATCATCCATTTAGAGCCTGGAGCTGCACATGACAGTTTTCCTACTGCTTGTGAGAAATCCAGCCATGGCAGAGGTAGCTTTGTGTTTTGCTTGTTTGACTCTTGCTTTGAGCAGCAGTGTCTTATTATACACATGGATTAAGAAAATATAGTGGGATGCATCTTATAAAATAAAATGGAACATTTTCTCTTTATTACTGACATATATAAGGCATTGCAGATATGTGTTGTAGGTTGATTTTAGCAGTATGTTGGTGGCTTCTATCCTTGTGATTGTGATTTAATTTCAGTGTCTGTGGTCATGTGGTATTCTCTGCTGGAGCCAATCTTTCACAAGGAGCGAGTTCATTTAAATGTAAATGGGGTCCTGTGGATGGAAAAAAATACATACTGCATGTCTTCAGCGACCCACCCAAGCATTTGGTTTGGCCTTCCATGCATAAATAATAACAAGAAGGTATGCTGTCATTGCCTTGCTTTAAACACCAGAAGTGGTTTGGCACAGCAAAAACCTCAAGCACTAAAAAGAGATTGGTTTGGATAAACTCACAGTTCAGATCCCCATCCTGATTAAACAGCATTAAAAAAAAAAAAAAAAGTAAGCGAGAGAGAGTGAGTTACGGAGTTATTTTGAGGAGTTGTGAATTACAGGAACAGCTGAAAACCAACTCAGGCTAAGAACATACCATACCTAAAAATACTCTAAAGTAACAGAAAGCTTGTCATTTTGTTAACTTGAATGGATTTTTTCTCTTAATTGTTTGTAGCAATTTGCAAGAGTGGGATGTGAATGTGGTATAAGTGGCAATATAATTGGCATTAATTTAGCATAAAAATGCAAACCTACATTTTCTAAGTAGTTACCTTCCCTTGCACTAAAACATGAAAATATATTACATAACTCTAAAGTATGTGTGGCTTTTTTCAAGGTGTTATTAAATATGATAGAATGGAATTCTTTTTCGTTATTACTGTTGTGCATAAGATGTGAAGGACTGCACACCTTCTTTTTAGCAATATCTTGTGGCATATATATTTTCACACCGCTAAACTCATTTGTTGTCTTCTCACAGAAATACTCCAGGTGTATTTCAACAGAACTGAAAAGTCTCCCTTAGAAATTCCTTTTCCCACCAAGCAAAATCATAAACAGCTTCTCGTCCGTGTGGATGAATAGATATATTTTCTAAATTATTTCATTAAGGGCACACTTTTATTTATCTCATTTATTAAGAATGTTACGTTCTGTTGCAGATGTTTCATGGCATGACACATGGGCCTGGAATCTCATTGTGTGATACCTTTGGTGAAACTCATTTATGAAACATCCAAACTTCCAGTTAGCTGTGCTCTGCACTAGGAACTTAGCAAAATGTTGACTTTGTTCCAGGGCTATAATAAAGGACTGGTATTTACTGTTTTCAGAGATTTCTGAAGGATATTTGATAAGCTTTTATCTTCTTTTTATAAAGTGGCATTATAAAGAGCTAGATTTAAGCACTACAAGATTTGCTATCCAGGGTAAGGAAGAGGATATTAGTGTTTGTATTACTCAACTATATTAGGTGTAGCTGTGAATCGAATAATTTTATTCTGGCAGCTTCAAAACACAAAATGTTCATCTGTTGGTTCCTCTTCCTTTATTTCATTGAGCTGGTTAAGAAACAATAATCCAAATTGTATGTTTAGTTTTCCTAAAGAGTCCAGTGAAATAAATGTGATATAGATACACAGTGGTTGAGCTAATGCTGTTTTTCTATCTGACATATTATTCACCATTGGGGGATATACATGTTGTGCTGTTTTTCATTATTTGGGTTCATTCCATACAGACTGACTTCCACAGAACCTCTTAAGTCTTTTAGGTATATTTGCTGATAATCCTGTATTGTTATAGTTTTTTAATAAAAAAAAAATAAGGTCAAATACTGAAATGAGAAATCAGAGGTAGAGGCGTTTCCAGCCTACTTCTCCTGTCAGAAGTCTTGGCAGTACACATGATATCTGAAAAGCAACGTTATTGGTTGCAATGTGGGCAATATGGGATTTGTTTTTTGTTTAGAATGTGTAAAATTATTTTCCCCAGTGCTTTTTGTTTAAACTTGTGATCTGCCAGATGTACAAAATTATTGGAGAGAGAAGTCCGCCTCCTAATTCACTAGTCTAAGGGAACAGACTTGAGAAAGCAGTGCAAATGTCAAGCACTTCATGAGAGAGAGCAAATCCTGTTGTGGGTGGTGCTAATCTAGGAACATTTGCACAAGTGGCATAGTAATCATCATATAGAAAATAATCTAAAGGCCATTGACAGCCTAAAAGCCATTACTGTATTTTAGGAAAATATTAGGTTTCTTACATAAAGATAAGCTATGGCAGAGAAAGAGAGAGTATCATCACATCGGTTAATTTTAAGTTAAAATTAGAAAGGCCTTTGAATAAGGCCTTTAGAAAGAAGGATCTCTGAAACTGAGTTAATATGGTCCCATCAAAACAGCAGTATATCATTTCATGGATATTGTGAAAATTATGAGCATCCTTAATTTAGTCACTTTTTTAGAAAAAAAAAAGCCAAAACCAAAACACTAACGGGATTCCCATGTACATGATTGGAAAGACACTTAAAAATGGGCAAAAAAATAGATATTCAGCCTTTGCTCAGAAAGGACAAAGGGAAAGCCTTTCCCTAGAAAGCTGATCGTATCTTTTTTAATGCAAATAGTTAACTGCAAAAGATGGCATCTTCCTGTAACATAAGTATTTCTGTGCATATCCTGCAGCGAAATATCTGACTAAAGCACCTCAAGGGCAAAAGAAACCTGATTTCTCACAGGTGCCAAAGAATCTGTTTACAGCCAGCTTGCTAGAAAGGAATGAAATTCACTTGGCTTGCAACCATTTTCAGTTTGGGAGGTAATACATGTGAAACTTCCTGAGATCTAAATATTAAAGCATAAAACCATAAATATGATGGAATGATAGAATTAATGGTGTCTGGCCCAGGTCAGGAGACAGGATTCAAGTTCCTAACTCTATCTGTGGCTTTCAAGATGGGGAGATGGCTTTGGGTTTAGGTCAGTGCTTCTGGAAATTAGGAATTAGGTATCAGCTTCCCCAAAAACTGACACAAACACAGGTGCTACTGTTTTCCTGTTGCAATGAAGGTACATCCCATGATATTTTTCTAGACCCTAAAATAACAGATGGAATTTCTGGTTTTGTTTTCTTGCATTTGTAGGCTGTGATAAATGTTACATATTTTTCTGCTGTCCATGTCCAATTTAATCAATATTACAAGTGTTCCCATGTGTTAGGCGGAACGGTGGCAATAAAGTGAAATTTCCACAGCTTTTACCCATTGAAATTCTCGGAGGGCAAGATTCTTATAAACTTCATTTTGCTTCCTCTGTAATAGATTGAATAGCTCCATTCACGAAGAAAGTCTGATGTGCTTTCTCATTTTTAAAATGTAGATAGTAAACCAAGCTTTATTATCCTTCCAGCTCTTTAAGAACTTTTAACTTTTTAATTTTCTTTTGCCCTGAGTGTTAAAAAATGTATTTGTCTCCAGAATCACACTTATGTCCCAGTGTGACTCTGCATTTGAAAGTGGGGGAGTTAACTGAGGTAAATTCCAGACATTCCCAAAATTTTTGAAACTAGTGTAATTTAGGTCAGCTTAAGGCTGTTTGGAATATCTTATTCTACAGGAATAAGGAATTGGTAATGTCTACTTTGAACGAAGCAGCTATATTGGCTCTGTGCCACTGGGCATCCTTTTCATTTTAGGGCTTTCCTCCCAGCCTTTTAAACTATCTTTTAGCAATAATGAAGCAATGAAGCAGTGATAAACAACCTAAGATCTGGTCTTTAGTCCCAGAGTTCATTATAATAGTTTAGAACTTTTGTTGTGTGCTTCTTGTTGTTTTGGTGTCCTTTCTCTACAAAGAATTACTGTATTGTCTTCTTCCTTGTACAATGCATCATTTGGGTTCAGCAATCACTGGCAGAGTTCTACTTCATTCTTCATGACTGATTATTTGTCTTATTAAATTCTTCCCTAACAAAGAAAAGTCATGAAGCACTGTAATTGAAAGAGATAGTGGAATGTTCATAGTTCTTAGAGGATGTACCACCAGTTCTAGCCTTTATTTATATGAAATTATCATTTCTGTTGCTATTATGCGCTTTCAGTGAGAAATAAACAAACAGTAGGAGGAATATTAAATAAGGGGTTTAGGAAAATTAGGTTAGATGAAGAAACGATAAAAAAAGATTCAACACAATTCAAATGAAACAGCAGGGTACTAAATGATACTGTACATCTATAAAACTGTGTCTGTTGATTCACTGTTACTTGGTAGGCCAACTGTTTTCATTTTATGTACCATAAAATTATTGTAATTGCATTTATGCTTAAGCAAGGGTGGGGACACTTTAAAATGGAACAGGCTGTGTACTGTTTTCTTAATCATATGAGCCCTAGAATAATTATCAAACAGTGTTTTCCACAGAGTTGATCTATAATTCATCTGAGGAAGAAAACATCTTCCCAATAAAAGATTTTTTTGTCCTCAATTTTTCAAAGGTTTCTTTTATTATTATCATTAACCCAATTATCAAATTTCACAACTTCTTCATTTCTCAACTTCTTTTTTCATATGCTCATAGCTGGAGGGAAAAAACATAGGTGGAGACATTCAGTAAAAAGGTTTTTACAAGGCTTACAGTTATTCTAAGTTACAGCCAAGGGAATTTAATTGGGGGAAAGTTTTTGGAGGGTAGCTTGTATTTTTTGACAGTTTGTAATATTTTCAATTCTTTAACTCAGCAGTCATGAGACTGCATTTAAATCCCTGAATTTATAAAGAAGTCAAACTTGAATTATCTGTGAATAGATTACCTGGACTGTGGCTCAACCAGAGCCTGTCTGCTGCCCACACCACTGGCTGCAACCCATAGCTACAGAATACGTGACACAAAATAAATATTGCTCTACCAGTTCTGCTCTGCCCACTGTGATTTAACACCATTCCTATTTTAAAGGAGAAAGTAAGTGAATTACTTCAAAAGTGAATGTACTAAAAGTGTTCTTTTAGTGTAGTTTACATATGGTTTTGCTTTATTTAAGTAACCCCACCCCTGTAGTACCCTGGATAATTGTGACTTGATTATAACATATTTGGGTTGGAGTTTTAAGCTTTCTCTTCAGCCTTAAGGAATGGTGGTGGTTTGTTTTTTTTTAAAAATTGTTTCTTCTTCTGTTTTCCCCACAATTATGACATCATCTTACTCAGCTTTGTTGTCAGGTGATAGTTCATGTTCTTGCATAACTCTCAAGGTGAGATTGCGAGTATAGCACCTCTCATGAAGCTGTCTGTATAAGTTCCAAAAGTCCAAAAGCTGACCACTCTTTCTTCCATGTTGCCAGAAGTAACACACATCTATAACTGAGCTTGCAGAAGCACCCTACTTGCCTTTCATGGCTAGAGGCTGAGCAGTCGGTCTTGACTTCCAGTAGTGGGCTATTCCTTGGCTATGAGGGAATGAATGACAGCAGTAGGACTGAAAAATTTTCTACTTTGAATCAAGCAATACACATGAAATATGTCTTACCTAAAGTTTCATCAGCAACTGCTTCTGGAAGCAATTCATTGAAAGATGCTGAACCTGCATGTTGTCTTTGAAGTATTTAGCAATTTTGTTTTCGCCTTTTTTTTTTTTTCTGTTAGAAACTAAGGTCTGAGTTCAAACCTAGTTATGCTGCCTTTATTGTACTCTCAAGTGATATTTCTTATGTGATTTTCAATGAGTAACTTGCGAGGAAGAAGATCTAGTTGAATCAGATTCCTTTTTCAGCTTCTTTCTTTCTCACAAATGTATGGTAGCTGATTTTTCAGAAAGAGCTGAAATACATTCTGTGTGCCCAAATGGACCTTCAGACCAATCCTGTTTCTATTTTATTTGGAAAGGCAGGATGTATGGGCTTGTCATAGCTCATACAGTGCTGTTGGAATAGTATTTTCTTTCTATTTTAAAAATTGACTTAAAATTTCTTAGTTAAATAAAGGTTAAAATTATTTTTGTTACACTGATGTCTGAATTTCCTTATTCAAGAGATGCAAAACAGTTTTGCTTAACCCTAATACTCATGAAATGTAAGTGTTCAGCTTAGCTTTGGTTTCTTTTCATGTTGAAGCATCTAGCTTCCCTAGTTAGAAGGAAGTAAGAAGTTGCACACTTCTAAATCCTTGTGTTCTCAGTTTCTGTTGAAGTCAGCTTGTCAATTGATTCTTTTTTCTCTGTATATATATATATGTATGTATATATATGTGTATATGAGCAAAATAATCTAACTTTTAAATGGCATTCAACTCTGCATTGACTTTGGGAGATGGTGTCCAAAAGCAGCATGCTGTACTTGTATGCATATATCTGGAAATGGGCACAAGCCACGCAATCAATTTGAGCTTAGTGTCCTGCCAGGCTGACATCTTCTGAGGATACAGAAACATGCATATGTTCCCTCTTAGCCATCAACTAAAACATGACATTTCTTAGTCTGACAAAGTGTATGCCGCGCATGGGGGAATGAGTGAGGAATGTCACATATGTTCAAAATAGATATTAACTCAGAAAAGCCTCCTATGCAGAGTCTCTTCCTAGTTCCTCATCATTTGAGAATATAACAAATGTGTTTATCTGTGCTGGTCTTGACTAATCAAGTATGCTGGGCTGACCAGGTGCAGAAGCTTTCACAAAGCATCTAGATAAATGCAAATGACAAGCTGATGACTAATTCCTGCCCAAATAGTGTTCATATGAAATCAATGCCCGATTTCATCTCCATAACAAATTCTGAGGAGAAAGCCCATATATCATCCCTCTCCATTTTCCAACCTGTGCTTGGGGGACAGAGGCTGTTACAAATAAACAGGCAAACAAAATCTTGAGTCCAGTTTCTGCAGTGAGTTGAACATAAAATGCATGGTTGTTGAACATACAATACATTTGAAAAGGTTCAATGAAAAAAATATGTTGTACGTATAGGAAAGAAAGAGGATGTCTGACCAAGCTTCTTTAGGATACTAAAGGGAGTATATCTCAAAAAAAAAAAAAAAGTGTGTAGACAGAAAATTGCGGTCCCTCCAGGAGTTGCTTCATCTTGCATCCTCCCACAGTTATCTGAAATGCTTTTCCTGTCTTTCATGTCCCCAGTTCATCAAATCTGACTCTCTGTCAGCAGCTAAAGACAGGACTGTGCATAAAAGCCACTTGTTTAATTTTCACAGAATGTATTAAAAAAAAAAAATATTAAGAGAAGATGCAAAAAACCCAAACTCAAGCTCTTTTACCCATATCTAGAAAGGATCTCAACATTGCATGGTCAGATGCCATATGAGATTAAAAATAGAAGTCTTTAAAGATGCATGGATTAACTATACAGTAAGCAGCAAAATTTATTTTATTTTTTTATGAAGGTGCCTAAATTAATCTTGCTCTTATAATGAGAAACTTCATAGGGCTTTTTTTTTCTCCTGATTTTGAAAGTTATGTGCTGGTTGCTTCACATCATGTTCCACTTTTTAAGTGAAATACTACTATAAACGAGTGGCTGTTATAATCCCCAGACCTCAAAGCCCAACACACATGGTTTTGTGAACATGTGATTTGAAATGAGGGGAACTTTCTCAATGTATTTGTAGGGTAGGGTGTATGGAGGATATATATTTTATGAAGACTATAAAATCTGCTTAAAGGCCAGGTGTTGACCATCCATTCTGCATTGGTAAAAATCCTCTGTGCCCAATGTGTGGGCTAATTTCTCTGAGACTATGTAGATTCCCAAAACTGCTCAACTTTCAGTCCATGGTGCTGAGATTAACACTGAGCACTTCTAAAAATCAAATGTTGCGTGTTCACTTAAGCCTGTTTCTCTGTAGTGTGACCTCTGAAAAACTGAACTTTGAATACCATTACTGAAGCAAAGCAAATCTATGTCAATACTTAAAAAAGTCCATATATTTGTTCTTTCTGTTCTTCAGCTTAGTGATAACTGTGGAGACAATTTTCACTGTGGAGTAATTTTCACAAATATAGCACATCTACCCAATTGTAATTGTGTGTCATCTTTACTTGTCTGTTTCCATCATAGAGGAAGTTACAGTATTTTTTGTAATTACAACATGTATGAGTTGATTATTGTGTCTGAAAGCACTGTTTGCCAACTCTAATAAAATTATTAAATTTTATTAATATTAATATTTATCAATATTAGCACAAATATCTGCCTCTATATAGAATAAAAAGTGTACTCTCACTATCATATTTGCTAACTACAGTCACTGTGCTATTCCTAAATTCCTAAGTCCTGTTCCTAAATACTATTCCTAAATTAGCTAAGTTGAGCCTGACATAGTAAAGTAAATCAGTAAAATGTTACACTTAGAAATGTTATGCACATCTCCCCTGTGACTTCAGCCTGTTTTGTGCAGGAAAACCCTTGTGCATAGAGTGTGAAGAAAAATAATGCAGTGTGTTGAAGACAACTGAAGAACTTGCTTCCATGTCTCTTTCTGCTGGAGAGTTCCTGGTTTTTTTATCCTAAGCAGGTCACCTTACTCAGACATTTCAAAGGAGTTCACTAACTGTGTGGCCTTCATTTTCTAAGTGCTTGATTGGAGCCTGCACAATAGTGTTAAACAAGTGCTGAACACACAGAGCTCCAAATGAAAGCCATCAGTGCTGTACTTTGAGCATATTAAGTGCTCTATAGTGTTATATACTTTGAAAAAATTAGGTTCTATCTGTATCAAACTGGGTTCTCCAAGTTAGATTTTTTTTAACCTCAATTTCTGTATACCTTCCCTTTCTGAAATTGTAGAACTGCCTACTCATCTCTTAGGACATAATGAAGATAAATTCATTAATGCTTGTGCAGCATTAAAAGGTCAATAATGAAATGAATAATTTGACTTCCAGAATGGGTTGAAGAGACATAGTAAATAGAACCTGTGGTTCCATGTTAAAGTGTGAGAAAGAAATAAAATCCTGAATAGCGTTTCACAAAATAATAATCCCATAGCTATTTTTTGAATACTTAAACTAGGACAAAAGATAAAAAAAGGTGACCATGTACTACTGTACTGAAAGTCGTATGAAACATCAGTGGGTTTGAATTTGCTATACGAATCCCTCTACTAGAGCAAGTGAGCCAGCTGACAGTTGCAGAATGTTTGTGTCTTCTCTGTGGATAAGCAGTGGTGAAGGATAGTGCAGTAAACCAGAAGAAGAATTATAATACCAAAAAATCAGGGGTTTGATGTTGGGCAGTAGGGGACACCGTGTTTTACTAAATTAATTTTATAATCTCTTTGCTTAATAATCACTGTCTTCACCTGTTATTTTCTCTGTGCATGTTTGCACTTTTGGTCCCAGCCAACTCTATTTCCCAAAGTCCAGTTTGGTGCTAGAATTTGGTGTGCGGCTGATTTCAGTCCTATTCTCGTGCCTTCTGTTTTTCATTTGATCCTAATTTTCACCTCAGTTTCTCCTCCCTTCCCCATCTACTGGTCTTTCATGTTCTTTTCCTTCGACCACATTCTTCTTACTTCTCCCCAGTTGTTTCTCTGACCCCCAAATCTCCCTTCCATACTTCTTTCGCTCCTGCCAACCTGCAGGCACAGGGGGAACACGCTGCTTCTGCTCTCCTATAATGGTCAGTTCCCAGCAACATGATAGACAGCAGAAAAAAAATAGTAAGAAAGGAAAGTTTGGTTTCACCATACTAAAGGTAGTGTAATTGCAGTCTGGTTGTACAGGGAAGCTGCCAGGAGAATTTGTATTTCAGAAGGCCTGTTTAAACTGCAGTTCCTCTATGAGGATGGCGTGCGCATTGGTTAGTACACACAGGAACTGGGTGAGGAGGTTTGTGGAAGATGTGTGGGATCTGACTGGATATGCACTTTAGTGAGCTCTCAGCACTGTGGGAAGTGTGAGTATGTTCAGTGATTACAGATGCCTAGCAGAATGTTAGCTCTTCAGTACAAGGAGCTTTTCTGAGCATGGGTAAGTTTTTAAAGCTGTATTGCTTGGCTGCATTTGGGCAGTTTAACCCAATGTAACACGTGCCAGACGTCATCCTGTCTGCCAAATTTTGGGTTTCAGTGTGAAATCACTGAAACAGAAAAGATTTCTAAAACATACATATATGTAAAAATATATATTTATCTTAATCCTATTCTTAGAAGTAAATGGATCACTTAAAAAAAAAAAAAAAAAAGCACATACTCTCCAACCAACAGCAGAGTTTCAGCACAGCTGATTTCAGCTCAAGCACTTAAAGTTTACTGAAGATATAAGTAAATGAAGAGGCATGTGTATGGTGAGAAGTCTGGATTAAACTTACAAATAGGTGTTCCTATCTACTTGTCTAAAGTCATTAGAAAGAAATGTTAAGTTCAGGTCTTGTTCAGAAGCTTTCTCTGAGATATTTTCGGTGATATCAACAGAGCCTCCTCAGAAGGCATTTCAGGGCTTTAGCTAAATAAGCATTGTAGATTTGTGCTCATTAGGCAGTTGTGAGTGAGGAGTCTATAGGCAAGGGGTGTCCTTTACTTCCACAGAGGTAGAATTATATTGGTGACAATGAAAATTAATTTGGGGGATATGGGAGATGTGCTATTTAAACTATGTATGGGAGAAAGAGCATTCAAATTAGGCGAACATGTAGAATAGGTAAAAGGAGTGCAGCATACTGAACAGTAAGAATTAAAAAACTTAACTGAAGGAAAGAGGAAATGAAATATGGAGGAAATTATCTATTACGGCACACTGGTTTAAAAAAAAGAAAAATGGATACAAATCAAGCCACCCGTGCCGTTCTATTGCCGTTCTATTGCTGTGATTACAAGAAGCTCTACAGCAAGATGGGGTGACCTGAAATGCGTGACTTGGCCTTGGGAGAAACCCTAGGTATAACTGCCATTTTTAATTCAGAAAATCTGTGTCTGCTGTCTACTCTATTTCAGTATTCGTGAGTCACCCATTAGTGTGCTAAGAGCCAACTGATGTCGCTTATCTTCAGAGTGTGCCATCAAAGTGTTTCCAAAAAACTTGGCAGTGGACTTGAGTTTCAGGCCTCATATTAATCAATAGCGTAGTGTAATTCCTGACTTCAAACAATGCAACAAGAAGAGACTAGTTTGAGGTATTGAAGCACAGTACTGAAATTGAAAGGATCCTCTGCTGTGGGTGAAGGGGACAGAGATGGGTCATGTTATGGCTATGCATCCCAAGCACATTAAAATACTATAACATGAGTCAGGAACATTCCTCAAAGCTGCAAGTAATGACACAAAAGTTTGTTGTCCAAGTTTTCCAGATGGGGACTGGAGGAGGCAAGGGAAAAGAGTGACGGAAGGGGCTGGGAGACAGCAAGGAGGCAGGAATGTACTATTTTGCTAGTTTTGATGTGTAGACTTTTTTTCTTTCCTTCCTATCTTAATAACCGAGTTTGACCATGTGTCAGTATGCTATATTTTGAATAGTACCGCTACGGCTGAACCAGGAGATCAGGTTTTTACAGAAGATTTTTGGAGTAGGTTGCAGTGGACATCTTGGTGAAGATTCTTACAGATCAGTCCACCATGGTGATCTGGGTTTGGGGGGAGAGCTAAAAGAACTTGCATTGTCCTCCAAAAAAAATAAAGACCACTTCATGTATGCATATGTTAAAGAAGCCAAACTTTTGAATTTAAGTGATATTTGCAACAAGTAGGTTTGTAAAAAAATCCATGGACTTCTATCTATGCTATGGAATACTTGTCAGGTAATTGTGGAAAACAAGGAAACCAACACCCCTCTGGCCCCAACACTCCGAACAAATAATTCTGTAAACATTATTTTTAAAAAATGCAGAAAGTGTTTTTGTTCAGGGAAAATTTTATTCACTATGCATAGATCACCTACTCTGCCTTTGACACTTAGCATCAAGAAAGATGAATATTTAAACTGGAGGTCTGTAGTTAGCTACATTATAAGAGACAGTAGAAGAATTTTTTCAGGTCAGAAAATGTATCCTTAAAAGTGGAAATAAAGCCAAAGTGATGATAATAAAACTGAATGTAGAGATTGACTATGAGGAGCAAATATGTGAAGGTACCTGGAAAAGCTAAGCAGGAATCATTAAAGTATCTCAGAAAGAGAAGGCCTGCACAAGAGTCATTACGTCTGCTAGACCACCAGAGGATAAAGAGTCATTCCAAAATGATCAGGAGATGGCAAAGAAAATAAATTCTTTTACTCTAGTATTCTCAAAAGACAAAGAAGAAATACATGCACTAACAGAATTCTTTACAGATAATTTCAGACATACTGTTAGTGAGCCAAAAAGAGGTGAATAATTCAAAAAGAAAGTCTGGAAGGCAAATGAAAAGGATTTTACAGTGTATTTCAGAAAGAAACCCCAAAACTGAGTCACTAATAAAATATGTCATTTAAATGACATTTTAAATGAGTTGTTAATTAACATTGTGGATTTCTTAGTAAATACACTCTAAAGGATTTTTCTGGAAACTGTGAATGAGAGAGTCAGTCTCACCATTTATATGATGTATTGGAAACTCAGCTCATGTAGGAAGTAGGAAAAAATGCAAGAAATCAGGGACAGTAGAAGTGTTTCTGTATGAAGGGACACTGAAGGCACAGACTGAACAGCAACACAGAAAGCGTAAAATAAGGTAAATGATACTGTGAAAAGCCAGTATTCTTCTTCCCCCGCCCCCCCTCTACAGGCTCGAAATGAGCACCCAGTACACTGGTGGAGCTCACTGACTTTCTGAGCTTTGGGTCAGGCTTAGGTTTACCCACCTAACTTCCAGCATTTAGCAGCAGTGTTGAGATGGAAAGTCTCCACTCCAAACACTAAACTTCAGAGAGGAAATAGTAATTCACCTATGTAAAATCAGAGTCGTACTCTTAAGATACCTGTCGCTTCCTCCTTAGAGAATAAACTTAGACCAGTGCCTGAAATTAGGCCGGGTATATCCATCACGTTGAATAAGAATTAATGATAAGGTTTAATTTTCTTTTCCAAATAACCTTGATGGAAATGTATTAGCCTTCAAGTCAGACAATGGTAGTGCTCTTCATGCTTTATGCTGATGGGGGAAACAGCATTTTCTATAAACCATAATGGCAGCCAAAAGAAAAGTAATGATCAGCTGGAAAAGTAAGACTATTCTCAATATAGTTTCATGCTTCAATGCCTTTCTAGAGATGGCCAAGTAAGAAAAGTATCCCTTTCTGCATAATAAATGATTAACTGTACATCTCCAATCACATCTGGAAAGCATTGCTGAGTTTCATTCTGAATAGCTGACATTCTCTGTTAATGGTTTTGTCAGCATATGCTTCTTTTGCCTCTTGCAAAATATTTGATAAAATATTAAAATAGAAATAAAACAACAAAAATACAAAACGAAAGTTTTCCTCTTTTCTCAGGTGTGGCTCATCATAAGCTTACCAACAATTTTTTCCCCACATTTTGCACCATTATGAGAGTAAAAGGTGCTGCTTTCCTGATTTACTCTGAGACTATGGAAGACTAGAAAGCAGGCAATCCCAGCCAGCAGTGAGAGGGAGTGAGAGTTTGCTCAGCAGCCAGACTGGAAAGGACACCCCACCCCTCTAAACTTCTGGGGAGAGTATTTCTTTTCCTTCTCCAGCAGCTGGAAGTGGATTACAGTTAAAAAAAAAAAGAAGACAAAAAAAGAAGAAAAAAACTAGATTAGGAAATAATAAAGTACTGGACAGATTAACTGGTGATAATGAATATTTTCTACTTTCAGAAGCTAAGAAGCAAAAACAAGTAGGGTAGTAAGAGCTGCCTCTCTCCGGCAGCCAGCGGGGTGAGGCTGAGTGTGGCAAGTGGGGAATACAAGCTGATGGGTGGAGTGAGTGGTTAAAGTGGGTGTGATTTGTGACACTCCTTGGGAAGAAGCCACCACCACACACTCTGTTCAGCCGGCTTTGCAGTCGGCCTCCTCTGACGCAGTGAAACATTTCAATGAGAAACATTAGACTGCTATAAAAATTCAAATGATGCACCACAAAACAAAATGGTACAATTTGATACTAACTGCCAGTTGGCACTTTCTGGTCAATGTGACGATCATCACTTAATTATAGGCTTGTTTGTGGGAAGTTCAGCCTTCTAACAGCAATACTTTTGAATATAACACAGTGATTAAAAACAGTTATTAACGGGTTGGTGCCGTTATTCCCCCTGAGTCCCTAAAGGAGAAATTAGAAATCCTGTTTGAAGATGAAATATGACCACTAGAGGATGCAGTCAAGATCCTGAATGAGCGAGGCTCATGCTCTGAAAGGCCATTCTCAGCCAGAATATAGAACAAATACTTTCTGGAATATTTGGGTAAATAAATGGCAATCCAGAAGTCAGGAAGAATTTATCAACTAAGTAGTGTAACTAGGATAACCCAGTGGTAAGCCCACATGCCCTATTTTGTTTGTTTTCTTCTTTTGCATAGTGTCATGGGTTCAAGTGCTTGATTTTTTGGTAATAGAGGGCCATAGAGATGACACATAGTCTATGGGTTTTTCTTTGTTATCCTGTTCAGTTGTTTCTCCTTTCTCTAAATTATCCGTAGTCTGTCCACCCCTTCAATCCACCCTACTGTTATTCTTTGCTAGTGGTTACCTTCTCATGTGGACAATTAATCGCAATAAATCATTCACTCTACCAGTTGAACCTGCGATACACTTATGGGTGTTAGATTCAGCTGTTTATTCAACATATTGATAACAAATGCCAATTATTTTTTAAAATCTCTCATTTCATATTTATTTATTTACTGCTTTAGTCAATTGATTTATTTGTTCCCTATCCATCCGGCCCTCAGCCACAAACACTTGGTTAATCTTGTTTTCTCTCTCATAACCACAATTACTCACCCACAACCAGTAGATCATCCTTATTTAGGAAATTACTTGCAATTTGGAGAGGGCAAAAGGGATACTAAAACAACAACAACAAAATAATCCAGGACCAAAACAGGAAGTAATGTCTGTTAATTGATATATCAATGATGTAAAAAAACACCAAACCAACTAAAGTCAACTCTAGAAAATAATAAGATTTTTAAATAGACTGGAAGACACTCTTCCAGTGCTGCTCATCAGCAGGGAAACTTCTCTAATAAGGCACAGGGAAAGGTGATTGCTTTGTCCCTGTGATTATCACAATGCATTTAAATTAAAGAAGATTGTTTTAACTTGGCTATGTCTTGTTTTAACTATTAATTATTTAATTTCAAGAAACATTATATGTTTCTCTATACTCTCCCTTGTTTATGGTGGATGTATCTGTTCCTTCAGTCGCATCTCAGTAAGTCAGGCATTTCTAATCTATGTGTGAATATTCAGCTAATTTTGTTGCTGGTATCTGAAATTCAGCGTTGGCAGAGGCCTGGATTTTGCAATTGAATTCATCACACACCTTGACTTCATTGGCCTGAGGAAAGTCATAGGGGTCTTACTTCATAAAATCAGTACAGAATTAGGGTGTGAGCATGTAGATTAGCATCTTAAAGCGTATGACATAGAATATGGAATATACAATATCAACTGATTAATTTTACCTCTGAAACATAACGTTTTCATTTTCCCTTATGTTACAGTGTTAGTGCAGACTGCTGCTAACCTCATTTCTGTGTTTAATTCTAAGTCAGTTGTGAGGAAAAAGGTTGATAATGGCTAAATTTAAGACATCCAGCATCAAAAGAAATTTTCAGCAGTTGGACAAAATAAAACCAGGTGCGAATAAAATATCATATTGCAACAGTAAGTGTTATTAAAGCCATTAAAGTACATTTGAATATGCTGTTCTATTAATTTTCAAAGCTGACATTTGTAAATGTATATAGGCAGAAGTCTTGTAAATTTAAAACAGAGTATTAGGACTTGTTCTGGAATCTGTAGCACCATTGTGCTGTGTTTTGTTGATACATAATAATTCATAATTTTGTGTCTTTGAGCAGGAGCCATCACATTTTTATTTCTGAATAGTATCTTTGTCACTTAGTGTATGAAATAAAACCACAAATGTTACCAAAAAAAGATGTTTGTTGCATCTTGGCATAGGTGTGTAATGTTTTTGGAAGCACACTTAGTTACATATCCTCAGTGTCTGTTCTGATGAACGGTCTTAAGGATTTTTTTTTGTAATTTGCTAAATGCTTTTAAGTTAGAGCTGTTGTATTTCCATCTTGTCCCTTTGATATATATGACAGTGTGAATCTCAGACAACCTTCCTCTAATTCTGAAGGAAAAATGGGAGAAGTTGTATTATCATTTCTGCCTATGAAACTTGCTTCTGAAGTGAATGCCATACATATTTCTGAAATTAATACCAAATGTATTTTCTAGAAGTGAGTGCCATTGAAAGCCAAGGCAGGCAATTTATACCATGCATAATAATGATATTAATTTTTATGGTGTGTATAAGTTACATTTTGATTAGTTTTTTGCATGATTAAAAATTTGCAAAGCCTTTATGGCCCCCAGGAGCCTACCTGTAATAAACAGCTCTCACCTTCCAAACCATAAAACAGGTCTGCAGTACTTGAACATTAGAGCTAATTGCCTTGCTACATCAAAGGGAGCACCAGAAGACTGAGAAAAATCACAGAAGGGGGGTTGGGGAGCAGGGGGCAGTTTCACCTCTAAAGGTTATGTGTTTGTGGCTTGGTGCAGCCCTGTAAAGTTATGGCCTCAGAACTGCTGTTTGCGATTAAGTTGATGGGGAAAGTCTATCCCGCAATCTCTCTCTGCTGCTGACACAGAGTCTTTGTTCACATTCAGATTTCTCAAACTGTTGCCAGGGTCAGGCTGAGGTCAGACACCACGATGATGTATAGGAGAACATGTCTGGGAATTTCTCTCACACTTAAAACACATACCAGAAAAACAGGAGAGCACCCTGCAAAAATTGTCTGATGAGACCCAGATGATACTGTAGCTTTTCTTTTAGTACCTTCATAATTTTCTTTCTCTTTGCCTGACACACGCACAATGTTTTATTAATGTGTGCCACGATAGCCCTTACAATTTTATGTCCCCTCAAGATAAGGACACTCAGTAGCACTTTGACACTTCATTTTCCAGCCCAGGGGGATTGGGCCAGTAAATCTAGTAAAAGAAGTAACGCGTCCATTCCCAAGGATGAGTCGAAAAGGGATTGCCATCAGCTCTGTGAGGCCATGGGGCCTGACACTGGATACGAGCCTCATGTGTGTGCGCTCAGCATTAACGCAGCCCGAGCCAGGCATGATCACAGGCTCACAGCATCCCAAACTGTGCTCCCCGCCACCCTGACAAACAGACCCCTGCTTCCAGCTGCGGCAGGGATGCCTCCCATGTTTGATTAGCTATCGCTGTGGGAGGAGGCGGGGGACCTCGGGGAGGAGAGTGCTCACACAGCGCGAGAGGGCTTTCCGTTCAGATGGAATTTTTTTTAAAATATGCAATTATTTTTGAAAGAAGGGACCATCTTTCTCCCTGTACTATTCCAAAAAGTGGACACACGTGCTTTGTCCTAACCTATTGTATTTCGATGTCAATGCAAAACACATTGATCTGCAGTTGAGATTTATTTTTTTTTTAGTGGGGGGAGAGGTTGGTTTCCAAAATTGCAGCTGTGTTTTTCTCTTCTGATCCACAAAAGGTTTTGCAGAGAGTTGAGAATCGGATAGCTTTGCCACATCGATCTGAGGGTTGTTTGCCTAGGCATACGGTTTCAGTGTATGGCTGGCAAGTACGGCAATAAGCAGCAATTTTTTTGTGCTCAGCTGCTACATATGACAGAGGATATTTCATTCGGCTGTCAGAATGTTATTAATAAAACATGGGGTGCGAAGAGGGCCACTATTTCCCCTTTCAATCACTATAGCATTTACAATGAAAATTTTATGCAGTGTGTAATTTTCAGTTAATGCTTGACACTTAAAATGTCGGTAGCTGCATTTTGTATGGTTCCTGAAGGGTTAATTGTATCATGTTCCCTGCATAAAAGCTCTGCTTATCAAAAGTGAATAGAAGACTGTATGCAAATGTGTGTCTGTGACCTTTTGCCTTTCCAGGGTTAATTTATATGGTCATTAAAGATTTTATGAAATCGAGCGGCCTGGTGCTTTGAATGCCATTTTACCTTCACCTCCTAATTTATATAATTCCTACCTGAACAGGGAAATATGATTTTTATTTTTTTTGTATTTGTGTGCTGCAATGAAAACAGCATGCTGTGCTGTAGGAAGTTGCAAGTCTGGTTATCTGGCATTACTCAGATTGCTAAAAATTCATTAAAATGTGACATCAGCACAGTGAGAGACAAATGATCACAGGATGAAAAGGAACAGTGGGCCTTTCACGGATTAGTGCTACACAGCCCCAGCATAGAAGCTAACTGCATAAACAGATTAACCCACCAGTAGCAGCATAGCTAAGATTTACTGAATAATTAAATGGGCTTGAGTTACTGTGAAGATTTCCATGTAATCTAGCTGGTGTGAACACGTAAGTGAGGTGTGGGTAATGCTGCTTTCTCAGAAGCCATACACCAAGTTGCATCATTTATCTTGAATGGCTCCCCCTGGAGACAAAATTTGAGACTTCTCCCGCAAAGCCAGAGGTTTATATTTAATACAGTACCTAATACCTAATACTTACTTACTGCAATTAGCGGGATACTGCTGCACTAATAGGATTTATATTTGAGTTCTGCCTTTGTTGTTTTTTTTTTTTTTTTTTGGCTCCAAGATGCATTTTTACATGTGCTTGCTTTTGTTCCAGCCTGTGGGGGGGGATGTGTGTGTATGTATGTGTGCATGCATGTGCGTGTATTTTAACACAAATCATTTCTAGCCAAAGAATGTGAAATGACAGGCTTTAAATCTGTCACACTGGGGGAAAGCGGGTACTCTGGCAAAGACACGGTCAGAATTGCTGGATAGATTTTGAAATATTGCAAATTATTTGGAATTAATGTCCAACCTCTTTAAAGCTCTGTTCTTTCTCTTTTCTTTTCCCCCACCCCTTCTTCCCCCTGTTTTGCCACCCTCTGTTAGTGCTATTCTTATTACAGGACATATTTTTTAACTGCTGTTAAGTAGTCACTGAGTTTCTTTCCTGAGATCTTTTCTGTGTTTGTCCACAGAAGAACAAGGTGAAGATACGGAAGGGTCTGCTAAAAGTACATCAGTGGCTGTGGCTGATGATAAAGACTCAAGTGAGAGAGACAATAGTGAAGGCAAAAAATCTAGTAAAGACTCTGGTAAGATGCTAGAATTTTGTTTTCCCCCGTTTTTAACTTATGAAATGCTCTTTCATTTTAAACTGTCTGGACGTTCCCACTACTATTCATTGCATGTGCATTTTGCATGTGATTTCTATCAGTAGCCTCCCATTGACCTATTTTTAATCATAACCATCTGACAGGATAGATGCGGATAAGTTGAAGAATATTACAGGACGACCAGTGAGATTATTTTTTAATCAAATCAGTTTGTGTGCTTGTAATTTTTTAAGCGCCTTTCATTAATCTTAGCTGTACTTGTGATTCCTCTGATGGCATATTAATTTTTCATAAGCACAGGATTAGGTACCACTTGAATTTTTTCTTCAATCAGGTTTTGCCCCCCTTTTAACCCAAAGAATGTGGGGGTTTTTGTTATTATTTTTTGCTCTTGCTCTCTGATCAGTTACTCCCAAGAATCTGGCCTCTTCCTGGGCATTTATTTGAAGCATTTTCAAAAAAATACACAAAATCCAGTGAAAAAGTTTACAGATGATTCAGCCTAAGAAAGAGGAAATATCATTGAAAACGGATTATGGGTTGGGTAATTCTGATCTCCTGGAATAGACAAGGCCCAGTAATGAAAGCTACTGTCTTTGAAAACAAAACCCCTATGTCATGACATTTACTTGTGCACAAACAAACCCAGGGCCAGCATCTGGTGAAGATACGATACCCAAGGCTTTTTCTGTGTTTGATTTGGCAAATATGTGACTTCACCCATGCTTTTTATGTATGAGATGGAAATCTGTGGTCACAATGAATATTACATTGGCTACTTTTGCCGCACGCTATACCTAGTTACATTATGTTGGATTCACTGAAGCAGAAGAAGTGCTGAAACAGGTTGAAGCCTATTAGTTTCAGGTAGTCATATATCTTTTCCTTGTATGCCAATGACAGCAGCATACAAAGGAGATTGTATTATCCATAAAGACATACAGTTGTAGAGAAAATATGATTTTACATATGAGTTTCTAACACCCAAATTCTCCCATACTGCAATTTGCTCTTTGCATATTAACATTTTTTGATTTATTACCAAAAAATATTATAGATGGCCCCTTCTGTGCTAGGTCAATTCAGAAGACTGGCTTAAAGATTAAAGCTTCCTTTAAGTTTGCTTGTTGACATGCTAAGGTCAGTAGCCATCGCAGTTTACAACCTCGACTGCTCTTCAGTTGCTTTATTTTTTGAGATCAAGAGACTGAGGGAAGGCCAATGATGACAAGGATGATGTTGAGCAAGAAACTGTGTTGTGGTTTAAAATATATATTCCCCTTGGCTGGCTCTCTGACTTGGTAAAAGCTGTCTGCAGTGCAGTGAAGCCATGCTCCCAGGCTGACATAGGTCCTCCTGTGCAGCCTCGCCAGGTGCCAGCCTGGACAGTCCCCAGGAGAGGGGTGACAGCCACTCGCAGCCTGCATTTCCTACTGTCTATTTTACCTAGGGGATAGTGTGAACCACTTCAGAGAATTTATCAGCCCGTTTCTTTTTCTTAGGCAGGTCCATTTATAGTTGCTCAAGAAAGAATGCGGTAATAAAGCTCCAGCAAAAAAAAAAAGAAAAAAAAAAAGATGGAATCTAGAAAAAAATACTGAAGGGGAATTCTCAAAATTCCATCAGGATTAGCCATTCATAAGGGCCAAGTTTAATTAGGACAAACCTATATCCAGATGCCTACTGGGCACACTACAGAAAAACAGCATAATTGTTCTGCATTCCCGTGCTAGCAATTACACAAATAACTTTGCAGTAAGATTCATATAAAAATAAGGGCTGAAATATATGATTGCCTTTGTGCTTTGCAGAAAATAGTTTGTGCTGTAGAATCCTGAATCTTTTGGAAACTTTTATTTTTCTAATCTAAATTAATTCTGCATATGTAACATTCCGACCATCATCTTAATTTTCATTGAGCTGACAAGTATTTCTAATGACTGCATAACTGCTTATGTATAATTGAATGTTAATTTGGGCTTTCTACTGAATTGAGTGTTGCAAGTCTTGCCAAAGAAATCTCAGGAAAACCAATAAATTAATCACAATACTAACAAGTTAGACAGGAAAGTGTTGTGACCCCTCTTTAGCATAGATTCTATTAGACGAGAAAGGATTAACATGTATTTAGTAACAGTATGTTTGTGTAAGCTGTTGTGCTGTATTGCTTACCTTATCTCAAGAAGTAGAGCTTTCAAAATGAGGCTTGGCAATATGCAAGTTATATTTGTTGAATATTCATTCAGAATAGAAAAGCCTTCTAATGCCTCATTTATATTGTCATTTAAATCTAGTGCCACTTTAGATTAATTATAATCCAAATTACAGCTCTATGCAGTGCAAGAATTAATATGGAATTTATCCAGATTAATACATTTGCATTGAAAATGTAATATGTCTCTGCCATGGCTAAGGGGAGCACTTTTTAATAAGGTAGTAAACATGAGAAAGGATGGAAATTAACCTTCATTATTGCAATGAAAATTATCCTTTCATTCTACTCTAATTAGAAAGAATACTCTACCAGTAATTATAATTTTAGAATTATTTTGAGGCTGAATAACATCATCTGATGTGTCAGAAGTCTTAAATTATGCAATCTTTATCAAATACAAAGATTCATAAATAAGAAAACAGTGGTTTTATTATGGTTTTTCCAGGATTTTTTTTCTCAGTAGTATGTGTACTTCTTTAACTTTCTCCTTCTTGTTAGTCGCACGAACATTTTTGTTTTGGGGTTTCAAAAATATTACAAAGGTGATGACATCTGAATTGCAGTGAATTGTGTCATTTTTATATTAGCAATCTTACACAAGTTAAATAATTCTGTTACTGACAGGCAATCTTTGACTAGTCTATTTCATGGCAGTTATTTATAATTAAACTTATTTTTTGAGCTAAATGTATTGAAATTGCATTACTCATCTAAAATAAGCTGTGTATTTTATATTATTAAAAAGAATTGCAAAATTGCAAAAGAAACTCCTAAAAATAATGTGCCTCAAGAATAAAAGGTGGGTATTTAAAACATGAATAACAACTGGATTTATTCTTTTCCTACAACTGCCTAGTAAGAATGGCATGCCAGCAGAACATCTAGCTATGAAAACAGTGACATGCAGCATGCTCAAGACTGCAGTATTTTCTCTCCTCTCTCTCTCCTCCTTTAATAACCTTTCTATAAGACCACAACTTTTTTCAGCCTCCCTACAGAAGCTCCTTAAAACAGCAAATGCAACATGGAAAACAGAGCATTGATATAGCAAGACGAAGGATCAAGTTGTAATAACTGGACCATTGCATAAGGAGCCGAACTCCTTTGATTTTGACATGTACAGTATGGCTTGGGAGCTTTGGGCTTCACCGTGTGCAGGGGCAATTGACTCCCCTATGCCACAGGGCAAAATCAGCTGCCTTTTTTTTTTTTTCCAAAGCTCACTCTAAGTCTCAGACTCAGTTCCGTTGCTATTGGCCAGATGTAACTTCAGTCACGTGGGTAACAGTGCTTGGGGTTTTGAATGAATCCAGAGCCACAACGACAACAAGAACAACAAAGCCTCTGTAAACTTCAGCAGTTTATATAAATATCATAGTAAACATAGTAAAAAGCTGTGCTTTGTTATGCATTTATTGACCCCAGCACAGTGTTTTATAACTCCACGGTTTTATTATATTAACCGCAAAAGAAAATTTAACCAGAAACCCCCCTTGTTTTTATAGAAACAAGAACTATGTGTTTCATGATTATTATAGGCCCTTTGAAGTAATTAAGTTATTCCATCCTGTGGTGGAAGATGATGTGTAATATTAACCTTGTGTGTGCCCAGGCACACACAGACTGCACTTCAAGCAAAATTTCACTAGCAGTTAAATACCACTGCCCAAACACAGTTAAATGCATTTTCACAAGTAAATTTTGTAGCAGAATTTGGTTTGTAATTTCTGTAACAACCTGTTGAGAGTAATCTAACATGATGAGGAGAAGAGAAGATAGAATTGTTTCATTTTGTTATTTAAATTCAGCTTCCGTTTTAACAGTGTCTGTTTACAGCAGCTGAGATTCTGTCCCATTTGTCTTTAAAAAGGGAGATTTTAAAAGTGACATATGATAAAGGTAAGAAACAGTAGTCAACTGTTGGACATTTTTGACAGTTGGAAATGAAGAGAGGTTAATAATTTGAACCGATCCCTCTAAAACCTGAGAAACAACCTTTCTCCGTTAATATAGTAGGTCACTTTTTTACTTCCCGTAATTCTCACAGTCAAGACACTGAAATAATATGTAAATACAGATAGTCCAGGGAGTACTCTGTTATAACAAAGCAAAGCAAGTAAGAAAGTGGTTCTTTATGAGATTGCATCATTTAGATTTTACCTTTAAGGATAGGTAGTCCTTTAGGCTGTTGGCCCAGCACCTACTGAGCAGTCTAAAAGTTCTGAGAGTGTGAAAATTCAGGGGGCTCCAAAAAAAAGCGACTTGTTCCGATAGTAAACCAATGATGACAAATTGATCATTATAAATATGGAAATACAACAGGAATAAGTTTAATTTGATCTAGAACATGCAAAAATTACCGGTCTAAATGACGCCAAAAGAAATAATTAGCAGCTTAGGAATGAAAATCAATGTGTGGGGAAATAACCATTAATATATAAGTCATATGTTTTGTGATTTTTTAAAAAAGTACTCTTCAGAAAATGTCCCTGTATGATTCAGTTTCAATTGGTTATTATTTTACCATGAGGATTTCGCATTTACCTTGAAAACTGTTTTCTTAGTTTGCTTCTCTTTAATGTTGCCCTCGTAAGATCAAATATTGCACAAAGTCTGTATAAAAGTAATAGTAATAAAAAGTTCTTGGTTTTGTCTACAGAAAAATACAAGTGGGTTTTTTTCATGTTTACTTTGTTGCCAAAACATCCACGACCTTATTTTTAAATTAATCCTAGGTTATTGTGCAATGAGGTGCAATTTGTTCATTTATATGAACCTTATGTGGATTGAAAAAAATCAAGATAAATCTTCATGCACAGCATACAATCAGATTACCCCTGGACTATATATTTACGTTGGTTCTGATAGCAATCAATGGTTTAGCTTCATTGCATTTCAAGATGTATTTGCACCCAGTGTCCAGTGATAGTGTCCTCACCCTGGAAATAATTTAGTTGCAAATTGACTGGAAGATGGTGAAAATTGAAAGTTAAAATTAGAAATACTCATAATAAACAGCAGAAAAAAGGTCAGATGATGCCGCACTATGATGAGATTGGAATGGTTGGTAAATGAGGTTTTGTGTTTGTCGTGAGATGTATGTGACATGCCTACCCAATGCTCTTGTAATATCCAGCCTAGCAGAAGAGATTATCTGGCAAATTGACGTTGGAAAGAATTTTCTGATGGACTGGGAAATTAGAATTGCACTCTTTTCTTTGATGTGTGCAAGACTGGGCCGCATTACACAGCTAGCTTAGGCATAATATTAAATATAGTATTTAATACTTAATAGTACAACTATCTATAGAAAACAATTATATTCTGGTTTTGATCACAAATGCCAGACTATAAAAATTCATAGTGTAAACATCTAAAGCAATCCCAAATGACTGATCTTTGTATATAATTAATATTAAGTTAGCTCTGAAATCCTATTCTCCACAGTATTTCTTTTAAAGCCTCACTATATTTAGCTTCAGAATTGTAACAGGCAGGAGTTATCAAAACAGCACAATAATCATATTGCTCAGGCAGTTTAGGAAAGAGAAAGGGTAATTAAACAGCAGCAAATTAATTATTTTGGAAAACAGGCTTTTGGAGCAAAAGCTGATTTGTTTAATGTAATACACAAATTCATACTGAGCTGCTAAAGAAAGAACATTATTGATTAATCTTTAAAGGCAACCTAAGGTTATCTAAACAGCAGAGAAGAGTCAATTTTTAAATGTATTTATAGAGTCTCCATCAAGGATAAAAGTGTATTTTCACCTTTGTGCTTACCAGAGTTGTTATTCAACTTTATTTTTTCTCAGAGTTTAAAAAACAAGCAAACAAACAAACAAAAAAGACCCTCAAAGACAATACAGATCTTTGAAGTCAGAGCCTCTTCATACACCAGGATATTTTAAAGTTTAAAACATGTTTTTAAAAATTATGTTTTCAAAACAGGAATAGTCACACCAGAGAAGGAACCAAAAGTGAACACTGTGGTAGGGGCGCAACAGCTTCTTCTGGCAAAAGAAGAGGATGGTGCAGCTAAAAAATCAAAGCCTCCAGAGGACAATAAATTTTGTCATGAGCAGGTAAAAGGAAATGTAACAATTTAATTGCATTCTTTCAAATAACTCAAGAATGAAACAGAGATGATATGCTGTTAAAATAGCAATATCAGCAAGTTATAAAAAGCACATTGACTAATAGCCTGCATCTTAATTTGATTTTTTTCAGTTCTATCAATGTCCGTATTGTAACTACAATAGTAGGGACCCAAATCGTATCCAGATGCATGTCCTGTCACAGCATTCAATGCAACCTGTTATCTGCTGCCCCCTCTGCCAAGATGTACTCAGCAACAAAATGCATCTCCAGCTTCATTTGACCCATCTGCACAGTGTGTCCCCTGACTGTGTGGAGAAACTGCTCATGACAGTAAGTGTTCTAAATGCTGATGCATAGACTACAGAAATATACTTGGGCCTTTGGACAATGTATTTGTTGTGACATAGTACTCAGGTAGCTTGAGCAGGGGAGTGGGTCAGGACTATTAGGTTCTCTTGTCAGCTCATCCAGTGACTGATATCTCTTAGGAAAATGACTGAAGGTGGATTTTAAAGGTGCAGAAAACCTGTCATTCCTCATTGACATGAACCTTGGAAAAGTCAAGCCAATCCATGTCTCTAAGCGGCCACCTGTAAATTTGGTCTAATAATATCCAGGTCTCAGAAGTCTTGTGACTTCTGTTTGTAAAATAATGGGAATTCCCCATAGAATGTAGTTCCTAAATATAGAATTCCTGTGTATAGCTCTTCTGCGCATTATATTACATGAAATTCACTGTAAAATAACAATTCAAACAACCATTCAAAACAATGTCAGTAAAGACAATCAGGTCTAGTAAATATTTGTTATTACAGCATAAATTCAGTTAGAAAACTGACCTCCTAAGACACACTGACTCTGGTTGTCTTGCCTTTTTAGAAGGAAATGCACTTGGAAATCCTAGTGAACCACAGATTTATTTCTGTATCCATAGATGACTCCTTCATTTATATGGTTGTGGTTGTAGTTCTACCACCTCATTCCCAAGTTAAGTGGCAAAAGCATTAGAAAAATTGAAAGAGCTCTTGATGGAAGGACTAGGGTTCCTTGTGCTTGGAGCTGATGAGTAAATACGCACTTGAGGATTCTTTTTTCTTTTTCTTGGTTTTCTACTAATTATAGCTCTGACAGACCACGTAATTTTGGCCCAGTGCAAGGAAAATGCCGTAGAAATTTAACTTTCCCAGACCCTTTTAGGAAACTGGAAAGATGTGGAAAACCTCCCCCTCCATATTGAGCAGCATGAGCTTTCTTCTCAAGTTCTCCATGATTCCCTCTATGCTGATAATGGGGCAACTTTGAAATCTTTCCTCATCAGGTGCTGGGGAGGTGTCCCACTGTTTCTGAGAGGGGAAAAACATTTTGTTTCCTAGAGAAAGAGATTTCCAAATATAATCTGCATAATTTAAATTGTCCTAGATGCTAAACTAATATGCCCTGCCTATAACTGAACCCTCTGATGACAAAATAAATACCATTTATAGCAAAATTTTCTTCTCTGGGACATTTTACAGTTCTATACATAATTTTTTTTTACAGTCCTTCTCTCCCAAGTAAACTCAAAGCTATTAGTCCTCTGAGAGGATGCTATTAATGCCATGTTTAAATTACAAATATGCTAAACCCATTTTTAAAAAATGTCTAGATTTTTTTTTCCAATAGGCAATTTAGATAGATAGATAGACAGATAGATAGACAGATATAAAATTCTTATGTATCCTAATGAAGGTTTAAAATAATTTAGTAAACTGTTGAAGAGGAACAAAAGGTGTTTCTACTCATACTTCATAATGAATGTAGCTTCCGTTATTTATTTACAACTCAAAAATCTCTTCTATGAATATTCTTTTAACCTCTGTATGAAGGAAATACTTTCTCTTAGAGATGAGGAGCTGCAGCTCAATCTGATTTAGCCCTGGTCCTTTAGACAGAATCTGGTAGACAGTAACCTAAACCAAATCCTGCAAAGTCTTTGGACAATCCTATATATTTCTGATACAAATTCACTTTGAAGATCAAAGCAAAAGGAAAACATGAAGTGTTGAACAAATATTCATGTCAACTTAGCTAAATTGAATACTACCAGACTAAGAGTATATCCTTCTAAGATCTCTGTCTATAATTTGAAAGCATAACACAACAGGTAGAGCAGTCTGAGAAGATACATAATCAGTTGAAGTCAAGAAAGAGAAAAATCTAATTTTAAATGGAAATAAGTTGCTGTTTCTCTATTGAAATAAACATAATTTTCTTTCAAAGATTGTGGAAGGTCCAGCATTTGTGTAAAAACAGTGAAGCAAAGTGGGGATGCCCTCAGTCAGGAAATGACTGGTGACCATATCTCAACATGATTTCTGTCCTTGGAGTATGTCTGGGGAAAATTCCCCTGATAAATCTGACAACCCTGACATAGTCAGCAAAATCTTCTTTGTGGTGACACTGAGACCAGTGAAATATTGTGTGTATGTAGTTCTATTGCATCACCTTATTGTGGATTATTTTGAGTCGATTCTCCACCAAGGGACACATGATGCTTTGGATTTGTGGTCTGTCAGAAACCATTATCAAGGACTGAATCAGGATCTTGATTTAGCACTGACAGTCTTTCATGCAGATATGGTCGATCTTTTGAACTATAATTTCATGCTGTTGCTGTTTCACAATTTCACTGTTTCATACTTTACTAAATAGTGGGACTTTTTCTGTAGTAATACCATATTCTTGGTTTTCAAAGGTTCCTGTACCAGATGTCATGATGCCCAATAGTATGCTATTGCCAGCCGCTGCTTCAGAGAAATCTGAACGTGACACGCCTGCGACCATTACAGCTGAGGGATCTGGGAAATATCCAGGTACGCGAGAAAAAGCCCAGACATGTAAGAGCTAGGTACGGGCAATTTAGAAGTAAACGACTTGTTTCTTAGCAAAGGGAATCTTTTTTTTTTGGCTTGCTTATAGCCATGGAGATGAAAAGATAAATGTAAAAAGGGATATGAATTTGGCTGACTGCCCCTGTGCAGGGCTACTAGAATGCGTATGTACACCAGACTCTTTGCATTTGGTGGAGCTAAAATTAAACAGCAGCGCCTAATCATTTTGAAGGTAAGATCCTCCTTGTTTAACCAGCAAATAAGTCCTAGTCCTAAAAGACAGTGTCACATTCTCCATCAACGGGGAATGTTAGGTAAGTGATTTTGTCTGCATTTCCATTTCTGTAAGTTTCTGATCCTGAACACTTACTGTATTCTGCTCTGGCAAACTATACTACCTGTCACAACATGCTTGTCCCCCTCTTCTCAGACCACTTCTTGCCTCCTTTCTAATTATCTGTTCTCTCTCTTGTCCCCATTTTTACTCTTTCTCTCTTTCCTGCTGTTTATTTGCTTTTTTTGTTTGGTGTTCCCATTGTACCAGTAAACTCCTACCTTCTGACAAATAGAAGCCCTATGCCACTCGTAGGCCAGCTGCCACTGCCAGTCTGGTCATTTTTGTGGGTTTTATTACTTTTTTTTAACATCCTGTTAGTCCTGTCTGCTTTATTTTCTGGTGCAAGGTTGGGTTGTTATATTTTGCTAAACCAACACATGGCATATGAGGTGCCTCTCTTGATTTCTGATGAAAAAAAGAAATTAAAATGAATTCTATGTGCTCTTCTCTTCTACTTGTGTAAAAGACACTTCACTTTCTTTAACTAGGTGAAAGTGCTGCGGATGAGAAGAATACCCCCGGGAACGATGAATCAAAAACTGGGATGGAAATTAAGACTGAGGAACAGAAGCCACCTAAGGAATCTCCTGAAACACCAGATTGGAATAAGAGCAGCAGTAAAGATACAAAGACCACTGACTCTGTGACAGATCAGCTAAACGAACAGCAGAAGAAGCAACAGCTGTCTGTCTCTGACCGCCATGTCTATAAGTACCGCTGTAACCATTGTAGCTTGGCTTTTAAGACTATGCAGAAGCTTCAGATACATTCCCAGTATCACGCTATTCGGGCAGCTACCATGTGTAGCCTTTGCCAACGTAGCTTCCGTACATTCCAGGCTTTAAAAAAACACTTGGAAGCAGGCCACCCTGAACTCAATGAAGCTGAACTTCAGCAGCTGTGTGCATCTTTACCTGTCAACGGTGAACTCTGGGCAGAAAGTGAAAGTATGGCACAAGATGATCATGCACTAGAACAGGAAATAGAAAGAGATTATGAGATGGACCAGGAAGGTAAAGCAAGTCCTGTAGGAAGCGATAGTAGCTCTATTCCAGATGATATGGGCTCAGAACCAAAGCGGACCTTACCTTTTAGAAAAGGGCCAAATTTTACTATGGAAAAATTTCTAGATCCATCTCGCCCATATAAGTGTACAGTGTGTAAAGAGTCTTTCACCCAAAAGAACATTCTCTTGGTCCACTATAACTCAGTGTCCCATCTACATAAACTGAAAAAGGTTTTGCAGGAAGCATCAAGTCCTGTCCCTCAAGAAACCAACAACAACACTGACAACAAACCCTACAAATGCAGCATTTGTAATGTTGCATATAGCCAAAGTTCTACATTGGAAATCCATATGAGATCTGTGCTTCATCAAACAAAGGCAAGGGCTGCCAAATTAGAACCAAGTGGTAATATAAGTAGCGGAAATAGCGTAGCAGGGAATGTTAATAGCCCCAGCCAAGGAATGCTAGAATCTATGAGCTTACCAGCAGTTAACAGCAAAGAAACACATTTAGATGCCAAAGAATTAAATAAAAAGCAAGCTTCTGAATTAATTTCTGCTCAGCCTACACATCACCCACCCCAGTCACCAGCACAACTTCAAATGCAACTACAGCATGAACTGCAACAACAAGCTGCATTCTTTCAACCACAGTTTCTAAATCCAGCTTTTTTGCCTCACTTTCCAATGACACCAGAAGCACTGCTGCAATTTCAACAGCCTCAGTTCCTTTTCCCCTTCTATATACCTGGGACAGAATTTAGCTTAAGCCCAGATCTGGGTTTGCCTGGTTCTGCTACGTTTGGTATGCCTGGAATGGCTGGTATGACAGGATCACTGCTAGAAGATTTGAAGCAGCAGATACAAACTCAGCACCATGTTGGCCAAACCCAGCTACAGATACTGCAGCAACAAGCACAACAGTATCAGTCCACCCAGCCCCAACTTCAGTCACAAAAGCAGCAGCAACAAAGCAGCAAGCTGATGAAGGCAGAGCAAAATAACTTAGTAAGTACAGACTGCCAGCTGATAAAGGATATGCCATCATTTAAGGAGTCAGAAGAAGTTTCTGAAAAACAAGAGAAGCCAAAGCAAGAATTTACTAATGAGAATGAAGGACTAAAAGAAAACAAAGATATGAAGAAGCCAAAATCCTCAGAACCAGCCATCCCACCACCCAGAATAGCTTCTGGAGCAAGGGGGAATGCAGCCAAGGCCTTGTTGGAGAACTTTGGGTTTGAGTTAGTTATCCAATACAATGAGAACAGACAAAAAGTGCAGAAAAAAGGCAAGACTGGTGATAGTGAAAACACAGACAAACTGGAATGTGGAACCTGCAGTAAGCTCTTTTCCAACATTCTTATTCTGAAAAGTCATCAAGAACATGTGCATGGACATTTTTTTCCATATGGAGCATTAGAAAAATTTGCCCGACAGTACAGGGAGGCGTATGACAAGCTTTATCCAATTTCTCCATCTTCTCCAGAGACGCCACCACCTCCGCCACCACCTCCACCACCACCACCTCCTCCTCCTCCAACTCCTTCTCAGCCTTCTTCAGCCGGGGCTGGAAAAATTCAAAACGCAACTCCCACACCTTTGCAAGCTCCACCACCTACACCTCCACCACCGCCTCCACCACCACCACCTCCTCCTCCTCCACCACCACCACCATCAGCCCCACCTCAAGTCCAGCTTCCCGTTTCACTTGATCTCCCACTTTTCCCTCCAATTATGATGCAGCCAGTGCAACATCCTGCACTGCCTCCTCAGCTTGCCCTCCAGCTGCCACCAATGGATACTTTATCTGCAGATCTTACCCAGCTTTGTCAGCAGCAGTTGGGATTAGACCCCAATTTCCTGCGGCACTCTCAGTTCAAGCGTCCACGTACAAGAATCACAGATGACCAGTTAAAAATCTTGCGGGCTTATTTTGATATTAACAATTCTCCAAGTGAAGAGCAAATCCAAGAAATGGCTGAGAAATCTGGTCTTTCGCAGAAAGTTATCAAGCACTGGTTTCGTAATACGCTGTTTAAAGAACGACAGAGAAATAAAGATTCTCCATACAACTTCAGCAACCCTCCTATAACAGTATTGGAAGATATCAGAATAGATCCTCAGCCTTCAGCTGTAGAACCTTACAAGTCTGATGCATCTTTCAGCAAGAGATCATCCAGGACTCGATTTACTGACTACCAGCTTCGTGTCCTCCAAGACTTCTTTGACACAAATGCTTACCCGAAAGATGATGAAATCGAACAACTTTCGACTGTACTTAACCTACCTACCCGAGTTATTGTCGTATGGTTCCAAAATGCACGACAAAAAGCTCGCAAGAGTTACGAAAATCAGGCTGAAACTAAAGACAACGAGAAAAGGGAACTGACAAATGAGCGTTACATTCGAACCAGTAACATGCAGTATCAGTGCAAAAAGTGCAGTGTGGTTTTTCCCAGGATTTTCGATTTGATTACACACCAGAAAAAACAGTGTTATAAAGACGAAGATGATGATGCTCAAGATGAAAGCCAAACTGAAGACTCTATGGATGCCTCTGATCAAACAGTGTATAAGAACTGTACGGTTTCTGGCCAAAACGACTTATCGAAAAGCCTGACAGTCACTGCAGCAGGCTCTGGCTCTGGTTCTAGTACTCCTTTGATTCCATCACCCAAACCAGAACCTGAGAAGGCTTCTCCTAAACCAGAGTCCACAGAAAAACCAAAACAAAATGAAACCATCTCTAAGCAAGCAGATGCAACTTCCCAAAGCACCAAACCAGTACAGTCTACTCCAGTAACCTCTTCTGACCCTCAGCCCTCAGCTTCTCAACCACAGCAGCAAAAGCAATCACAGATAATAGGCAGACCTCCTTCTGCATCACAAACCACACCTGTTCCTTCCAGTCCTTTACCAATTTCAATGACTTCTCTACAGAACAGTCTACCTCCTCAGTTGTTACAGTACCAATGTGATCAGTGTACAGTTGCCTTTCCAACACTAGAACTTTGGCAAGAGCACCAGCACATGCATTTCCTAGCAGCCCAAAACCAATTTCTTCACTCACAGTTTTTAGAAAGACCAATGGATATGCCCTATATGATATTTGATCCAAATAATCCTTTGATGACCGGACAGTTGCTTAACAGTTCTCTTGCTCAGATGCCACCACAAACTGGCTCATCACATACAGCACACCCCGCTACAGTTTCCGGTTCCCTGAAACGAAAACTAGATGATAAAGAAGACAATAACTGTAGTGAGAAAGAGGGAGGAAACAGTGGAGAAGATCAACATCGCGATAAGCGCTTAAGAACTACAATTACTCCAGAGCAGCTGGAAATACTCTATGAAAAGTACCTACTGGATTCCAACCCCACCAGAAAGATGCTAGATCACATTGCACGTGAAGTGGGACTGAAAAAGAGAGTTGTACAAGTCTGGTTTCAGAACACAAGAGCCCGAGAAAGAAAGGGACAATTCCGTGCAGTTGGTCCAGCCCAGTCCCATAAAAGATGTCCTTTTTGTCGAGCTCTGTTTAAAGCAAAATCAGCTTTAGAAAGTCACATTCGCTCTCGACATTGGAATGAAGGGAAACAGGCCGGTTATAGTTTGCCTCCGAGTCCTTTGATATCAACTGAAGATGGAGGAGAAAGTCCACAAAAGTACATATTTTTTGATTACCCATCACTGTCATTAGCAAAAACTGAATTATCAAGTGAAAATGAATTAGCCTCCACTGTATCAACCCCTGTTAGCAAAACTGCAGAAATGTCACCGAAGAATCTTTTAAGTCCTTCTTCTTTTAAAGCAGAGTCTACTGAGGATATAGAAAATTTGAATGCTCCTCCTGCTGACTCTGGATATGATCAAAACAAGACTGACTTTGATGAGACTTCATCAATTAATACAGCAATTAGTGATGCCACAACAGGGGATGAGGGGAACAATGAAATGGAAAGCACAACTGGCAGTTCAGGGGATGCAAAACCCACATCACCCCCCAAAGAACCAAAACCACTTGTGAATGACACACTACCAAAAGCAGCAACTACACCTACAAATGACAATGCTGACGATAAATTTCTCTTTTCTTTAACAAGCCCTTCAATACACTTCAGTGAAAAAGATGGTGATCATGACCAAAGTTACTACATTACTGATGACCCTGATGATAATGCCGATCGCAGTGAAACTTCAAGCATAGCTGATCCAAGTTCTCCTAACCCATTTGGAGCTAGCAATCCCTTTAAATCCAAAAACAGTGATCGGCCAGGCCACAAGCGTTTCCGAACACAAATGAGTAACCTTCAGCTTAAAGTTCTCAAGGCTTGCTTTAGTGACTACCGGACTCCAACAATGCAGGAGTGCGAGATGCTAGGGAATGAGATTGGGCTGCCCAAACGTGTGGTCCAGGTCTGGTTTCAGAATGCCCGGGCTAAAGAAAAGAAATTCAAAATTAACATAGGGAAGCCATTCATGATAAATCAGACTGGACCTGATGGGACAAAGCCAGAATGTTCTCTATGTGGTGTGAAATACTCTGCACGTTTGTCCATAAGAGATCATATCTTTTCCAAACAACATATTACAAAAGTGAGAGAAACTGTGGGAAGTCAGCTAGATCGGGAGAAAGATTATTTAGCTCCTACAACAGTTAGACAGCTGATGGCACAGCAAGAATTGGATCGCATAAAGAAGGCTACTGATGTGCTAGGATTGTCAGTACAGCAGCCAGGCATGATGGACAGCAGTTCTCTTCATGGTATCAGTTTGCCAGCAGCTTATCCAGGACTTCCTGGCCTTCCTCCTGTTCTTCTGCCTGGAATGAATGGTCCATCCTCCTTACCTGGATTTCCACAAAGTTCAAACAGTAAGTCTATAAGGGGATGATTTTCTCGATGTATTAATTTCATCATCTTGCATAGTCACCATCCCCTTCTATGACAGCATATTATGCATTCATATCATGCCTGTAAAACTGGTATGATTAGCTAAAAAGTACTACTATGAGGTGTACTCAGAGCATGATTGTTGCTGTAGCCTAGATGATCTCTCTGATTTCTCAAAGAAAAAAAAATTAATTGGCAAAAATGTTTTTAGCCCATTCTAGGTTTTTGTACAAAAGCAATATAACTATTGTTATAGTTATATATGTAGCATAACGTTATTATGCTTTTTTATTTGTTTTGAATGATGCTCCTTTAGTAATAACTTGCATTAGAATTTTGTATGTACATTTTTTATATGAAAATATTTAAAGTAACATCTGATGAAGCACAAAATAGATTCTCGCATTATCAGTTCATTGGGCATTTGGTCCACCCCTTAGACCAGTTCAACCTGTTGTTTAATCCAGAATAAATATTTAAAATAAAATGCTGCCCAGGACCCTTTATTATATTTCTGAATAATTGCCTGCTAAGATAAAAAGGGCTTTGTTGAAGGTGATTTGTAAAGTCAGTTTCATTGTAATCCAAATTCCAGGAGTTTATAAAGTCATCGTGGACATGTACTGCTTCATTGGGCTTGCACTCTCAACTGAGCATGTCTTTTTTTACTGACTATTTTGACTCTTGTTTGACTCTGGTTTTTGCTCACATTGGAAAGCACTTCCTCTTGCAATAGGTTTCACTGATGTTAAGGAATCAATTTTTCTACAGCACAATTTGTTTAGTCCTCAAAGAATGAACCTAGTTTATTTCTTGTATTGGGCTCCAATTTTGCAGATTGTGACTGCAGCCTTGCAGATTGAAGCGCTCCCATTCGTCTTCTAACTTTGCACATTCATATCAAATATGTGCACAGCAGAGTTAGGAAGCTGGTTAAGACCCCTCACCTCATTTTATCCAATAATACCACTGGCTGTAGATCTCTAAACTTTGTTTTAGAAAGCAACACACTTTTGCAAGTAAAGTAGAGGCTTAATCAGTGTTATTAGACATACTAAGACTGTAGCAATGTCTTCTCTGCTACCCAGGTCTGCTTTGATTGATGATGATCATGTTATTGTTTCCCTAAGTGGTGGTCAAAGCATCTTGTTTTTCTCTTCATTGGATCAGAAAGGCTTTCCTTCCACAATGTAGTCTCTGGCTGAGTGCCTTCTGGCTTTTGTCAAACAGTTATTGGCACAGAGAGTGCACATAAAGGAAATATAAAGTTGCTGTATTTCCTTCTTAATGGCATACAGTGTCCTGGGCCAAAAAATGGCGGGTTGTTGTTCATTAAAATTATAGATTTGGTTTCTCTATATAACTTTCCTAAATAAGTTTTGGTTAGATTGACCTTCAGGTAAAATGGGCTCCAGAAAACTCAGGTTTTGTCTATACTGCTAAAAGAAATTTACTTGGGAATATATTTGTTAGTTTCTAAAGCAGGAAGTCCCCATACAAAGTGAGTCTGTCATGGACCCATGATAGCTTCTTAGTTGTGCTGAGGGGTTTAAGAGAAGGCTAGTTGGCCCAGGCCAAAAGTGTCAGTGACTGTTCTTACTGTTTCACTTTAGAGAATGCTGAGTTTCAGTTTCTGGGAAATATTCACTAATACTCTTTAACTCACTAGTATAAATGTAGCCTCAGAGTCTGTAAATGTCCTGTTAATAACACAAAAGGCATTATTACAGGCCGACTGGTCCACAATAATTCCATTTTAAGATTTTCTAATTTTCACCAAATATCTTTTCTTTGAGATAAATTTAAATCATTAGTATCATAGCATGCACAGTGCACTGCCGATTGAGATGGATTTTTACCCTCTTTCATCTTGCATCTTCCTAAGGTTAATTAGCCCATTGTGGGCAAAGCCCGCTGTGTAAACTAGCTACTAGGATCTGGTTGTTAACTTCTTCTGCCATATGCTAAATAGCCCCTACATCCCCCTTTTGTTGCCTGGCAAACACTTGCATGCATAAATCTCCATTCCCTAATGATACATAATGGAGTAGTCATAGTGAGTGGAAAAAAAAAAAAAAAAAAGAGATATTATTTTAATCATTCATCATAGAAAAACAGTAATGTGCTTAGATGTGCTCCGGTATGTGCTCAACACTAGTATTTTCTGCACCTAATTAACCCATTTCTGTTTTCTTCTCTACCCTGCTATGTCTGATAGTTCACATTTATATTTGATGCTAAGAATCATTTAAGAAGTATCTTTCTGGAAGCAGGCTTTCAAGCGAGCGTTTCTTTGGGTACAGTTCTTCTAGCAGCATGTATATTTCCAGCCAGCAGGACAATTGCTTTGCATCATTCTTTGCATGAAGGATTTGCTGAAGCTAACTCCCTGATGACTCACTATCCTGTAGTTCAAGTTTACTTCATGTGAATTGCATTGCAAGTGTGTCATTTCTTCTCTATGGGACCCAAACCCACAAATACACTTCAGAAGCAGCCTTATTGAAATATTTGCCTGTTTTCACTGATGCTTGCAGGGTTGGTAACTGTATTTCCTATGGCAAAGTCCATCCATTCTGTCCTACATGTTTGTTTAAGGGACAATGTTAATGTTAATAAGATCCTTATTTTGAAAGCATGTGTTTGCTAAGATAGGGAACTAATGAAACTTAATTGTAAACCTCATATTTAAAAGTCTCTTTTGTGATTCTCTTTACTCATGCTAGACAGAGAAAAACCTGACTAGAAATTTTCCTGACTGGTTAATACAAGTTTATGAGAGATTTCACTTTCATGTTTATGCATCCAGTATTTTTTATGGGTCTCCAAAATATAGGAAACTCAGCTAAATTTTGCAAAATACTATGCTTTTTAAAAATGTAATATTTACTTTTACAAAAGGTTTGATGTGGAACACTTGAATATAATATTAATTCACAAAAGATGGAATTATGGAACTACAGTTAATTGTATCTTCTTTATATAGTGCTTAAAATAGATTATTGTTTATGAATATTATTAGATTTTGCAAAATAAGATAGCTTCATTTCTGAGTGAAAGTACACATTAACTTTAAATTCAGGTTTTTTGTTCTAAAACACAGCGGTTTTAATGCCAGAATTATTGTGTGGTTTTGAGATTATATGTCACAATTCTCTAACCTGTGGGATACATTTCTCTAGATAATGTAATTTTATCATCTTGTGGGCATCAAATGCTGACCAAGGTCTCAAAATTACTGCTGTGTTTGCTCAGCATAATACCTAATAAGGAGTTATTCGGTGGAATTCTAATTCATACAGAATTTTAGTTCCAGCTCGTCTTTATTCTTCAAGCTCCTTCTTATTTTCTAGCTGACTGTAGATAGAAGAGTTTACCTGCTGTTTTCAGATGTTCTTAAAATTCACATTCTCTTTTCTTCTAAGCTTTGTGTTCTTGCCTGTGATCCCTTGCAGAAAGCTAGTGCTTCATCTTGCTTCTAGCTATTAATACTGGTTCTATGAACCTTTTAATGTCATCATCATTACCATAGGTTCTTTGCACATCACTTAAGCCTGGGCTGCCTTGAAGATTCACAACAGCTTTTTCCAAGAATGCACACATCACTGAGTAATATGTGCTTAGTGGGTTTTGAAATCTTATCAAGAGAGAAATTTGATTCAGCAGCAATTACTTTCTGTATTATTAGGGCACTAAATTCTGTTCTCTGTTTGCTTTTGGCCCACTGGTAGTAGTTTCATTTTTATATTTTTAGCCCTCCATTTCCTCCAAGTGAAAGAGAAATCTCTCCTCTTTTAGAGTCACTTAAAAGAGTTAGCA
>JAWMRA010000078.1:120930773-120948920 GCA_035584735.1 Pseudotriccus pelzelni
TTAAGGCCAAGTTCAAGTCCTTACTAAAATAAGCTTGCTGATCTTTGTTCAGTCCCTAGTGACTGCCTGTCTGCATCTCAAAACTGCTCAGTAAACATGATTAAAGAAAAGAAAAGTCACCATCTGAAAGCGGCACAGCAAATATGGTTTCTTTATGGTTTATAGCATATATAATATAGTTCATAATACAGTTCTAATATAGCTTATAGTATTCTTTTTAAGCCTACTGTTTAATTTTTATAAGCATAGCAGGCTTGGTTCTTCTTATCCACAAATGCTGTGCTAGGGTATGTGTTTATTGGATAGCCAACCAAGCATTATGTTCTGTGGGAATAGGTGGCAAAATTCAGTGTTTGATTTTGGAAATAAAGGCTTGAATTCTAGCATAGACCTAAATAAAAAGAAATATGACTGATTTTAATCCTTAAACCCATGTACAGCATAAAACCACCTAGTTTTATAGATTTCATCATACCTAACATCCTCTGCTCAAGCATAGTCTCAAACAGTCTACTGAGGTGTTGCACATCTCAGTAGTGCACATTTGCTATGTTGAGTTCAGTTCTGGGTAGAGATTCTCTAGCTTTTACTTACAAAATTGGGTTTTTTTCTTCTCCACTGAATGTGGTGTGAAATCACCCTTGGATCAGATGCTGTATTTTCCTGTTTTAAAGTGAAAAAACCCGAGTTTGTCACTACAAAGCCATACAAATTCTCCAGAACAAAACCAATGTAGATTTGTGTATCAGCTAAAAGTTACATTGTAGATTTTTACTTTGCCCTTTAATTCAATAATTCTGTACGTTTTGTAATTTGGGGAAAAAAACCCAAAACAATAAATCAGGAAAATACAAAAGAAAACAATGACGATGTATTAGTCATAGTAAAAATTTACAACTAATTTCTGCAAGTTTGTTAGTGGAAAAAATGAGAAAGAGCATCATCTGAAATGTTTTGACAATAGCCTAAATAGTTTTGAGGTAGAGAGTCCCATTGTGGATCATAATCCCATAATATATGTGCTGTGACAATCCCTGGTTTCTGGCATAGTTTAAACAAGACCTATGTAATGTGGTTCTGGATGAAAAGATGTAAGATTGGTATTCAGCCATTTTGGAAGCTATTTGTGTCCTATTAAAGCTGCTGCACAATCATAGAAGCTAGAAATGGGAAAATTTTGTAAAATCAACTTGGATAGTCCCCACTTATCTGAAACTGTTCCCTATAGTGAACTTTTATCCAGTTTAGATTTAAATGACTCAAGCAATGAGTCTCCTGCAACCTCCCTTGAGAGGATGCTTTTACAGGGTATTGAATCTTACTGCTAGAAAATTGTTCTGTGCTCTTCAGCCTGCATGTTCCTTCTTATTTAAGGTAAGAATTCTGCAAGTAGAGATAAAGACTGTTTGGAGAGGAGAGTTGATACCTGTTAAGATGTGTCAGCTTTCTTCTCTAGAATCTCCTCTGTGAATGCCCAGATGTTCTTGAAAATTAAGGCCTATAAATTATATATGCTGTTTTGGACTCCATCTATTCCCAAACTCCAAAAATTATTACAAGTTGTTCTGGAAGGTTAAATATAAAAATGTCTGATTCCATTTAAATTCAGCAACAAAGAAAAAAAGTGCCATACCCTACTGACAATTCTTTCTACCTCCTCCCTTTGATACTACATAAATTAGATCAGTGAAATATTTGCTGTGTGGCAAATAGTCAGTGTCAGCACGCACAGTGATTTTAATAGATTCAGAATTTTAAATGTCATTCAACTGTGGTTCTAAAATGCAGATCTCCAAAATTTTGTAACTACAAGTAAAGGAATTATTTCAATTGTCATGATTTTATATTTTGTATTATTTTTCCATCCAGACCATATCAGAATAACTGGAGATTAAAATGCCTGTAAAATATCTGTATCATGTTAAAAGGCCTGATATTAACTGCAAGAGTTTGTGTTTTGCCATTTTTCTTGGTACACAGTTGAGCATTTTCAAAGCACAGGCTTTGCATAACTGTACATGTTACTTCCTTTTATTTTTTTAAATTAGTATAGTGACATTAGGTAGGGAATCCATCCTAACTAAAATACTCATACAGAATAGTTCTCACACAGACATGAACCCTTGGTGGTGACTGGCTTATTTCACAGATACTGTTTTAATTAAGAGATTATCACTGATGTGTTAGTACAGCATAGAGTTGGCTTGTTCTTTTAAAATAAATTTTAAAAATTATACAAAAGGTTAGGAGAACGTGTGGTGACATAAAAAGATACCACTGAAAATGAGAACAGTACTACCCAATAGAGCAGTTAGCATATTGGTAGGCTACTTACATTAAAGATTTTACGTTTTATGTACCTATAGATTGAGAACTCTGTGAAGGTGATGAATCTCATGGCCCTTTTCATATTTAAGCTTTTTAAAGAACCTTGAAACAAATCAGCTAACTTAGAATAACTGTTGTAATTATAGGTCTTCCATAAATCAGAAAGAAAGGCATTCTGAAGTAAAGCCCATCTGTTCTTCGTATTGGTCGCATTCAGGTTGTACCCAATGGAAAGATGCATTCTTGAGAAACATGTCCTCTCCCAGTTTGGCTGGTCAGGTGAGAATTAAGATGTTTTTCACCAGGTCAGTAATATTAAAACAGGTTTCAGCAAGGTTGCCATGAATTCCATTAGGAACAGATACCATGTTTTAGTGGGCCGTGATGCTATTGTTTGTCATTGCTGTCTGGAAAATTTGGTAAATGGCATGATGCCGAAAAACCATAGCAAAGTTATTTAAACAAATAATAAGACTTCCCCACAAAATGTGAAAAAAAAATCCAAAGAAAATGATGCAGACAACCCAGGATCTAAGGGAATATATGGCCACAGTAACTTTTCAAGTACCTTATGGGCAGGAAAGGTCTTGGGGGGGGGGGGGTGTTTCAAAAACAGGCAGAAATGAAATGAATGGGGTTTTGCAAGAAAACCAGTTCAACACTATAGGAACCGTTAAAGTAAAAACTAGATTGCCTGCTGGCTTGCAGTCTGATGGGGAAAGTTCCTCAATAGTGGATGATTTGTAAGCACACATTTCGAAGAGTAGGTTGCTTGCTCCCTGCTGTTTGAAGTGCGTTTAATATTCATAGACACATCTCAAGGTATTTACTATGGCTGAAGTGATAGGTTTTGTTGTTTAGTACCCCTGCCCACGTGATGGGCCTGGTTTGTGCTGTGAACCCTTCTTTCACAACGCATATATTTTCAGGACTTGAGCATCAGTAGTCCTGGTTGGTGTTTTAGTTGAACAGCTTCTTCCCGAAGAAAATCAGAGAACTGGGAGGGAGAGAGATTGGGGCCTTCTGGGACCCTTTTTTATAAATCCTGCAGATTCCTAGGTGCAACTAGTATTTGCAGAAACTGTGTGACTTACATTCTTATAAAGCAAGACATATCCTTGCTGCCTGTGGCAATTTCTGAGATCTCATGTCACATTTACGAGAACAACGGTCTTAAAGCTGATGGCCTGGCCCAAAATTTGGGTGTAAACATTCTGCACCCTCAAATTCCCCCATGGTTTCCACAAAAAATTTGTTCTTTCTTTCCTGTCCAAAACCATGGTGTAGACAAATGAACAGCTGCTCTGTTTTTCCTTTACCCTATATATAATATGCATTTCAGTGAGACTGTTTATACCAGTTTAAAACCTGCTAGGGTGAAAAATACTATCTACATTTAAAATTAATTATCTATATAATCTTTTAGTCTTTTGCCAGAACATAGATCTTCTTTTTAATTTTTTCCCCATAGCTATTAATTGCTATAATTGCTATTTTATTTCTTACACATATTTGTCAAGTAGTTACCCACACTGTCTATCTGATGACCCTGTTAATATTGCATGAAAGACACCTGATAAAATTGCTTAGGATTTTTATTGGAATAACTCTTTACTTCAGTGAGACAATTGTTTTGGAACAGATGGTATGAAAAGGGTATGGTGATATGCCATTATTTGTTAAAAAAAGATTTTGTCGACACTAAAAAATTTCATCATGATCATCGTGGCTAGGCTTCGCGAACAAAGATTTGGAAAGGGCTCTACCCACACGTGCTACAAGCACGCTGATGGCTAACCTAAAAAAAAAAATAAAAAAAAAAATTAAACAATCATATAATATGCAGGAGCTAATTCAGCGGTGAGGCATTAGAGGTCACTGTTTTAAATCATTGTTTTCAATTCAAAATAAAAAAACAGAGTGCTTAGTTTGAAGACACACTAGTGAGTTGAACACTGAGTAATTAAGTGTTAAAGTAAGCCCACCTGAAATTTATTTTAAATCATTCTTGATTCTGTCATGTACTGCTACCTTACTTTTTAGATCATAATCTGCAAACTGTTTCCATAAGATGTATTTCATAAATCTTTTAGCTGATTTCTCTGTTCACTGAGATATGGATCTTACATTCTATTCTAAAAAACATTTCATTTTCCATTATTCCTTTCAGGGATTTTTGAAATGTTTCTTTCCTTCCTTCCTTCCCACATTGCCTACAATACACATATTCCTTGTGTTGCACTAGTTGGTCTGACAGGAAGGGTTAATCTTTCAGACGTCACTAAATTTCAGGCACAGGAAGCGGAGAAATGATTGTGTGTATGAAACTCACCACTCCCAATGACCATTGGTCCCATGAAAAGGAGGGGTTAAAAAACAGATTAGCTGGTATTTGTAGACTGGGAATCCCTAGTCTGGAATTCATAGACAATTATGACCAGAGAGTTTTGCTTTCTGCATTACACAGGTCATAAAACTTCTTTTATTCTTTCATACAATGCAGAAAATAAATGCTTGCCTATAGCAAAAGTGAACTGAGCTCAAAAACATGCATTCCTTTCTGCCATTGCACAGTCTGCATCACTTACTGCCCCAGGTCTCTTACAGGCCATTCATGGTAGAGTAATTTGATTCTTATCTGTCACACAAGGTTGAGCAGCAACCTGAATATACAAATACTTGCAGCATTCATTATTGATAAGACTTGGAAAAGCATTAGATAATGTGTTACTTAATGTATTTATTGTACGTGATTTCAGATGGATGATCTCTTCAGACACATGAAGGATTGCATAGCACTCAGCAAATCAACAAAAATTTCTCTGTTAAATTTGTGCGTGCATGAAACTCACAATGAGTCAGCTGCAATATAAACCATTGACACAGCAGCTCTTCAACACAGTTTGTCTGTCATCCAGAAGATGTAATGATTGGAGGCATTCAAGAAAATTGAAAATAGTTTCTCTATGCAATCTGAGAAACTTAGGTGTATTTAAAAAACAAAACCAAACCCAATTTCAGACTAAGAACTCTGATGACACGGCTATTTTCACTCTATATATAAGCCCCACAGGATACTTTTTCATAGAAACTCCAATGATGTAAAAATTCTTCTGACCCTGAAAGGCATCCCCCAAAGGCTAAGCTTTCCAACAAAATCAATTAAAGAGAAGTCAGGCCCCAAAGAAAGGCAAAGGTAATATTCACCAGATAGGCACTATGTTCCTAATTCTCATAATGTAATTGCCATGGCTGGGACAATTAAATATGATTCATTCTGCATCATATACTGATTCATGAATCGTAAGATGTGGAACAAAATCTTACTGAAGTAAATATATGTTAAAAGCCTTGCAGTAATTAGTAATGTAGCACAAAACACCTAGCAGTTGAGTTAAGGTGATCCAATGCTTTGGATGTGACGGCACAGCAAGATAGTTTCTGCAGACATTGCACTTTGGATGAAAGGGCTTGCTGCACACCATTCCAGGCAATAAAAGAGTCACTGTTTTTCAGGAGTCAACATTAAAACCAGGTAAAAAGAAGCATCTATTAAACCAGGCAGAGCAGCACATTAGCATAGAAACATTGCTTTTGGAAGCCCAACTAGCTAACTCTTATGTTTCGAACCGCTTCAGATACCTTAAAATCACAAAGCAGCATGGGATGACTGATGATACCTGTCAGTGTAGTGTCTTCCAAGCATCAGTAATATCCCTGATAGAGATTCCTCAGTTAAGGAAGAACTGCTGAATAGGCTGGGAGCACAGCAGAGGATGAAACAGCCCAGGCTATTAGAATAGGTAAAGATGAGGCACCGCTGATGACTTGTTGGACAGAAACTCTGTATCATCCCACATCTGTGTCAGATGTTTTATATCACAGTTCTCAGTCAGAAAAAAAACACCAAACCCTAAACTAAAAACCAACAAACCAAAAAAACCACAAAACAAACCCCACACCAAAAAACCCCAACAAAATATAACAAACAACCAACCAAAACCCAACAAGCACCAAATCCAATAGCTGAATGCCAGATTCTCCAGAGAAGTTACAAACTTTTTAGCCTTTTCAAGACTTCTGCAAGATGTTTTACCACTGCAAGCTCAGACATTATGTATTTTTCCTGGAGTGGCTCCCATTTCAGTTATACTTTTTAATGTTATTGTCCCAGTTACTAAGTAACGTGAAGTTGCCATACACATCTTTCCCTTTAAATGCTATTCCTGTGACATACTCAATACTTTAAAGCACTCAGTCAATTCATTTGGGTACATATAAGGATCAGAGAAACAACATGTTTTATTGACTCAAATATTGAAGTGCTTTAACTTCAACAAGCTGTAGCTCCATTCAGTATGGAGTGCTTATTTGTAAATCAGTGTTCCAGTCTGACTTTCATGCTAAATAAGAAGATTATTAAAGCACAAGAGTGTATTTCGGAGATATTAAATGTATTATGAACTAACCCAATTCCACAGAAAACGAGAACTTTTCAGAAGTGATGTGGCCACATCTTCAGCTGACAGAAGGATAAGTAGTTTTTTTACATTTAAAGCAGTGAAACATTTTGTCCCTTGATTGAGAATTATAGACTCCCACATTTGTAATGCTTATTTTAGGATTGTATAGCTCAGCTTTGAGTCACTGGTCAACTCATTACGATTATGCATTCACTGCCAAAGTGCTATCTATTTGCTCTGTACTCTATAAGTACTCCCACAAGGAGAATTTAATTCCCACAGGGGTATCTTTGGAGGCATTTGTAAACTTGGAGTAACTACTACATACTTGTCTTTTTATCTTTTTTTTTTCAAGTGACAGAGAAGTAGCAATGGGAATATCTAAAATGCCAAAATGTGCACTGTCAGATCCTCACAACATCACCCCTCTTCCACCATCCTGTCTTTGTTAGGCCAGGGTAATTAATTCTTCTCATGGCTCGTAATTAAAGCCAGACTGCATGGACCTAAACACTTTGGGAAAGAAGATTAATGATAAGGTCTCTGGTTTTGGGCCCCACAAGGATAGGGAAATCATAACGAGGAGGAGGAGGAATGTGGAGGAAACAAGTTTGTTCTGCACAGTAATTGGAGAAAATGGCAAACACACGACTTATAGGAAGTGAAGAAATTAGTAAAACAACTTTCCAAATCCTTGTCCTCTCCCTTTTTGTAAGAAATTTGCTTTTACGACATTTCCCATTTCTTCATCTTGAGTGTACCAGGAAAGAATGAAACAATTTTCTTCCTACTGTGAAGTGTGGAGGCAGGAGCCACCCAGTATGATTGAGCATGACTCAGCTTTGGCTGATGACTGAGTGAGCCTGTATCTCAGACATGTTCGGGGCAAGGGCCACTGACCAGTGTATTCTGTGTATCTATTGTTTTATTTTAGAATCTCAAAGAAAGATTGGAAAATCTGTCTTCAAAGGCACTAACTGATACAGTATTTATTCTTGATTTTATTATTTTTTTAAAATAACTGTATAGTACTTATTAAAAAAAATAATTAAAAATACTAGCTTTTGAGATTGCACTTCTCCACCCCCAAAAGACTCAGTGGTGAACACAGTAAAGTTTTGAAGCAAACTATTTGAGACAAAATGTAAAAAATCTGATGAAGTCTGCATCTGTATCATCATTCCTAGAATCACAGCATGGTTTAGGTTGGAAGGGACCTTAAAGATCATCTAGTTCCAGCCCCCCTGACAAGGGCATGGACAAATTAAAACTCTTAAATTCAGTGGAGTTAAATCTAATTTGTAGCTGGGTAACTGACCTTGGAATCTAACCCAAAGTGCATTTATGTACATCTCATGTCCGAGAGCAGATCATAAGTGCTGGATTGCAGGATCACTGCTTTCTTTCAGCTGTTCCTGTTATGAATAATGTTTTGTAGTACTAGAACACTAAAGGGACCCTTATCTAATTAGGATCCCATTTGGCTTTGGAAGAAAAATAAATCTATTGTGTAAGAAAGAGTTCCCTTTAACATGGAGAGGGAGATAAAGTGTATTTTGAAGGAAGGAAACAAAGGACAGGGAAAGAGGAAGTATAGGGAAAAAACAAAGCTCTTTTTAAGCAAAGTGCTCTTAGAAATGCACAGTGAAGTACTGGTCAGTTCTACACCTTCATTTGGATCTCAGTTATAAATAGTCTTACAACTGAGCTGAAAAAAATAAAAATCAGTAGGTGAGTGTCGCACAGCAAACGGAGAAGGCAAGCAAGCCATACAAGTCCATGTGCCTGCTTAAAACAGCAAGCTGAATAGTTTGTCAGTCCTAATTCATAGTCTTTGAGGAAAAAAAGATAAATTTAAGATTTATATTTCATATATTTTTATATTTAAACAGCTAAAATAAGCAGCCCTGGGATAGTTTCATTTAGTTCTGTTCCAGGCCATACCTATTCTATATGAACTACCCCTAAGCATTATTCACCAATGACAGAATTCATTCTAAAATGATAAGGAAGCTGTCCCATCAGGTTCTCTAGTTACATAGGAACTTCTTTCATCTCCACAAACAAAAATTAATAGGAAAATTACAGAACTGGATTCTTGCCAGAAGAATCTATTCCCCTGCTTCTTCTCTCTAGTATGAGTCAGTTTTGTACATGAATTTTTACCAAGTGTGGAAATGTATGTTAGCAATGAGATTCTGTAAAACTTCTGGTTCAATGGAACTTTATGTGTCTGGACTCCAAGTATTTAGCTTCAGTCTCACTGCTTTTTAAGGAACCTTATGTTGATTAGGTTCTGCCTAGTAGGCCATGCATGTTAAGTTTCCAGCAATATTTTTTCCCTAGTTTATCACTTTTTTTACTGGAGATCAGAGAAAGACCAAAGTAAAACTAGTAAACCAGAAAGAGCTTACCTTTTTCAAAACTTTCCAGGAATTTATAACAGTATCTGTGCTTCATCTTGTTATTTATTTGACTCATGTGTTTCAGAGTGGACTCCAAGTTTTAGGCAACAACTTACATATATCAGACCTTAGAATGACAAAAAAAAGGCTGTTCACAAAGAACATCTGTGCAAATTTTCATGTGTGTGCACATGCATACATATCAACTAAGGAGTGAAAAAGACCTGTTATACACTCTCAAAAATGTAAGGTGTACCAGAATGGGAAACTGGTGCGTTATGGTATATTTAAAACAACTAGCAAACCTTGGCTGGAGTTGAAGTGAGCTTTGGATACCAAGACCTTAAAAGCAGATCCCTGCAAAGTGTGAAAAAGTTTATTGAAAACAAATCCAAGTGTTTAAATGATTAGAAATGTAAAGGCAGGCTTAAGATTTTCTCTGACCTGACAGTGCTGGCTTTTGAGCCACCTGCCTAGAGTTTTCAGTATTCTTCACTGTTGTGATGGCTTGTGCAGTTTCCAGAAGGTCATGATTAATGACATAGGCTGGATTTACGGAGAAATATGGAGAGTCCAGAATTACAACTCTTGAGTTGATAAGCATCCTAATTAGCATTTTAGAGGCTGTGGAACAGTGAAAATTACAGTCTCTCCTGGGAATGGAAAAAGGCCTGAATCTTTTCTGAAGGAACTTGTCATATACTTCTGGGACAAGAAGAGCCATCAGAACAGACCTAATGCATAAGGAACAGTGTGGGAAAAGTTCAAAGTCTCATTTGAACCTATGCGTGTCATGAGAAAGAACTGAGACTGTAAAGATGAATGTAACAACTGGCAAGAGAAATAATATAAGTAAAAATTTTTCATAGCAGAGAGTTGAGATAAGAATTAATTGTTTCTGTAGTGTAGGATTGAGCATATGTGATTGTTCATATACAAGCAAGTAACAGCCATAAATATTCTAGTAATCTTGACTAAACTAAACTAAACTGAAAGGTAAGTAAATATTTGTTTAAAACAACTTTGGTACATACAAATATATTTATGATACAGTTGTCTGGATTTCTGTCCATGCTGCTTTTTATTTCTGTTTTTTCCTGATACTCCAGTGTAGAATGGTCCAAAATTCGGAGCATTTTCATTCCTATTGTTTCAGGCTTCTGAAGATTGCTGTTGCAGAAAGAAAAAAGAATGTGTGATCCCTAGTGATGGGTAGGAAGACAAGTGTTAATAATGTCTTAACCAATCTGACCATGAAGAAAGCAGAAATGTACATGTTTCTAGAGGATGCAATTCATATCTTGTTGATGGACAGAAATAAGAGAAAACTTAGGAAGAAAAGAAAGGAGGAATAAATGGCTATAAGAACCAAGATCTTCCAATTCCTTTTACAAGTCTGACGCAGCTCAAGTATACATTTGCCTGGATAAAGACTAAGTCCAAAAATAATGTGCTAGCATTTAGCTCTAAAATTTTAACAAGTGTGTAACTGTGAGTGTTGTACAAGATAGGACCTAAATTCTTCAAGTTAAATAAACACAATGAACAGACACAAGTTACATCCTAAAAGTCTAAGCTTTCTTAATATTTTTTAAATGTTAGGAGGATAAAGTGGATTTGTGAGCTTTTAATCACCTTTGTTGTAAGCTTGTGTCTTCAAGGGGCTTCCAGAGCAAAGCAAGTCACAGCCTGATTGATCATTTTTAAAAGGGATTCCATTGGCCACACATGCACTCAAAGCAGAGTCTTTTATATTTTCTGTGACAAAAGTAATCTTGGTTAGGTTCACAAGGTGAATATAGAAAAAAGCCAGGAGAATGAGAACTAGAAGAAACTTGCATTTCCCATTCTCAGACTTACCATACACAGCCTTTCCCACCTTCAGCCACATGGGAATTCCTCTCCCACAAAAATAACTGAGTAACCAAACCTTTTTGCTCTTCTTTTCTCAGGAGATATGAAGCAACTAGAAGCAGTCAGAAATGCTGGATAGTCCTAAGTAAGAAAGCTCAGTGCAAAACAAAAACAAGCTCCCCAAACTTTACATAAATCTGCATCATCTTCCTTAACTTTGTTGTTTACTGCTGAATTCTGCTTTTAAAACAGCAATAACAAGGAAGAAATTTACAGTCATTTAAACACCGTGGACAGGCTTTGCTAAGCTGCAGTGCCTTGGCCACTGATAAAACAAATTAGCATCAGAGTAAGAATAGGACAAGATAGTGCTATGACAGAAATAATATAAGAAATAATAAGAACCCAGGTGTACGTAATTAAGATTGTAATTCAAGCAAAGGGTTCTGGTGACATCATTTATCAATGTCACTACAAACTCTCAATGGAATTACAGCTTTGTATGTAGAATTCAGATATACGTGATTTGTTAGAATACATGAAGAATGTTTCTATTAAAAGTAGACAGACAATATGTTAACCTCAAGCAGTGGTGGTGACAGGATGAGATACAAAAAGAAGATTTTTTTCCCCTATTCTAGCAAAGGAAGAAGGATGAAACAGAGTATTTTTAAGATATTTGTAAATTAAATTTATTTAAAATACTGGCTAGGGATTTTTTTCACTTGAAAATCAAGAAAAGTTTTGGTTCTAATGTGATTCAACCCTTCAATAAAAACCAGAGTTTTACTGCAAAAGTGAACAAAGGAAAAGCAAAAGTAGTGATTTGTCCACCTCATTGTATAGCATAAAATCACATTAAAATAAGCTCAAGAAAAAATTTCCATTAAAAGGATGGTATAAAATATTTACAATTAAACACACAGTAAGGCTAGTAGTAAATTATTAATTGCAAATTAACTCATTTTTGGGAGGAAAAAAGAGTGAACATTGATGCTTTTAAATACATGTGCTGAAAGGAGATTATAATCTTCACTCTTTCTGAACCTCTGATTCTGGTTTTGTTTATTCTTATAGCCAGAATACTTTTATGAAGATAATTATGAAACAGAGGCCCCACTGTCTGTGTGAATTTTAAGGGCCTTAAATGAACTTAAAAGGTAATTAATATAAAATAACATTCTTAAATTAGGCCCCTAAATATAATTTAATGCAGACTACTTGTCAGTCAGTTACCTTGTGGATTTTTCAGCCTCGCTCAGGTGTCCACAGACCTTGCACATTAAAAGTGAAAGTGCAGAATTATGTGAGACTTGACTACTGACTGATTACAGAGAATGGTCCTAATCAATGCAGTGAGGAAAAAGTTTCCTTTGACTTGATAAACTTAGCGCTAAATCTCACCTGCATGACGTGCCTACAGCTATGGATATAAAAATTCATTAAATTATTCAAGGCACTGTGTGGATTTTTCGGTTTTGGTCACTTTCCGAAGTACTCTAATTGAAGCCCATAAATAGGATTCCTTTTTAAGTGTAAAACAAAACTTGTGATGCTCTTGAATACAATCTGAAATGTGTTTATGGATTCTATATGATCACCGATAATACCAGCAGTTTTTCAAATTTTGTCATTTATAGGCAGAAAAACTACCTCAAAAGATAATATATTCTCTAAAACTTTCAGAAAATGCGGACTGATGTAATAAAGTCATGCGGGTTTTAGTTCTCATTATAGAATTGTGGGGGATTTAGTTCTCTGTTGCTGAAGTGCATAACTTTTGTGAAAACTGAAATGCACAAAGACTTGGGAACTTGTGGAATAATAGCACTTCTAGTCTAAGTTCACAAGTCTTGAAAGTTTAGCTTTGTACTTAATGCTTGAAGAGAATGCCTTTAACAGTAGTAGTTTTGACCTTGAGTAACTTAATTTGGAAAGGAAATTTGGCCAAACCAGCTCAATGCAGGAGTTCTCATCAAGGATTAATGTAAAGGATCAATATGAACTTTTTATAGCAGACTATTTTTGAAAGAGGACAAGAAAAGGTTAGAATACTTTAAAAGTTGAAAAAGCAAATTAGTATACTTAAAGTGGGCAGAATGGAAATGTAAGAAGCAGGGATCTTGATTGCATGCCAGCATTTAGTAACACAATGCAACTAAAATATAGAGAAAACTGACTCTAAAATTATATTTTTGTGTCTTTGCTAAACCATAGCTGAGCTTATAAGCATTTGTCTATCCTGTCTTCTCATCTCTTCATGGTGGTACTGAATGGCAAACACTTATGATTGCACTTGACTGATGTTACTGTCATAATTTTTCTGTTTTCTACAAGGTCAAAATTGCATATGAACATATGTCTTTATTTGAAAGTTTAAAGACTTAATTACCTCATAAACAAAAGAGTTATGGAAAACACACAAACATAGCTCTTCCTTAAGTTCCTGTACACACAAATCCCACTTCTGAAGCGTAAGAGCTCCTGTAATGGGGAATCAGGCCCTTTAATAGCCTTGTCACTAGCAGTGGATATTTATGCACAACCTAATGTTACCTTAACAAAGGACCTAAAGGACAGATTGATCCCACTTACTGTCCCCATCACTGTCTCCTCTCCCCTTGTCTCTCCCTTAAGTACAAATCAAACTATAATATGGCTTCTTAGCTCAACTCGAACCTGACATTTTTCTCTCCTGTCATATGGCAGACTCTCAAGAGCTTGCCCAGCCCTGCAACATTTATGTTCAGGGAAGTTTGTGACCTAGAGGATTCCTGCTCCATGAGCACTAGGGGTGTTCAGCTACCTGTAGCCATTGCGACCACCCATCTGTGACAGATTCCAATACATTTCAATCCATTTCAGAATACCATTAAAAGGCTGGTTAAGTCTTTGCAGATTACACTAGATGTGTTTTAAGAAACATTGTACAAGCTTTACACAGAAGTAAAAATTTTCTAATATAGTGATTTCAATCAGGGTCTCAAAATTTTCTCTTTCTGACTCTTGTTAAGCCAAATGTTCAAGTAGTTTCTTCTTCATAGGCTTTTCAGTCTTCACCTGTGGTCTTTGGAAGCAGAGCAAGCTAAGTTCCTGAAAAACAGCAATCAGTTTTGCCAGATAAGGTACCTTCTTGAGGTCTTCTTCTCCTCTTTCCCTTCCTTTGACTTTTTTCCTGAGGATGAGGCAATGGCACGAACTTCTTAATTCTCTTTATTCAGTTCAGAGAAAAATTTAAAAAAAAAGGTTTTTTGTAAGACATGGGTTTCTCAGCCCTGAAATTTCAGTTCTTCTTTGTTCTTCTTTTCTCATTCATTTATGTCTCTTGTAATTTCTGTATTTCTGCTCTCTGGACCATAGTTCATGTCTTCCCTCTCCTTGAAGCTGACTGTATCTTTAAAGAGAGGTGAGAATGCTTTAGGTGATGGAGAAAGACTATGATTGTTTTTCTCCGAACCTCTACATTCTGGTTTAGAAATTAATTGGGGGTTATGATATTTTCAGTAACGGCTGGTTGATACACTGTTTCCAAACGTGAGCTCTGCTTTCAACAGCAGAACGATAAAGATGTGATGCTTAATAATGAAGAACAGCATTTTTTATTTTACAAAACAAGCCTCTCAGCTTCAGTGGTGTTATTCATGAATAACACCTTGTGCATATGCATTATGAGACAGTGCTTAATTGAATGATTGCATAATATGTTGTTCCACAGAATAAAATATGAAATATTCATTAGGCCGGAGAGGGAGTTAGAATGCCTGGTGGTTAAATCACTCACCAGGGAAATCCAGCTTCTACTCCTTTCTCCAAGTGAATATGTAAGTAGTTTATACAAAAAGGTTTTAAAAGCAACTAGGATTTTTTTCCCCAAAACCTCCTGTACTCTCATGGCTAGTGTACTATCTCAACAGGCAGGATTATGGTCTGACTGGGGCATGGAAAGACACAGTTAAACATGGATCACCTACATCCTTTCATGCAGTTAAAGTAGTTAGATATGCTTTAACCACTAGGCAGCTGGGTTTAATGGAACAAAAAACTCCCCACAGATTTTATTTTTCAGGAAATTATTGTCTTGGTATAGGTGCCTCATTCAGGAAAGGGTTTCCAGATGTGACTCCAGAGTAGAAGGAAGCACTTCATTGCAGCTTAAATCCACACTCAATTAAGGTGAGGGACATGGTGTAGGCAATCTGTGTATATCCTTAGCTTAAAGTGGAGGGCTCTCCACTCACTTTTGGATGCCTTGGGTCAACTGCTAAGAACCCAACTCACCTCATGCCTTACACTGGGAAACAGGATGGTGGTAGGATACTGAAAATGTCGCAACAGCCTGTAGATCAACACCTGAATCCTGTGCAGATCTAGCCTTTGCCAATCTGTCAGGTGGAAAAAACTTTGGAAGACAGATTTAGGCAAAGGAGTACCTAAAATAATGCCCTCAAAAAAATTAAATCGATCTCATAATAGTTGCATCTATTGGAATCATGAGAAAGCTTATTGCAACAATAGTGGAAAAGAAGCTTGAAATACATAAAATTAGGAGGAAAATAATGTTACTTAAATAAAATTATTTTAAAAATAATTTACATCTCAGAGAACAGTTGGCTCTGTCAAAGATATGTGTGTGTTTTATGAGTTACTGGTAAATAGCAATAAAAAAGTGCTTTTGATTTTGTGTAGGCTATCACAGAGAGGCATTCTCCTGGCATATTTATTTTTTTGTTTATTCAGGAAAAAAAAAAAGAGAAAGTGAGATTGGGGAAATAAGACACTCAGGGGAGACAGAATAAGTCAGAATAAATAAATATGCCCAAAACAATAACAGAAGAAAATGTGGCACCAAATATCACTGATAGACAAAGAATACATTAATTCAGCATTGCAAATTACTTTTGCTTAAGGCAAATGTACTTGGTATACCCTTTTAATTATTGCTCTTCTCATCAGTTTGCAACTCAAAGCACATTCTCTCAGTAGCAATTAGGGAATGATATGATTATACAAAGCTCTAAGAACAAGAGAAAGCTTCTGAATCAAAACAATAGAGCTTTGGGGGTTTTTTTAAAGCTTGCATTGTAGTAGATGTCTTGTGTACTGTCCATCTAGAGAACTCATTCCACATCTTCTAGAGGCTCAGGAAGCAGTCTGGGCCAAGAGAACCTTCAATTTTTATATATCATCTCTTTTCAACTCAGTTTCTCTTTGGTCCCTCAGCTTCTCCTCAACCATGCGGAAGACAGGAGGAGGTGCCTGGTGAAGCAGAGGATTCGATTTCTTGGCTCCTGTACATACACAGAGTGGTTTTCCTTGAGGACATTCAACCTGTATACATATACATATGCAGCTATAACTCTAGACATCTCTCTCTCAGTACCTGACTAGTCCTAGAAGCTGCTGTAAGAAGGCAGGGAGCACATGACACTAGTGGTGTGTTTATCTGCTTTGGTGTGTCTGAAGGATTAGAGGTCTGCTAACATCTGTCAGTCATACCAGCAGCACTAAGTTTGAGAGTCTGTGATGTCTCCCATCACTACCCAGGGGCTAGGAGTCTAACTCACTGGTTTTTTTCTCTGCACTGTGCTTCATGCACTGATGAGCTAGAACGTTATTAAGTAGATTTCTGTCTAAATCCACCTTTTATTGAAAAGTCCAGACTGCTTCAGCAGCTCAAACCTAGAGATATGCAGGTTATAAAAGTGCATGAATATGGATCAATATATGTGGAATGGCTAAAGTTCAAGGTTTTGTGACAGCAACCACCATAGTGAACTTCCCTTCAGCTTAAGAGTTCATAAGAGGACGAAAGTTTGCTACCTTCATATTCTTTTCACCAGTGAGTTTGGGATACTGTCAACAAATGAGAAATAGTGAATTGCCCTCTCTATTCACTGCTGCATTTAGTTAGTTCAGCTGGAGACTAGATCAAATTCTCACTAAAGCTGTTAGTATTGCTAAGATCATAAAGATAACTACAGTATTAAAAAAAGATAAACTACAGATATAGTGCCTTTAATATTTTGGGAAGTCACTTTGAAACTGATACTTTCCCATCAGCTGTGTTTTAAGTAATGATGAGACCCCTTTTTATTCTTTGGGATGAAACAAGAAACACGGAACTAAATTTTTAAGAGGTCCTGATTTACCTTTTTTTGTCCCAGACTTGAAGTGGGAGGGGAGGTCTACAGCAAGCCATAACAGCCATTTAACATAGATTGATACATTATGGAGCAAGTAAAGTTTCACACTTACATAAGTGGTAATAATTTGATTTTTACAATTAGTGAAAAATAAGCATTTGTGAAATCAGTCAAAGAGGGAAAGATACAGAGATTGGAAGAATTTGCCAGCAAGGTGCCTATTTATGTACAGTTGTCTTCTCAAAGCTTGATTTCTGCTAGAAATTTTGTCAATATGCAAATCATCTAGAAGCGTGTAAACATGAATAATTTTATTTTTCTTTCCTAAGTGGAGAAATCTGTCCTAAAATGTTACAAATTTCCATTTTTGTCTTTATTTGTTAGGAATACTAAGCAATCTGACATTGTTTTCTTTTGCATTAGTATTGATCATCATTATTTTAGGAATATATCAGCTTAAGAGAAACTTTATGAGAGATTTAAGTAGGTCTGAGGGTGGCATAGTTGCACAGTTTCTGAAGAACTGGCCAAACATAATTCAGGTACATCTTTGACTTAGTTATCTACAATTCAGGCATTTGAAAAAAAAAAAAAAAAAGAAAAGCTGCCTTTGCATCTTACAATTTCTCTACTTCTGAGAATATTGTCTTAGAAAATAAAGGTGAGGAAATAAAGTTCTGTATTAAAATAATGTAAGAGTTTTTCAGTCTGTCATGGGTTTGCCTAGGGACAATTTTTTTTTACCACACCCCCCACAAATTGCTCTAAGGTGAGAGAAGGTTTATGTAGACAAAGAGATCTCATTGGGGAGGAAATAATATTAGGATTTATTACTAGCAAAAATAGAAACTAAACAACTACATCTACAACAATTCTGATTAAGCAAAAGCACTATGTATTTACAGAAACATCCCTCCCCCCTTTGTATCAGTCCAGGAGGAGAAGGAGGTGTTT
>JAWMRA010000078.1:120952992-121000260 GCA_035584735.1 Pseudotriccus pelzelni
AAAGGTGTCACCTAAACTCCTGATTGGCCTTTGTCCGGAAATTCATCTGGACAAACTATTTCCAATCCCCAAGGAGGCGGACTTTTTGCAAACCCATGATGCTCCTATTTTTGGGAACACCAAAGAGCCAGTAAAAGATGGAGAGAAAGAGGGAAAGATGATTGGAGACAATGACAAAAGATAGAACATTTTCAATAACATTTTTATCAACAACATGATTTGAATGATGGGGCAAGTTTGCTGATGACACAAAACAGCGAGGAGTGGTTTGTATGTCAGAGGTTTGTATGTGCAGCCATATGGAGGGACCTCGACGGACTAGAGAAATGGGCTGACAGGAACCTCATGAAGTTCAAGAAGGGAAAGCACATAGCCTTGGGGAGCAGCAGTGCCATGAGCTGATATCTGCTGGGTGGCAACCATGTGGAACCTTTGCAGAAAAGGACCTGAGGTTCCTGTGTGAGCCTGTAATATGCCATGGTGGCAAAGAAGGCTAGTGGTATCCTGGGCTGCATTAGGAGGAGTGTTTTCAGCAGATCAAGGGCTATGATCTTTCCCTTCTCCTCAACACTGGTGAGGCCACACCTGGAGAATTTTGCCCAGTTTTGGGTTCCCTAGTATAGGAGAGACATGGACATATTGGTAGAAGTCCAATGAAAGGCCAGAAGGATGATAAGAGACTGAAATATCTCTCCTATGAGAAAAGGCTGAGAGAGCTGGGACTGTTCAGCCCGGTAGAAGCCTCAGGATGGTCTTATGAATGCCTATAAATACCTGAAAGGAAGGTACAAAAGGGACAGTCAGGGTGTTTTATGTGGCCCAGTGACAGGGCGAGAGGCAAGTGAAATGCAGAAAGCTCTGCCTGAACATCAGGAAACATTTTTTTCACTATGAGTGTGACGGACCATGGGCACAGGTTGTCCTGGGAGGTTGTAGAATCTCTCTCCTTGGAGATATTCAAAAACTGTCTGGATGTGGTCCTGGAAAACTGGCTTTAGGAAGCGCTGCTTGAGCAGGGGGTTGGACCAGATGACTTGCAGAGGTCCCTTCCCTCCTCATGTGATTCTTTGACTTTGAGTGAAAGGAACTTACTTTGGTGGAAGTGCATTACTTAGGCTACACATAATGCTACGTGGGATCAAAGAGAATTAAACTAGACCAAAATTTAACCATTTTTTTCAAGGTTCTTCAAAACCTGCCTATATAAATAAGAATTCTTACTTCATATGGAAAACAAAATATTTCACCATTATATGTTTTAAGAAAGATTTTTTTTCTCTCCATAAGATCCAAAAACATGGCCCATGAAAAACCTATCAGCCTCCCACTCCTTTCATTAACTTTTGAAACTTTGCTTTGTTTTCATTAGTATTTTTTCAAACCTGGCAAAAATTCTAAAATTACAAACCAGCAAACATTTCCCATGGCAAAAGATTTTTAAAAATACCAAATTTAAATAGATTTATAATTTTATATGCTATTATCAGCCTTGATATTATATAATTGTCAATATATAATATTGACAAGATAATTTGCAGAGCGTTACTCATGCCATTTAGCTTAAGTCTTATTTCTTATTTCCTTTGGAAGTTTTTAAACAGAGATGATTCCCTAAAGAACAAGTTAGATCCTTTACCACAGCAAAAATTACCAGTAATAGATGAAATATATAGATATTAGGAAAACATTATTTTAAAGTTATAGGTACAAGAGTGTTTGTTGCTTTACATAGTGGTTTTCAAGGGCTTTACATAGTTTTTGTTAATAATGGATGTTGTTAAATATTGTGTGGTTTGACTGAGAAATGGAAAGGTTGAAATCTGAGACAATATTAAAATACTTTAGAAACTTTAAAGCATTATAGTAGTTATTTCAATAAAACTACTTCAAATATTTCTTCAAGAAGGAAACAATTTGGAGTTCAAGTTCAGCAGCATAATAACTGAAAACCTAGAGCAGTACTCTTATTCCCATCACTAAACTATAGATTAGGGTCTTTTTCAGTTGTTGCCATTATAAATCCCTGTTCCCAGGGGTGCTAAGCTATCATAAAAATTTGCTTTGGGCAATGCTTTGAGATAAGTTCTTCAAACAATGCATAGGGGATTGGCTTGCAACTCCCACTCGTGTTAATAGAAGCTATCAAGGCAAATCTCTCATGGATTCATGGGAGAAGAAGCTCCAGAGTATAAAAAAAGTTTTGGCCTGAGGATTATTTGTTTTTGATATATATCCTGATAAAAACATGCTGTAAAATAAAACACTTCAAGCTAGTGGTCTCAGTTATTTCCTGTGACTGTTAACACTCAGTAGATTTTGTTAAACTAAAATTCTGCTGATGAAATCTGCAACATAAATTGTTTTCTAACAAATTGTGTAAGAAAGAATAACAGTTTGGTTAAAGAAATAAAAATATTCAAGGCAATAATATACTATTTTATCCAATAAATTGCACAGAAAAAAATCTATAATACACTTTATTAATTAAAAATGCTGGTAGAATTTCATTTGAATATAACTCTTCTTCTTTAGAAGGTGTGGTTGATCTGAGTGTATATGGCTCTTAACTTCTACATGTAGCTTCACATTTTTCACTTTGATGTAGGTTTACCGATGTGAGAGACCAGCTCATATTCGCTCTTCTTCTGGGAGAAATTCCATTCTTCCCTCTTCTTCTGGGAGAAATTCCATTCCCCCAGTTCCAACAGCTAACATTTCATATAGTCCATCCATGAATCAGGTCATGGGTTTACTATACATGAGAGTGCTGATAAAACAACTTGACACATTTCATCTTCTAAAAAAGAACTGTCTGTGTCTATGCCTCTGGTGCCTGAATTCCCTAATTAGCTAGACAGTAAAACAGACCAGAAACTTCCATCAAGAACCAAAGTTCTCCTAGTCACTTGCATTAAACATACCAAGTGTGTCTGAATACTGCAAAATAATAATAAAAAAACCCCACTACACAGAAATATCAACTTCATCAAGTTTAGCCAGTCTGAAGCAGTAGCTTAATTTTATGCATTCTGAATCATTCCTGGAAGGAACTTTTTTCACAGACTTGCAAGATTGCAAGGAAAAGAAAGATTAGACTTCCAGTCTAAAGACCACCTTTGCAAGAACACTTTTTTTGCCTACACATTCTACATTCTTTTTCCTAGAAAAGCTTTTCTAACAGAATATACTTTTGTCAGAGGTTGACTATACCAGCTCAAAGTACTTCTCTAACAAGACTATAAGGTCATCACAGGAGCTGAGGAAAGTGAGCTATTCTGCAAAACAGGTACAGCTTAACATACTTTTTCTTTTCTGTAGGCAAATATTTTCCACTTCTTTTTCCACATATCTTTCTGGTAAACAGATGGCTGCAAATACCTTACTTGTCACAACTTCATCTTTGTCATTTTAATACCCCCTTCACATTGCTTGTTCACATATTTTATGTGACTGATTAGCAGTACAAATTTGTATCTTCTTCCTCTGTTTTTTCCACTCTGTAAGCACCAAAGTCTTGTTATTTGTCCTAAACCTCACACTTACTACTGTTGTACATCATCCCAGCTGTTTTACTCCCATGTTCAGTTGTCCATTTTGCTCTATCTGACAGCTGGGACATCTTCTGTGTTAATTTAGTGTCACTGGAACTATTTTATTTTTCATACTAACAGGTTCCACAAACAGTATCACCGGCACTCTTTTTCTTACCCATATTACAATTCTTGCACTAGTCTAGCTTCACTAACTTAATAAACAACTTCCTACAGAAGTTATTTTGTAGTAAATCTGATGTCCAGATATATTTCATCTACTACATTTTCTTTGCCTAGAAAACCTACTAATTTAGCCAAGAAAGGTACAATTATCCAACATGATTGGCTTTTGCTGAACCTACCTAGCATTTTTTGCACTTCTGATTTATATAATTAATTATACTTTCACCCAGATTTTTTTCTAAAATCTCCATGAGGTAAGATTACTACGCCTGTAATTAGCTAGATTACATATTCCCTTCTTTAAATATACAGAACAAGTTTGTTTTCCTGCAACAAATGCAATATGACTCACAGTCTGGTGGACTCCTTAAAAATACTTGCTACCAGATTAATTTTCTGTGAGGAAATATTGAGTCAAAAGGTGAAAACAAAATTTAGATGACTTTTTTTGTGGTCATATGGAAAATACATTTCAATAATCAGTGGAAAGTTATCAAATTGCATTTTGCTGACCTTTTTGGTTTGCAATGGGTAACATTTCACAAAATAAAGAAATAAATAATGAATATAACCTATCTACTTTGAAGGGCGTCCATCAAATTTAAATGAGACAAAGGATTAAAGCTACAACTTAAAAGCTTAAAACTAGAAGAGCTTATTTTTAACCTTAGGACAGCCCAGCATTTAAATAAGACGAATTGGAACTGGGAATGAAAATGAACTCTTAATTTTATTAATCTCCTTATACTGTTGTACATTGTTCTGAGTCACCAAAATATGCATAGCTTCTGAACAGCCTGACACTTTGCTTTGCATTTCATATTATATTTTAAGAAATACATATCATGTATCACTTGCTAATGGTTTCTGTGGGAGGAGATGAGTAATTAAGGACTTGTGAAATTGGGGCAGGGTACGTTTTTATAACTGATAACATACACTCACAGAATGGCTGCAGTTCAACAAAGGGCTTAGCTTGCTCCGTTCTATAAATAAGCACAGGAAATTAGATTAAAATTTTAAAATTAGATTGCCAAGATTTTCAAAAGTGACCACAGGATCTGTGTGTCTTGCTTGGGGACCTGTGTTACGAAGCACTTTTCAGAATCCTCATGTTTGACACCTTTTGAAAATATTTCAGTTTTAGAAAGGTTTTTATTTTCCAACTTAAAAAAAAAAAAAAGAGAAGGACTGATTGGACTTGATGATCTCAGAGGTCTCTTCCAGCCCAGTTAATTCTATGATTCTATTCTATGATTTAGCTAGACTTGGAAAAACAAAAAATCTAAAGAGAAGAAGAAGGACTACACTTACAATTGAATTGCCTTGTTAGACGTTATATATAGCACATTATAGGATATAAATTTTCTTTAAAAGGGTGGATTTTAGTCACTCAAGTCCTTCTGTATTTTTTTAGTGTAAAGTCTTTATTTGTAATATTAGTAGGCAAAAATTAAATCTTACAATTCCTCCTTCTTCACTATTGCTTTGATGTTTCATTTAGAAATTTAATGAATGCTTAAGTTTCATTGGTTTTCTTTCCTAAACATTGGTAGAACATGAGACAATGCCACTTATATTCCTGGAGAATTTACCTGGGTTTTGTAAATAAAGCTGTCGTGTTGGTTGGGGCTTAGATGCTTGAGTTTCAGGCAGATGAGGAAGGAATAGAGACATTTTTCCTCCTCTAGCACTGAAGAAGATGTCTGATATCCGATAGCATCAGGCAATCCACTCAATGCAGCTGAGTCACTAGCTTGCAACCATATCTTACACTGTTCTGAGATTCAAGGGTACTTCCCCAAGCCCTTTGGAAGCCCAAACAGTATTTTGATTTGGTATTGTTATACAACCTGAACACTTTGCTCCTTCTGGCTGCTGTTTGGTTTCCAACAGAAGAAGAGTGGGAGGGTGAGAAAGACACTGGTGTAGATGATGGGGGCCAGAAGAAAATTTTCAAAGCAAACTTTTCCTTGAGATGTAGACTATGTTTACTATAATAGGTCAAATTTTTAGAAAAGCCTGGAAAATGGTCTATACACAGTTTTCTTTTTATGCAGAATGAGAGAGTTGGGAAGATCTTGGCCATGTATTTCTGTTATATTTTTAAAGCAGAAAGAAACACACACACACAAGAGTCTGGAACTTTATTCCCCTTTTCTTAAATTCAGAAGTATCTTTTCACTCAGTACTATTTCATTGGTTTCGTTGTTTATGAAACAAAACAGTAAAAAATAGTATTGAGGATAGAAAAAGTCCATAAATTAAATGTTTGGAACATAGTAGCAGAAATAAGAACAAGAAAAAGACCAGAATGTAGGGCTCAATTTTTCTTCTGCTGCTGTTTCAACCTTTCCTATTGTCCTTGTCACTTCTAAAGTAGATCCTTGTCACTTCTAAAGTAGATCCTTGTCACTTCTAAAGTAGATCCTTACAGAACTTCTGTCAACACCTAAAAGCTCATCTAGGACCTGCATTCGAACACTGTACAGGGAAAGCAGCTACATGTACAAAATGTTTCATGAAAGAGGAGTTTTGTAATTCTTAACAAGAAGATTGTCAACTGCAAAAAAAAGGGAGATTGAATGTATTGGTCTCTATTCTCCAGTCCTGCTCAACTTCCTTGAATTATGAGCCTGTATAAAAGGATTTGGGACAACTGAACAAAAAAGATAAATGGACAATTATTGCAGTTGTAATTGGAAACAATTTCAATGAGCTCTCTGGTGAGTATGACTTTCGGTTGTTCTGGTGGTAGAGAGTTTAGGACAAACAAAATTTGTAGATAAATGTGAAAGTATGTAAGTTTTGTCAAAAAAAATTATTAAAAGAGGAGGTGCTACATCTCCTTGGAAATTGCCCTTGCACTTCTAGCCCACCACATGAAATCAGTCCTAGGGAAAATGTGAAATAAGTTTATCACTAAGAATAAAGTGTGGTCTGAATTGGCAACCTTTGTTAGATTCCTTCCTTTCTTTGTCTCTTCTGTCCCTGATAGACAGACATACATTTACAAATGACAGTACAAAAATTAAATGTCCAAACAACACCCTTGCATGAGTCTGCATACTGTCTAATTCCACTCTTGTGATGGTCCATGTAAAACTGTATTGATGGCACCATATGTTGGGTCAGCCCACACAGCTACTCCTGCTGGTCCTTCTGTCTCACAGAGATCAACTTACATGGAATTCATGTAGTGTTTGGAAGGTAAACTTAAATGCTATTCGAGATAACAGTTGTACTCCATCAACAGGTTTGAAGGTAAGAGGGGAATAGCAGACAAAGCCACATTTAATTTGGAGACACTCTCACCGCTCAGCTGAAATGCAGGAAATGCTACACACAGTGCTGTTCAGAGACAATCTGAACACATTTGTGGGTATTTTCATGCAAGTGGAAACAAAGACTCAGAACAAATTCATTGTGTGGAGGAGGAATCAACAAACAGCAAATCTTTGTCCTCACCTATGAAACCTTAAAGCCAAAGTTCCTGGGTATGTATACACCATATCTCATCCAACAGTATATATTTACTATATGTTAGGTATGTATACCAAATATTTCTATAAGTATTCTAAATTCTTCATAAGAACTCTAAACTCTTCATAAAGCCTATTTTTTTGCTATGTGATTTTCTGTACAGCAGTTCTAATCTATGAGGCTAATAAGTAAGTAAAATTATGTCTTTAATTTGCTGTTTTTTAATTTTCAGTTTTTCAGGAATAATAGACAACTGTTTTCCTATACAATATACTGAGGTTTACATTTGCAAAGTTTTCTGGACTCAGGCCCATAAAGTGAGCAAAGTGTTGTATTATAAATTAAAATGGAATTATTTTTGCTGTTCTTAAAATATGATGGTATAAAGTATTTTGTCTTCTGTTACTCCTCAGATTTGAAAATAAAGGCACAAAAATTCTAATTTTAATGTCTGTGGTGAACCGTTCACAGAAAAAAGGGTCATTTGGAAATGATGCAACTGAATATAATTTAGGTCCAGTAGATAAAGTGATGAAGAAAAGGGACAAATGCAGAAACTATTACATTCTATGATGCATCAAATGCCATCAACTCTTATTGCTGACTCAGTTACCGTAGATATCTATGGAAGTTATCTTCAGTATCTCCCAGCTGCTAAACTCCAAGAAGATACAGAATTGGCAATCAAGAGAGGTAATAAGAAGAGATATTAATTAACAAAATAGCACTTCCAACATAGCACTTTATTACATTTTCAGCTGAAAATAAGGAGTAACTTGCGTCTAGTGGAAAGCACAGCGATGAACCTACACAGAAAGGAAACAGATCATTAGAAAGACACATCTAGATGGTATAAACTCTTACATATTTGATTGCTGCCTCCTCTGCAGCCTAATCCACAGCTGGTGCTGTCTCCTCACAGGCATGTGTGAGTTGAACTTCCAGGAAGTGTAAATCACAGAAATCAAATCTCTCGCTTCTATCTATTGTTATAAGAAAAAAATATAGGCAGGTGCACTTCTTACAACTCCTTTCTGTGTTTTGTGGATGAGTCTCAGTTGTCAATGCACGTTTGGAGATTCTGGTGCCTGCCTGCTGAAACACGCCTTTCAGGAGACATGGGTAATAGGATGGTTGCTTAGTAAACCCCAAGTTGTCTTAGACAAAAGGTGAACATTGTCATGCTCTGCTCTCCCAAAAGGGTTCTACTTTAGGACTGCAGAGTACCAGACTAAGATATGTCTAAGAAATTTACTGTAGTAATAAAGTGACTGGTAGAGAGAAAGGTGCTTACATGTTCCATAGGGATTGTGGATTCCTGTCTTGGATTCAGGTGCTGAAACAGCATTGTCTTAGAACCTGATTATTTCTGTTTAAGAACTAATCAAATTTATCTTATTTACTATTTAAGTCTCTTTTTGTGAATATAAAGTTTAAAAAAGTTCTCCCTTAAACATCCTAGGAATCTACTAATTTCTACATATCTGCTTTTTCCTCCCATATAATAACTATGAAATTTATCTAGTAACTGCTTTTCTAAGATTCCTAGGAAGAGCAAACTCTGCTACATATTTCAGCAAATAGCTCACCTAAGGTGCAGGAAGAAAAGAGTGCACTAATTTATACAGAGCATTACTTTGTTTTTTCCTTTACACAATAGAAATTAATTAATTGTGCCAGTTATTGTCTGATTACTCATATTGTATTTCTGGTGAGTTGGATTCATTAACTAATACACCGATTCAAGACCTGGTGTTAAATTAAACTGAAATATAAATTAAACAAGCAATACAGAATAATCTCATACTATATAAAGATGACAAATAATGATACTATCAGAGTTTGAACAAATATATTAGGTTAGAATTTCTAATTTCTCTCACAAAACAGCAAAAAGTAATTTTTTCTTATTCACTTTTCTTTTTGGTAGGTGATAAAGGCACCAATCAAGAGATGAACCTGTAGTGTCAGTCCTTTCCTGTTTGCCCAGAAAGCTTTATTCAGATCAGAACTAAAATTGTTAAATAAAAATTAAGAAGGCTTGGAACTGTTAATGCAAGCCACTGTAAACTTTGGAAGTACAAACCATTTCCAAATTAGTGCTATATCAGTCTTTGTTCTTTTTTTTTTTTTTTTTTGTACACACAAGGTACATTTGCTGTTCTCCCTTACAAATCAGCAAAACCTTTCTTTCCCTAATTTTATAATTCTACTGGATAGCAGAGAAACTATCAGTTGTACAGTGTTGTTCTGATAAGATTTTTCAAATTTGAGCCAACTGTTAAAATAACATTAATCTATTTTTCTTTTAAGTGAAGCACTATTTCAGGTTCTGCTTTCTCTATTTCAGTAGCTGTCATTTCAGCTAACATCACCAAAAATGTATTTTTCCTGAATTGCAAGTGCTTTAGGCATGACTGGTTTTTCATTGCATGCAGCTACTCTTCCTTATTAGAAATGATATGTGCTGTACTTAGAAATAAACTTATGCATATAATACTTTATTAGAAATATTTAAGTCAGAATTAGCTAAGTGATGGCTTGGTAAAAAGAAATGTCTGGATTTATTATTTATCAAGTAAAACAAACATAGAAATATATTATGCTTTTATGATTGTTCCACATTAAGAATGGAATGATAAGTTTATTTCAAACTACCAGTATTTCAAGAGCATTTCTTGATTCCTGTTCTATTAGTACAGATTTTTTTTTCCCTTAAAAGACTTAGCAAAATTTGTATCCACAGTAAGATTTTGTTGTTACTGGTAGGATGAGTGATCAGCAGCCAGACACTGGACCAGTATCTCATTTCCTGTCTTCTGCAGGTGTCTACTGGCATATAGGAAACAATTTCTTCATAGCATTCAAATTAGTTTACTTGGTTTGGATTGACAGCCTTGTTGACTGGTTTCCTTGACAATGACATGAATCAATAAGGACACAATCCATGCTATGTGCATGAAGCTGAGGTGGTCATCACAGTGAGCCGTTTATTATGCATTACCACTTACATCTAAATCTGAGAGAGGCGAGCCAATGTCTTATAGTTTCAGATTCCTAGTTATTTAACATACTAAGACTCCTCGTTCCAAGAACATAAGGATCATAAATCTTGCATGCAAAATACCATGCCAGCGTTTTCAGGGCATAATACCTGTTTAAATTCTCATGACACAAATTAAATCAACATGGCTATCACAGTAGACACTGCTGGAGGATTTGGTATAATAAATCTTAGTACCCTTTTGGTCAAGTTTTAATAACAAACTTTTAATTTAGGCTGAAGTTTCTTTACTATCAATTTAATTTATTGTTTAGTTTTCTCCTATTTTAATGTGCTACATATACAACATCTTTTCCATCTTTTCCAGTATCTTACCTTTATACCAATCCATTGCTTCCGAGGCAGATGGCTCCTCTTACTTTAGTTTCAACAAGATGCCTACATGAGACAAATAGCTACATAATTTCCTTTTCTTTCTTTGTTTTTAGTCTTAGTGGACTTGCATACTGGAAACATTACCTCTTGCTTCTTAGTATCCAGGGATTTCTAATCAAGTACTCATAAACTGTTGTGTCCTTCAGTTTTAACTGCATGAGTTGGTTGGCTTTACCTTGAAGACTTTCAATTCTCATCGGCTTTTCAATATATAAATTAAATGTTTCACCTGAAATTTGATTGAACATAGATGCTTTCAATACCTTTACTCATTATCTGTTAAGTATGTTCATTAATCAACATTTCCTATTTTAAATAAAAATGTATTATTCTGACACTTGTGATTATGGTCTCCTAGCAACTTTCTCGAACAGACCCTTTTCATTTCAGTGGTCTAAGGACAGAAAAGAATGAAGATAACCTTAATTCTATATGTGGTTTAATCCTTTTCTCCATGTGGTATAACTTTAATTTGCTAAAGGAGCTGATATCTGTAATTTCACTGGACTAATGATAAAGTACAGTATTAAACTTCCATTCTACATGTCAGTGTAACCTATATCACAGAAAGAAAAATCTTTTCCCATATATTCACTTGGAGCCTGCAGTTAGCAGGCTGATTGTTTTTCACACAGAAAACTCCAGCAAGGCATTTTAAAGGAAAAACTTAATTCAATAGGTTTTTTCAATACCTCAGTAAGAAGTGACTTTTTTTTTTTTTTTTCATTTTACATGCTGTTCTCCTCAATCCAACTGGCTGCATGAGGTAAATTTTCTTGTCCCCAGTTGCCAAGTACCTTCTCCTTTTTCAAGTCCTCCTCAAGCTTTTCTCTGAAATTACTTCCTCATCTTTTTATTTCTGTCCATATGTCTACAGCTTTTTTTCTCCCGGAACATATTTTTATGTTTTGTCAAAGCTCATTCTTACAAAACTGTGTAAACTCTTCTCCTTAGGTGTCTGATCTTACAATCTCTGGCACCCTGGGGAACAGCTGCACTGCCTTCAAAAGAACAGAAAAGTTTGTAATTCTGCAACAGTAAATCTTAAAATTAATAAACCACCATATATCTTTCTATATATATTTCTGTATGTATAAACTTACATATGAAGAAATCAATCGCTTCTTGGTATCAGGGTGCAATTTCTCATTTTTCACCACACTTGAATTTAGGATTGAACAGATCTGGTTTTGCTGGTTGGCACTTGCTCCACAGCTCCATCTTCATGGATACACAAGGAAAGCATGACTACTGATATCATCAGTGTTCATCCTTTCTATGTGTACCACAATTGTGAAATTAAGTATCTGATCCTGTTCCTGAATTTAGATTTGCTAGTCATCCATGTTGTTTACAACACAATTAAATACAGACATACAGGATGAATTTTGTAGATTTCTGATGGAAAGCCCTGCATATGCTCAGGGCTTTAGGATGGGGTCCAGGTTTTGTTTTTATAATCTGCAAAGGACAAATAGAGGTATCTTGAGTGCACTGTCCTCTAGCAGGTATGCCAAATTCAGTTTTTCTTTGTTGACACACAGTCAACAAACATCCTGGTCCTATGTGGTTTGGAGCCAGAAATAAGTTTGGAAAGAGCGAGCCTAGGAGATAGTCATGCTTAAATCCAGTCAAGGCTTTGCCTCATTGTCCTTACACAGCAAGAACTTGAACAGGCATGAAGGGATGATTTCTGTAACACTGTTCTTACCAAATCATGGATTCTCCCTTGGAGAAACATGGACACCAGCAGTTTGAGCTCCTTTGCTTAATTCTGCCAGTCACAGGAGAGAAACCACACAGGGATTCTGCCCTGGAAAGAATGAACTGGAGAAGCAATAAAGAAGCAGAGAGCATGTTGGGGATGCTCACAGACCCTTCTGCAGCACCAGTGATGTCAAAGTTGAAGCCAATGGTGCTTTTATGACTCCTTAATCCGACTGATGTCCTTTTTGTGTGAAGGTCAGTATTGGAAGGCAGCATGTATCTTCTGTCTGTTTTTATCTAGTATTGAGCTCAGTTACAATACACAGTCTGTGAGCATAGTTGCAATACATGGGAAACACCATGCGAAATATATTTGAAATTACTTAGAAATTAAGTCTCTGTGTTTTTTTATAGATATCCATATAAATACACTCATCTGAGCTCAAGCATTCAAAGTCATTTTGTTATGACGTGTAGTGAATTCAAGAACACAGATGGGGACTGTGCCATGTAGACTGTTCAGAGTAACAAAAAACTAAGGTCCTGACAGGTTTCATTTTCTGGTATAGACATAGCATAGCTGTTAAATCTGTTGAAATCCTGAATCTGATCAAGTCAACAAAAGTCAGTTGGATCTGGATTTTGCTGTTTTCTCAAAACTTTGAACAAAGCTTTCTCCTTAGGCCTTTCATTTTCAGCATCAAATTACATACTGTTTTTGTGGATACAGATACAAGATAGGGCACTGAGAAAGTGCAAACCAAGACACTTTCAATCCTTTACCAACAGTCCTGGGTAACTGGGAAGGCCTCAGTTGACTATAGGTTGGCAAATGTGACACCCATTTATAAGAAGGGACAGAAAGAGGATGTGGGGAACGACAGCTCTGTCAGCCTGACCTTGATGCCAGAGAAGATCATGGAGTGGATCATCTTGAGTGCCATCATGTGGCATGTACAGGACAATGAGGGGATCAGACTCAGCCAGTTTGGGTTCATGAAAGGTAGGTCCTGCTTGACCTGGTCCTACCTTGTACTGGTGTGGCCTCATCTCAAGCCATGTGTGCAGTTTTGGGTGCCATAATGTAAGGAAGATATTAAGCTATTAGAGAGTGCCCAAAGGAAGGCAATGAAGATGGTGGAAGTCCTTGAGGGCAAGCTGTATGAGCACTGGCTGAGGTCACTTTGCTTTTTCAGCCTGGAGGACACTGAGGGGAGACCTCATACCAGTCTACAGCTTCCAGGGGAAGTGAAGGGGCAGGCACTGATCTTTTCCCCCTGGTGACCAGTGACAGGAGGCCGAATATGAGCCAGCAGTGTGCCTGGCTGGCCAAGGTGGCCAATGGTATTCTGGCCTATATCAGAAATAGTGTGGCCAGAAGGATTAGGGCAGTGATCATCCCTGAGTACTTGGTGTTGGTGAGGCTGCACCTAGAATACTGTGTTCAGTTTCAGGCCACTCACTACAAGAAACAGACTGAGGTGCTGGAGCATGTCCAGAAAAGGGTAATGAAGCCTGTAGAGGGTCTGGAGCACAAGTCATATGAGGAGTGGCTGAGGGAGCTGGGCCTGTTTAGCCTGAAGACTAGAAAGCTCAGGGGTGATGTTTTTGCTCTCTACAGCTACCTGAAAAGAAGCTGTAGCGAGGTGGGAGTTGGTTTCTTCTCTCAAGCAACAAGAGATAGTATGAGAAGAAATGGCCTCAAGTTGCACCAGGGAAGGTTTAGATTAGGTATCAGAAAAACTTTCTTCATGGAAAGGATCGTCAAGCATTGGAACAGGCTGCCCAGGGAAGTGGCTGAGTCATCTCTGGAGATGTCTACAAGATGTGGTACTTAGGACATGGTGTAGAGGTAGACCTGTCAGTGCTAGAGCAATGGTTGGATTTGATGATGCTAGAGGTCTTGTCCAACCTAAGTGATTCTTTCATTCTATGATACTAAGACCGGATCTTGCTCTGGTTTTAGTTCATTGATTCACAGGCACTTGGAGAAATGTTCTCTGTATGCTAAAAATAGTAGCAGTGAAGAAAACAAAATGGGAAATAGGAGACTTACAGCAAGACTTAAAGCAGTACAAAACAACATTTACTTGTTGACCTAATCTGTGCATTTTGCTACTATCAGGTTCTTCACTAAGGGTTAATTCAACCCCGTCTTGGAGTTATCAATGAAATTAATTCTTCCAATTGCAAAATAAATTCTGATTCTTTCTCCTTGTCAGCTAGTGTTCTGGTTTCTCTGCTTCAAACTTTCTCCATCCCTTTTCACCTTCACCTCAATATATTCCATTGTCTCCTTTCCCTCCTTCAGCTATCAGAATTGAATTTTGTATCTACATAACTTAATGCAATGGAATTATATTAGGGTGGACTCTACATGCTATACAGAATAGAATAAAACAAAATTGCATACACTTGCAAAGAGTGGGGTTTAGGTCCATCTTTTAGTTTGTGCTCATTGTGAAAACCAGAATTAATAGTTAATTACTGATCCTTATAAAAGTAAACTTCAATTTAAAAACTTTTACAAAGTAAAAAAAAAAAAAAAAAGGCAAGCCTGTTAGACAAAAAAAAGTAGTGCCTAATTACTATGGGAAATTCCTATATTTTGAAGTATTAAGCAAGCAAGAAAGGAAGGAATGAAGGACGGAAGAAAGAAAAGACAGAATAAAGAAGACAACTATGTAGCCTAGTTATATTTTGTTTAACCTCAAATGAAGATTTTTCTTTCCATCAGGTTATTCACTTACATGTACTTGCTATAAAATCAGCACTGTGAGTAAGTTGATAGCCTGTACAGGAAAGGAAAGAATGGCAAGCTGATTACTTTATGGTTATTTCACAAAACTGATGAGACAGCAAATGATATTCAATCCTATTAAAAAGACTAAGCACAGCCTTTCCCCCCCTCCCTTTTTAAAAAAATTCCTACATTCCTTGTGCTGGGATTGGATGATACGATTCTACAATTCAGAGAGTCTGCAGAACATCTGCAATGAAATTGGTTTTCTGTGGAAAACTGATGAATCACTTACTGCCAATGACTGGAAAGAAAAGTACTTGTTTATGCCCTTATGTAATGAATTTTTATGAGGTGAAATTTGCTGTTTATAAAAAAAATACTTTCTGTTGCTGTAGATGTAAAATAATAGAATTCCGAATTTAGACCACCACATTACTGAAAAGGCAGTCACTAACAGAATATCAAAATGTCAAAAAGGGGCTTTTACATCTGTAATAGAATTAAAAATTCCATCCATTTTGCAAGGTCTTACAAGAAAAAAACAACAAAACAAAACAGAGACAATATTAACACTGTTACCTTTGCTAACATAACCTAAAATAAAATTAATACTTGCACCAAAAAATCTGCTTCAAAAAGTAGATCTAAAACATCATGCTCATGAGCAATTCCTCAAACAGGAGGCAATTTCTCTCTGCAATCATGGAAAATCAACTGCATGCTTTTCCTTGCATATCCCCTCTCTCTTTTAAGCGTGAGGTAAACTGACAGTTCACGGGTAACAACTGACCATTTCAATATGAATAATAACTTTTCACAATCATATGTATCTTAAAGAGAGTTGTATGCCTGCAAATGAATTAGTGTAGCTAATTTTGAGAATTTAACCAAAATAATTGTTTTGTTTTTACATTCAAAAAGAGTTTGATTGCTATAATATTTTAATTTCTTTTAGAATCTTGAGACATTTCAGTAAAAGCTTTCACTGCTTGGATGTAATTTCTTTTTTGGACCCTGCCATATATTTCCAGAGTAGCTGTAGGTGATTGGAAATGTGCAGATATCTATTTTTAATGAGTAATGCATTTTGCATTTCTTTAGCAAAAGCTGTTTTGCTGTGTACGTGAAAAACTTCAAGTGCCATTTTCTTCATACTTCTAATCTCCTTGTCCTGACATCTATATTGGTTCAGCAAGTATGGCTAATGTACCAGTTTTTCTTGGATCAATTTAGTATATTTTTACAAAGATGTGTTTTTGTGGCACTAAGCAATGATGCAATGAGCAACCTGCACTGCTTTGTGCTTTGCCACTCATCTATGACCTCTGAAATTGTTGCATGGTGCCTGCTGTTGCTGCTATCGGTCACAGGGATTGTGAAAAGGATGGAACCGAGAAGGCATGAGGCAGGTCCATCTGCACCTTCTGCCACAGCCAGGTTTGCCTGTACCTGGAGACAACCAGCCAAGTACAACTGAACTATTATTCTATTTTCCACAATGTGCACAATAGAAGCTGTGCCACTTGGCTAACTGTCCATCTCATGCTTGCATTTGCAGCATGCTCTGGCCATTCGAGCATTACTTTTGGAGCAGAAATACCATTCATCACACTGGGACCATTTTGCCCTCTGCGTATGGAACGAACAGTAGTGAGTGCATAGTTTTTTCATAGAACAGGCCCTCTTTGAAATCGCCATGCTATTTACCCTGGAGCCACATTCCTCTAGAACTCTGATTCCTGTGTCCAGCACGCCTCACTGCCTCTAGTTCTGCCCAATACTGATCTTTTGGGTTAATATGGAACAAATCAGGGATTGGCCATTATTACTGGTAGTGTAGCAATCATAGAGATGGTCAGAGCCTGTTGTGGAAACCATCCTGAAGCAATCTGCTCTTTGAATCATGTGACTTTATTAGGTGGGGCAATACACAGGATCCACAATCTTAGGTACGAGCATGCATCAACAGAGGCAGGAGTTAGGAGTTATCAATAAATATTGCGTTCACATCACAGAAACTTTTATTTTATTACAAGAGACTGATTTGTGGATATTATAACTGGCTACAGTAGTCACTCATGAGAAACTTACCTACTTGAAGTGCAAACAGACTGAAATCTTCATCAACGCAAAAGCATTTTAAGAGCTTAATTAGCCTCCCACATAAGAGTCAGTACTGTCACAAACACAACTTACCATCTTTGCCTGCTGCAGTAGGCACTTTCCTACTGGCCCAGGGACTGTCCTGCCCCTAGGCAGAAAACCCGGATCCTTTTTGCCTCCTGTATTCAGGCCACAAACAAGAGAAGTAACTACAGAGGGCAGACCAGCAGCCTTGTTAGCGAATCAGGTGTATTTGCTTGAAGCTGATCCTGTAAGTTGAGACTCGTTTTTCCATTAAGACAGTGTATCCCCAAGGAATATCCTTGACACAGTTATTGTACCAGAGGTATCCTTCCCAACTGCTGTCTTGGGTTATTTCCTTGGCACAGTGTGCCCAGAAAGACTATTTAGGTAATATCTTTAAACAATATGGCACACCAGCTATTGGCAAATGACTAAAAGCTAGGGGAATGACAGGACTCTTCTGTCAGTTTAATGACACTTAGCAGGTCTGCAGTCAGAGGTTAGACAGAAGGTTGCAACGGATACAGAAAATGGCAGAAGAGCCAGCCTATCCCCCTCTCCTGCACTACTAGAACATGCTCTTATTAGTTCTCCATTACAGCTCTTCCAACATAGCCTAATGCAGAGCATTTACCAGACTGACAACCTTTTGTTCCCTGATATACCCTTGAAATACGTCCCCAAAAGAAGACAGAGTTGAGATGAATTGTAGCACATCGGCCAACTTTACTGTACTTTGCACCAGTTTGTTCTCAGGATCAGAGAGATATGCAGCTAAGGACGATGTACTTATTAAAACCTGCCTTCAAGACACAGAACTACCTGTACTTGCTGTTGCACAAGTCTGCCCACACCTCCTATCTAAAATAGGTCTGCATTTTGTATGCAGTGAACAGACAGTTTGAACAGAGGTCCAAAACCCCAGGTGTGCTACAGAGAACAGAAAAGATGACTAACTGGCCTCAGCAGATGCTCTACAATTACGCCTGAGCACATTTGTGAGTCATTCCCAGTGTCACAGCCTGAGAGGAATCCTGCCCACCGCTGTCTTTTCCTTAAGTGACATCTATTTGGTCACCTTGCCAGACTTGTGCCAGCTCTGGCTTTGGCAGTGGGCTCCCCTGGAATGGTGGAAACTTAAGACTGCGGTAACAATTTAGGTGGACATTTTGATGTTGTCAGCATGGAAAGTTCTCCTGGGAGGCTGAAGGCAGGCTGCTGGAATCTACTCAACCAATTCTACTAAGAGTTTTTCCTGGGAATGTATAATGGGTGGAAATGCCATTTTGAAGCTGCTCCCTGGTTTTGGTTGTATTCACTGTGAGTTGCAGTATCCCAGTCTACCACATGTTTGTTATTAAAAGTGAACGACCATCAGCTTTACTATCTATCGTGCCAGTAAGCATGTGACCTCATCCTGTGTCCAGTCACTCACAATAGTCCTCTTCTTAGAACAAGCCAAGACATCTTCCTAGCGAATAAAGTGTAAGGGTTGATAATTTGTTGCTATGACTAGTCTGCTCACAAGAAGAAATATTAAAAAGCTTTGGAACCTAAAACTGAATAAAATTTTAAAGTGAACTCTAAACTAGTTTCTCACTTTGCATTTTAGTTTCATAAATACCAAAGTATGAAATCAACCACTGAGTAAGCATAACTACCCTTCAAAAGAAAAAGGCAAACTTCAGAACCTCCTGTTAAAAGTATAATTTATTTGTCAACTTGGATTTCATACGAATTATACATCCCAGATAACAACTGTAGTAGTATTCTCAAATAAGGACATTCATTAGATTTTTAGGAAATATATCTCTCTTATGTTTCTTCACATCATCACTGAAGTTGAGGTCATCCTTGCACATAATTTATGGAAAAATGAAATATTTCCAGGTAATGTAGAAATCAGATAGTATCCTTCTCATGTTTTTTTACAGAAAATCTTGCTTTTAAGACTTGTATAACATTACTCGAATAAAACCTCTCTTAAAGCATATATAGTAGATGGAGTGGTGGTGGCTTGTGGAAGCAAGGAATTAGCATTCTCTCACTCCTTTCAGCTGAATGCCTCTTGAATCACATTGTGGCAACTAGTAATTCTCATTCAGATGAAGATGTGAAAAATTTTCAAGTGTGTTTATAATATAACCAATCTGTTTCAGTTACCACTTAATTTTTTGATTTTTGATACAATTAAAATATTCATGCAGCACACGAAGGCGAACAACAGAACACAAAGAAAACTGGTATTACAAGGCTGTAACTCCTACCCAAGACTGAATAAAAGTTCTGGTCCTTTAGCTTCCTTAAATTCTAGGCATTTATCCTTTTCACTGATGACTACTCAGAAGTACATTCTCATGGTTGCTGAACACTAAACCCCCTTTGTTTAGAGATTAACATTCCAAAATAAATTTTATTCCCTCTACTGCAGGAAGCATTACCAGATGTAGTAGTATGTAAAACTAATTATCCTTTGATTAGTCTACAAATTATCTGATTTTTTCCCTGTAATATCTTACAGTAAGCCTCTTCTGCAGCTTATATATCATAAGACACAAGAAAACAGAATTACAGTATAAAAAAAGGTATATATTTAATTTTAAAGTGCTATAAGGAAGATGCTGAATATTGATTTTGAAGTCCTAAAAGCCTAACCGGCTGCAAGTAGCTTTTCAATATGTAAGTTGGAACCTTGGTCTCGGCAATCTCAGCTGTGACTAAACTGAGCAAAGGTTTCACCACATAGTAGATTAAAAAAAAATTAAGTAATTCTTTATCTGACTAAAAGAACCACCCTCTTCCCAAAGCTTCTACTACTGTGAGATGCCTGGTATCTGCTTAACTTCATGGAAAATAAAAGAACTAAACCCCCACCTTAAGATCTAGGATCTTATGGTAACACAAACTGTTTAGTTATGACACAAGAAACAGATTTTACAAACTTGGTCAATTCTATGGGCTACAAACCCAGCACAGTGATGAGGAGGTGCTACGTTAGCAGGCCTGTGCTTTGGTATAATAAGGCATCAGAAGTTAAGTATCAAAAGTTCACTTCCAGAAGAAAAACAGTAAGGTCAAATGCCATACAGCACAGCTGGCAGAAACCAGCTGTACAACAGAGGTACTGAACTGCTGGAAACAGGTTTTGTACTGACACTGTAACTGTGATGAAAAACTATACATTTTACCTGCATGAAGCTCCAAGAGACAAAACAAACCTCAGGAAATTCATACAGCTTAGGAGAATCAAACAGCAGGACAGCGAAAGGTGGAAGGAAAAAGGAAGATAACATTTTTTAAATATTCAGAAAAATGGAACATTTCTAAATAGGAAGGAAGCTAACTCCTACCTAAGGACATGACACATAACAGAGGCCACTAGAGAATCCATGCTCCTTTGACAAAATATTACACTATGACTTCAACTTCAGAATAAACAGAATCCACAACACACAAAGGTCTACCATGATTCTAAGAGACAAACACTGGATTTTGGATGCATAAAAATCTTAATTAATAAGGATGGTTAAAGACAGAGGTAGTAGAAATGCTGATGATGCTTTTTGGAGTCACTAGACCACCTCGAAGTCAGGGTTGCTAATACATTTCTTTGGGAAAAGAATCAAACGATGTGAAGGGACAATTCACACAAAATGTCTCCAGGATCAGGAAGTGACTTCCAGGATACTCTCCAACTGTCTTGCCAGTTTTGATTCTTCTAATAATGACAGATTTGCACTTTCTGTTTCTGAATGCAACAGCAAATAACCCAAACATGGCAGGCTGCTAACATACACATTTGATGGCAAATAACATTGCGGCACAGTATGTGGAAGCACTTGCTCTGAAGTCTCTGTTGATGCACAGAACAGTAGCAGAATTAATGAAGTTTTGGGATGCCCAAAGATAGTTACAAACTTGCAAACTATATTTAATTGCATCAGATGAAAGCGAAGTGTGTCACTCTAAAGATCAAAACCGAGAATTTAAGATCTTCAAACAAATAGGCTGGTAGGTTGTTTTAATCAGAATGCAGAATGAAGAATGTAATAAATCATTTCATAAAAGTAGATCAAAGATATTGGATCAGCCGTTACCATAGTATTTTTGGGACTGACTACTGATGATAGCTGATCAAGAACACAGCCACCATAAAGCTATTTACTCAATTCATCTGTGTAAGTTTTTTAAAATATAAGAGTCAAAGAGGATGGAATGCATTTTTGTGTTAATGAGACTCTTCTGGGTAAGACTTCCTGTTAAAAAAGGACTACAAAAAAATAATCTTATAAAACCAGGTTGAAGAATAAATGTAGAAGAACAGTAATACCATTGCAAAGCCAAGTAATAAACCAAATATTGAAAGCAAAGAGCAGGAAAGCTATCTATTTTAATGTGTAAACATGCACATAACTGTGTTTGAACTTTTCTGTGCAGAGGTGAACTGTTAGTGAGATTTGGCATCCACCTTGACCACACCAAAAAAGAGAAGTGCGTCAATTCCCCCAGACAGCAGCTTGTGAGTAAACAGTTTTCTCCAGTGTCTCAGAAGAATGCAAGTTACCCTTGGCAGCTGCTACATTCCAATGGATGATGGACTTCATCCCTCAAGTTTGTAGAGAAGTGGAAGGTCATATATATGTCACTGAAGATCAGAGACATAGCTGCCTAAGGAAACCAGTTCAGTCATCTCTTGAAGGTGTAGAAGATGCACTGTATTTGCACCAGAGGTGGTTATATCTCATGTAGGCACATGTTAACTATGGGGTATCTACTTATCTACCAGCTGGATCACAAAATTTATAGTCTATTAACAAGAAAACAATTTTGAGTTAGTGTTGTATCCTATGTTGTAGCCATGGTAGTTGAACATGACGAAAACCCAAAAATCTGCTGATCACCAATCCATCTACTACCTAAGTTAGTAATGGCACAAACTTTTACAACAAGCTTGAGAAAATACACAAAATGGGTAAGAGCTTAATGGCGTCCTCTCTGTCTTTGAGGGAAGTATATAGCATACAGTGAAGAAGCAGCAGGCTGATAAGACTAGATCTAAAAACAAATGACTTGATAACACAGGTGTACCAAAGTGGGATCAAGTAGTCTGAGGGAGAGTAGAAGAGATGGTGAACTAATTTTCTTTGCTTCAGAGCCAAGAGGAATGGTTGACTGGGTCAAAACAACCAGGTGGGAAGCAGTGGAGGAAGAGGGCTGTGCACTGCTCCCCCTGCCCCCTCGAGCCTTCTCACACTGCAGTGTGCAGAACATGTGCATTTGGAAGTCATCCACCCGTCCACATGGTAACAGGGGCATCTGACAGCATGGACCCACCACGAACACTCTGCGTCTGTGCAAACACACCCATGAGACTTCAGTGCTGAAATTAGCATCAACTCACCTGGGGAAGGGTCCCAGCAGACCAGAACAGATAAAAGGATGGCGACACATGCATGTGGCAGGATGGCCTACCCTGATAAGGCCCAGAATCCGATCAGAGAATGCAAACAGTGCATTCTATCCGTGATGAGTTACCAGTGGTGCCATGGTAATGTTTTTGGTGTTGAATTATGCTAAAACCAGCCTGGTTCACCACATTCCAAACACAAATCCTGCTTTTTGAATTTAGATGTGACAGATAAGCTGGTAGCTGGCCTACAAATTTGTGACTAGCAGTCAACTGCTTTATACTATAAAAGTCTAGTCCCCTTTCATAGGTTCAGGTTCTTCTAACAACTCTTCTTGGGGTGTATGTGCAGAGATCCCTCCCTCAAGCTGGGGATGCCCCCAAGATCTCCCCATAAGCATTGATTTGGCTGAATTACATCAAATCTCAACTCAATAATTATTTCTTTTTGCTGCCTTTAATATAATTGCTTCAAGAATTGCTTCAGTATAGAGCACTGTCCTATCTTACACTATACTACTAGTTGTTTAAGCATTTATATCGTGTAGTAAATAATTCTGGTTAAGATCTTTGTCTGATCATTTGTAATAATAAACAATTCATTTTATATAAACATTCTTGGTTTGCCATCATTAAAACCCGCAGGACAAAAGTGGTTCCATCACACCACCATAATTCCTTCAATTTAAACCGTTGACAAAATCCAAAGCTAATGTTGGATACTTTCTGCATCTTGTGACTCAACAGCAGGGCTTCTTCAATAAATTTTGTCTAAGCCTTCCACTCCCACCCCTGACAGTGTGCCATGTGGCATGCTCCACTACCCTGGATTAAGAGCTGCTGAGACCACACTGCATCCTAGGGTGGTGATACTCTACCTTCCTCGCTCTTCTCCTACCGTCTTCTACTCAAAATGTATTGTAAGCCAGACCAAAAGGTTCCAGTAGATGCCTTATTAAGTGCCCTGTTGTGTCTGGATGGGTTAAAGATTGCCAAGCTTAAGTCTCTCAAGTGTCTTAGTCAATCGGAATGTTCTACAGTTTGCAAGTAAAAAGTTGTTATTGAACCTCCTGAGAATTTTGTTGTTTCTCCCATGCACCGCCTGGAGTAAATCTAACCACCTTCCCCTAAACCCGCCAAGCAGACTGGAGCATTACAGCACTGCACTCAATAAAAAACCTAAGAGCAGTAAAAATACATGTTATGACAAATTACAGTCTCCAAAACCATCTTTAAGCTTCCAATAGCCTCTGAATTCTTCCAACATATTTCATGTATTGTATAAAACTAAATCAACCACATATCAGACATGCAATTCTGTCATTTCAATTTTATACTTCAGTGGTTGAAGAGTGTGTACCTCTGAGCCACATTTAGGACATGTAAAATACATATCAAATAAGTAGTTACTTTTAATACAGTAGTAACAAAAAACATGTGGACAGCCTATGGTATGAGGCATGGTAGGCCATTCCCCACACAGAGAACATTCCCTGCCGTGGTCTGCTAATGTGTTTTCACTATTGGAAAGACCAGCAATAGGCAAACACCAGGAAGAAATCTTAAGTTTCAGTTTCTGTACATTAATAAGTGGCAGCAGATAAATCAGAAATTCAGCAAAGCCATGCCATAAGAGCTCCCTGTTCATGTATTCAAATCCTACCTGACGAACACTTTGCGGCTTGCAAAAAACTGACCTAATTCCTAGAACACGTTCTGTAAGTGTTGCAAATGTTCCTTTCCGAAGAAAAATCAGAAAATTTAGAAGTCCACAAAGTTTTAGAAGTCCAGCTCCAAAGCTAATATAGGTCTTAATTTTGGAGAAAGACTGTTGTTGACGATTGCTAAATAAATCATAACATCTGTCTTCCAACCATCTTCCTCCAACAGTGAAAATAAGATACCATAACTTCTGGTGTTTGCTCAAAGGTTGGTATTTCTCTGTCTGAGATAAGTTATTCTTGTACTGAATATTCAGAATAGCCTGTCCCACAGTTGCATTCTTGGAATAGATAGTGAATCTCCATAATATAAAACATAAAAATGCTTTTACTTCTGGTTCAAAGTGAGCCAACACCCCTGGTTTAAATCCATGAAAACAGCTGGTAAACTGGGACCACACGAGTTGTTCCAGGGCTTTGTTTAGTTCAAGAGCATCAAGTTGACTTATTCTGAGCACAGGATTCACGTCCTTTTCATTTCTAGTGCTGGAGGCCATTTCTTCAGAGAAAAAACTTTCTAGGAATAAAACACAAATAGATTTTAGTGTAATGGAGCATTTCCTATTTCTGTTCTTATTAAAGATAACAAAATTGTAATATAGCAGCAGTAAACAAATATATTCAGAATGCTATTATTTGTTATTAATATGTTACAAATCCTTTCAAGAAGCTTTGCATTAACAGTAAAAAATTTCATCTCAAAAGAAATAATATTTGACTATTTCTCATAAACAATATTTGGATTTGGTTACAGAGAAGTGTTCAACATCTAGATATTTAGAAAAATCCACCAATTTGGTATTTCACTGTATACATTTTAAAAAAATATTGCAGGGCATAACTGTAATATTCAACTGGACATTAAAATAGATCAGAAAGAACTGTAAAATTTTATGGTGTTCTACGGATAAACTGGGAAAATGAACACACTAACTAAAAATCTAGAAAAGAACAGTGGTGAGAACAGAAAATATAACAACATGAACACTTCAGTAGCTGCAGCTGAAAGTATAATCTTACAGATGCTAACAAATTTAAGATTTACTTTTTTAAAATTGCTTCCCTTAAATGTTATTGTATCTGGAATTCTGTGACTAAGAAAATAAATGCATCAAACTGCAAAATTAAAATACAGGTAACACCCGTTACTCTGGATTTTAAACCACAAGCTGCCCAAAGCAGTTACGTTTATTTAAGACTTTTTAAAAGCTTTTTGGTTCGTTATTACCTCAAGTTCGCGTACGGAAAAAAACACTACTGCGCTTTTGCTAAGAGAATTTCTTTCAATTTAGTGACAGAAAAAAGATATTTTGGCAAAAGGTTTTACAAGAGTAAAATACAACCAAGAAATGCATTTCACTAAAACACACAACACAAAGACCTAGTTTACAGAAAACTCTCTAAACTTCTTCCTCATTAGCAGGCAAAATATGGCTGAAAGTAGCATCAGGCCACTTCCTCTGGACAAACAGCTTAGGGCTTCATTGCATCAACCCACGCAGGCCGAAAAGCTGCCATAAAAAGGCTGTACACCCAAGCCTGTCTTACTCACACTTCTCTGTTCTGTAGCAGGAACCAAAGCACGAGAAACCTTTTCCAGTACAATCCAAATAACTTCACTCCTCTACTTTATGATCAAAGGGTCAATTCAACCTCTACTAGGTCTTGCTGCACCACTTCAAGAACTCGAGTGCTAAAGACTATCCACCCTTCTACCCCTCATCCCACCTTAGTACCATTTTAGGAACCAGAACCTCTTACAACCATTTGCTCTGCAACCTGTCACTCTGGTTTATTATTATTCACTCTTAACCCCTAAAAGTCTAATGTCTTCTTCATTTTCTCTTCTACTCATTTCACTCTGTTCAGCTTGTTTCAGTGTTCTATACAATTTCCAATACGCAAAATCTCCTTTAAAAATCCTAAAGTTACTCAATAGGAACATCTTATCAGACAACTTCCTTGATCCATCTACTAAGACCATTTTCCAACTTCAGTTCAACCATCTTTTCCAGCTGTGTTCCATTATCCCAGGTGCTATGAGAAATTTCTGTTGTAGATTTCTTTTAAGTAAGGTACACTAAATCTGTACAGATTTCCTCCCCCCCCATTATAGCCGTATTATCTAAAGAAACCTGAGCAAGTGAGGAATAGGTCATCATAAACCTTCTGAAATCCAAGGAAAATGTGTCAAATACATAGGATTATGATGGATCACGAAATACAGGAGAAAGTCAATGGATCCTTAAAGGCTGGGAGCCTCTATGACTGCATATCCACTTTGAAAAAAAGATGTAGGGATTCTGGTAGGCAGAAAGCTGAAGACAAGTCACAGTGCATCCTTGCAATGCATTAGCATGGGAATAGCCAGCAGACTGGAGGATGTGCTTATTACCCTCCACTTGGCATTGTTGAGTCTATACCTGGGTTAATACCTCCAGTTTTGCCTCATTTCTATCAATAGCACAAAAGAAATGTCAACAAACTGAAGAGTCCAGTCACTAATACCATCCATCAGGGAGCTCCAACACCTAGTATACGAGAAGAGCTTGAAGGGTCTCAGATCATTCAGCTTGAAGATCATTCAGCTAAGAAATGATCTGTGAACAATCTAGCACTACCTAGGGGCTGCAGTGAAGATTCTTTCACTGCATCTCACTTCTCTGGGAGATGCAGCGATAAAAAAAAAGAGAGGCAAGTGTGTGTTAAGTCGCTACATGAGAAATTCCAACTGGCCATAAGGAATTGTCAAATCCTTACTGTTTTAACTATCTTATTTTAAGTAGTTTAAAATCTAAGAACTCAGACTTGTAGACCCAGTAATGAAAGAGACAAGTATCAACACTCAAATATATGATAATGTGATAATGTGTGATAAATTCTGTGTGCTTAACTTGTTATATAAATACACTTTAAGACAGAATAGTAAAGACTACTACTTGAAAGGTTCTCTGTTGATTTTATAGTCAGATATTGCATAGAAAAAAAATTGAATTGCCTCTCCTGAAAAACAAACGAAACAAAAAACTATTATGTTTCTTTCTTAAATAACCTAGAATTTGTCGGTTTGGGATTTTTTTTAACTAAACAAATAAACAGTTGAACAGTACATTGCAAAACAAAAAAAAAATAATGACTGTATATCACTAGGGAAAGAGGAATTTCTTCTGGTATATATTACTGCTGTTATCGAGCACTGTACAAATTATGAATGAATATATTTTATTTCAAAACATATTATTGACAGAAATCTATCAATAGTAATGTGAGTATTGTCAACAGCCTGTCAATATTAATGTAATTATAATTAAGGTGATAACATGGATTTCAGCTATAATACCAAGTAACATCTCCTGCATTGCTGCTATCAATATAAGCATTATTATTGACCTCTTCTGGAACTATCAGTATGAGATGTATTACCATCAGGGATATCTGTCAATGCATTTTGCCTACAAAAATTCAACATTTAAATTTACAGGTTTCTGAACTTTGCCTGCAGAAATATACAAATCCAATATAACCTCTTGGGTGCCATTTTTTCCACAGGACTATTCCACTGTGGATAAGTAATCAAGATGTTTCTACTATCTCAGAACTACTGCAATTGCATTTCCTGCTTTTGTAGCATAATCATTAGAAGAAAAATGAACCTATATGCAAAAGTCTCAAAATAACTTTATGTATGATTTGTCAAAACACTTTTTGGGAAATCAGATAGAAATATATTTACTAAATGAAAAAAATAACTTTGTTTCTTACTGTTCCAACTCTTTTACACTATCTCTTCTGTGCAGCCAAAACGTGTGTTCGGAGCATTGTACTTATGGAGGGATGGAACAGACCACAAGAGACTACCAAATCCTAACTCAGCACAAACACAGGCTCAGGAATATACAGACAGGTGTTCAACTACCAAGAAACTAACTCCACAGTTTTTCTAAGTAGTTTGTTCCAGTGTTTTATCACTCTGATAATTACAAAGAATCTTTTTCTCATGTCCAATCTAAAGCATCTTTATGAAACGAAGGATACTTTTCATTCCACAGCAGAAAGAATTTCATTTTGTTGCACCTTCTCAAGAGCAAAAGGCAGCAAAGCATGTGAGGAGTCCAACTACTTAAAGAAGATTTGCCAAACTAGACAATGTCTTCTTTCCTACAACATGCTTGGTATGATCCTCCAGAAAAACCAAACCAAACAAAAAATCCAAACAAACCCCACAAAAAAACAACTTTACTCTTTTCCAGCAGCATATCAGAATCTACCTCTTCCAGCAGCATATCAGAATTTACCTTGAGGCCTAGTATATCTTCTTATCTTTTTCTGTCACTTTTCTCTCTGAATAATTATTTCCTGGTTTAGATTCATGTATCTGTCCTGTTAAATGCAGTGCTTCATACTTGCCTGCACTGCTTTTCATCTTCTTGATTGTAGATATTCTTCAAACCCATCAAGAGTTTTTTGGATTCATCTCATGTTGAAAACAAAGTAAAAAAATAAACAAATGAAGTTTAAACCCCTCTCTGGCTACTATCCTGAGTAACATTTCTAAGTACGTGCTCTCTTCCATCATCCAACTCATTAATGCCTTTTCATCTTGACAGGGCACTATAGATAATTACTCAGTAGAGGTAACTTTTCAACATGATACTGATAATATCCGCATCTAATGGAGTTAGCACTGATATATCCCTAGTTTGCCTACGTAGGGAAAAAGATTTCATTAATATCAAGCTGTATTTTACTTAAAGTTTTCTTCTTACTAAACTTGTGATCCTTTTTAAGAGAGAAACGGCTAAGGTTTCTTACAAACAGGTCTCATCAAAGCATACTGGCTGTTTTACAATCTCTCTTCTACCCATTATTAGATACAAATTAATTGCTAAACTGTTTACTCCTAAACCTTTATCTAGAATCAAAACAGACAGCTTCAATAATTCTCTTAACAGAAGAATAAACAGGCACAAAACCAGGTATGTACAAACCCATTTTGCTGGCCATTTTCACCCTCTGGGATATTAAATAAATAAATAAAATCAGTGGTGCCTAATTCCTCAATCATTCTAGGATGAATTTTATTAGGATTTGCCACTTGAGCACATCTACATTAAGATTCCTTAGGCTATTTTTTTCTGTGCTTTGATTCCACTCTTATTTCCTGTATAAGATTAATTTTATGAAAGGAACAGACCACAATATATCTCTTTTACAATGTACGAAGTAAAGAATCAGTCTTTGAAAGTCTGTTACTTGTTCTCCTTTCTTATTTAATAAGATCTAGGTAATGGACCTATCCCTTCGTGCCTCCTCTTACTCAGACTTTTGGACCCTTTCACTGATTCTTTTCTTGGGCTTTGTAAATTGAAACTTATTTTGTTATTTAGAGTCATCAATTTTATTCTTACATTCCTATGCTATTCGTTTATATTCATCATTAATCATGTTGTATTTTCGACTGGACAACTTTTCTGATTTCTAGGTCATGGAAAAATTCCTGATCTATAACATGTCTTTAACATTCATTATTACTAATTTAGTTTATTACACAAAGTATCTCAACACAAAGAAACAACCGGGCATACATTAAAGATAACAATTTTTTGGCCTTTTCAACAGACCAGATTCTGCCCAGTCCCAGCATTGAGATCTGTGGGGAAGGAGTATGTAGAGTGGGCATGGCAGGAATCACACCCTCTCTGGAGACAACACTAACATACAGTTCATTTTTAATTCAGGAGCTACAACACATTTGGCATTACGTTTTCAGTGTTGCCATACTGGGTGTGTGAGAGAGCACAAGAGCAAGCCATACCCTTCCTTGGTCTACTATCCATCCTTTTATGTTCACAAACTTATGGTATCCAGAGACAGTAAAAGAAAACTACCTTTCTACCCACCACGAGAATGCTGAGATTTTTCTTAATGTGGGGTGGGGTGTTTTTTAATTGGCTTGGGGATTTGGGTTTGTTTTTTCTTTTTTTTGGTGAAAATGTATACCATTTAACTGTTCTTTTCAGGTACTCTCAATGGCAGAGGGTATTTTAGATGACAATTTAAAATCAATAAATTTTAAAGATGAGAAATCAAACTATATGTATTCAGTTAACTTTAAAATCTTCCTTAACACCAACTCTTATAACACAGAACATGGACCCCAGCTGCTTAAAGCCTCATGTCTTACCACTAATTCTCATCTCACTCTTGCTCATCAAGTGTAGAGAGAAATATCCTCAGATCAAAGTCTAATTGGGAGCCCCAACTGTGTTGTCTCTTAATCACTGTAAAATTAACTTATCACTATATCATTACCTCAAATAACCTTAGAAAAGATTGATTTTGTATTACTGTCTGGATTTCTATATACTTCAGCCAAATACCTATCATTTTCTAAAGAACATAAATTGATTCTTTAACCATTTGGAGTAAGTATTAACACTAACTGAAAACCAGTAGCATATTGCAATCACAGAAACTATTCTTTATTTCTTACATTCCTGGAAGAAAGGACTATTTCTCAAAATAGACAAAGTCAAGGAAAATACTGAATGACTGTGTAACAAATCAATCCCACAGATAAAATTAAGATTTTCATTATGGAGATTGAGTGAGCAACTACTAACAGATCCCAGAACCCTAAATGCTACAGTTAAATTTACTGTCCAAAGGCCAAGTACGAGACAAAGGTGCATTCAAATCATCGACTGCTTTTCCAACTTTAACTCAGTAAACTTAGATTCCATAAAATGAGATACAAGAGATTAGCCACTGCTGAATGCCTGGAGACAGCAAAAAAACGTAACGATAGCTCATTCATTTACCTTCCATAAATTACCCTCCAAAGTCAAAATATTAGGGCTTCAAGTTACAAGATCATAACCAGCTCGGAAGAGCCAGAATTGATACAAGAGTATGAAGAGCAGTAGGAAAGCGTTGGACTATTAAAGCTGTATATCAGTCGTTTCTGTCAGCCATTTGATGGAAAATGAAAATCCCATGTCAGTGTAATACATTCCTTCAGTAAATGCTAGCAACCTAGGCTATTTCTGGCCACCATTAAAGACACTCTGAATGCTAAGAGTTCCTATGGACTTCAGAAAAATTTGTCATCAGTCAATGCTCGTAAAAGATCATTAGATGCAAACAACCAGATCTGATAATTACCACATAACTAATATTTAAAAGACTACCTTTTAAAATTTGTGACATTGAATTCAAGGCTACAAAAGCTCTAAGTACATTTGTATGCCTCATAGCTAAGAAGCCAGAGATAGCATCATCCTACCACTTTTTGGATATGGCCCTAATTCTCATTTATTGGAATAAATAGGAAGACAAGCATGTACCGAATTAATGTTCAACCACTATTCTTCTTAATCCCATATCCTACTTCTCTTCTTCCTCCATCTTATTTCCTCTCTTTTGTAACCCTTCTCTTAGTACATTGAATTACAAATTCATCTGTAACGGGGCGTGTCAGTTCTGCTCATATATTCCCATTCTCTGCTACACTAAATTAAATCCTGTTGTTCCTTTTAATTGACAAGTGATAAAACCCCAAAAGTTTAAAAAAGCAGCTACATCGTAACTTGAGGCTTTCCAAAAAACATGGTTAAAAAAAAATCCCTTGATCAGCAAGATGCTGAGCAAAACATATGCCCTAAACAAAACACTGTTCTTATTCTGGAACTAGGTAATGGGAATTATCTGGAAAAGTGCCTTACCTTTACTGTTGATGAATCAAAATGGTAAAGAGATTTGAAGTAGCTGCACAGTGACAACTGTGATGGTTAAATGGGACACAAGAGCCCCTTGTAAGGAAGGGGCAACATTTCTGACTGAAGCAGGAGGTATAAGAGCATGGGAAAAATCAGAATGCCTTGTGCTACAAATGTATGTCTCAACGGCTGATGTGATCACCCAATGAGGGGAGACCCTTGCATTTGAAGACCTTTTGGTTGTGATAACGTTAAAGGTTCTGCTAAAAGGATGGATAACAAAATAATACTGCATTGCATGTATAAAAGTGAAAAGAACATAAAGTTTAGTAAATGGGCCATCCTTTGTGAAAAGCAGGTGAAACATCACCTGGTGGCAGAGTTATGCAGTTCCATTTCCAAATGGTCCAAAGACAGAACATGAATGCACAGATGTCAGCACAGTGTGGGCAGTTATAGCCATAACTCCTTTTGCTGATCACTGTTACTTACCTGAAAAGTTGGTCTTACACCCCATGACATACGTAACATCTGCTTTTCACTATTGTAAGGGCACTGTATCTCACATCGCCTTATTTATCAAGCACACCATCAATTCCAATTTTATGCATCTTTTCCATGCCCCTCCTTACCTTTCTTCCATTCAAAACTACCTAAAAAACAAACAAACAAAAGAGAATCTAACTTAAATTTGTTTCACAGCTGTGTCTCTGTTCTGCTCCTACCTGTCTGATCCTTATGAATGGATCACCAGACAGGTATGGAGATGCCAGGATGAAGATCGAGTAGATATGTAGAAGGGATTCCAGAAGGAATGCCTGCTCTATATCCTTTGATATAATTTACCACAGATGACAGAATCCTGAAATTTTGCATTAAACACCTTATGCTTATCATCTGTGAAACAGTCACTGCCCAGATTTTATTCCAACTTTCTTCCTTTTTACATACATATGCATACCAATTGCAGAGTCATGAATATTCAGTGATATGCAAGTGTAACAGTGCGGATCCAAGCACTGCACTGAAGGAACATAAGGCCCTTTAACCTCTTATTAGAAATACGTATTAGATGAGAATAGTAAAATCTGTCCTAAATGCATAGCTAAGTCATAATTAACCCCTGTCCCCATCTGTACCAAAAGAAGGACTGCATGCAAAACCAATGTTGTTACAGACTCTATATGATATGCTAGAGCTAATAAAGCCCTGCATCAATAAAAAGACAAGACTGTTCACTGCAAGTTTTAAATTTTGGCCTTATACTATACAGCATAACTTATGAATAATTGTATCTAATTATAATCAAGATATCTCAACTGGTGTAAGGATAAAGAACATATATCTTAATTTATAGGTGCGTGTTCTATAGAAACATAGGGTGATGTAACTTTTGACAGCTACAGTCACTGTTTTCCATTTTCCTTCTACTGTGTATTGTGTCCTTTTCTTATAGACTAGCACCAGCACTCATTTGATCCTCTCTTGAATTGTTCTTTCATGTTAAACTGGCAAAAAAAACACCTGTTATAATTTACTTTTTTTTTGCAGATGTAGTACGCAAATGGACCACCACAGAATCAGGTAAGATACATGCAGTATCAGTAAGAAGAGCAACAAGGTCAGGCAAGACGGGTAATCATGAAACCAGCTGCCTTTAATGTCCGTATTATACTCTTACGTCCACCCCTACCCAACAGCAAGATAGAAACAACTTTTCATTTGACTGGAACTGTGGTCTTCAAGCCCAACATGCTGAATGTGCAAGCACAACACCACAACACTGTAAACACAAATAATGAAACTTTTTACTGTCTTTCAAAAATGAAAAGAAAAAGAACTATTTGTACAAGTCCACTGTAGGATTTGTGCAGACTTGCAGATGAGAGACTACTCTGCTTAAATAAATAACACTCCCAACTCTTACCTTTTCATACAAATGTACTTTGAAGTGTTTGGCATACACAGTGACTAACAGAGATGCTGGGAAAAACAGATGTGCTCAGTGTCCCCAAATCTTGACAGTTTATTACCTGGTAATTACAGTAACTTTAAGCACACAAGGGAAGACTGATAGGCTTTTACCACACCCTCCTCAATTCTATAACTTTATTAGCATTTTAGAATCTACTGGCATGGTTGCACACATGTATTACAAGTAACAGTTTAAAAGAGGGATAATAATTTTCTTACTAGGCAGCCTGAGCTGTACTCTGTTACAGCTTCTAAAATCCCTCTGCAATTCCAATGTGAATTTCCCTTCATAGTTAGTTATGCCCCACAGTGTCATGGCCCTATAATTATTTCCTTTCCAGGGAAAGTTTTTTTCCTTGCCAGAACCCTCCTGTGATATCTTCTGTCAGCTCCACTGCTTATAAAATTAATATTATTTTAGAATACTATTACAGTAACATATTTTTCCAAGTTTTGTTAGAATTTAAATTTTGATTAACTCCTTTCTTTTCTAACCCCACTGACAATAGATTAGTTCAGTTTGTTAGAGCATGGTACTAATAACACCAAGGTCAGAGATTTGGACCCCATACAGGCCATTGACTTAAGAGCTGGACTTTATGATCCTTGTGGGTCCCTTCAACTCAGAATATTCTGTGATTCTGTGAACACCGAGACAGTGGAGATAAGGACTAACAGAGACAGAAATTTTAGAGACATTGTTCCCAGGCAGCTACTCACACAAACACAATGAATATTAGCAATGTTCAATTCAACTTCTTCCTAAAGGCAAAAAATCTCCACAGGTCACTCCTGGCACAAAAAAAGTAGGAAATGGCCAGACCCACTCAGAATCAACCTTGAATCAAGAGTTGTACCAGTCGTAATTTCCCCTCTCTTCCCAAATGGTGTATTTGTCCTCTTTTCCATCTATGTCAAAATTTTTTATCTCTTCTCATTTGTACCTTTTCTTAGTCTGAAAAATCTGAATTTAGTTTCCTTTTCAAAACAATCTGAAATAATCTCAGACTTCCATATTTCTTGTATTCCACCTCCAAACCAAAAAAAACCACAAAAACTAACCATCTCTGAGAGAAGCATGCGACAAACAGGCAGCATCCTTTCCGTTTTCCTTCTCCTGACGATTTTTGTAAAGCTTACATGTGAACTGACAATGCTTGTAGATGCAGGTCAGCTGCACAGCTGCAGGAACCATTTAGCTCACCCAGGAAGCTACAGGACAGAGAGCCTGCTACCTTCCCTGTCCACATACAGCACAGTCTGTCTGAGACTGCAGCTTATTAGCACAACACACTGGCCCTTTTTAATTCTTTCTTCATTTGCTGCCTTTGACTTCACACGGAGTGCTGTAGAGTAGCTGGTGCTGAGAGCAGGCTAGTTAGTTAAAAGAAGAGTCATGCCCTTTCTCTTCCTCCCTTCACTGATCTGTGTGAAAAAGGATATATTGTATCAGGTGTCAAAAGGAAAAAAAACAACCCTATCTCCACCCCCTCTCCATCCCTCAAAAAACCAAACCCAAAAACCCCAATAAAAACCCCGAAACAGCATAAGCAGCCTGCTTGAAAAGAGGATGCTGAAGTAATCTTCTGCTTCAGTCCCAGAGATGTAATAAGGTGTAGGGTCTATCATCATTAACTGCAGCAGAAATACAGTCAGTGAAGTCTACTTCCACTTTAAGTCATAAACAACTTACTATCATTAGGTTGAAAATTTAAATTCACTCTCTGCATGCTCTGAAAAACTGCATGAATTCAGATGTTTTTCCTGGAAAGTTTACATTTGGAAAACAGAACTTCCTAGGGAGAAGTTTACATTAGGGTATTCCAATGAAAGACTGATTTTAATTTACAAAATTATCACCTTTTAGCTGCACACATTGCATACAAGTGCAAATATACCCTTTTCACATTTTGTATCTTACAAGTTGTTCAGCTTTGTATATACTAAACAAATGTATCAGGCTAATATATCTGTAGAGAGTTAAGTGTAGTTATGATGTGAAGGATCAATACAGACTTTAAAATACTTATTGTGATTTAAAGAAAAACATGTCACTCTCAAAGCTTGCTGGAAAAGGGGGCTTTTATTTGCAGTCATTCTAAAGCAGCACACAGCAGTTTTCCTCTAAAAATTTCCTAAACTATGTCTGTTGCTGGTGGGTTGCCCAAATACTGCTTATGTATTTACTGTAAGCTAAGAAGAAAAAATAAAAATAAAAAGAGGTGGCATCGGAGTTGACTGTTACCCCCTCTTTTTAAATTTTTTCATATATGGGATAACAGGGGCAAGTAGGAAGGGATCAGTGCAAGGTTGTCTGGAGCAACTTGCACAGGACCATGGCCAGACAGCTTTTGAGTATCTTCAAAGAGGGGGATTCTACAACCTCCCTGGACAACTTGTGCTTGGCCACCCTCACAGTGAAAAACTGTTTCCTTATGATCAGGCAGAGCTTCCTAGATTTTGGCAAGTGCCCACTGCCTCTGGTCATGTCACTGGGCACCACTGAAAAGAGCCTGGCTCTGTCCTCTTTGCACCCTCTTTTCAGGTACTACATAGATGAAGAAGATTCTGCCAAGCTTTTGCTTCTCCAGGCTGAACAGTCCCAGCACTCTCAGCCTTTCCTCACACTAGTCCTGCCCCAGTTCCTTAATCAACCTTGTGGCCCTTTTTTTGGACTCTCCAGGCCTCACCTATACCATGAAGCACAGAAATGAATAAAGTACTCTAGATGTGGCTTTACCACCTCTGAGGAGCGTAACAGGATTCTCAACTACATCCCTGGATCTGCTGGCAACACTCCTTCTTATGCAGCCCAGAATAGCATAACCTTTCCAGGCCACAAGGGCACACAGCTGGCTCATTCTGAACTTGGTGTCCACCAGGACCCCCAGGGACTTTTCTCCAAAGCTACTTCCTAGATGGCTGCCACCCAGTAGACACCAGGCATAGAGCTAACCTTCCTCAGGTGCAGAACTCCACAGTTTCCCCTCCTGAACTTTATGAGACTCCTGTCAGCCCATTTCTTCAGCCTTTTTAGGTCCTGCTGGATGGCAGCACAATCCTCAGGCATATCAGCCATTCCTTATACACTTTTGTGTCATCAGCAAACTTGCTGAGGGTATACTTTACCCCATCACCCAGATCATTAATGAAGGTGCTGAACAGGATCGAACTCAGAACCCAGAACCCTGGAGTACAACACTAGTTACTAGCCTCCAACTAGACTTCACACCAGGATCACCACCCTCCTTGGTCCATCTCTTCTGCAAGTTTTATGTTGACCTTCACTGTTTGCTCACTCAGCTCACGCTTCAGCAGCTTCTCTGTGAGGATGTCAGAGGAGACACTGCTGAAAGCCTTACTGAAACAAGTATCTACTGCACTCCCCTTGTCTACCAGGCCAGTCAATCACTGTAGAAAACTATCAGGTTGGTCAAGAATGGCTTCCCCTGGGTAAATCTATGCTGGCTACTCCAGATCACTTTCTTGTCCTTAATGTGTCTTAAAGCAGTTTCCAGGATTAGCTGCTCCATCACCTTCCATCCTTCTCAGGGATTAAGGTGAAGCTGATCAGCCTGTAGTTCCCTGAGTACTCCTTGTCCTTCTGAAGACAGGAGCAACACTGACTTCCCTCCAGTCTACAGGCATTTCTCCCAGTCTCCATGATCAATCAAATATTATCAAGAGTATCCTCACAGTGATATCAGCCAGCTCCTTCAGCACTCCATCAGTGCCCAGAGTCTTATCTATGTCCAGTTTACTCAAGTATTCTCTGACCTAAATCTGTTTCATCAAGTGTACATTTTCCTTGCTCCAGACCCTTCCCTGCATTTTACAATTCCTGAAGGTCTTTGCTAGTATAGATGGAAGCAAAGGCAACCTTCAGTACCTCAGCCTTTTCCACATTCTGTGTCATCAGAGCCCCTGTCCCATTCAGCCATGAGACCACATTTTCCCTAGTCCTCCTTCTGCTACTGATGTATTTACAGAAGCACTTCTTGTTGCCTTTGACATCCCTCACCAGATTCAACTCCAGGGAGATTTTGACTTTCCTAAGCATATCCTGAATGAATAACAAATATAGTACACTAGTTTCTGTCAGGGCCCATACAGCTTAAAGGAAACATTGCTGAACTGCCACAAACATAGTGAACTTCTTTGTTGAAAAAATTATTACCTAGAGAGTCTTAAAAATACTCTCTCTGCCCATAAATCATTAAATATCTAAATGTTTTCAGAAGTCAAGCATCAAAAATAATGTAATGTATTTTATGCTTTAGTTAGACTCATATTAATCCAGAAGAAATTTGTTGTTAATATATGAAGAACATTTCTTACCAAATACACTTTTAATTTAAAAGCTTATTCATATTTTTCTTATTATTATCTTATTTTTATTATTATTATTGGAGCACATCATGCTTGCAAACTAACTTAATGAAATTGTATTTATGTCTAAAACTTATCAGTTAGTGTTAGCTGGACACTATTTGTGGAGGGTTTTTATTTTCCTGATTCCTGTTTTCACTGAATAAGTGTAGAAATTGCAAGTGCAACAGTGCTGTGGGATTTCTTTAAAATTTTGTTAACAGTAGAGCATTATAAGCATAATAGAAATAAAACACATGGGTAATTAAATTATTATTTAAATTATTAAATTATTATTATATTAAGGTACTTAAATTATAATCTCAAATTGTTGACTGATTTTGTCTACTGCTAGTCTTGCTTCAAACAGCTGTCCATCTTTCTTTCCCTCTACTTCCTCCGAACCTCATGGCTTTGAAACCACTTTCATATGTTTAAAGAAGACATTTCCACTCTCACATTTTGACCAAGCAATTAAATGCCTTTTTTCCCCCCTAAAGACCATGTGCTTCATTACTATATCCAGATATATGTTAGCACTGGATTCAGACATCACTCCCTACACCTTCACTATTTATGTATTGAAGAATCATTTATTTTACAATATCTTTTTGGTATTGATAATATATAGCCATAAACCTGTTTCATTCCCAAATACTCTCTGGGTAGCAGTCTTTGGTGATTTTCAGGACTTTCACTTTAGAAGACTATAAAAGACCAGAGGAGAAGATACATCTCTCTCTTGACTTACATCACACCATTTGATGTCAAAGCCCAAATAAAGGTCCTTGGATAAGTAACAGTGTCAAAAACTATCCAAGCATAGAAATTCCCTTTCCTACTTTATTCTATGAAGGGTTCAATCAAGTCTTTATATACTATTAATACTTGCTTGCAAGTTTTAGCTGAATTTAATTTCATCCATTTACTTCCTGTATGTCCTGGACCACCTTAAGTATCAAAACCTTTCTCACTACATTCTCTAATTAAATTGTACCTACAGCATGGAGATTCATAATGCATCTGAAGGCCCATTACCTAAGAAATTAATTTTTTTAAATAAATTCAGAAGATGAAATTTTATATTTGTAGTGCTATACTCAGAGTTCTAAGGGTAGCTCACTTAAGCATAAGCCAACTCATATATATATGTTTGTTATTACTTTACAGTTTTTAACATTTCTAACAAAATTAAAAGATATTTTTAGACTTATTTAGAGTTATTTACTTAAATATACCAACATTAATGGGAATAGATTTTCTTCATTTGCTGAAAAACATTATCTCAACAAATAAAACCCCACAAGTTTTAACTGAGGCAGGTCTAGAAGTTAAAAGGATTTAGAAATAGAGGCAAAATGCTAACCAAAGGGTTATTTCAGTTGCTGTGGCCCCAGATTAATGCGATTTCACAATGCTCTGTACTCAATAATAAACATACTCAATTCTTACTTTAAAAACTGCAAATATATATACGTAACACTGGGGTTTTAAAAACATTAATATACACGCAAACTCTCACTTCTAAAAAGTCCTCAACACCCCATCTCTTTCAGCCCCCCTCAATACAATCCAGAATTGCAGGCAAGAAAGAGGACGTAATTAATATAACATCCTTGCAAAACCTTCACAGTGAAGAGCTTGAAATGTATTTCATCTTCCAGTGATACAGAGAACACTTATAAGCATCAGGGTAATTAAAGGTGTAAATCATAGAACCATAAAGATTGGAAGAGACCTTTAAGATCATCAAGCCCAACCATTAACCCAGCACTGCCACAACCCCTAAACCACATCACCCAGCACTAGATCCAGATGCCTCTTAAACACTTTTAGGGATGGTGACCACCACCTCCCTGGGCAGCCCTATTCCAATGCCTGACCACCTAAAGAGTGCACAAATTTTCTTCTAAGATCTAATCTGAATTTCCCCTGTTTCAGCTTGAGACCATTTCCTCTTGTCCTCTCACTGTAGGCGTGGTAGGTAAGACAGGCCTCCACCTCACTACAGCCTCATTTCAGGTGGTTGTAGAGAACAATGAGGTGCCCCCTGAGCCTCCTCTTCTCGAGACCAAACAAACTCAGCTCCCTCAGCTGTTTCTCAAAAGACACATTTCTAGACCTTCCACAAGACGTGTTGCCCTTTGCTGGACACACTCTAGCACCTCAATGTCCTTTTTGCAGTGAGGGGCCCACAACTGAACACAAGACTTGAGGTGTGGCCTCACCAGTGTCCAGTACAGGGACATAAAAATTTTAAGATTTTTAAAAATAAAAAATAATCATGCTTTCTGAAGTATGTTTGCACAGGCAGACGCAAACTTCTGACAATTGTCAGCAATAAAAATACCATCTGATTTACCCAGAAAAAAGACAAATTACTTAAAAAAACATTACTGCAATGTATAGGATAGCAAAATATTGGATTTTTTTTTTACTACAGAAAACTGAACTCATTTACTCATGGTGTAACCTCTCACGTACACCGCTGGCTTTTCTCCACGCACATCACTACAGACACAAGTATTGAACTATTCTTTCCAAAGAAAGGGTTTCTAAAAATACAACTTTTTAACTCCAGAAGCAACCAATGCTGGAGCACTAGCAACCAAAGTAGGTGTTCCAGTGTCCCGGTTATGAGCCTACCCCCAACATTCCAGTACTGACACAATCATCTATTTCTGTAGTAAATTCCAGAAGAACTAAAATATAAGTGTGAAATCCCTACAGTACTCTTATTATGTACCCTACTGGTCTACTCAATTTCTACCAAAAATTAAAAATGAAAAAACCTTTTTAATGAGTTAATTTATACATCTTACAGGTGTGTGATAGTTCGGACCTGGCGAGACCAACGCAAGGACCCTCTGCTACTGAACCTCACCGGAAAAGCAGACAGAGTGAGACCTCTAATCTCTCTCTTATTTATACCCTGGTTTACGTAAAAATCGTATGGAATACTGGGTACATGGTCACTTCCTTGGTTACAAGCTGATCACCAGGAAGGCCTAGACCAAAAACATCACAAGGTGTGAATTTAACTCCACAGCAAGTAACTGAAACTGATGACCTCATGAAGCATGAACAAACATAAAAAATAAAAATCAGACATGTGACTTTTTAATTCCCATAACAATTTATCTGCTACTCTAATTAAGGTACCAGCAATGAAACTTTCAGCTGCTTTTCTACTAATCACTTCATTAGATAAAGCAGTGATGGTGGACATCCAGGAACTGAAAAACAAGCTTCTGATGAATAGAAACCAAAGCAGAAAGACGAAAAAGAATCTGTAGAAGAAAGCACTGATGAAACATATCTTCATAAAGAATAAAACCAGTATGAATCTTATAGAGAAATAACTCTCAACTCCTAGTCTTATATTGCAACTGTTGAACTCTATATTAATAACAACTCAAAAAAGTTTGACAAGAATTCACTAACTTCCAGAAAAATCAAATGATAAAATTTCTGTAGTCAGATTTTACTGCAAACTGGCCATATTTCATCTTTGACCTTGGTGAACACCTCCCTCCCACTGATAGGTGACAGATCACACAGAAAGCATACAGTGCTGTAGTTTCCAGTATGGACAATATCATAAACACAATTCATCTCTTGTTAGCCATTCAGAAAAAAAAACACCTTTTGTGGAAAAACAATGGTTTTGGTTACTTACGAGCCACACAAAACTGAGTAAACAGAAAGTGAAAAGATGCCACTCTCACCTTGAGCGGGTTTCCTACAGGAAACCTTGTCACCTACAGCACACAGTCATAGAAAAGAGCCTTGGAAATTATAAATACTTTACTCTCTCAACTGACATCAGAATAACAACTCAGACGAAAATACTCCTCTGACAAGATATTATACCTTCTCCTCTCTACGAAGCTTCTCCCTAGGCTTCGTCCTCTCTTCCCGCACGCCCGGGCCTAGCCGGAGCCCTCGCCATCCCTCTGCTGCACCAGGAGCCCGAGCGCCAGCGGGACTCCCGGCACGGAGGCGCACGGGGACGGCGGGAGGCTGAACACAAGTTCTCACACGCAGGCCCTAGAACAGAGCCGGGGACTGACCCAGAGGGACTGACCCTGCGGGGCTGCCCCGGCCGCCGGGAGGTACCTGACCGGCATCCGCCAAAGGCCGCGGCCCCCGCCCAGCGCAGCGCCTCCGGCTCGTCCCGCCCCGCGCCCCGACTGACCTGCGCCGCCGCCGGGCTGAGCCCGCCAGGCTCTGGCTCTAGCCTCCCGGCAAAGCTCCGCTCGGCCGAGGTCGCCCCGGGCGGTGTCCCCTCAGCCCCCGGCGCGGGGCAGGGGCCGCTCCGGGCGGCGGCTCGGCCGCACTGACCGCGCTGCCGCCCGCGCGCCTGCGCAGGAAGCGCCCGGAGACACCGGGACGGCGCGCGAGAGGCGCGCCCCGTGCCGCGGCCCTGCCTGACTGACAGGCCGAGAAACAAATCAGCGGCTCGGGGGGAGCAGGAGCAGCCAATGGGAGCGGTGGGGGGGCGGGGCGGCTCCGGGGCCAGGCGGGGCCGCCGGGCGGCGGGAGCGTCTGGGCGATTTGGGGTCCGCGGTGCCGGGTCAGGCGTCCCTGTGGGGCCCGAGCTGTGGTTCCGCCACCTGCAGTCCGGCGAGCGCCAGGAGGGGCTCCTGGCCGCCCGCGGGGCTGTGGAGAGGTTCCCGGCTCGGGGTGGGGTGGTCAACGGGAGGGGTGCGGGGGAGGCGAGGCCGAGCCACTTGGTGCCGAGGGCAGACCGGGACGCAGCCCGTGGAACATTTACTGGCGGGAATCAGGGCTGCGAGAGTAAAAACTGAGCAAACTCTGGAGGAAATGTGGCAACGTACTAAAGTACTGCAGGCGAGAATTTCTCCAGCAGTTACACGCCAGCACTGTTGGGTGCGTGGCTGCTCGCCTGGTACCTGGCGTCAGTGTCAGCCAGGTCCTGCTGAGAACGGGGTGAAAGTGGTTTTAGGTGACTCAGTGTTATTATTTGGATGAATTGCACACCCTAGGTGGGGGAAACCGCATTGAAAAGTTGGGTGTTACAGTTCTAGAAAGCAAGTTAAAGGGAACTCTATGAACATGAATTGAAACTGTTTATTAAACGTAGGGATTAAAAGACACTCAAATAGTGATTTATTTCCAAACCGTAACTGTATTTAGTTTTAACGTATTCGCAAGCACAGATTCACAGGTGACGTTAAGAGTCACAGTTCCTCAGATACCTTGCTGATCTTGTCCGTGCTGAGAAGACTGTGGGAGCCCATGGGCACATATTGATGGATTCTCTGCTGTTTTTTTCTAACTCACAAGAAATTAGATGATGCTCTGGACTGCTTGAGATAACCCCAAAACAAAGTACAGACCTTTATGAATATGAGGATCTTGAAAAAACAGGTTTTTTCAGGATTTACATGTAATTTTTCACAATGATAAAACAGATGCCTAACTTTGTTAACAATGAGTAGTTCCTCTTTTAGAAAAACTGTTTGAAGTGAATAAGGCTAATTGACTTGGCTGATTTCACAAAATCGGGATCAGGTCTTTTCATATGAAAAATACATTTTAAGCAAAATCTTTTGAGCTAGGAAGTCACTTCTGTTTCACAAAAAGACATTGTAGTGGAAAGTTTATGACCACTAATAAAGGAAAAACAATCACCCCTAAGTGTTTAGATAGTCTACTATTTACAATAAGGCATTTGGGGTAATTTTTGCTTTGTTTTTAAAACAAAACCATATAATGATTTATTTCTGCAGAGGAGTAATTAATTGAACCCTGGCATTAATTTATTCTCATTTATTTATCATTGTATATTTGAATTAGCAACAAAAACACTTCCTTGTGCAGGACACTGTGGAGAGCTTATCAGCATATACAATCTTCTGAAGTAAGACCCTGTGTCACGTGGGCATAGCAGAGAAAGGCAATAGAGAAGCTCAAGAGTGAAGCAATGTGCTATTTCTTGGTGGGCTGATATTGTGACTGCCTCTGGGAGCCATGATTTCTAGGTGAAAGCTTGCCTCTGTTTTCACTTGACCCTGCAGGTGCAGCTGACTATCTGTGTCTGTCTCATGAGGTCTGAACAAAAGTTGCAATGCTAAGTTGTCAGTGTTTGGAATACTTGCAGACCCTGTAACAGGAAGTGTAATAGGGCATGCTGAGCAAGTCTCACATACAGAATAAGAGTTTTGACATGAGTTCTGGAAGATGAGTTTAAGAATAGTTCATGAGCAACTCTTGGTGAAGCCATTTTTCCTCATTTACTCCAGTTCCTGAAAGAAACAGCAAACAAATAGAGGTATTTCAATATCTGAATGTTGTCCTCATTTTTTCACTTTTGTACTCATCCAACACATTTCCTCCTGCTGTTCCTCCTGCTCTGTTCATATGGAGATCATCTGGCTCTCATGCTGCTGAGACCTCTTTCTCTCTCCTCCAGGACTCAGTGTGGATGAAGACTGCAAATTCATTGCCGAACAGATCAGTTTTACAGGCTCAACTTTTTCTAAAGTGGAAAAGAGCATGCTTGCTTAAACTCCTGCAGTGATGAAAAAGGGAGTTTTCAGATACGCTGAATGAAATGGAGAGTAAACTAAAGTTACCTTGCTCTTTGAAAAGCTTTAAACACCCTTTACTCCCTGCAAGCAGTATTTGAATTGTTGTGCTTTGCTGGTGATTCAGTAATCAAAATGTTATTTGTAGTGTCTTTGTAGCCGGCTGCAAAGATTAGGAATTTAGTCACTGCTATTAATATTCTTCCTGAAGCGGAAAACCACAACTAAGGCACTGAAATATGAAGAAGGAGTGGGGGATGGAAGAAAAATGAAAAGCTGGAGCATACCTTTGTCCAAGGTTTTCATTTGAGCCTAACCTTCCCTGTCATTTCTATCCTTCTAATTCTTTCAGGATATGATAGAAAAATGTCCTCTCTGACTACAGAAAAGCACTCTCAAATTTCTGTGCCACTACTTGAAACGTGGTGATGCTTTTAATGCAGACATTTTCCATGGCCTTAACTGCTCACAGGTCTGTACCAAAACCAAAGTAGCCACTGTGAATACCTAGTAAGTACTGTTCATAAACATTTTTATAATGTTTGACCTTAAGAGTGACCTGAAGATTAATGGATATGTTGTATCAGTTTTAATGGGTCTCTTTTCTCTTGGATACACACACGTGACACCCATTAGTCTTAATGGGAGTTATATGTGTGCCTAGAGGTTAGGCAAGATCTCTAAAGGTGCTGTTATGCTCTGTTGTATTAACGATCTCATAATTGCTGAGGTGCCGCACCTTTGCATTGAAAGCAAACTAATTAAATTGGTCTAGTATAAGTTGGTTTACTAGCATACCCGGCACGTAGGTATGTTTTCCTGTAAGTCCCTCAGTACACAGAAGTAGAGGCTAAATCAAATGTGGAATTCAGATTCTATGTGTGACTTGACTTCCTTTGTAATTGTTCTTTGTAATTCAAAATGATTTCATGAGTTTGATTCCTAAGAAAGATGATTGTTCATGTGAGTACAGGGGAAGAAGCTGAATGTGGTGTTTTATTTTATCATAAAAGGATGTAGTGAAAAAAGAGACTGAATTGATTCTTATTTTGATGTTCCAAATCATGCATTTTGAAAAAAGGCAGTTAAGTCTAAAGGATTAACCTGAAGCTTGATGTTGAATTTTAATTATGGCTTTGTTACTCATTTCTTCCAAGTGCCTTTAGACAAAGCACTTCACCTTTCTTTGATTTCTAGGTATGTAAAATATCTACTTGATTCTTAGTGCTGCAGACATAAATTAATATCTGTTCTATGCTTTGAAATATTAAGATTGGTACATCCAACTGTATTCTGCTGGCATACAGCACAGGAGGAGGAAAAAATCATAATATCTACCTGATACAGCCACCCAGAAACACTGGTGATGATGCAGAGCTGTCAAGAGAACTGATTCTGTTCCATAGTTTATGATGTGTAAGAGAGTGCAGTGGTAATGAAAAACTTTTGATTTGTCTCCGTGCATTTGAAAATCAACAATATAGTCTTCTTTGAAATTTGGGGAAAGAATGAATATTTACATTTTGAAGGAAAAGAAGGGTTTATGTGGTAACCTTCACATTTAAAATGGGTTGTTTTCTTTTTTTCTTTTATCAGATTAAGGTATTACATAAACTCAATTTCACAATTAAGTTTTACTATTTGTGAAGTAACAGATCTTGTAGCATATTTTTGTGGGTTTTTTTGGTTTGGTTGGTTTTGGTTTGGGTTTTTTGTTAATTATTTTACTTTTGCCCTTATGTGATTCTTACTTTCTAGTAGAAAGTAGCAGATTTCATAGAATCACACAGAATCACCAAATCAACTAAGTTGGAAAAGACCTCTGAGATCATCAAGTCCAACCTATGACCTTGTCAACTAGACCGTGGCTCTAAGTGCCACATCCAATCTCTTAAATACCTCCAGGGATAGTGAATCCACCACCTCCCTCAGCAGCGCAGTCCAGTGCCTGATCACTCTCTCTGTAAAGAATTTCTTCCTAATGTCTAAGCTAAACCTCCCCTGGCACATCTTAAAAATGTGCCCTCTTGTCCTACTGCTGGTTGCCTGGGAGAAGAGATCAACCTCTGCCTGGCTACAACCTCCTCTCAGGTAGTTGTAGAGAGTAATGAGGTCACCCGTGAGCCTTCTCTTCTCCAGGCTAAACAACCCCAGCTCCTCACAGAGCTTGTGCTCGAGTCCCTTCACCAGCCTCATTGCCCTTAGGACTTACTCCAGCCCCTTAGTATGCTTCCTAAACTGAGGGGCCCAGAACTGGACACAGCACTCCAGGTGTGGCCTCACCAGCGCTGAGTACAGGGGAAGGATCACT
>JAWMRA010000078.1:121001046-121054699 GCA_035584735.1 Pseudotriccus pelzelni
ACTCTGTGCCCAGCCTGGAGCGCTGCAGGGGGTTGTTGTGGCCAAAGTGCAGGACCTGGCACTTGGCCTTGTTGAACTTCATCCCGTTGCAATCACCCCAGCTCTCCAGCTTCTCCAGGTCCCATTGAAGAGCCCTCCTGCCTTCCAGCAGATCAACACTACCCACCAACTTGGTGTCATTTGCAGATTTGCTGATGGTACACTCAATCACCTCATCCAGATCATCAATAAAGATATTAAGCAGGACTGGGCCCAGCACTGACCCCTGGGGGACACCACTGGTGACCGGCTGCCAGCTGGATGCAGCCCCGTTCACCAGCACTGTGGGCCTGCCCATCCAGCCAGCTCTTAACCCAGCACAGAGTGCCCCTGTCCAAGCCATGGGCTGCAGCTTTTCGAGGAGAATGCTGTGGGAGATGGTGTCAAAGGCTTTGCTGAAGTCAAGGTAGGCCACATCCACAACCTTTCCCTCATCCACCAGGCGGGTTACCTGGTCGTAAAAGGAGATCAGGTTAGTCAGGCAGGATCTGCCTCTCTTAAATCCATGCTGGCTGGATCTGATCCCCTGTCTGTCCTGTAGGTGCTGTGTGATCGCACTTAAGATGATCCATTCCATAACCTTGCTGGGCGCTGAGGTCAGGCTGACCGGCCTGTAGTTTCCCAGGTTTTCCTTCCAACCCTTCTTGTCGGTGGCTGTCGCATTGGGGATGATTAAATTTGTTAGTAGTCTATGCAGGGATTGATTTGTTTTCTCAAGTTTGTGTTGAACTGAGATACAAAAATTAGTGAGTTAGTACAAAAATTGCAGATGTCAGGGTGTGCGTGGGAATAGGTTAAAAAGGGCCAGAGCTTGTCTTGATTTATTATTTTGTATTTTTTTACAATAAAATTTAAATTTCAACTGTGCTTTTTATTTGTGTTGAGTTTTTCAGTGGGACAAGAAAGAGTGTTCAACTGCATTCATTTATGAGTGAATAGTGTGTCCCATTCAGTTCATCCTGTGGCTAATGTCACAGACAAATGCTGGAGGAATTCAGTGCTCTTTAACTCAGTTTTCGTAAGATGCAGTTACTCACAGCTAAGGTAAAGGGACTGAATGAAGGTAAGTGATTGATAAACAGGAGTATTTGTTGGATTTTGTAGGGTCCATATTAAGAATAATTTCATCACCCTTATACAGACTTTGCAAATTCTGTTTTATTTTAAATTAGAGATGATCAACAAACATTTCTTTGGAACATAATGAAAGAAAAATTTAAATTGACTGTTCATGTACTTATATATGCAAAATCATCTACATTATGCAGATTTCTAAAAGCAGAAGCAGAACTAGATTTGAGAGGAAACCTGCATTGTATTCCGATATCAACAGCAACTTAGATCACCTTGGTATCACATCGGAATAATGTTTTAGAGACTCTACCAATTTAAAAATCAAATTGATGCTAGATTTGTATAGAACAACATATTTGACTGACAGAAAAGGCTGTTATGGATGGATGTGATGTTCTATCCTTGTGTAACAAGGGTTTTGACTGACAGTTTAACAATAGTACACTTTATATCCCATATATTCTAAATGATTATTATTACAATACAAAACATTTTTGCACTTGCTGTATATAGATAACATGTACACTTCTTGTGTAATAACATTCAAGAACAGAGGGTTTCTTTTATGTCTTAAAGACGATGACAATTAATGAAGGCTCCATCTGACACTTATAACCAATGTCAGGGATTGCTACTGTGGTGCATGGTAATGTAAAAACTATCGGGGTGCTTAGCTCCCAGTGAAAGATCAGCATAACTCTTGACACATGCTATGTGGTGGATGAAATAAATCTCCTTGGAGAGCAAAAGAAATATTTCTTAAACTGAAGAGCACCCTTTCTGTTTTATAATCCCTCTTTTCAGCTTTGCAGTTCTTTGCATCACTGTAAAATGCAGTTTTAATCTGAGAAATAACTGTGTAAAATGGCATCTATTAATGCAACAAATACGCTTTCTGTGCTTTGCAGTCAACATTTTTCTGAAATGAGACCCAAGGCTCTTCTTCAGAACAATAGATCAAGATAAGGAAGGTACACAATTTTTCTTATTTGTGTATCTCGTTCATTTTGGGGAGACCATCCTTTAGGAACTATTCTCCTCATTTTGAAATTTCCAGTTTAAATTCTTGGCATCCTTTGTCCCTTTAGATCTTCACAGCACTGCAGGAAGTGTCTCCATTTCGTTTAGGTTTTCACAAGAGCAGGAAATATGTGTGTGTGACTGCAGTGTGACTGCATTATATTTGATGGTAATAAAAAGATCAACATTAAATTCTAAACTCTTCTGTAAACTTCATTTTAGTGTTGCATGCAACTAAGGAAGAAGGTATGCTCTTCTATGAACCTCCCAACAATGAAAAATGTAGAAAAATTGAATGGAAAAAAATGGGGCCACATTCATCAAAACACATCTTCCTCTTATCATTCTGATTATCTAGACAAGGAAAACATGATAAATAGATTGCTTTTACAATATGGATTTTTTTTTAAAATTGGCTTACTGTGAAGGATATTTTTCTTAAATGACTTTGTATTTGGTAAGGGAATTTAATAGATCAGTTTTTTCACCTCATTATGTATGATCAGTGGGATCTTGGTATCTTACGTTTATTCAGCAAGATTTTATTTTTCTGTGAAAGGACAAATTTAGTGTATGTTTTATCCAACAACAGGATTATTTATTGTCTTGGTACAGTGATGGTGATATTTTCTGCAAAGCACTAAAAAGATCTTTAAACAATATTTACCCTGTTACTGGTGGTGCCACCTCAACTGTATGTCAGTTTTAGATAGAATACCACTGCTTCTCTAGCAGTGATTTATGATATGAAGGAAGGGATAAAAGTAATTTGAGAAATAATATTATCCACTTAGAAAACGATCTCTCAGAAAAATTGTAGTTTTATCAATATAAACTGCTAAGTTTTAAAGTGAAGCCAACTAAAAAAAAATCCATGTAGTGGAATTATATTGATCTTCACATAGGTCATTGTGATAATACAAACATCTGGTACTTAATTTGAGAGAGCACTAACGATAATCATCTGGACAAGGGCCTACTCTAGAGGCTGTTAAAGCACATTCTTTACCTACCACTGAAAACTGTAGAGTTTGCAAACTCAGGTTGAGTTCCAGTTTCTGGACAGGATGTGTCGTATTGGTACAGAATTGTACACTATCCCCACTCAGCTGACAACAGCTGTTTAACACTGTTTTTTTTCCCCGACATCTTTCCTCACCTTGCTTTACCCATATCCTCACCTTGCGTTGTGTCCTGACTTTGCTCATTGTCCTTCAGGACCAAATACAGGTCTAAAACTGTCTCATCTTAGTTTCTCCCCCTTCTGCTGTTTTTTTCCCTCTGACCTTTTGTATCATTGTTCCAGTAGCAGTTGTCTGTCTAATCTACGTAATTGTCTTTGGTCTTTCTTGCCTCTTTTATGCTTCTCTCATCTGTGAACTCTCAGTGCTCAATTAGTGAAGGAACAAAAGGCATAGAAGGAAATGTTCCCTTGCTGTCTATTCTTGTCTTTGGCATTGTAACAGACTGGAACAGAGGCAACTACAAAGGGCTGGATTAGCTCCTTCATCTCCAGTTTGGAGAATACTCAGTAGGGATATTTTTTCGAAGAGACTTTTGCTTTTGGAATGAACTTCCTGCCGAATATATGCAAAATATAATTTGCAGAGATTCACAACATGTCTAAAGGTTGGAGAATTTCTGCAGGATTCATGAAAACACAGTATTGAGATAGTTCATCCCATATGCCCTATCTAAAACCTTTGTGTTAAATTGTGATGAGGTTTCTGTTTTAAGCAAAACATTTCATCACTTTTAATAAGGACAAACCATTTCCTTTGTACTTCATTTTTTAAGTGAATGCAATATTTTTCTTGATGTCCATATGTGTGATTCTCTGCCTGGTTTAACAAAAAATGGGAAGTGCAATCTGGGATGAGCATAGAAATATGCCAGCCAAAAAGCAAGGATCTGTCACTTGGGGAGCTGAAATAATAAGTTTTAGAATATGACAAAGTCTGATGTCTTTAAACATTTGCTGTATGACAAGGACCACTTACAAATATGTGTGAGGGAAACATATACACATTTGTCGCTACCTTATTTTTCTAATTAAAAAGAAAAATTAATCTCCTTAGCAGAGACATTTCCTCTCAGAATAAAGACCTGATTCTGGAGTCTCATAGATATTTAATTTGCAAGATAGCATAATGAAAATATGCTAATAGCTTTTTCAATAAGTTAATGGCTTTCAAGTTCATACTAATTAGTTTGTTAAAATATTCTATTGGTAAAATACTTCTTCCACCCCCCCCAGTAAAAGTTAAGAATGTAGCACAGTCTTACAAGGACCATCTTGCCAATAGCAAAAACTGAATGAGAAGTAGTATCAAAATTGTTAGAAAAAAATAATTAGCAAGTGAGTGATGAAGGAATCTGCCATGATTGTCTTCAAAATAACTTTCTGTCATTTTACAGTGAAATCTGAGAGTTTAGGAGTGGATCTTGTGAAGTTAAGTAAATATTCTTGGGAACAAGGACAGGAAAGCAAACTTCCCATGGTATCATACTTGGTCCCAGGTGTCTTATATTGCTGACTACCTGTGTCAGCAGCTGCAGGAAGGGTGAATGGTGCCCTGTTTTCTGCCCATCCTTGGTGGCCAGAGCACTGTGAAATTAAAGCATCCATCTTCACATTGAGAAGATAACCCATAAGTCTCATTTTCCATGTTAATTCTCTATTGTTAGGGTAATACTTTGTTCAGTTGGTTGTTTTTTTGGAGGGGAGGATTTTTTATATTCCCCTACATCCTGACACTGTAAAATCCAGCCTTTTGTTAACCTCCCTCTTTCTTTGGCATCTTTTAGTAAAACCTTTAGATCTCCCTAGGACTTTCTAAAATAGTATCCCTTATATCCTTATATATTCACTTGATATATTTTGGATCCTACTGCACTTGTTTACATCTTTCTCATGTCCATTTGAAAGCAAGCAGCCTACTTTTGCTTCTGTTAACTGGGCAAAAGGCGTCATATGCTCTGACTTATTCCAAAGACTGCATGTGTTGAATGGCCTGCTGGCTGTTGTCAAAGTGAATAACATCTAAAATGTCCCTGTTCTTCTATCAGTCAAAGAATTAATAGAGATTATCACTGCTCTTCTGTCCCCTGCTCCTCCCCATTTACTGAGTACCACAACAGCTGTAATATCTTTGTGAACTCAGTTGCTCTCAAATTGTGTAAAACTAAGTATTAAAATTTAGGGTAGTATAGTCATGAGACAATCTAGAGTTGGGGAATTTTACTTGAGGTAATTTATTTCCATCAAACATGAATCTCTGATTGCTCCTTTGAGTGTTGAGAAGAAAATGACAACCAATAAGACATACACTTTCATAAGCAAATGGTTCCTTACTGCCCTGGTTCAAACAGATCCAGATGATTCCTAAAATACCAGGATGACAAGTACATAGTAAAGGTACTAAGAGAGCCAAGTAGGAAAGACACACTGCTTGATTTGTTACTTATTAACAGATAGTCTGGTGAGAGAAGTGGAGATAGGTGGCTGTCTTGGCCACAGTGACCACAAAGCAGTCTAGTTTAAAATCTCTGTTGACTGGAGGAAACATGTCAGCAAAACTTCAGCTCTAGACATGGGGAGAGCAGACTTCAGGCTGTTCAGGGAACTAGTGAGTCAGGTCACTTGGGAAAATGCTTTTGAAGGTTCTGGGGTGCTGCTCCTAAAGGCAAAGGAACAGACAAGTCTAAAAAGTCAGAAGTCAAGCAGACGAAGGCCAGCTTGGATCAACAGGGTTCTTCTTTTGGAGATAAGGCAGAAATGGGAGGTGTGTGTCCTGCCCCCATCAAGCGTGTTTCCAGCCCCCCACACCTGCCGCTGTCTTAAATATGTCTGAGCAGGGATGCCATGTGCTTCCCTGGTAGACTGAATTTTTTTCAGGTTTTTCCACCTTTTTCTTCGTTTGGTTGTTGTGGTTGTTTTTGTGGGTTTTTTGTTTGTTTGTTTGGGGTTTTGTTTGGTTTTATTGCTTGTTGTTGTTTGTTTAGGATAGGCTGGAGCCAATTTTGACTGGCACATGGCAGTACATGACCTCCTCCCATATAGGTCACCACTCTCCTGCTACTTAAATCCTGTAGACTGTGCTCATTTAAAGCTAAGAAAAGCAAGATGAATAAATAAACAGATAACATCACATGTACCTCTTTTTTCCAAAGCTACGGAGAAAAAGAGATGGCACTAACTTTTCTTCTGCTGTTTTTTTTTGGTTTTGTGTTTGGTTTTTTTTTCATAGAAAGCAAAGTATTTGCATCATTAGTCATTGGATGAATGAGGTGCTTACTACAAAGGAACAATTTTTTTCAGTGGGTTTTAGTTTTATATAGGCATCCAGTATTGTTCTTTTAATAGTGATATTAGATAGGAAAGACCAGCAGAGAAATTGCATTTGAAGTCCTGTCTCTCTTATATTTTTAATTACAGCTGTTTTAATTCCTCAGTATGCAATTAACCATCCTCATTTGGAAAAAAAAATTAATTTTGAAACATTTGGTTTAGAGTCCCTAGGAATAAGATCTGGTCAACATGTGAATTTTCTTGTTAAAATTCCAGCTTTCTTTTTATTCAGACTTCTCTCAAATTGCCCACTTTATTTTGACTAATGTAGAAAAAAGTCCTCTTTCTGAACAGAGAGTTTTACTTTGGTTACAATTGGTTAGGTCACTTTTCTTTTATGTTTTCATCCTAATAGCATTTTTCTTCTTGTTCCAGAAAATAATTTCCTGTTTCTATACTTTTTTGAATACATTTCTTTCTATTGATCATTATAAGATTTCAGCCTTATCATTTTTTCAGTGATTTAATCTTCAAGCATAACTCTGTATAATTATCAGTTTCATGAGAAAATCTGGTTTGGTCAAACATGATACTGTTTTAGCTCACTTGTAGGAAATTTATAAAATACAATGTGGCATTGAACCTTGATTTTTAAAATATTTATATAATAATTATTCACTATATACTTTAAACTATGTTGGTGTTTTACAAAGGAGACAAAATCCTGTTCACATGGTGAAAAGGATGGAGCTGTAGAAAATGATAAATATTATATTTTCACAGTGAGTTAGAAAAATAATTTAACTTCTTCGAGTCTTTGTGGCAGTCATGAGGTTATGGAAGGAGTTGAATGAAGCAAAGAAGTTTGTATAGCAAACAGGGTTAGAACTGTACAAGGAGCTAAAATTTATTTTGGTAAGTTTCCAAAAACTATACCCTAAAGGAAATCATGTTGTTAGTGTGTTACAGAACCTTTAACCTGTAGGTCAGCCTAAACTTCTAGCAAAAGTAAGAAACCTTGCCCTTTTCCTCAGCTGTTCCTTGGGGCTACATTTTAAACATTTTTATTCTGTTTGGTTGTTTTTATTTCAGTACATATTAACTGATGTAGGCATCCTTATTATGACAATTAGGAAGACAGTGTTGAAATAACGTTGAAAGATTAGGAATGAATGCGTGTATTAACTCATGGTAAATGCCAAAAGTTTGAATTATTTTTAATTTTTTAAAAATTATTTTCAATTAATTTGCAAGTGAGAATATTTCAGTTCAGTAGAAATTATCTAAGTGATTCAAACAGAGTTCTGCTTCAAACAGCTGAATCTTTTGAAAGAATACAATGATGAAGTTGTTCAGTCCAATGATATTTTTTTGAAAGCAGACTAGATAACTAACGTAAGATCATTTTTTCCAGCTTTATGGTTGCTTGTTATTCTGTGTGTCTGCTTCTGCATTCAATGTATACTTTTGGTCCATAAATTTCTCCATAAGCTTGGGTTTACTGATTCTTCAAAATATATGCTAAATTGGATTAATATTATCTTCCTCACTATGACTAAGATAAACTAGAATGCTAATTTAACAAAAGAAGTTTAAGAAAAGAGTTAATTAAAACTTACAGCACCCTAGAGGAGATTTCTGGTGGCAGGCTCTTGCATCTGGTAGAAGGCTGAGCAGTTTGATGCATGTGAGGTTCAGTTAGGCAGATTTAGATAAGATTTAAGTTTATAGTTAGGGTACTTAAACAGTGGAACAAATGGTATAGGAATATGATGTGCTCTTTAGAGCCTGAAGTCTTTTAAACTGGAATTAGAAGTTATTTAATACAATAAATTGTTGGTTTAGCAGCAGTTTATAGATTTAATTTGGAATCATATAACTCTTTTGTCTGCATTATTCAGGAGGTCAGCATAGATGGCCATAATTTTTTTCATAGCCTTAGGTTCTCTAAATCTACAATTTGATCTCTTACCTGTGTGAGAAAGAGCAAAATAATTAGCAAGGAAGGTATAGAAAGAACACAGTAGACCTGAGCATGAATGATACTGTGACAGAAGACCTGTCATTCATTTATTAGATAGCTACTCACAATGATTTTACATAGGTATGGCACTCAATTAGCTAATGGGAGGAAGATATTCACATTGAAAATAGAGGCTGGGAGGGGATTTTAAAGCATATCTGCAACCTGCAGTGCAAGCCTGTGCTCGGTGTGCTACTAATGAAGTTATTCTGTTATTAGGATTGAAGCTAGTGCTTCTGTACAATTTTTTAAGATGGCGTGTAAATATACTGGCTGATGATGAAGTGCTAGTTCAGTTGCCTCTAATGTGAACACTGTGTTGTATGGCCTTGGTGCACCCTTGGAGTTGCAGTTGATTCTCTTGGAAGGATTTTATTTTTGAGGAATTTCTCCTGTTCGTGCAAGGAAGAAACATAAATGAGATGTATTGATTTATTTTGGAGCAACCACATTCATATTTTCCTAGGGAATTCTTGCTTTTAATTGGAATTTGTCAGTTAGTTTCATAATGGATTTTGTTCATCTACCTCATATAGTAGCCTTTGTGCCTATGTTGTCTCTGACAGATGAATTCACTTTAATTACTGCTGGTCAACCAAGAATAACCAGCTAAAAATGGTGCTAACATTAGTTCATATGTCTCTGCCTCTCATATTTTGCCTTCTGTGCAGTTGGTAGATGTATAGACTACCAGTATAGTTAATGATATCTCATTTATATTTTTAGAGGTAAAAGGTTTGATCATGAATGTAAGCTGACAACTCCAGCACCTCTTCAGCTCCTTTAGTATATCTTTCTTCAATAAGAAAGCAGAGTACCTGGGCTGCAGGTGGAAAGAAAGACGCTTGCTTCATCCTTTGTTTACAGTCTGAGCAGGTCTGCTTTTATTAGGGCATTCACATGGTGTAGTGAAACCTTGGCCTTGTTTCCTGTGGATAAGTATACAAAGATGACCACCTTACTGGAAGATGTCTGTCAATACACGGTGCATCAACCAGTATGAAGGATTGGAGTGTGCAGTATGACTGAAATGGAAGTCAATGGCAGTAGAATTTAGAAGCAGCCATCCAAGCCCTGGAGGAAAAAATGGCTGTCAGCTCCAAGAAGCAGCATTTTTTTCCTCTAGCCACTTTCTCCTCACAGAGGTAGCAAGAGTCAATAGTCAGCCAGGTCTTGCAGCTTCTCAACCATGTTGAGAATGTGAATATGGGATAATGGATGTTTTTAGAAAAGCCTTCTTAAAAAAAAAAAAAAAAGGAAAAAAAAGGAAAAAAAAAAAAGTCTTAACTTGTGTTTGCATGAAGGTACCAACGCTTTCCTCTACATTTAATTATAAAGTGGTTTCCTGAAATGCAAATTTCAAAATGAAGGGCTAAAACACAGGAATCTAAAAAAGTAATTGAAGTATTATAAACAGGCAAATTGTTCTCTATCTGAAACAGTTTTATCATGCTTATGAATTACTAAAGAGTATGGTCTCCAAATGCCATATCATTTGTTAGAGTTTTCTTTATCTCTAGCAGCGTGTTGTGTAAAGTCTAGCTGAACTGACAAGCAGTGTATCACTCATGGGCATATCTTATGTTTTCACCCTGGGACCATATTCTAGAACTATAGGAGATAGCTTTGCTAGCTATCCTAGTGGAGTGATGAATTTAGAAAGATAATACACCACCTAAGCAAACAGTTTGCCCATTTCAACCCTGAAGTCTGGAAAAACTCAAAATATAAAAAATGCCAAAAAAACCCCCAAAAGTAAAACATTCCTATAGATCCCTTCATTTAAAGTACAAAGAACTTGAATACTTAAATTTCAAATTTTAATTTAAACTTTAAATACATTTTAAATTTGCCGGTTAACTTATACATCTACAGGTAACATACACATTCATCTACTTCTATGTATATATTAATTTTGTGATTTACACTTGGAATTCAGGACGTATCAATGAGATACCATCAGAGATTGTGTTTCTTTCTATGAAGGAAAAACAAGAGTGGAAAATAAGGTACTATACAATATGATACTTTTATTCTTTATTGTCAAAACAAGATATGGGTAGTGTATTTCTGTTTTTAACACAGCAACGTTTGTTGTTCTTCTTAGTATGCTAAAAATCAAATAATTTTTCAAGAGGTACTTCATCCAATGCATGTAAAGACACAGACTTTCTACATGTTGCTACATGTTGCTGTATGTTTTGAGTAGTTGATTTTTTTTGTTTGTTTTGCTCATCTTTTGTAAGCCATGATTGCCATATTACATGATGTTCCTTGCAGAATGATTCCAGGAGCACATAATTAGCAGTATGCAGTAAATTGGAGTAAGTGCTGTTAAAAAAACCAAGAGAACATCCCAGTTATTTTGCTTTCTTTTCTCCTTCACAGGTGGTAAGTAGAAGAGATAAATTAAGTCAGTTCACTTTAAATTTTTATTAATGTTATTTTATTTGATACACTTACAGCAGTTTGGATTAGTACATTTTTTTTTTGCCTCCCAAACTGTAATAGCTTTTCTTTCTGTGTTGCTTTTCTTTCAGGACAACCACAGAACTTATTTTAGGAGTTCTAGTCTTTCTCTATTTCAAACATGGTACAAACATAACCTCATTGTCTACTTCTTTTGTCAGTTTTTTAATATGAACTTGAGATTTTGTTCAGGAGTTTTTCACTTGTCACACATTTCATATTTTTGATATATTTTTTAAAATTATATTTTTTAAGCTTCCAAGTGGAAATAGGAAATATTTTCTATCAATTTCTCCTAGATACAAATGATATGTGTGTAATTAAATTGAATATTTTAGCTATGTAGTTAAATGTGCAAAGCTGTTTAGAAAATACAATTTTATTTTTTGCTTCGCACTGTTTGAGAAAAGTATGTAACATTAATTTATAATAACAGTGAAAGCAAAGTGTCTTGAAATGAGAGCATAGGTTTAGATTAGATATTAGGAAGAAATTCTCTCCTGTGACGGTGGTGAGGTACTGGAACACATTGCCAAGAGAAGCTGTGGGTGCCCCATCCCTGGAAGTGTTCAAAGCCAGGTTGGGTGGGGCCCTGAGAAACCTTATCTAGTGAAAGGTGTCCCTGCCCATGACAGCAGATTTGTAACTAGATGATCTTTAAAGTCCATTCCAACCCAAACCATTCTGTGATTTTTTGATTCCATGGAAATATCTCTGTTTTAAAAATGTGGAATTTAGACCAGATACAGTACAGACTGTATAGGGTACAGAGTATTCAGGGAAATATTATATTCTAAATTTATAATTATTGCATGTCTTTGTAAGTCTATGTATGGATATTTTTATTATGGAATAAACATGGCCATGGACAAAATTCTATTTATATAAATCCATTGGTAAATTACATTCTGTAAACAAGTTGGAAGTACCTGTTCCTTGTGCAAACTTCCATGCACTATGGCAGGAAAAGAGCTAAGCTGGTATGCTAATGGGTTAATTCTCCCCCTGTGAATATAAAAGGAAGCAAAGTGGAAAACAGTGTTAAAAGCATGTTAATGTTGCTATAAAAGTAAAAAGCATCAAATATTCTTTAATTTTTATGTGCTGTACAAAGACACAATAAAGTTATTAATTGATTGTATAGTACTTGGTTGAATATTTCAAAAACTTTTCGAAGTAAGCAAATTCCTACAGGAATTGAAACCAATCAATTAGTTCTATGTATCTGAACAGTTATAAAATGGAACGTAGTTCAAAACAAGTAAATTTCTTCCTTTTAGTTGTTCTAAAGTATGGTATGTTCCTTATGGTGAACAATAAAACAGAGCAATCATGGGACTAACAAGGCCCTTAAACACAAACACTTAAAGTACCAGCTCAGGTAAAGAAAAAGACTAATTCAAGAATTACACAGGTGGTCAGCAAGGTGTGACTTGATAATACCTTGACCATCCCTGTGGTTATCTCACAGCTGTCTGAGTCCTTCTCATACTTTACCAAACTCATGCTCAGAAACACATTCATTTGTAAATATGAAACCTAATGCTGTTTCTCCATTATGAAAACACAATAGTTGTCCCTGATCAAAGAATGCGTTTTCTAATTTTTCCCAGTTTAAGTAATACTATGAATTATGGAGCTATAGAAAAAGAACTTCAGGGGAAAAGTCTGTAATAATAAATGTACTCCTTCTTCCTGCTGCTTCCTACAGTATGTAAATAATACTTGTAAACAGCCTAGAATCTGATTGAGTGATGAGGATAAGACAGAGGTAGATACTGCATAGATTATTATTGTAGCTGAAAGAAACTGTCATCAATGTACAGCTTGAAAGAAATGGGCTGAGGTTTTACAGAATTCTTTTTTATCAGTTTCTGAGATGCACGTACTTTGCAACAGGATTTAACGTGCTGATTTCACACATACAAGTCATACTAAAAAGCAGAGGCATCGAGGTGAGCTGCATACGATTTTGAAGCTGTTTGTATTCCACTAATGGTACCCTTTTATGTATGGTACACACTAGCACAGCTTGAGAACTGCTGGCATGAGAGGAATTACATGGTTGGGTCTCAGAATGATATTTTTTTCCTTGTTGTTGATCTTGCTATGAACATTTTCATTTGTAAGTAGCATTTGCTCTTCTAGTTTTAAATGATGAGTAAAGAAAAACAATTTGGCATTGTAGCTATGTGAGGATTGTTTTAATGTGTGGATTGAGGACATGAGACAATTGCAGAGTAATAGACATTACAGATGGAAAAAGACCTGTTAGGTCATCTAGTCTGTCTCCTTTCAAATTCAGGACTATTCCCTACAGAACATTTTCCAACATTTTGTCCAGTTTGGTTTTAAATATCCTAAATGATGGAGATTCCACTACTTCTCCTGGGATTCTCTTGTGCTGCTTTGCTGATCTCACTGCCAAATAGTTTTTCATGATATGCAGCCACAGGGTTTTTTTATTATTATTTATTATTATTATTACTCATTGTAAAATTAATTTCAAATTAATTCTCTAATGATTTTAAAAATCAGTCATATAAATCAGTCATATAAAGATTTTGTGTAATTATTAGTATCCCAGTGGCTGTCTCTGATGTCAGTCCTCTGTAGTGAAATGATGTATTTTTAATTTTCAAATGGTTTTCTTTACGTGTTAGCATTGCTGACCCTCTAGTAACTTCCATTGTTCTCAGTACATTTACTTACACTTACTTATTAATGCATGTGAACATATTTTCATAGTGAACTTTTATGATTTCCTGGTGGAAAGGTGAAATTTAGGGAATATTTTGGATGCATTGGTATGGACCTGTGATTGGGGTTTCTATGTTGTTTCATGCACATTGACAGTGCAATAGGGGGAAGAAGGAGTAGGTCATGCATGTACATTAGTGATATTCCTCTGTAACAGTATGTAAGCAATGTGGAAGTAACTCCTGAATGCATAAATGACTTTTGCTGAACAACTCCAGGTATACTTTACAGTTACAACATTGGATGTAAGTTGCCACTATTATAGATGCTTATAAACTGATTCTGTGGCATTAATTTGAGAGTCAGTGTGTTTCATGGTAATTATCTCTTTTCCCACATTTCTTTTTGTGATGCCAGTGACAAGCATAGTAATTCTTGAGGGAGAGCACCTGTGGTTTGTCTTCAAACTTTATACAGACATCAATTCCCGTGTGTGTTTATTATTTGGGCAGGTGATGAATTCATTAGTCTCTGTCAGCACTTTGACCAGTTGCTATGTGGCCTTTGAGAAACTGTGGATGGGTCTGTGACATTAAAAACTATAAGGTGTTTTGGTGTGAGATATCATTAGGGAGCAGTGGTCAGCCCAAATTCAGGTTTATTAAATCTTTTCTTAGAAGTCAAATAAAGAATGTGTTTTCTTCTGTTGCCACTCTGTGAATGTGTTAAAGTTAGAAAATACTGTCATATAACTTCTAAAAATAAAAAAGACAAAAGGAATGATGAATCTGTCTCCTTCATCAGGTTTTAGACTCTCTTCTTGCAAAACTGTTTTCCAGAGTCTGTTACGTGAAGATGTCCACATGTGAGTCACTTCAGTGGTTTCTTGATGCAGCTTGGCATAAGTTTCTCATGTTTTTTTTCTGTCTCCAAATATGTTGTTTACATTTTGTCTTAGTCAGATTTGAGTTTCATATGAATAAGGATGCTAATACCAAACTTTTTTTCAGATTCTTTTTGCACAGAATGGACATGCTATAGACAAATCAAAAGGACTCCAACAAACACACCCCTATCCCAAAAGAAAATCTAAATTAACCATATGATGCTGCTGATCTAATGTTCCTGATCTTTGTGAATTGTGTTTTTAGTCAGCTATCTGAAATTCTCTCTCTGAATTAGGCAAAAAATGATGACACAGAGAGTGGAATATGTGCTTTGAATGGCAGCTATTAATTTTGTCCATCTCCACTTCAGATGTACAGAGCTTAGTCTCTCTTATTTGGGAACACTGGAGACTTCAGTCTAATTTTCAGCCAAGATAAAGTATTTTCAGTGAAGTTGAAAAGGAAGAACCTTTTATTGAAACTCGTAACTGGAGGCATTTGATCATGCCTGAGCATGAAACACAAAGCATGGCTGCACTTTCCAATACATGTTATTCAGTGCTCATGTGGCATTAGATTAATAAACTCGCTCAGTCAAAGATCATACCCCAAATCTAATAAAGGAATACCATAATTTGTGAACTGCTCTAGTAGTATGCATTGTATTATCCCATGAGAAATAACCATGCTTCAACCTTCTTTTATGTGATGTTTCTTTAAAAAAAAAAGGTGCAAAAAATTCATTCGGCCTTCATATCAGGTAACATACTTCCACAGCCAGCCCAAGTCATCACTGGAGAGGTAAGGTGGGTGTTTTTTTTTTATTAAACACAAATGTAGAAGGTAACGAAGAATGCATCTGTGTTTCTTTAGCTCCATGTTCTGGAGTTATTAAGTCTAAATGGTGACACAGAGCATTGGATGGCACAGGACTGGATGAAGATGATAAACATGATGTGCAAACAATCATACTGCTTCTAAAAGAGCAAAGAATTTTTTCTCTTATGCAGTCTGCTTAGTCTTCTCAACTCTCTTTTTAACCACTGAATTGGGGACACATTATTTACTCCTTCCTGCCAACCAGAAATTAAATTCAGCTGTATTTATTTAGAAAAGGAGTAGGATTTAATAGTTATGAGACCAGTGGTAGTTGTGTTAGCAGTTAGGCTTCCATTTCATAGTCACCTGTGTCAGACTTTGCTTGTCCTATCCAAAGAGTGAGACACAAATCATTGGAATATTGACCAGCACAAAACTGATGCAGGTTTGGTTTTGGTTTTTTTAAACTGCTGGAGACTATACTCAGTTTGAAGAGGAGTTGTTCATACAAAAAGAAGGTGCCTAGCAGGGCTTCTGACAGTAGGCAGCACTTTCTATCTGCTCCATCAACTGATCTAGAGAACTCCTTATTGGCTATTTTGGACTCCTTTCCATTATTTGCTGTCACAATAAGTTCTGCTCAGGATCTCTGATGAAGAAAAGGCCACCAACTCACACAACCTGTGTGAAAAAAACCCCCTATAACACTGTAAAAACAAGCAAGGCCTCTCTTGAACTGTGTATAACCTGAACTGTTCTTATTGCATGGAGGAATATATCCATCAAAGTGATAGCTGTTATCATACTTCTGTCACCTTTTCGGGATCAGTATGTCATTTTTCCAACTGATTGTCTATGTATGTTTCATTTTTTTCTGTCTTCTAGAGCTACAGAAATGTGAGTACTTTTGCTACAAGATCCTGGAGAAAGGATCTTTTCTTCTTCTTCCCTAAACTGAGTAGACATTTTCTTGGATGTTACATTGCATCTTCCAGGCCATAATTCCATTATAACACCTTTGTTACTTGAAAATGGGATGTTGTAGAACATAAAGCAAGTTTGAAGGTCCTCACTAAGTTTAAAGGGCTTGCTTTGATATTGACAAGCACAGTACTTCAGTTATGTGCCACTGGAGGGGGAGATGATTAGCATTAAATTGATTACTCATCATGCCCTATTTTTAAGTGATTTGGTCAATGTTAAGTAATTTCTCTTCCAAGTACTCCAGGTACATTTGGCTGTAATTGGAATTTCCCTTGCATTTGGACACAAAAAGTGGTGCACTGACCCAGAAAAAAATTCTGTGTGTCTGTGTCCTCCTGCCATTACCCTGTAATTTATACTGAAATGGCAACTGGTAGTAATTAGCCATTATTCTTCTATCACAAATGTGTTCATGCACCATGCATGTTTGAATGCAAACTACAGGTGCTCCAGTGATGCTTTCTTATCTACTTTGTCTTCCAAAACTCGTCATCCTGGTTTGTCTTGTTGAACACATATATTCAGTTATTCCTGAATATATGAAAAATATAAATAAGTTCTGGACCAAGCCTTTGTATTTTCCCTTTAGATTTCAGTTTTGGACAAAAGTGAGTTGACTTTACGTAGCTGCCTGATCTTAAACCCACCCACAAACTGGAAGTCGTAACGTATTATCTGAAGCAGCCCCGCTTTCTGATCCATCATATGTGCCAGAAATACACATCGGAACATAGAGAAAAAAAAGGGAAAAGTCCAAATCCTGTGGATCTTGTTTGAAAGATAGTAAAAACCAACACAAAACCAAGAAACCTCACAAAAAAAATCCTAAATAAACAGCCACCCTTAAAATTCTAAAGCGGAAATTGCAGAAGTGTGAATTAACTTGTCACCAACAGTTTCTGTGAACAAGTATGATGCATTACTTTCTTATACTACAAGCTTTGGAAAAGACTTTGAAGATGCAACAATCATGGCTGTCAATCCTGCCTTGGCCTGTTGCAGTTTTTTCTTGCAATTCTACCTTTTTCTGTTTGGACTCATTAACTTCTCACATCCACTGTGTTCCTTGCAAGTAAACTGCAAGCTGCCATCTTCAAATGCAAGGCAATTTTCTCACTGCAAAGGCCTGTTTATCTGTCAGTTCTTACTTAATGGGGCACAATTACTAACCTTAATTATACTTATAGTCCTTAATTACACTCAAGTGCAATTCTATGTTCCATTTTGTATATCTGTGTCTGATTTGTGATCTTGCATGAACTATGATTCTTCATGATGATGGTCTTGTGCTGTATTTAAGGGCTGAGGTAGTTCCATCTCTTTCCAATTTAACACAGTCAGGTAAGGGTAGAATACTGATGTCCAGTGCAAAATATATGTGTCACATGTGGTTTCTGTTTCTTCACCTGCAGGACGCAGGCCTGCTGTAAACAGCAGGACCATTTTCTGTAACAGTTAGAAAAACAATTTCAACCTGTAATTTCATAGTTAGCTTAAAGCACTGCTGGCTCTCTTTCCCTTCTGCATACAGAGCAACTTACTTATCTGGTTAAAAGTCCAGGAAAATGAAAATCAGTATTATTCATGTGGGTACATGATAGCTGCTGCAGCATTAGGGCTTTCTGGAACCACTTCTAGAACATGAGGATTGTGGGTTTTTTTTAAGGCATCACATCTTTTACTGGCTGAATCTGCCATGTATATATTCTCAGTGTCCCCTCCTACAGAGTTTATCCTTTTTAATTTTGAGAAAAATATCCAACTAGCTACTAATTACAATAGGTGCCTCAAGAATTCATGTTATTATTCACTTAGTTTAGTATTTTGTTGCATGTTGCGTTCAACCATGTCCTCGCAACTTCTCTGTGCCCTGTTAAGACATGAGATGAAAGCACTGTGTATAAATTATGTGTAATTGCATGTCAAGTGAAAGACTGTTATGTGTGTTCTGCCTTTCAAATATATTGAGATTTGAGAAACTTGTATGTGTTGGCTTTCCATAATATAATCTGAAGTTTTGTGGCAATGGAGTTAATATCCCTGACTATGTACGTCGGCAAATGCAAAACTTTTAGGTGCTGTGGTTGTTGGGTTGTTTTTAGCAAACTTTTTGGTAAGTGGAGGTGTCACTTTCGTGATTTAGGTTTTGATCTCTTCTTAAATATTTCTGTTATTAAGAACAGAAAATGGTCAAAAAGAGAGATTTTGCATATATTTTCATCAAATTATCAGCTTTTGTGTCTAACTGCCAAATTCTTTTTCCACTGGAGAGAATTTTCTCAATACATCTTTTTCATTACTTTACTGTTCCCATCATTCATGGCTGATTTTTGTAAATCTTGGTATCTTTTACCAAGGATGGAATTTGATAGATTTAATTTTCAGCAGATGAACATGAAAATGAAACTAGAAGTTCTTGTGTTTACAAAGACTGCTAGGATTTTTGATAATGATTGCTTCGGATACATAAGTACGTGCTTAGAAAGTGATTAATATACAATATTTTGACATATTTTGCTTACTGTTGCTGCAGTTGTTGATGTCTGGTTGTTGCTGTAAAGGTTAAAATAGTTATTTTAATATGGTTTGATGAAGGAATCTGTAGAGTAATTTCTCTGCAAATTTCAATTTCTGATGAGTTATTTTCTTTTTTTTTGTTTGTTTGTGTGTGGTTTTGTTTTGTTTCCTTTTTTCCCCCTAAAATATATTCCTTGCAAGAATGCATTAATATTGAGAGATGAAAAGCAGAAAAAATGATTTGACTTTTCTTTGTTGAAAGCATAACTATTTATAATTTTTTTCAATGATATTTACTGGATTTGAAAAGGATTAAGTGAATAGTAATATGGAACAGCTATTAATATGTGGCATTTTGACCTATGGTGAACTGTGATTGTTCTTTCTAAGTTAAAACACTTCCACATTGTTTGTAGGGATTTCCGATATTAACGCAGATTAAAGTGCATTGGTACTTCTTTACCATCTGGGAAAGGCATTATCCTTTCAAGAGAACTTGATTGAAGTGATAGGAAACAATACATTGCATAGGACTGAGAAATGAGTGCTAATGAGCTTATTTCTTCGGTAGTATTGAAGTAATCCCCCATCCCTCAGATCAGCAGCAAGGGAGATCTCAGCAATGACAATACATTATTTGTGTGGGTTATTATCAAATAATTGTCTTCGTGGATCAGGTTTCTGATCTAAAGCCAATGCACATTTATAAACACTATCAGTGATTTTTGGTCAGAAGCGCTCAAAAAAGTCATAAGCAAGGAAAGACAAATGCTCTACCTTTGTCAAGGTGCTTCACCTTCAAAATTCATTTGCATCCAACATGATCCACATGAGTTGCATTGCTCTGTAGTTTGCCTTTGGTTATTATCCCCTGTGAAGCACAATGGGAATGGCTACTTGGAGGAGCAATGGAAAGCGTTAGCTGCTGCCACCCTGTTATTCATCTACCTTGCACCAGCTGCTGAAGTTTGCTATGTTGTCAAGAAAGATGCTAGCCAAAAACTCGCTGTGGGCTTGAGTGAATTACTTCGAGGAGGGCAGTCTGCTCTTAGCTATTTCTTTGTTGTTTACTCCTCAGTTATTGGAAGGGATTAGATATTTACTGTGAACACAGAATACAGATGAAATTTATAAATCAAATGTTGTCTGGACTCCGTGAATATATTGTACATTTGCGGATTGACTGTTGTGTGCATATTTGTCTAGAAATACAGGCAGTGGGACTCAACCTGGGGGAGGTAGTAAGTCAACAACTTGCCACTTAAATCTTGTTCTGGAAGAATATTATTACTCTTCAATATACTCAACTATATTAGACGGAAAATTTTTCTGTCCATGACTGACTGTTCTTGAAGGCTTCTTCTCCTTGATCCCACTGATTTACTCCACTGAGGGTGTTTGGCTGTCTCTAGTGGTCTGTCTGTAATTTAATGGAAATCCTGAACTTGTCCTCTTCGGGTCTAAAATTTGCAAAGTATGTCCAATTTCTCAGCCTCAATACTTAACGGCACAGCCTCGGCTTTGAAACTGTTACTTACACTTAGTTGTTAGGACAGTGTTACAACATACATATGTTATCCTCCGAAGCTGCCTCCAATACAGCAAAATCCTCAAAGAAAAGTTAAAAAACCCCACAACTACCAAAAACCTCAGCAATTATGAAAAATTACTCTTCATAGATAAAACTCCCAACTCTATGCATGCACGTTAGTCCCACCTGCCTTTTTCCTCATGTGATGATCCGCTTTCCAGGTGAGCCATTTTGCATGTGTGGGTGAGCAGTTGCTTAATACAAAGCCCTCTGAGCATCAGGCTCAACAGTTGGCTACTACCTGCTTAATCCCTGGCTCTTCCTGATCCTGAATGAACTTGCTGCAAGTTGGATTTCAGTTGGATTTTTTAAAATGCTTTCTGGAAAAGAACATACATTTTCTTATATCCAGGGCAGTATGATAGAGAAGGGGTTTTGTGTCAACGGGTTCTGTGAGTAATCTGTTAATCTGTGTAACATTTCTTAATCTAATATAGGAAAGTCAATTGTCTAAATCAAAGGTAAACGAAGTTAGACTAAGACATTTATTCAACATATAAATATTTCCAGAAACGTTTGGGGTTTATTATGGAGGGGCTTGGGAAATAAGATAGTGCACTCCCATGCTCTGTGCTTCCTTTCTTTTGTATCCTTTATCCCTTCAATCTCTATCTGGTTGCAAGAAAACTGAAATAATAAAGATCAATTTGAGGGAATTCTTCTTCCCTAGAAGTTTCGAGATTTACTGTCACAGTAGATGTGCATTTACTTTTTTGAGGTCACAAGGAACAATTTTTATAAAAAAAGAGGGTTCTTGAGAAATGGACAGACTAACATTGTAACTACAGTGTAAACAGATGCTCACTTACAAAACATATGTTGTGTTTGTAGGGATTTATTACCCTGCCACTGTTCGTTATACCCTCCTCCACTGAGATACGATAAATGAATTTGTAAATGCTCCAAGTTCATTTCAGTACATAACAAAACAGTTCACGTAACGTAGTATCAGTGATATTAAATAGCTATTTTTTTCATGGTTTTTTTCTTTCTTATCTGAGAGCCCCAAAATTAAACAGTATTTATTTAACTGTGTTTTGCTGATTATCAAAACAATTTATTTTCTTGTACATTTAAAATTTATTCCTGATGGGTTTTATTCAGATTATTTTTGATTGGGAATTAAGTGTAAACATACTAGGAAGAGAAAAAATTAACTCTTATTGCTTGGAAGAAGTAGTAAAATGAGGGCCATATGTGCCAAACCTTTCTTCTAGAATTCGGTTGAAAGGATCCTTTCTTTATATCTCTTCCTTTTCCTAGATTGTGACACAAAAGACATATTCAAAAAGATTTACAATTCTGAAAGAGTTTTAAATGATACAAATGTAAAAATATGAAGTGGAGAGAACAGAAAGGAATATAAAGTTGCTAAATATTTAGTAAAGGGAGATGTAATGTTGAAAGGTGAACTATCAGACTGTAAGTACATAATTTGCTAAATTTTGGGTTTTATAGTTTGGTAAAGTATTTTCATATAAAGAAATAGGTGGTTCCTAAAATTTTTTTTCTGATAAGATATATTGGTGAAAGTGACAAGAAAAGAAAAAGACTCTTTGGGTAAAATATTATATGGTCAGCAGAACAAAGTACTTAACAAATTTCTAAACGTGAACTTAGCTGGACATAAATGCTGCTGGATAAAAAAAAAAAAAAAAAAAGAAACTTTGAATAAAGCCTTAAAAATGGGCTCTGTTGTCAAGAAACATAGCTACTTTATAAGATAGCAGTTTAATGAATCATATTATAGATACAGTGTACTATATGATGAGATTCTTAGAAGTGTAGCAAATTATGTTAGTAAAATTAAAATTCAATCCAAGGAGAAAAGATAGTTTATCATATATAAAGCAAACCCTCCAAACTCTGTGACTTAAATGTAGCTGAATTTTGCTAAAATTCTGAAATGTTGTAAGTGCTCAATTATTAACATCCTGACAATAAGACAAATGAAAAGTTGCAATTTTGAATGAAAGATTGCAAAGGGCTACTTGTTTTAAATGAGTTTAAGGTTGTGGGCTAAAATTAACATAAAAACTATTCGAAAAATCATCTATGACCAATTAAATATAGGAGGTGTTATAACACACAAGTCCAAGGGACCCCTTTTGGATCTCATCTATGCAACTCTGATGGCTCTACATTTCTTTGTAGTCATACACATTTTCCTTTCAGTATACTGATTTTTATGAAATTATTATAAAATTGTACATTGTTCATTACTGCAATTGCTCTGTATTTTGTGTAAAAATCACACCCTACTGTCTATTTGTAGTTTGAGTGCTGTCTTCTAGGTGAGATTATATTTTTTTCACTGTTTGTTTAAGTTAAGCAGAAAAAATCATTGATTTGTGTCTGTACCAAATCCTTGTACACATATCAAGTAGAAATAAATAGGGTAAAATAACCCCAAATCCTACTAAGAGAAATGATATAGTCCTTGGGAATTGCAATAGGTACAAATAAGCCCTCCGGTCTTGGAAATGATCAATGGCAGGTAGGCAGTCTCCTTTTGGTTATATTTCTTCTATTGTTCTGGAATGGACAATTACCATGTCAAAGGACTTAACCAACTGCTTTAAAATGTCATTAATTTTCATAAATGAAATGTATCACAGGAAATAGCTCCAGTGCTTAATTTCAGAAGCTTGGATAATATACTGTGGACCTATCTTGGGACAAGCAGTCCTCTAACATTTTGTTTGCCCTTGAGATTTAGAAGGAATCATATCTATAGTATTCATAATAAGTAGCAATTTAACCAAGTTCAAATTAGATGTGAACAAATGGATTAACAAGCACCTCATTAAAATTTTAATTTCCATTTCATTTATCACTTTTAATAGAATCAACTCTGTTTCAGGGTGGGGGAGAATTAATTTCCAAGTATAACGTTAATTTCACTTGTTTTTATCAATAGCTTGAATTTTTTTCTGTAAAATATACTTTGTGTAGTTTCAAAATATCTAATCTGCACGTGGAACTAACAAATGTTAAAAGAATAAAGAATATCTAGATTGATTTACTGGATATTTAACTTTACAGTACTATTGTATGTATTTTCCTCTAGGTGATAATATGTGCTTACTTGTAATGATTTTTAAGAAGAATAAATGAATTTAAAATAAGCATGTATTGGCAGTTATTTAAATAATTTCACTGAAAATATCAGTGTAAATATTTCAGAAGTAAATTGTGACTTTTAAACTTTACATTCAGATTTCAACTTCAAAGCAATATTTTAAAGTACTTTGAATTCCTTGGATAGCAGATATCATAAACATGTGCAGAATTTTCATAATTTAATGTTTTCTTTCAAATAAAGCTATTCTGAAACTCTAACTTGAATATATCCATTACTGAAGAATGACTTTATACAAAAATGTGTGGCTTAAAAATGTGCTTTAGTAAGAGTAATTTTCAAGGGAAAAATAAACCGAATTATAGAAATGTAGGAATTTTACCTTGTGGTTCGTGTGTTCTTTGGAGTCCCTGTATTCTGTCGTGATGTGTTCTGTGTATCAGGCACCGGTTTTTTGGTTACAGAAAACTTTTTTCAGCTATGTTTTTTTCCCAAATATTTTCTTCACGTTCTTTTTGATTTTACACTGGCACGTACTTTAAACCTCACCAAGAGAAACGGAATAATTGTTTTGGGCCCTCTTACTATGTAGCACCAGTATGAATGTCAAATTCTTAAGTCTCTTAAGTCTCAGATAATATATATGGAGATGTAAATCACTTATAATCCTTACACAGCATATGGGAAAGGAAGTAATTTTCACTGTAATAGCAGGCTGTGTGCTTGAGAGAGAGAAAAGAAGAATTGGAATAGTATTTCAGGCACTAGCAAGATTCTTCCAGCACATGTTTTGGGCAAAAGGGAATAAATATTATGAACAAATGTCTGAAAAAAAATCAAGGCAATGAAATATGTTGTTTAAGGTGGAGAAATATATGTTAGTCTTTTTGAGTGTCAGTACAGGTTGAGACTAAACTTAGTAACTGTCAGGGTTTTTTTTGATGTTTTTGGTGTTTATTTTTTTCTAAATAAATATGTTTAAATGTAGCTTCTCTGCAATTTTGTAATCAGTTTTGGACAGCTATTTTTCACTGAATTGACTGCAGCTCCGGTGCAAGAATCTAAAACTAAATAAGTACCAGAACATTCATTAGGATATTAAAAAACCTCTATAAAATAAAATAAAAGGAAATAAAAAAAACCACACCCCAGGAATTCATTAAAAATAAACCCAATCATTCCAAGAGTAGCAAGCCATCATAGTAAAACATGAGTAGTCAGTTTCTCACTTTTTTCAGTTAAAGTGGTTTTGAGAACCCAGGAAACTATAAGTCAAAAAAATGCTCTGATTTCACACCTAAAAGGTAAAGAAACATTATAGATAAAAAACCCGTGACTTAGTCCATACATGTAGGCATGTGGTAGTGCTTCTCAGCTGCTGCTGAGGGTGGCTGACTACTTCTTTCAGGGAGAACTGCATGAGCAGGGTAATGAGGACAAACAGTTGTCTGGATGTAAGAGATGCATCAGGTCAAATTAGACATGTTGTGAGGTCTCTGTTGTTCCACTGCTTCAACAGCCTGACTTTCCATTCTGCTAGGTTCCTTTATGTGTTTGAACTTCTGGCAAAAGAATGAATTCTTTATTTTCTTTTCCTTTCCTCCAGTCTTCTTTCTGTTCTTGAGTTTTGTTCTGCCACAAATTTATGTTCCTTAATGTGTAATTATATCTCTGGTATTAAGATATCTAATTTGATGTACCTTAATGTCAACCTAAGTCTACAAATTCATTTATATTGTACAAATTCAGAGCTAATTTTTAATTGATACAATTTTGTAAATGTCGTGATTTAACTATAGCGGGCAACTGAGCACCATGTAGCTGCTTGTTCACTTTTCCCCACTCTGCCCTCTGTGGGATGGGAGGAGAATTGGAAAAGTGAAAGAGAAAATTTAAGGGTTAACATAAAGACATTTTAATAGGTAAAGGAAAAGTCATGCACACAAGCAAAGATAAGCAAAGAATTCGTTCACCACTTCCCGTGGGCAGGTAGGTGTTCAGCCATCTCCAGGAAAGCAGGGTTCCATCACACATAATGGTGCCTCGAGAAAATAAACACCGTAACTCTGAGCACCTCCTCCTTTCCTTCTTTTTCCCTATCTTTGTATGCAGGGCATGATGCCATATGGTATGGAATATCCCTGTGGTGTCTTGAGGTCAACTGCCCTCGCTGTGTCTCCTCCTAGTTCCTTGTGCACCTCTGGTGGTGGGGTGGGGTGAGAAGCAGAAAAGGCCTTGATGCCATACAAGCACTGTGCAGCAACAGCTAAGACATTCCTGAATTATCAACAGTTTCCAGCACAAATCCAAAACATAGCCCATACTAGCTACTAGGAAGAAAATTAACTCTAAGCCAAAACCAACTCAGTAAATCATATCTTGCTGTACTATTTTATTAAGTAATGTTTTGACAGGTTCTAATCAAACTTTTCTTTCTAACTTGTTGGAGACAAAAGAATATGTCAAGGAACTAAAGGGTACTTTGAGTTATTAAGGTAAATTAATTCTGGTAATTGCTATGAAGGTAGAAAATTGAAGTACAGGCTAAGGTTAATAAAGATAATTTAGACATTTTATTTATATATACTTTCTGTCAGGATTTACATTTCCCAGAATGCCTGTTTAGTATGGATTTCAACTAGTAGTCTGAATGTAACCAAAGAACAGGCATATACATGGAAAAGTACAACTCTGCTCCTTTTGCAGAAGGTACAGTTTCCTCCTGTAAATTGAAGTTACAGTTTATTGAAAAGACATCTTTAAAAAAAAAAAAAAAGGAAAAGAAAAAACCCCAGATAAACACCAAACCCAGAGCAGAACAAAAAAAGAAGTCTGTTAAGCTCATTTGGCTGGGTATTTTCAAAGACACAGCTTTGTCTTTCTGCCATTAAAAAATCACATGAAAAACCCAATCTTTTAAGGAAATGTCTGCATTTTACAAAAAGGCAGATGCAGTGAATAAGTATTTCCCTTCTGAGTATTCTGTTCTGTGAAGTGCTAATACACAACATGATGATGAAATATTGTCATCAAAGGCAAGTCTCCAACATTGACAGATATTTTTTAACAACCTTGTGATTGAAAGAGTTGGAGCACTTTTCTTTTTGTGTCTTTTTAGCATCTTAATCAAAATGTCTAAGGTACACAGCTGAATGCTTACAAAAGTCTAACTAGTCTCTGGGGCCCCATGATGGCTTGCACATTTGTGATGTTATTTGACTGATTATACATTAGGCCATTTCAAGCATTGTTCAAGTCAGCAGACAATCCAAAACCATAGTGCAAAGTGGTTTTCAGTAAAAATTCTGCTGAAAAGGTTTCTTCACTTACATGAAAGAATTGCAATAATATTTACATAGGAATGCTCTTCTGATGCCTGTTGTGACTTAAATCTTTAGATCTTGAGATTGATCGTGTAGATCAGTTTCAAACTTAAAGATTATCATAGAATCATATACTGGTTCAGATTGGAAGGGACTTCAAAAGGCCAATTCCCTTCTCAAAGCAGCATAGGCTATAAGTCAGACTTTATGCAATCTGGGCTTGCAAACCTCCAAGGATGGAGTCTGCATAACCTTTCTGGGCAACTTCTTTGAGTGTTTGACTGGCCCATAGGGTGAAATTTTGCTACATTCAGTCACAACCTTTCTTGTTTCAACTGAAATGTTCTTTGTGTGTCACAGGGTATGTGCTCTGTCCCCTGACCATCTTGGTGGCCCTGTACTGAACATAATTCAGTTTATCGATGGCTTTCTTGTAGTCAAGGAAGTGGCAAAATACAATGTGGTACAGTAGATGACAGCTAGCAAGTACTGGGATAAAGTACTGAAGGGAAATAATCTGCACTTCTCTGATCTACTGGCTGTGTTCCACATGACCTAGGATAGTGCTGGAGGCCTTTGCTTCCAGGATACACTGTGGGCTTATTTCAGCTCACTGTTTGCTAAGACAGGTCTTTTCCATACGAGCTGCTCCACACACAGTCCATCCCCAGCCTGTAAAAACACAAAGGGTTCTTCTTTCCCAGCTGCAGGGCAGCCTTTGCCCTACAGTTTGTGTTTGGACATTCCTCCAGCCTGTCCAGGTCCTTCTGACTAGCAGCCCCACTCTCACACATACTTATGAGACTCTCCAGTTTGGTGTCATCTGCAGGCTCTGTGAGAGCATACTCTGTCATTATTTGGGATGTTAAAAAGGAGAGGTCCCAGTACAGATCCCTTTAGTCCTCCACTTGTTGCTGACCTCCAGGTAGAGGTTGGTACATTAACCCTCTGAGCCTGATTATCCAATCCTTTTTTTCTAATTTGTCTGGAATTCCATAAATACAGATTTACATCTTGCACTGGCTATAACAATATTGTGGGAGACAGTGTTTACAGCTTGATGGTCATAGGTGGATCCCAGACACAGTTAAAATGGTCTGGAATAAAAAACAACATTGATGCCCTTCAGGACTTTTCCATTATTTCTGTCTAGGAGATAGTCCATACCCCGATGGGTATATAAAATTGTATAAATAAATAAATATATATATATAATTGTCTAAAAATTAACCATTTTTATACAAACAAATGTTTGTTAAGTCAAATTGTTTATCATTTGCAGATAAGATGTTTTGAATTGCTTGAAGCAATTTGATAGTTTATGATCTCTTCACAGAGATCACAAACTTAGAACATATTTAAGTATGAAATCCTCCGCTGAATCCAAAACATTTGAAAAAGCTATCATCTGATATTCACATGTACTGTTTGGAACAAGCCTTGACAGAATAGAAAAAATTCTAGAATGAAAATGCATTCAGGAGTAAAGAAGTGATTCTCTTCTGAGAATCTGAAAAGTCTATGAACTGAGGTGTTTTTTTGTTGCTGTTGTTTATTCTTCTTTTATTGTTTTTGAAACAAAAGCAGTACTTTGGACTTGCTTTTTACCATAGCAAGACATTTTATTTTGTGCATATTACTTATCTGTTTTACTAAATAGTTTTTTGAAGGGTTGGCTTATATTTCTTTTCTTGTCAGGAAAACCCAACTTGCTGAAAATTAAACTTTTTTTTCCTTTCAATATGGCAGAATCTGCATAAGATAAATGCATCATTTTGACTTGACATTACAGTACTTCATTCAGATATACTACCAAAGAATTTTTAGCCTCTGTTTATGCCAAAATGGCCATATGTTTTCATTTTGGTTGGTATACAACTGTGTGTTTTTACCAGTCTTATTTCTTTCTGTGTTTTGTGTAGCAAAATACAACTTTGTAGAATTCTTTGTACTGTGTTTTTGTAGAAGGACTATTTTCTGTCTCATGCAGATACTTAAAAAACAAACAAGCAAGCTAGTAAGGTTATTTACCTTTCAGTAAGCTAGATTTTTTTTTAGTTTTCAACATCTTGTCCTTTTTGCCAGAAGTTATCATTATACTTTCTGAATTCTGTGTAGAGAAGGAACTAGACGACGGTTGAGATTGCGATGGGGTTTAGTCTTGTGTATACATAGGCGATAGAAACTTCTGAGTAAGACTTTTTGAAATTCAGAAATTATCCATGACTGCTGTGATGTTCACTTATAGGTATCCTGAAGGTCCAAGCTTAGGTTAGATTGTGGGACCTCACCCGAAGTACAGTGTTCAGCTCTGGGGTCGCCAGCATAAGAAAGACACTGACCTTCTTGCGTGGTCTCAGAGGAGGGCCATGAAGGTGGTGTGGGGGCTGCAACACCTACCCTATAACAGGCTAAGAGAGTTAGGATTGTTTAGACTAGAGAAGAGAAAGCTCTGGGGAGACCTTAGAACAGCCTTCTAGTACCTAAAGGAGGCTTACAGGAAAGATGGAATGGGAAAACTGATCAGGGGGTGTAGTGACAGGACAAGGGATAATGGCTTTACATTGAAAGAGAACAGGTTTATATTAGATATTAGGAAGAAATTCTTCACTGTGAGACCCTGGAATAGGTTGCCCAGAGAAGCTGTGGCTGCTCCATCCCTGGAAGTGTTCAAGGCCAGGTTGGATGGGGCTTTGAGCAACCTGGTCTAGTTGAAGGTGTCCCTGCCTATGGCAGAAGGGTTGGAACTAGATGATCTTTAAGGTCGCTTCAAACCCAAACTACTCTATGATTCTATAATTAGGGATTTTTTTTCAACATACATTTGTAGTTTTGTAATCCTATATTGTAGTGCAGGGTTGATACTAACAGAGAGAGTATTTAGAAGGAAGTAGAATTTAGAAGGAAGTAGCCTTTTTTTCTGTCTTTCAAGTGGCATAGAAAAAGCAGGTGGTTCTTTAGATCATCTGTCTGAAAGTTAGATGAGAGTTATGTTCTGTAGCTCAGCCTGGATTAGACAAACCATTGTCTGACTGGTGGAGCTGTTCAGAAAATGTGGCTGACATAAAAGCAACTCATGCCATAGTACACTGGTATGATTCAAAACAGTTTCTTTTTTAGGTATTTCCTACTCATACTTCTTGTCTCATATTTGTTAAACCCAAAATATAATTTTTCATTTTTATTTCTGAGAACCTTTTGAGATGTTACCTCAGTGTTTTCATGGTACAAGAGGGAAGTAGTCTTTGATTTTTTATTGTTGAAACTGCTGACACAATGAAAAACAGATACTGTCTCTGTACACCTTCCAACATTACTGATTCTTGCTACAGGCTTTGAGCCTGTGAGAGTGGCTTCTGTGATTAGCTCTTCTGCTGTTTTCAAGGCTGACTATGTTGATAAAAAAGCCTTCAAGAGCTTTGGTCTTAAATCCAATCATACAGGTTTGTGGTTTTCTTTTCTCTTGGGTTTCTTTTCTACCTGTGATCCTTCTCAGTCCTCTTAGCACTTTTGCTTTTTATTGTCTTACAACTCTTGGCAGCCAGGGTGGTGGGGAAGTACTGGTAATGACAGATAAGACCTTTGACAGAATTTTTTTAAAAGCATGTGGAAAAATGTTAAAATAAGAGTGAAGATCTTAGAAAGGGGCTTTAACAATTTGTTATGGGCTAAATTTAGGATTTAGTTGTTTGGGGCCACTCTGCTGCCATAAAATCTGTTATGTTTATATTGTTTAAAACATATCAGAAATGAACTAGGAAATAAAGATGATTCTTTATATATTAATGTACTTAAAACATGGGAAAACTTAGGTTCAATTACTTATTCTTTTTAACAAGTTTCACAGTTCTTTCCCCAGCTGACCTACAATTTGTCCAGTGTATCAGGACAAGCTCTTCCAGGTTGTCATCACTCTTCCCATTAAAGCTGTGCTAGTAATCAGACTACAATTGAAGATCTGTTGGATGAAGCACTGAAAGAAGTATAACAACAGATTGAGGGAAAAAAAAACCATTATAAGAAACTTAATTCACATTTTTTTTCATTTAAAAATATGCAATATTAAAAATGCATTTAAAAAAAAAGCTTGTTTCATGCATGTTTTGAGTTAGGCACTCATTGAGTAATAATACTGCTGATTGACCTGCAGGCTGTAAGAATGATGAAGTGTATAGAAGTAATCAATCATCTATTTAGTAAAATATATGGTGAATGTTTTAGAACAGAAACAGTGTTTTTACCACTTAGTCTATAACTTGTGATTTTGTCATTACTTGAGTACCTGTGAAAGCAATTGGACTGTAAGAGACTTAAAAACAATCTTCGTTTACTACTACAAGTATTTAAACTTTACAGAAGAGCTCATTAAAATTATAACTATTGTGTGAAAGTCCATATTATATTACTAATTTGCTCTATTTTGTTTCCTTTACAAAGTAGTCTTTTAGTGTCTAGTCTAGCAGCCCGTGACTTAATCATAAGATTTATACTTCCTGTCCTTAGAGTGTTGAAAGGTCAGTGGAATCAAAAAACATTGCCTTTGGCCATCCATTATGAGTCATAGACCTATTCTTCTTTGTTGAAAGCAACTATCAGACTATCTAAGAAGTATTCCTTTCAGAGTTGCAATGCTTACTTTGTTTCTCTTGTAATCAGTGGAGTAAAATCTCCCAAGCATTTGGAGCTTCTAAGCAATTTGCTGAAACAGCAAATGACCTGACTTACTGTAGCTGCCTATTTTGCCAAACCTTTGGAAAAAAGCTGTTTTTTTAAGACAGGACATGTCAGGATAACATGAATAAAAATTGCGTATTTAACTATAACTTTAAAGAAAGAATGTCAGCATTTTAAATGCTTTGTAATATCAGTCACTAAACACTATTTGTAATTTCCATCTCTTACTGGAAATGCAATTCACTGATAAGTTATTTTCTTTACAGTTATATCCTGATATAAAGATAGCGAGAGAAGGCAATAAGAAGGATTTGTTAAAAGTTTGTTAAGGACTTGATAGAACACTTTGCTGCAAGTGGTCATCAAGTTACTTTATCACTTTTAATATACATACTGTATGTACTCTGAAGTAATATTTGGATGCTGCCTCTAAGTACGGCCTCTGAAGAACGTTCTGCCAAAGCACAGAGTTTGATGCTTTTATCTTGGAATACGTGGCTTGTATCCCAATTGCTATAGTGCCTAAGACCAATGTTGAATGTACTAACTCAAGTACATTGACCCTTGGACTCCAACCTTCTGGGCACTTCTGGTTTACAGTCTTAACTGTCCAGGGACCATATAACAGTTAAAGCAAGGAACATGCCAGCTTTGCAGGGGAATGTCATCCACATCAATAAAAGGTGCAAGAGTGCTATAGATCAATGATAAACCTCAAAAACATCTACATACAATTCGCTGCCTTTCTTTGCCAAATGCTGAAAGACTTTGGGTGCTCTTCAGTATCCCTTTCTGGCTTAGACTTTTTTTCTTTCCTCTAGATCGTTCATCTCGTTTCAGTGATAAGACCCTAGTGAGAAAAAAAAGAACCTCCAGAGCTATCTCCTGTTGTTTACACTGGGATTTGTCATGTTACAGATGGAAAGTTAGATTTCTGCATTCTAGTGGAATGTCTGACAAATACAGCAACCTCATCTAACTTTGAAGTTAGCCCAGTTTTAAGCATAGGACTGAAACAGATGAGCTGGGAATGTCCCTCCAAGCCTAAATTATCAGGCAAAATGCTCTGTAAGTATATTTCAGACTCTTGTTCTGCCAGGTACCCTTATTGTTCTGTGTTAGAGATACTTTGTTCTTCTTAATGCTTCTCTTATTTATGTGTACATCGTAATTTCTTAGTAATAATATTTTATGTAGAATGCTGATTTTGCATAGTTTACAGAAAGGAAATAGCTTTTGGTCAGAGGACTTATCTGAAAAGCTCACAGATTTTCCAATTTATCCAAGGTCTGTTAAATCTCTATTAATAGAATTCTTAGAAATAAAATCTCTAGCATTTATATATAAGATGAGAATTAAAACAGTTGCATACATTTTCAACTTAGGAATCAAGTTAGATGGCTATTTGGGGAAAAATACTGAAATCTTAATGAGACTTACATCCTGACAGCCTTGTATGTTAAGGGTATGCTAGTCTGTATATGTAAAACAATGTTTAAAACTCTGTGTTGAATATACAAAGGTCTTTGCTGTGTAAACTTTTTAGTGTGCAGACATTTGAATTGTTGCACTGGTTCACATGCAAACTCTCCAAGACTGGGCAGCACCGAAGGGCTAGAAATCTTATAATAAAACGAGCATACTGTTCTTCCTTTTTGACTAATATTCTCCAAGCTTCTAGCAATTTTGATCTTAGTTGCAAGTAATATTCCTGTGGTTTTTAGCCTTTAAACTTTTATCCTCTATTTTTCATCTTGAGTTATTTTTTAAATCTGTCAACCTGTATGTACTGGTAATTATTGCCACACTTCTATCCTTATGGTACAAAGAATAGTAGTTCTTGTTTTGAATAATTTTGGTTATTTCCTTTGAATTTTTTAATGTTTTTTTTTTTAATGAGAATATAAAATATTCCTTGCTCTCTTTCTTCACAGTACTTTTGAATTTATAAGCCTTTGTCAGATCTCTTTTGAGTTGACCTTTCCCAGGTAGACCTTGAGTTTATCTCTGAGTGTCTGGAAGCTGTTCTCTACCTTGTTTACCCTTCATTTGCATTTCATAAGATTAGACATTATGGAAAACAATGGGACCAAAATATATGGACGAATTAGTGCTATAAGTAACAACTACTTTATTAGTGGATGGAGTCTGCTTAATTCAACTTTCTGCTCCATAAGGGATCATAAGAGGTCCTTGGAAAGACTTGCATAATTCATATCTATCCCGAAGTCCACTGATTCTGGTCTTGATTATAGCCTCTGTTAATGTGTCCAGTATAACATAAGGCTTAGAGGTCTGTGGTTGCTGAAATTTCCCAGGTACCCTTTATATCCATAGCTATTGCATTTGTTTTCCTGCATTCCTGTACCAAAGGAAAACAAAAGGTTACATACTATCATTGATAATTCAAACTGTTCATCCCTGAGTTGTACTCGAGTATGTGGGTGAACACTGCCAGGTCCTCGTGATTCTGCCTCTTTGTACTATAACCTCTCTCTCAGTTCAATTTCAGACAGACTCTGTTGCAGCCCCTTCTGCCCAGAAGGAGTTCTAACACAGTCAGATCCTCAATGTCTTCTACAACAAATGCCAATACAGAGGTCTCATTCAGCTTCTGTGCAATGACTCTGAGTGCTGCTGTTGTACCCAGGTGGTCAGTTGGTCATATAAGTGACAGAGTTTTTGCTCCTGATGTTTTTGTAGAATCATAGAACGATAAGGATTGGAAGGGACCTTAGAGATCATCTAGTCCCAACCCCTTTGTCATGGGCAGGGACACCTCTCACTGGACTCGGTTGCTCAAGGCCTGATAGACTTTTCTTTTGGAAAGAGGAAACTATCATTAGAAGATCTGATTCCTCCAGCTAGTTAAAATAGATTGATAAGATCTCTGTGGTTTTTGTTTTTTCTTCCTCCTGAATTGCTTTTTTTGTGTGTTTACATTTAATCTGTTAATCTGATACATTTAATCTTTCTATTTTCTTTGCAATGTCTTTATTTTTTTCCTTTGCTTTGTTGTTTAGTCAGACATCCACAGTTCTATTTGTTCTCTGGATCAGAGAGAACCAGACTGTACACCTGTTACAGTGTCCACGGCACTGAGTTACCCTTCCTATTGGAGACGTGATAGTTAATTGTCTTTTTTAAAAGAGGATTATGAATCACAGCTCTGAATTATTCCTATAAATCCGTCATGGAATAGTAATAATGATTCTTTCAGCATTTATGGCTAAATCCGTTTTGTTTTCTGGTGCAGATTTGACCATATACTTAAATTCATTCTCATCTTCCATTTGTACTTGATACCGGCACAAACTCTGATTTGGGGAGAGGAGGTTAAGACTCAGATATATGTAAGGAAGTTAGGGAAAATGGGAGGGAAAAAATGTCAGAGTTCAGAGTAAGGAAGCAGAAAGGAAAATCAAATGGGTAGAAGATATAAGAGAGGGGAAAAAAATGAAAATGAAAAGACAATGGATGTACTACATGGTGAAACAAAACTGACATGAAAACTTAGGTACTGAACAAGGTCAATGACACACTTATTTAAATAGTAGAATCCAGAATATATCTAATTAAGTACTAAGCACATAAATATACAAAATTTAAAGTGCTAATACATATAAGCACATTAAACCTGAAGTCATGAAACACTTAATGACTCAGCTATAAATCATTCGTCTTGCACCAACCTCAGACTTAATGAAGTTGGATAGTGAAACGTGGAGCTTTGGCCTCCCAATGCCTTGAAGAACTCTTCCAATCTTTATGGCCCCAAAACTATATAGCTGGTTTGATTCCTTCATATTTTCCATATTTCCTAAATTATTTGTTACAGGGATGCACTGAAGTAAGAATTATTATTAAGTTTTTAATTAGTGTGAAGCTTAGTATAAAGAATGTGCACCTTTTTTTTTTTGTGTGACACTTCAGGAGAAGAATGAATTTTATACTAATGAGTTTATTTCTGCAAAGTGCTGAATATTTTTTGATGATGCCATCAAAGGCTGAAGCTTAAGGAAAGAATCTGAAGATACAGCTTTCAGTTTTTGGAGAACACAGTAGCTGTAGAAGTCACTTATCACTAATACAGATTAGATGCTGTTAAATGTATTAGTATGTGCTGCTTCTAGAACAAACAAATTTCAGAATCAGCAAGATAATTCAATGGAATAAAAATACACATTTATATTGAAAAGCTTTTTCTTCTTGAGTAAAGTTCTAATCTGAGTAGTAGTAAATTCTATTTTTCCTGTATCTGTCAGATTTAAACATCTGCTAACTGAACTGTGTGTGTTAGTTACAGCTTCTACATTTGGAAATCTTTACAGACCTTTAGGATAATGGAGGCTTCTTCCAGTCTCTTATAAAAAATACAACAAAATGAAAAATTTCCCTCTGCATTTTATAAATACTGAGCGACATGTGATACATACATTTGTTATGTAGCTCTCTAATCATGTATTCACTAAATGTATTCTGGTATAAAGAAGCGCATATGAAAAGTATTCTGAAGTAACCATTGTGCACTAGAACAGGAGAAAAATAATTTTGGCAGATTGAGGGCTTATCCTTTACATTCTTGATTGTTGTGCACTATAGAGATATGATTCTGCTATAATAGAAAGTGTAATTGCTATGATTTTGATTGACATCTTGGATGCCATTGTAAGATTGAGAATAGATAATGACGGTGACAGGCACCTTGGAAAAATTCAAATAGAATTAATGTTAGAACTACGTACAGAGAATGTAAGGATAGAATATTTAGCTACTTATAGCTCAAGTTATAAATTGTATTTTAAAAGACTGAAATCTGCAGTTTCTACAGTAAAGTGAAAATACTCTGGCGGATGGTGCTTCCTTCTCTTTATACTGCTAAACAACTGTGGCAGGGCTGAATTCTATCACTAGCTCAGTTTTGCATGTGAAATATCCCAGACCACAAAGAAAGTAGTTCTTGAATTTTCCCCAGTAGAGAAATACTCCTGGATCCACTTTGGTACACCTGGAAACCTCATTTCCTTCTTGTAATATTCTGTAATATTTTCTGAGAGACTCCATAGGCATTGTCTGGTTTGCTTGAACCTGGATTTAATAGCATTGAGTTTAAGGACTGTGTAGTGAACAATTGCATTACTGACAGTAAGAACTGAGTTTACAGCTATGAATCAAGTCTCATGAAAAAAGGAGCTTTATGAAAGGTATTCGGAGTATTAAATGGAAGGAATATCATGAAATAAAATTAGTATGCTTATGCAAATGACCTAGCTATGACTTCATAATTTGTAATGGTATTCAGTTAGGTAGTGTTTACACTTGTTAATGACTTCCTTTATGAGTGATAATTGATCTTGCTCATTATCATATTAAATCCTTGATCGTATGTCATTAGTTGGGAATGTAATAAATGGTCTGTTTGATTTTTAGTGTAATGAACTAATTAGACTAATTAAAATCAATATGTGTGCCAATATTAGACTTTGAATCCAAATGCTGCTGTCTGCTGGCTAAAAATCAGCAACTCAGTAAAAAAGTGGCCTAATGCTGATTTATGAGCACTTGACAAACGTGAGGTGGAATAAATTGCTTGTAGTGGTAGGAACAGCATTAGCGAAGTACAAGATACTAAGTGCATTGTAAGATCAGCAGTAAGGGCATACTTACATGTGTAGTTACTTGGCACCTTTAAACCTTCCTGGTTGATTAGATAATTCTTCAGAAATTATTCAGCTTAAATATTGTAAAGTGCATTGATCTATACTTATAAATAAAATATTCAGTGTACATGTTTGGATGTACACGCAGGTTATTTCTCTCTGTGTGTTTATGGGTTTTTGTATGTTAGAACATTTTGTAAATTTAACACTTTTTACAGCATTTTTATTTTTATAGTAATCTGTGAATATACCAAATAGGTCACACCTTCAAATTCAGTAATGTACTGTTATTACAATGTTATTCAACCATAGTATCCATTCACTTTTATGTTTATGAGGAATTGTGTTTATAAGCCCTAAGGGAGACAGGAACACATCCTGTAATTCTGTAATGACCTTTTGGAGAAGAAGGAAATGGTTACTTGGAAGGGAAGAGGGAATATTATTATAGAATTCAAGATCTTGTAGCATCAAAGCAAAAAATTAGTGGAAATCCATTTGGCTCAAAGAAAAGAGTAGAAGAAACTGTGAGGTGATGGGGAGAAGTGTGCCATGTTCTTATTCTCGAAAAAACTACTGCTCAGAGAAAAATGTGTGTTAAAGTTTTCAATGTAAATTAATACATTTTTGAATATGCATAACTCTCATGGGTTCTCTGTTGAGCATATGATATTTTCAAAATGTAATAACTATTAATGGTAAACGTTGAACAGATCAGAGCAAAGGCTATTTGCTTCCTTTTTTGTTGTTATTTGGTTGGTGTTGTTATTTTCTGCTTGTTTGGGTTTTTTTGGTGGTTTTTGTTTGCTTGTTTTGTTTTGGTCTCAGTTTTCTAGTTTGTTTGTTTGTTTGTTTTGATTATATTTTAGTGGGACACAGACATTCAGAATTAGTGGGTCCCTGTCCTTTCCTCCCACCTCTCCCAACACGAGCTTCCATCCATGCACAGTTTGATGTTGAAGAAAATGCAGAATGGCAGAGGAGAATTCAGTACCTTGTTTCTCACATCTTGAGGATATTATACATTATGAAGTTCTGAGTGCCACAATCAGTAAAGCAGAATAAATTATATACACCTTAATTTCTAACTGAATCATACTAATGATCAGTACAAAAATTTTTTAATGTAAATACGCAAATATGAGGAAACAGAGCTCAGAGTCTTATGACTCCCAGGCCTAAACTTAATCCATGAGATCATGTGGCTTTTGAGGAAGTACCTCAAAAGTACTTAAGTCACTGGAAATGCGGGTGTTCAGACACTCTAAATTTCAGGCTTTGTAGGAATAATCCCTTAATCATCTGACCTAATTTTGATGATGAATATTTTAAAATAGTGGTGACTTATTAATAAGGATTTCAGAAAGGCATGATTTGAAATAGGTGTCAACTCTAATTTAAACAAGTACTTGAAGAAAATCTACAGCATTAATGTAGACTTAAATTGATAGTAGCCATTGAAATTTCATTTTTTTCTTGAGCTTGTAGACAGAAGAACTCGTGTTCAGAATATGTACTCATGTACTTTACAGTGAGGATAAAATCTGTTAAAATAGTTTACCTTTTTATGGTTCCTTTTAGGGGCACATAGAGCTTGTGGCTTATCTTGTGTTTTTCACTAGATAATTACCAACTGTCAGGTTCAGTAAAATCAATAATTATTAACAGAAAATGCTTAACTGATCATCATTACCTGCAGTATTTTAAAATTTTATTCTTTGGATGAGATCTGAACAGAAGCTTGAAAGTTATGTATAGTCATCTAAATATGCAAGAGTACATATTGCTTGGAAAGTTCGTTGTGGTAAAAACTATGTATAGCTCTCAGATACTGTGAATATACATTGCAACAACAGACTAAATTTAGGAGAGTATATATAGCTTGAATCCCAGAGAACATACTTTGTTTTGTGCTTGAAGCAGTATACCCTGAGAACATAAATGAGATCCTTTATGTCTGAGATGCATTCACTATGCATATTATCAGCCCTCTGATCCAAAGCACATAACGAATGTCCTTGATTCATATAAAAGCACTGAATGCCCTGAGGAGCTGTGTGGGTTTGAAACATCTGACAGTTGTTTGTGAGATGGTGTGAGTTCAAGTACCTTTCTGAGCAGCAAGGGAGGGGGAAGACACTTCTGCCTGGTTTTTCAAATCAATTTTTTGTCCTTCATTTACCAAAGTTGCAAAAGTAATAGTTTAAAATGGGTGGCTCTCTCCATTAGTGTGGTAAGTGCTCCACCATGTCTTTCTTCTTGTATAAGAGAAACAGAGAATTGAAAGAAATCTCATGTACATTTTATTTGAATCTTGGCCGAACAGAAGGCAGCAGAGATTTAACCCTTGACTTTAGTTTTACTGGATTGGCTGTTAGGCCAATGCTTCTACTTTATTACTCTTGCAAGGTTTAATGTCCAATTTTGAACTTTGAATTTTCCTGAAAGCAATTCTGTATAAAAGAGGCTACTGTTTTTGATGTTGTTTTCTTTGATATTAATTTTTTTTTCTATGATATAAAGAAGAAAAGTTTCTGGGTTTTTGTTTTGTTTTGTTTTTGGTTTTTTTTTTTTTTTTATAATTTCTCCTCACCTGTGAAATCATATTTCACTGAAATAAATCTTGAACCTTCTGTGAGGATGTTTATCTAGTTATAATAATTTAATCTTTGTTTTTTATTTTATGTGCCTGCTCTACTTTGTTCTTGCAGAATACCTTCTTTAATGGGGAAATGACGGATTTCATGTTAAAGAGAATTGGGAAAATGGGTAAAAGCTGTATCAAAATAAGTCAGTGCTGTTCCCTCCTTTGCTTAGGGGAGCTAGGTGGGAAATTATTGATCAACAAGTATCTTAGCGCGGGAGTTTCTGTGCTGCTGAATAACTCTCAACCATATCTGAGAGCTCTTGTGCCAGACCAACCATGACTGTGGGCCTGATAGCTTGCAGATAGAACTGAATTTTAGGAAGAGTCTTTTGATTCCGAGACTAGGTCTTTGCCCAACCTACCTAAAAAATTAACAAGGGACTGTAGAATTTCCTGGCCAGGGGCTGTAAAAAATATTTTATTTGGAAATATACTCTTATCAAAAAGAAAGCTGAAACCTGACACTTTAATCAACATCATGTGTCTGTGTCATGCTTGTGTATAAAGCAGTAAGAAGTCTCCGCTCATCTATTATGTTGTCTGAATTGTACTACTCAAGGATTAATTTGCTACTAAAGAAAGTCGTATGAGTACTTCAAAACATTCCTTCAATTCTATAACACTTAATTTGCTACAAGAGTAAATTTAATCTAATCTACTGTTATGCCACCTTTGAATAGACCTTCTGCAATTCCTCTTTTTTTCTTGTAATCCTCATCCATTCTGGAATTTGGAGCTAGTTAGTGCTTGTATTGGTCATTTAATTCGATTCTGACAAAACAGACACCTTCCTTGTATCATATAAAATATTATTTGCTGGTGCTGAACAAATGAAGAACCGAAGTGAATAAGAAGAGACACTTTATGCCCACAGCCAACTCATGCTGTGCTCAGGTAACAGCTTAGGATGCATTGGTGTGGATTGCCCTGCACTGGAGGTGTTGATGCCATCACATTTGGAGCAGGGCACCCACCATGTGAGGAACAATATGTGAGGAACCATGATGATGCCATACTACTGGAGCACAGTGAGCCGGCCTAGTCCCTCCTCCTGCCTGCTCCATGCATGGTAGTGTAACAGCTTAAAATGGAGTTCCACTCCCTGCACAGCCATGGAAACTCTCCACTTCTTTTACTGACAAGGGCTTTTTGCTCTTTCTCCTCCTACTGGTGCGTCTGCATGTCAGCAAATGTTGGCAGAGGGACACTGTGGAAATATCTTACCCAGATGGTTCCAGACAAGTGCAGTCTGAAGAAGTTGTGCCCTTAAGGAGCTACTGCTCCTGTATATTAGTTCATGGCCTTTTGCCTCAGCTTCCTCTGAGTTTCAGAGTCATGAATCAGGTGTCCGTACAATGTGTAGGTGGGGGATTTATAGTAATGGAAACCCTACATGGTGAGGTGTTAAGTCCTGCATTTCTGGAATAACTGTAATTGGCAACTCTTATTCCCTTCGAAGTCTTCTGCTGAAATCTGTTGCACATACTTTGGCACAATCTCATAAAAACTGAGGTGCTTTTTTCTGCTCAACGTGACAGTACCAGACTCCTCCCAGCCAGTTAGCAATTAATTTGGGATGGATCCACAACAAGTTGTCTAGTTATAGAGATCTGCACTGCTGTACTGCAGACCTGCTACTGCCTCTCTCTTTACTGGTTGTGTCCTCAAAGTCATCCTTAAATGCACTTCATTCATAGCTCTGTATGAACCCTGTCCTACGGCCTTACATAATTTTTAGCAATTGACCACTATGTATTTGTCAGTAGTTGTTGTGGCTTTTGCTGTGGGCTGTACTGAGCACCACTTGCCCACGGAGCACAGCCCAGGACCTCACAGACTTTGAGCTTTGTTGTGGGATGGCAGTGCAGCGGAGAGCCCAGGCTTGCAGGCATCTCAGTAACTGAGTGGGTGCCAACACTGAGGTCATCTGAGAGTCATGGCTCCTTTACTAGCAAAGTCTGTGTTGGGAAGCTGCCAAACTACATTCTGGACTTCTTGCAGTATGCCTGGATACTCTTGTCTAGCAGACACATTGTCTGCATGGGAAGTAATACAGGAATATACATATATATCTGCCACCTGCACGCTGAGGTTTGTTACAGTTTGACGAATACCATATGGGTCTTTGTGACCAGAGTGGCAGCTACCTGCAAGCACCACATACACCATATCAACAAGTACTGCTATTAAATTCTTCTCACATCAGGACAAAGTAGAAACAAGAATGCCTATCCTAAGGTTTCTTCTTATATTCTTAAAACATACAATAACCCCTCAAAATAATGCTTGAAGCCTAAAACAAACACCTTTCCTCACCATATCAAGCACAGGCAATAACTCAGTAAAGCTCCTTGACCTGAGAAAGGGAAGTCAATGAGGAGTCTTGTATCCAATTACATTCTTTGGCAAGTGCAGGGTGCTTTGGGCTGATAGTTATCCTCAGATTTAAATGTTCCTATGGTCATTGAAGACAACTGTGACTGTTGTGTCTTGTGAATTATTTTGTGTAGTTTAGCCCTGACAAGTCTCATATCTGGCAAGATTCAGGTGTAAGTGTTCCTATCAAACTGTGCCTATTGCAACATGCAGTGCCTTAGATCCTCTGAAACAGTAGCATATATAGGCTTTCATTGGTGCAGAATATGGCTAAGTACCCTCTGGCAAACTGTGATTTTGCTGCAGTTTGCAAATTGAAATCTGATAATTTGGTTTTTTCTCAACCAAATACTGTAGTATTCTTTTCACTGAATATTTCTAGTAAAAACATGTCTTTTTAGTGCACTCCAGGAGTGCAATGAACCATTAGCAGTCTGATGACATAAGTATTAGTAATGTTTATTTCTTAAGATACTCCCCTGTAAAGTTAGTATTTTGACTGCCTCCATATAGAAAAAAGCCACCCTAAACTAAACCAGAACCAAACTAATACTAAAATATGCAAGCAATTAATTTCTTATTAACAGCACATAAACTGACAGTATATATGAATCCAAACAAGTTTAAGTCAAATATATAATAATTTAACACTAGAGGACTATGCTAAATATAAATTTCATACATGATACCATATACCTACTAACAGATAGATGACACAGATTCAAAAACAATGTATTTGAGAGTGAAGGTATATAGGAATATAGAAAAAGTGCTTTCAGAAAAAAACCACATAAATGGACACATCTCACTAGGCATAAGAGATTTTTTCGTTATTAATTTTGCACCTATTTTTAACTTGTTCTAGTCTTATGTATAGTCTTTGCAAAAAAAAAAGTTACTTGTACAAACTTTTAAATTTACAGACATATATAAAAAAGATATTATAATCTTATTAATAAGTTGTAACCCAAATATATTCTGTTTGTAAAAGTATGTGATACTTTTCCTTTGCATTCAGGTCCCCATGATAGTTTTTGTTATGTAAGAATATAATCTTATCTTCTTGCTGAACAATTAGTTTGACTAAGACAGTGCATAAGAACCAAATACACTCTATTTCTAATATTTCTTAAACGTACTGGTTGTAACTTTTGATTTCCAAAAGTTACATGAGAGAAGCTTTTAAAGGAACCCCGAAGAAACTGCTCATTCCATTGTTAAGCAGCTATGAAGAACATAACAGAGAATTTTTCACAGTACTGCCTTCCCACTGTATGCTTCAAATTTAAACAACCCTGAAAACCAAAGCATATTTTCTAAGATCAAAGAGGAATTTAGGCAAACAAAGCATAGTTGCCACAATTAGAATCCCAATTCACACTGGAAAAAAATGTTCTAGAATCCTTCATTCACATATTTCAGCGTAAATTAGTTATTCAAAGTATTGTGAACCTAGACAGGGAGGGATTAGGACACTTTCAGACATTTGGGACTGGATTTTGGTTGGTTGGTGTCTCATAATGGTGAAAAATCCAATCAAACTGACATAAGAAAAACAAAATAGGAAAATTTTTCATGCTACTAAGATTTTTCAGTTTTCTGCAAGAACGGCTTTCATACTCCAGTGTACAACTATCCAGAGTAACACTTTCTAACCATGTATCATCATATAACTTTGTTTAAAATAAGACCCTGAACTGACAAAATACAGATTTTATAGAAATCATATAGATATGTTTTTCTTCCATTCTTCTTTTTACAGTTGTACAGAATTAGCTTGGAAAGCAGTTTTACATATATTCACTTTTGGTATAGTTTTTAATTTGCATCTTGCTGCTTGATGCCTTCACTTGATGGGTACAGTATGACAACAGGTAATAGCTACAATAACAATAAAACAGTGATCATTACTGCTGGGACTAGAAACACCCATGATTGCCTTTTTTTTTAGCCTTCCTCAGCTGGAAAGTTTTGACATCTGCTGGTTTGGGACATAGCTGAACAGCTGTCAGCAGTGGGGTAGCTGCTTTCAGCAGCAGTTGGCGAGATGGCAGGGTGCCAGCTTGTACCATCTGTGCGCCTGACATTTCATTCTAATTAACAGTAGGGTTAATTGTTCTGGCAGGCTCAAATGTAGTGTCTAACATTACCCAAGGGAAACATGTACAAGTGCAGGAGTGGCAGGGAGCTGGGGACAGCGTTGCTAACAAACCTACTGAGGGAGAATGGTTAACAACTACTGATGATTTTACTAGCTGGCCACATGCAATAAGGCTGAGGTATTTTTTTATTCTGATGAATTATGCCAAGCCTGTAATGATGTAGAAGAAATCAAGCTTTGAAAGGCTGAGACTGCTGCCTTGGGGCAATTGAGAGGGAACAATTTGCATGTTATTACTGCATATTCATACCTAATTGTGTTAGGCTTTGCTAATAGAGCAGAATGACAGTATGAAAAATCGAGCAACTGCTTTATAGCCAACAAAGCTAGTGTTTTTTCCCCTACACTATGAGTGCTGAATGATCATTTAGACATTTAGTTGTTCAATATGACAAGTCTACCATTTGTTAGCTTGACATATAGTAATTTATAAAGGAGTATTCTAATTTTACTTTTAGTTTATTCTCATTTTATACAGTATTCGTGGTAGCAATTTGAATGGGGATATTCATAGATATTGTGAGTAGTTGTGATTCAAATAAAACTATTTTGTATGAAGCATTCCCATTGTTTTATGATTTATTAATTTTAATGTTTAAATAGCTTTTTCAGATGTTAATATAACATAAATGAGAAGTTGATGAGAAATCTCTATTATGATCATGTTGCTACATACTGATTTAGCTAATCTTTTTACATTCCCATTATGACCCCTATTAAGTGTGTCAGGGCTGTGGGTTGCTTTAAGAAGTTGACAAGTAATACCATATCAAGCCTATAGATTCTAAATCCAGAAATAGTGATATACTCAATTTAGATTGAGTTACAATCCAGCATGAAGGTATAAATATCTCAAAACATCAAATAGAATGCATTTTTTTGTCACATATATTTATGCAACAGTACAAAAATAGACTTGTCTCTTCAGAAAAATTGTACCTCATTTTCACTGTAAATTATTAGTGGTTTACTCTTCCAAATTTATAGAACCTCAGTTCTTATTCCCTTCTTTCATACTGTTCCATAGGCATGACTAATACTCTAGAAAACATTGCTATACGTCACATCACACACATTAAAATGCAACCAGTTTCTGAAAATTTGAAATTAACTAGCTTAACTGTTAAAAATGCTGAAAAAGTCGATAGTAATACCAGACATGATATAACACTCATGAAGGAAGGCCAGAAATAAGGTTTTCAATAGCTCTTAAGCAATTTTGGAATCTAAATTACTTGAGCATGTAGCCAGCCTGAATTGCACAGTAAAGTGACAGTAAACTTTTCTGAGAGAAGGGCCCTTAGTTCATTAGTGTACTGGTTAATCTTAGAAACAGTAGACGAGGTTGCCAAAACTCAGGCACAAGAGAGGGAATTTGAAGAAACTGAGGAGGAGTTTCAGTTGTTTGTGTGCTTTGTTGTTGTAAAAAAGATAGAAGTTTTTAATATTCTGGGTGAAACTTGAGATTTAAGACCAATTTGTAGACTTGGCAATTGTTTATACAAATGTAGTGCTTTCTTTATGGAAGAGTATTATACTGAAGGTAGTTAATACTTGGTTATGTATGTAGTTAGTAGACATATTTGTCTTTCATCTACTCTGTTTATAAGCAAAATATTTCCAACATATGATGATATTATTGTAGTAATACCTGTTTTTATGACTAATATATTTTATGCAAGGCATTTACATACTGTAATCTTTGCAATTGAATATAATCTTCCAGTAGATCACTACATAATTGAAGTGCATGTAATATGGTTACATTCTAAACCTGTGGTTAATGGTCAGCATTCTTTTTTTAAACTTTAGATGTGGAACCTAACTCCAAAACTACTAGTTGGGGGTTTTGTTTGTTTGTTTGTGGGTTTGTTGTTGGTTTTTTGCCTTTTTTGAGGAGATTCTGATTTATGAAGAAATTAGATGCAAATAGGAAGGTTGATGTTGAGCCTCTGATGTTACAACTGCAATGTGACAATGTGACTGCTGCAAGCAGGAATAAACCTTAACAAAGTCTCATGGGTATAAGGCATGTCAGTGGGTAGATTTATAATTTTTACCTTTTAAATAAACCAAGGGACTTAATGGTTTATTTCCTTTCAAAACCAAAACTACTCACCTGGTTATGTTTACCTGGATATTACAAAGAATGTCACTGAATATATATGAACATCTTTAGCAAATCAACATTCTGAAAATGCCTAGAGCTAATGTAATTTGTTATGCATGGAAGAAGATGCTAAATATATTGACCTTCAGCAGAAAATAATAAAATGGTTTGATTAGGTTTAATTTAATTATTGTCATAAGTGAAAATCCTCTATTCCAGCCTTCTCTGCCCTTCAAAGAATTTCTCATGGAAGAAAAGCAGTAAAAAAATTCACTCACCAGGTTGAAAAATGGCATGTTAGTCAAATCCATTATGAAGTCTTGTCCACTCATGTCCTTTTCTTCTTTTATTTTGAATTGTAACAGATGAGCTTCAGTTTTTCGCCACCTGTGCTCTCAGAGTATATCTAATCTGATGCCTTCCTGACCTCCTGGTGGAGAACATTTGCCAAGACTCTACAAGGCTGAAAAGTTAAATTAACTAAATACAATTAAGATTAAGTTTAATGTTCCTCTTTTAGGACTTAGCAGAGAAGACTCTTTTACAATTAGGTTATTCTTGATTTGTGCTCTTGATGTATTTGACTCCTTAAACCTTCCTGCAGGTAGCTCTCGGTTATACAGGTAGCTCTCCTCCTGAGCTCTCCATTACACATTTCCTGTATCCAAATCTCATAATAATAGGAATTTTTTTGTCATCACTTTCCCTAAAAAGCAAATATTTCTTGTCAAAACTATTATATTATTATTGCTTCTTTTCCCCATTCTTTTAATATCACATGATAGGTCATCCATGTTCTCCATCTTTTCTAAACAAGTTCTTGTTGGAGCAATTTTTTAATTGCTAATCTAATTAACTTAATTGCTAATCTAATTTAATTTAATCTAATTAAGTAGATTCTTTTGCTTTTCATAGCATAGAAGTTAATGGTTAATATCTTTTTTCCTTTAATCAGATTTCTATCATATACTATTTTCTCTTGTAAAGAAGATCCATGTCAGAATGTAAGTCACATCACGTATACATATAGTTTTCATTTACCTATCCTTATCTTTCCTGTCTTTCCTTGCATTTTTTTCTTTTTCTTTCTCCTACACACTACCTTTTAAAAAGATATATTTAATGCTGTGTTGCTTTCTGGATATTTTTATGCTTATTTCTAGAAGCTAATTTTCTTTGGAAACTTTTGGACTATGAAAAAAGTTAACAAGTTGCCTTTGTACTTGTTTTGATAAACAAGACCTGTTGGCTTTGAGGTTGTTTTTTTTCTGTTCTGGTTAGTGGTGGGTGTAAAAATAAAACTGCCTCTAAGAAGTTCTGTTGGGCATGATGATGGAGAAGGGACACAACACTATTACTATTAATTCTCTATGCATAGAATTAGAATCTATATTTTAGTGAAAATTTCTTAACATGGAACACAGTTATACATTCACAGGATAAGATTTGATCCTATTAAAAATTCTTTTTTGTCAGAGAGCTACAAGTAAAGCTTTACTTACCTTTTTTGTGAGTCCCATAAGAGTGAAGGTTTTGCATTGTATCAGTATTAAGTAGGTGACACTTTTATATGTAAGAGCTTAAAATTTACATAAATACCACAAATAGAGTATGGAGAATGAGACAGAAAATGAAAGAATGATGACTGATCTGGATCCATAATAAGGTTATAGATATTCTTGCACTGCCAGACTGAGGGTATCTCCTCCTGCCTTCTTTGACCTTATTGTTACATGTGCATCATGACATCACTCTGGTTCTTCAATTACTGAAAAAAAAATATTGATATACATCTTTTCCAAAGCTCCTATAAATGACTGCATGCATTATTCACAAAGAATAACTTTTGCAAAAGAAAAGGTCTGGTCCCCTTCTGGCTACAAATGCCCACATCTGGAAAAAATCAAACTTTAATCAAGAAATAAGAATAGTTTTGTGCTTCTTTCATATCTCTTTGCACATCATAGCTAAGCCAAAATTTGACTCTGCCCATTGTCTTCCTTCTTTCTAGTAAGTGTAAAGAAAATTATTTGATGTGTTTGCTTGAACACTGAAAATATTCCAAAAAACTTGGCAAAGTTTAAGACTGTATTTTAACGTCTGCATGCATACAAGAGCTAAGATTCTTAAATACTGATAAAACCAATAATTTAGAGGCATTTCACAACTCTTCTCTATTCACACAGAGAACCAAATTGTAATATTTTTCTTGCTGTCTGATTATTGGTAGCCAGTCATGGATTCATTATTCTGTTTGACGTATATATATTTTAACATAAATAGCCATAATACAGCTATGCTTGCATTGCCGTTACACAAATTGCATCTGTTTAAAGACATTTTGGCTAGAGTGCATTTAATATTAAAAGGATATAGCTGTCCTTTTTTTCTTCTTTTTATTCCTATATCTCTTTATAATTGATTAATGTTCATTTGGATGAATAATTTATAGCTCATATAGCTCCTGGCTTATTAATTGTTTAATTTCAGAGGAAGTAACTGAGTACTAAGGAGAAGCAAGTTGTCATTCAAAGGGACACATTAAATTTAAATACTCCATTGATGCACAGAAGTGGTCAAAGTAGTTCTTACATCTCGTACCATCCTTGTAAAGAAGAATAACGATAATGAAGATTAAAGGATATTAGATGTTTTTATAGATAGAAGAGCATTTGATAGCATGTGATTTGGCAAATTTTGTGATCCCTTTTGGTTTTGTTTTTCTTTATATGTCTTTTTTTTGCATCATTAATTTTCTCTGCAAGGCCAAGCAGAAAAAGAAGCAAATTGAATAAACGGTTCTCACAGCTAATAACAAACAAGATTAAATACCCAAATGATTAAATAATAAAATTAACCTTAAGTGCAGATAAGCTGTTTTGCTTTTGCAATTGAAATTAATCTCAAGACATGTTTAGATCAAGGGATCGGAATTTGAATCAGCAATGATAAGGTACTTCTACTTCACTTGAGAGCCGTGACTCTCACTAGACAGGACTTAATTTTCATTTTGAGTAGATCAAGGAAAGAAGTTCTTCCTCCTTATAGAGAAGTAGCTAGTGTTGTTTAACACTTTGGATTTGGCTAAGTGTTGTGGTCAGTGTATGAAGATGAAACTTTTTTTTGAAGATTTAATTTTAAGAATTGCTAATATCAACAATTTCTCACTATTTTTATGTTATGATTTTACACATGCTGTATCTAGCTTCACCTTATACTTTTACAGTGTGTTTTTTACAGAAGAGTAATTAATTAAAGACAGAATCTGTCCAGAGATCTTGTGTCTTAGCTTTCTGTTGTAGTTATACTGTTGTTCTTTGAAAGATCTGAATTATTTATTTTTATTACTAATGGAAAGGAAGTAAAAATAAAAGTCAAATAGCCTGCAGTTGAATTTTTTCTTCTGATCTTGACATTTGAAAACTGGAAAGTTATTATATATCATGAAAAACAGGTCTTCCTTTGCTAAAGCCAAAAAATTGTCAATGAGATGCATATATTCTTTCCTTTTCTCTACTTAGAATTGTATGATCTGTAAGCACATAAAATAATCTAAAAATAATTTGCATTTTCCATATTTTCAGAGCTGCATGACTTACATTCAAGAGCAGAAAGAAAAGACAGTGGGAAATGACATATGCCATATTCTTCACTGCTATATAAAATTGTTAGAAAAAGTAAAATATCTTGCACGTCTGTTATCTTTACCATTCTCCTACCCTTATGAGCACTGCAGGAATCTCTCTTTTACAGCAAAGAAAACATATTGAGAAGGCAAATACTTTTATGTTAGTCATGGTCTCAAACAGCAGGAGGTCTTCATATGATACGACACTCGAAGGCCCGTAAGTTCTGAGTCTATTACCAGGCACCCGTTCAACTTCTTTTCCAGAAGCATCAGGTGTACACAATGGCTGGACTAGCAGGCATGATTGGGTCTCTGAATTCATCTTTCATAGCTCTGGCTTATGAAGAAGAGGTGCCAATCCTCAGTAAACCCTTACAGAGCAAGGGTTCCCATAGGACCTAACAGCATCTCTAAAAGGAGAACTCCAGGGTGCAGGCTCATTACCATACCATCTAGTCTCACAGTGCTAACTTTTTCCCCCTTGGACCTTTATTCTTTGCAGTACTAACTAATTCTCCAATTATCAAGTGTTCTATAAAACAAGTAATTGCAGGAGGACATCTCTTGAAGATACAACAGCCTGCAGTCCAAACGTTGCATTCTTTAACCCTTCAATTCACAGTAAGAGCAGCCTGTATCACTGGCACTTACAGCACATAATAGGTCTTTCTCAAACTGAAGACTCAGTTGACTGAGACCTCAGCTATTGTGATTTCTGGGACTAATGAGACTCTACTGACTATAACACTACTTATGTTTTCTAAGGTAGGATAAATTCAAAGTCAAAGAATCTCTCAGGGTTTTTTTCAGGAAACTCTAAGCCCTGTATCTAAAAGGTACCTCACAAATTCAGATGTCTAGGAGAGACTGCAGAAAAAGAGAAATAATATAAAAATGAACTGAATGTGTACTTTAAAGAAAATTAAAGGGTTTTTTTTAAGCATATAACCTCACACCTTAACTAATGTTAAGCAGTCTCAAGTGTGGAAATACCAGAAACTTCGAATTCTGGTATCAGGGGTATATAAATGTGATTTAAGACTCAGAATTTATCTGTTGATTTTTATAGCTTTCAAGTGCCTTGCAGTGTTAAGTAAAATAATATTGTTTCCTCCTCCAATAATGTTCACTGACTTTTCTAAACATATATGGCACAGTACTGGCACATAACGACATTTTTACTGGGGTGCCCTGTTGGAAGGTTACAGGCTTTTAAGGGGGGTAGGCAGGGCAGAAGAGGTGGAGGGGTGGCACTGTGTGTAACAGAAGTGTTAGGATGTATGGAGCTCACAGTGGGCAGTGGCACAGTTGAGAGCCTCTGGGTAAGGATCAAGGGGCAAACAAATGCAGATGTCATCGTGGGAGTCTGCTATAAACCTCCTAGCCAGGACCATGACGCTGATAAACTAATTTTTTAGGAACTAAGGGACACTTCCAAGTCAACTGCCTTTGTCCTTATGGGGGACTTCAACTTGCCAGAAATTAACTGGGAACATCACACGTCTGCTACAACCCAGGACAGAAGATTCCTAAAATACCTGGATGATAGCTTTAGGGAACACATCCTAAGGGATCCAACTTGGATAAATGCTCTCCTTGATCTGCTGCTTGTCAGCAGAGAGGATCTTGTGAGCAAAGTGGAGATTGGAGGCCGTCTTGGCCACAGCAACCATGAAGTGATCAAGTTTAAAATCTCTGTTGACAGGAGGAAAAGTGCCAGCAAAACCTCAACTGTGGATGTGAGGAGAGCAGACTTCAAGCTGCTCAGGAAATTAGTAAATATGGTCCCCCTGGAAAATGTTTTTTCAGGTGCTGGGATCCCTCAGTGCTGGTCACTATTCGAACATCACCTCCTAAGGGCACAGGAGCAGGCAAATCCCAAATGCTGGAAGTCAAGGAGGCTGGCTTGACTGAACAGTGATCTCCTCTTGGAAAAAAGGCAAAAAAGAAAGGTGTATGCCCAGTCGAAGGAAGGGCAAGTGGCATGGGTAGAATTCAGAGATGCTGCATGCCACTGTGGGGAGAAAATTCACTTGGCCAAAGCTCAACAGGAATTGAAGGTGGCCAGAAATGTGGACACAATAAAAAGAGGTTTTTCAAACACATTGGGGCAATAGATAGTATAGAAATGTCACTGGCCTTTGCCAGGATGAGGATGATCACCTCACAAACAGGGACAGAAACCAGACAGAGGTGTTTAATGCTTTCTTGGCTTCTACCTTCACAGATGACAGACCAAGAGGGTCTCAATGCTCTGAGCTGGAGGACCATGACTGCAAGAATCAACTCCCAGTTGACCCTGAAACTGTGTGGGATCTACGGCTCCTGCTGGATCTATGGGTCCTAATCGGATTCATTCCAGAATCATTAAGGAGCTGGCTGATGTCATTGCAAAACCTCCCTTGATGATTTCTGAGCATTCTTGGGAATCCAGAGAGGTCCAAGCTGACTAGAAGCTGACAAATGTCCCAATTTTCAAGAAGGGCAAGAAAGAGGACCCTGGAAACTACAGGCCTGTCAGTCTCACCTCAGTGCCTGGTAAAGTTATAGAGAAGATTATTCTGGGAGATATTGAAAAACAGTTGAAAGACAATGCAGTAATCAGTTACAGCCAGCGTGACTTCATGAGAGGAAAGTCCTGCTTATCAAACCTGATTTCCTTTTATGACAAAGTAGCCCACCTAAATGATCAAGGGAAGCCAGCTGATGTCATCTTTTTGGATTTCAGTAAAGATTTCTGTACTGTCTCTCACAGGATCCTTCTGGACAAAATGCCCAGCACAGCTGGATAAACACATCATGTGGTGGGTGAGCAATCGGCTCATGGGTCAAGCACAGAGGGTAACAGTGAATGGGGTGACATCAGACTGGTGACCTGTCACTAGTAGCATTCTGCAGGGCTCTATCATAGGCCCTGCACTCTTCAGCATCTTCATAAATGACTTCGACATGGGACTGGAAGGGATACTAAGCACGTTTGCAGGTGACACAAAATTAGGAGGAGCTGTTGACTCCCTTGAAGGCAGGGAGGCTCTGCAGAGGGACCTCAACAAATTAAAGGACTGGGCAATCAACAGCCATATGAAGTTCAAGAAGGAGAAATGCTGGATTCTGTACCCAGAACGGGGCAACCCTGGATGTTCATACAGCCTGGGGAATGAGATGCTGGAAGGCAGTGCCATGGAAAGGGACCTGGGGGTTTTGGTTGAGGGCAAGTTGAATGTGAGTCAGCAGTGCCCTGGCAGCCAGGAGGGCCAACCCTGTCCTGGGGAGCATCAGGCAAAGCATCGCCAGCTGGTTGAGGGAGAGGATTGTCCCGCTCTGCTCTGCACTGGTGAGGCCTCATCTGGAATATTGTGTGCAGTTTTGGTCATTACAACATAAGAAAGATATTAAGCTATTGGAGAGTGTCCAAAGGAGGGCAGTGAAGATGATGAGGGCCTTTAGGGGAAGCCATGTGAGGAGCAGCTGAGGTCACTTGGCCTGTTCAGCCTGGAGAAAAGGAGACTGAGGGGAGACCTCATTGCAGTTACAACTTCCTTGTGAGGGGAAGAGGAGGGGCAGGCACTGATCTCTTC